>OX451737.1:1641431465-1642639798 GCA_948472305.1 Vicia faba | reverse complement strand
AATTAGAGGTTAGTTGAATGACCCTCTTGAAACTTGCATTTGAAAACTCATTAGAAGATTGATAAAATCAAAGTCTCTCAACAACAAGTTTCATTTGCTTTTTGTCAAGTATATAATTCATTCCAAAATCTCAAGGCAACAATAAATGATCAACAATGTTTAAATGATTCACTTAGTTCCAAAATTTATGAAGATTCATTAGAGGATTGATAAGACCAAAGCCTCCTAAAAATGGATCTCAAGATCATTGGATCAAAGGTTTCAAATTAAACATGCTTGGGCTTGCAAACATAGGTTTGGACCACGAATGATCATTTCTAGAATCGAGACAAAATTTAGCGCTATGTTAAGAAATCGTAAGTTGAATGTGATACAGTGGCAGAACTGACTGTTAATACTGGTTTTCATTTTTTGTTTGCAAATGTTGCAGTAAGCAAGAGTCGCCACCGACTTTTCTTTTATCCAACAAAGGAAAGGGTGAAAAGAACAACATCATTTTGGCTTGTGGTCTCTAAGCTTCTTAGAGCTCTAACTGTGAGTGCAATTTCACCATTAGATGTTTTGCATGATTTTAAAATTAGGAAAACTTAGCATTTATGTATATTGGACGATATCTCCATGTCATGTGGCACTCCCTTGCATTAGAAGTCTTAGGAATCATTTAAAACAACTTTAAAATTGGATCCAATCATGAAAAATCAATTTCTGCATAAAATCAGCGAGAGAAAAAACACAAGGGATCCTTTGGAGATAAAGAACGCAAAGGAAGTAGGAAGTAGTGAGAGAATGGCACATTACAATTGAAGTCTTGTGTTAAAATAGGTACAATTGATGGTGCACGAAAGTTTTGGAGATAAAATACACAAAGGAGTAGCAAGATTCGAATAATCATTTGGTAGCTATTGTGTCTTGATCTTGTTGAAGATCAAAGGAAGAGAAGGGGTTGAATCATGAAATTCTAGTATTCAGATCACAGATGTCCTAAAAGATGTCGAGACACCTTTTTCTGAATTTGCACACAATGAATAATATGAATAAGACCATTTATCTTTACACCTAGTACTTTTCTTCCACATCTTGCGAAAAAACCCAAAATACCCGCAAAATCTAAAAATGCATATCCAAACGCACCTATTCCACACTCGGATATGCATTTGTGAATTCTAGGGTGTAATACAGTGAGAGAAATGACTTTTAGGTTTTGCATTTTATCGCAAATGTTGCGGATAACAAGAGTCACCACCGACTTTTCTTTTATCCAATAAAGGAAAGGGTGCAAAGAACAGGAAAGACCTTTGAGAATTTTCTGAGTAAGGGGGTAGGTTATGAAAAGGGAAGGTGTTAGCACCCTTCTCATCCATAGTTATCTACGGGCTCTTAATTTCTAGATCACTTTTGAAATACTTTGTGTTTGTGTATGTTTGCAAATATTTTGAAAATGCCTAAGTGCGAAAATTTTGTAATGATTCTCGTATCGTTGAGAATGTATACAAAATGTTTGATTCGAAAATATTTTGAAAGAAGGTGTTATTTTGTGAAAATATGTTTTGTTTTGAAAAGTTTGAGAGAAAGCGACTACGAGCGTTCTACCTACTCAAAAATTCTTTGTTCTTTTCTTCCTCCTTTAGATAGTTATATCCTACTATTAGTTAGTAGGAAGCCATGTCATTGGATGTGAGGGACAAGCGTGGGTTATCATAGAGTCATAGAAGGCAACTTGTAGGATACTTTAGCAATTGTTGTAAGGGACTAAGATCGTTTACCGAAGGCAGCATCTAAAGGTCATAGAGGGACTACGATCTTTTAACAGATGGTCTTTACTAAAGCATCCCATGTTCGAGGGACATGACTGTTAAAATCCGAGGCAACAAGTGAGGGTAACCCTAGAGGTGTGCGTGTGCGAAGTGTTTTGATTTCAAGTATTTGTTTTGAGATTAGGTTTTCTAATGTTTGATTTTAAATCTTGCCATACAATCCTATTAAACTAACAATAATATGGAAATCAGTAAATTGAAGAAATTAAATGTCTTACGCTATTACAACGCTTCAGGAATGGGGGTTACAAACCTATGAATAGGGATGAAAAGCAGTAAACCCTAATATAAAGCTAATTACAGACCATTGAGCAGTTACAATATAAATGCGAAAAATAAGCAAACGCATGGAGATGATGAAGAGGAAAAATATTTAAGACCTAAAAAAATTCTAAGGGTTTAAGAAAAATATTTTTATTGTTTTTATTTAGAAAAATATTAGAAGTGATTAAAAAGTAAAATCTAATTCTTAGTTAATTTAGAAACTAATTAATAAAATAAAACAAAGTGTGATTAAAATGAAAATTTTTATTTATAAAAATTTAATTAATAAAAAAAACTAAATCTAATTGATTTTAATTTTTTTTTAATTTAGAAAAAAATTTGATTATTAAAAACCCTAAAGAAACTAGATTAATTATTTCAATTAATTTAATTAAAAAAATAAAAATTAATTTAATTGATTTAATTAAAAAATATTAAGTTAATTTGATTTTAAAAAAAGTTAATTTTATTTAGTTAATTAAAAAAAGTTAATTATATTAAAAAGAAATTGAAACAAAATAACAAAAAAGAAAAAGATGGGCTTGAGTTTGTAAAAGAAATTGGGGGGGGGGGGGGGGTATGGAAAAGCAAAAATAAAAAAGGTCCAAATCAGGGAGCCTAGATTGCTGCGCTGGATCCAGTAGAGGTGGCCTTCAGGAGGTCATCATGGGGCTTGCGCTTGGTGCATTGGATCTGCCTTTGATGAGATCTAATGGTTGTAACATGAGGATGCTTGGTGCACGTATATGCCTGGCTTGCGCTAAATCTGCAAGTGAAATGTTAGAAAATAAAATGTCCCACACCTGGATCGAACCCAAGACCGAGCATAGGTATGACTTAAGAGCAAGTGCGCTGCCACTGGGGTGGCTGTTACATCTGGTGATAAAACATGTTGCATTAAATATAAAGTAAACTCATTTTTGAAATTTCGAAGATGAACTTCATCTTCTTCGCACGGACAACACCATCACCAATATTTTTGAATTTGTAAAATCTTCCTTTCTCAACGATTTCAAAAACTGTAAACACCAAACTTGTTCTAAATTCCTCAAGGAATTCAACCATACTATTTATTTTAACTAAAACTCAAAGAATAAAAAGAATTTTGCTCAGTACTAAAAGTGAACCCTAACTGGTCAGCGCTTCGATTCTAACTCCTCAGGAAAAATTAATGAAAACTAATTATAGGATTAGCTTCAGAGCATTTATATCTACATTTCTTCTTTTGAATGTATGTATAAATAATGTGTGTATCAAGATTTCACAGTTCAAGGAAACTTACCTCTTGAAGAAAAATCCAATGCCCTCTACACGACTTCCAGAGGTGAAATGATGATTTGGTGAGCTTGCTTGGACCCTGAGGAAGCTGTTTGGATGCTCACTTGGTGCTGAGAACTTCTGGATACCTCTGACCAAGTCAACTTGCAAGTATAAAAAGTGAAAATGGTGGATGATGAAGATGATGTTACAGTGATGAAATAGGAGTTTAGATCACTTATACATGATATGTATGAAGTGTTTGGATGATAAAAAAAACGCACGAGTGGATTTGAAGTTGGGTGTTGGAAGCTTCAAATGTGCAACAATGGTGGTTTCTTGGTGATTCTGAGTTTGAGAGTGTTTGACGGCTT
The DNA here is from genome assembly GCA_948472305.1 of Vicia faba. NCBI lineage: Eukaryota > Viridiplantae > Streptophyta > Magnoliopsida > Fabales > Fabaceae > Vicia > Vicia faba. The sequence goes on along the minus strand of OX451737.1, from coordinate 1,642,636,089 downwards.
GTGCCTTTGTGTATTGGCTTGAAAATGATAACTTTATTTATGGGCCAAAGGTTTGGGAGCTGAAGTTACCAGGTTTTCAAGATAACAAGTTATGGCTTGGTTGGATGTAACTTGTGATTGCTTGAGAAATCAAAGTTCCAATGCATAGTAATATGGATTATAGAGTGGTTATGAGCTTTAGAAATGTTGCTTCTTGCTTTAATGCTTGAGTGTGATCAGAAGAAGCAGAGTATGGGCTCAAGGAGTTTACAATTGCATAAAGCATGCTTTATGGGAATGGAAGTGTGATCTTTTTCCCAAAAATGGAATGATGCATTGGATAATGCTTGAATCAAATGGTCCATATCTCAAAAGCTTGTGTAATATTCTGATTAGGGATAGATTTACAATTTTAGAGACCTGCAAAGTGATATCTCTAATCATGGTGTGAGATTTGGCCATATGTTTATCACAAAAATGACCTATAATTCAAGAATGAAATGCCAACTTCATGCCTTCAATTCTCCTTGCTCAAGCTTGATCTTTTTATGCTCTTGGACATTTTGGAAAGCTTGAAACATGATCTTCAACTTTCATGTTGACCATTTTGGCTAAATCAATAGGGAAATTAGTGAAAATTGGCCAAGAAGTTGAGATGAAAAACTGACCAAAACTTGTTGAAATTTTTTCTAAGTGTTAGATAACAATATCACAACTTCATGGGTTCATATCTCTTAATCCAAGCACTTTTTGAGGATCATCCCACATTGAAAAAGTTGTAGAATTAATCCATCCCTACATCTTTGATGTTAAAAGTTTACTTTGAATCAACTTGGATCTTAGTGAAAAATGGTCATGAAGTAGTGATTTTGTTAAGAACAAAACACTTAAAATTTTCTAAGTGTTAGAAAAATTTTCAACTTTTGACTTTTGTTGAATTTTTTTATTCTTTATGATCAAGTTTGATAATTTTGAATGTTTTGATGATTCTTGATTTTTGAATTCCAACGTTGACCAAAAAAGTCAAAGTTTGACTTTTGTGTGATTGTTGACGTTTCATTAATTGATTCAATTTTTCAACTATCAATCACTTGTATCTTTGGAAATGTCTTGAGCCATGTAATTAGGTCAAGATGTTTTATTTGAGTCCTTAAGATCATACTTTAAGCCAGTATGTCATGCACTAGGCCAAAAGTCAATGATCAGTCATCTTCAATCAAAACCCTAATTTTGGCAATTTTTGACCTTTGAGGATTTGAGGGTTTTCCTTGAGGAATAATGATCAATCCTTGATAAAATTATGAGTGCCACCTCCAAATGTTGATGTTGACAAAAATATTGAAGTTTGAATGTATGTTTGACCACAATTGACTTTTTATCCAATACAATTGACTTTCAATCTTCTGAGCCATTGGTTGAGCAAACATGTGATGCAAGACTTGAAACTTGACATAAGCATTATTGATGACCTATGATGAACCATGAAAGTCATTTGAAACCCTTGCAACCCAATCTTTTTTGAGAAGCACCAAACCCTAGTTGAAGACCCTTTCTTAGGAGGTGGTTTTGACCAGTCAACTCTTGAGTAGTTTTGAGCAAATGGGAACCTCATGAGAATGTCTTGAAGAAAATGGGAGGGAAAATTTCGGGGTACAACAGCTGCCCCTGTTCAATCTTCTTAAACCTGAAGAGTTATATTGGCATGTCCTCCATTCGTGACTTAAAGGTAGAAGATGATTGAACACTTAAGTGTCTAGAAATTTGCACTCGCTTGTGCACGAAGTAATGTTGTTGGTTGATTATACCAGAAATGGGCATAAAGATGCCATTTGGAGAGGTGATGGAGAGTTGTCAGAGATGGGCTTATAGATGCCATCCAAAGTAACTTTTGATAGAACTTAGACTACGTCTACACTCGGCTTCGACTTTAAGAAGTATCAGAATAAATCTACGCTTGATTTAATCTGAGCCAGAAGATGTCTATGCTGGTTTGCAACTGGAAGAAGTATCATAATAAATCTACACTTGATTTAATCTGAGCCAGAATATGTCTATGCTGGTCTGCAACTGGAAGAAGTATCATAATAAATCTATGGTCGATTTAATCTGAGCCAGAAAATGTCTACTGGAAGAAGTATCAGAATAAATCTATGGTTGATTTAATCTGATGCAGATGATGTTTGCGTCCGTCTTTAACTGGGAGAAATATCAGAATAAATCTATGGTCGATTTAACCTGAGCCAGAAAATGTGTACTAGAAGAAGTATCAGAATAAACCTACGTTTGATTTAATCTGAGCCAGAAGATGTCTGTGTCGGTCTTTAACTGAGAGAAGTATCAGAATAAATCTATGTTTGATTTAATCTGATCCAGAAAAGGTCTTTTTGTCTTTAACTAGAATAAGTATCAGAATAAATCTATGGTCGATTTAATCTGAGCCATAAAATGTCTATTGGAAGAAGTATCAGAATAAATCTATGGTCGATTTAATCTGAGCCAGAAGATGTATGTGTCCATCTTTAACTGGGAGAAGTATCAGAATAAATCTATGGTTAATTTAATCTGAGCCAGAAAAGGTCTACTAGAATAAGTATCAGAATAAATCTATGGTCGATTTAATCTGAGCCAGAAGATGTATTTTTTTTAGAATGATCCTCTAAGGAAATTGCTGAAATAACCCTTTGTCAAATGTAGTCTTGGAGAAGACTGTCAGGTCATATAAGTAGTTAATGATGTTTAACTTTTGATTGATCTTTCCTGAAAAGGTAAAGAGTTAGTTGTATGCAATGTCATAATGTATGAAATGCATTGCGTATTGATGTTCTCAAAATAAATGAGGTTGTGCTATATGCGTTTCGTATGCATATGCTATGATATTGGTAAATGATGTATGAATGTGAAATGCCGTTGGAAGTGTATCAATAGTTTTGTATGAAATCTTGTTGGGGAAAATGAATCTCTGACTGGTGCTAGGGACGATGAACATGTGTAATCTTTAACCTTGTCTAGAATGCTTCCGCTGGAGATTCCTTCTTGCTGTTTGAGGAAACTCCACTAGGGAATGTTGACTTCTGTTTGGGGAGAAGAGTTGAGGAACATTAGTCGTTCATCGCTCTACTAGGGGGGGTTAATTCTTATATACCCTGATTGGGGAAAAGAGATGGATAACCTTTTGACTTGTCTGGGGAATTTAATTCTTATATACCCTGACTAGAGATAAAAGAGATGGATAAACTTTCTGAATCTTCTGGAGAGTTTAAATCTTATATACCCTGACTGGGAATAAAAGAGATGGATAACCTTCCGACTCATCTGGGGAGGATAAAGTTGACTGATATCTAGTCTGGTTTTTGTGGCAACTCTCTGGGGATAGTGGCGATTTTACTGGGGAGAGGAATTTTGCCGGTGATTTATAGCCATATGAGGAATAGACTCAAGTTGGGGAGATTGTAATCTGTTTGGGAAATAAACCCTGTTAACAGAGAAATATTCTGTTGAGGAAACAAGCTCTGCTGGAGAGAAGAAATTTGCAGGGGTTTTTGTAGTTTTGGAGGAATAAACTCGGCTAGGGAAGAGAATTTCCATTAATTGTGCTGATTGGAACTCTGTAGGTGGGTGATATTGTCGGGAAAAAGATCATATTCTTTTATCTGCCGGGGAAATTACGGGGAGTGTATCTTCATTTGAAGGTGAATTTGTGAAAATTACTCTGTGGGTATAATCTCATGGAAGTCGCTCTGTAAGGATTTGCGGGCAGCTTAAATGTCATCCCAACACCTAGAGTCTTGAGTAAATTCTTATTCTTGTTCTTATGCATATATTTGTTAACAGTTAATCGTGTTCATATGTATATATTCATTCAATTTTAGTCATTGGACGTTTTTGCAAACAAAACAGAAAAAATAAAAAATAAAACGTCTGAATTTTAGGGTGTATTTGCATTGATAGTTTGCCTATAAACAGGAGATTTTGTACAAAGACACATAAATCCTAGTAAGATAAATTTCCATGAAATAAAAGAGTATAACGTGAAACCAAAACATATAGCTATGAAGAAATGATCTCGTTGGGTTCCAAATCTGCTATTACCCTTATGTCTTCAAACATCTCATCCCTTGTTGTTGAAAGAAGTTGAATGAACTATTTTGTACCATTTGAACTTCTGACTTTGGTAATAAAGCTGGAAGTAAGTGATCCAATAGGACATAGTCGTACGCTTTTAATCCCTAACTTTTTCCTAGACCTCCTTTTTGGGTTTTCAGTCCACCGTGATACCCTTTCTTGCCCAAGCCACCTTTTCAAGTTTTCGACTTGCCGGGTGTATAATCTTTTATATATATCCCTAATTTTTTCTCGAACTCTTTTGGTTCGCTGGGATGCCTTTATTTTTGCCTAGGCCAGTCAACCTAGCGGGTCATTTTTATGCGTAGTATCTTTTGACTATGTCAGCATTCACATGGTGCGGGAAATCTTCGTTGTCCATAGTGGTTAGTATCATAGCACTTCCCGAGAACACTTTCTTGACAACAAATGTCCCTTTGTAGGTGGAAGTCCATTTTCCCCTGGGATCACCTTGTGGTAGAATGATGCGCTTTATTACCAAGTCACCAGCCTGATAAACCTGATGCTTGATTTTCTTGTTGAATGCCTTGATCATACGCTTCTGATACATCTGACCGTGACAGACAACAGCAAGTCTTTTCTCATTAATCAGATTCAACTGGTCTAGCCTGGTTTGAATCCACTCGTCTTCGTCTAAGTCTGCATCTTTCATAATCCTCAGAGAAGGAATTTGAACTTCGACATGTAGGATAACTTCCATACTGTAGACCAGAGAGAATGGGGTTTCCCCAATTGATGTTCGCGCTGAAGTGCGATAGCCATGAAGAGAAAATGGTAATATCTTGTGCCAGTCTTTGTAAGTCACAACCATCTTCTGTATGATCTTCTTAATATTCTTGCTGCCGGCTTCCACTGTGTCATTCATCTTTGGTCAATACAGAGAAGAGTTGTGGTGCTTGATCTTGAATTGCATGCAGAGTTCAATGATCATAGTGTTGTTGAGGTTGGTGCCATTGTTCATGATGATTCTCTGGGGGATACCATACTGGCTGATAAGGTTATGTTTTATGAACCGGGCGACCACATTCTTAGTAACAGAGGCAAACGAGGCTGCTTCAACCCATTTTGTGAAGTAGTCAATGGCGACGAGAATGAAGTGATGTCAGTTAGAAGCAGTAGGCTTGATTTCTTCGATCGTATCAATTCACCACATTGTGAATGTCCAAGTAGCAGTCATGACGTTCAAAGGTAATGGAGGCACATGAACTTTATCAGCATAGATCTGGAATTTATGACAAGTTCTCGAGTGGTGGTGACATTCAGTTTCTATAGTCGACCAATAGTAATCAACTCTCAAAATCTTTTTTGCCATAGTATACCCACTAGAGTGAGTACCAAATGCGCCTCCATGCATATCTTCCATAATCTTTTCTGCTTCTTTCTTGTCCACACAACGAAGTAGAGTTGAATCATGATTACGCTTGTACAAAATTCCATTGCTCAAGAAGAACTTAGACGATAACATCCATAGGAATTTCTTGTCATTGATCGATGCCCCTTCAGGGTATTCTTGATATTCAAGGTACCTTTTCACTTCATGAAAGCAAGGTTTTTCTTCTACTCCATCAGTATTAATTTTGTAGCAGTGTGTCGGTTCACCGAATCTTTCAATGGTAATTCTGGGAGCCTCATTGTCCCATATGACCTTGAACATGGATGACATAGGATCTAATGCGTGCGCCAACTGATCCTCTTCTCTTGGGATGTGCTCAAAAGTGATCTCCTCGAATTATGGAATTAAGGTCAGCACATACTCTCGGTATGGAATGATATTTGGGTGTTTCGTATCCCATTCTCCCTCAACCTGACTGATTACCAAAGCTGAATCCCCGAATACTCTTAAGAACTTGATTCTCAAGTCAATAGTAGCTTTAATTCCCAGGATACATGCTTCATACTCAGCCATATTATTGGTGCAGTCAAAGCAAAGTCTGGTAGCGAAGGGCGTATGATAACCCTGGGGAGAGATAATTACAACACTGATTCCATTGCTAAGCGCGTTAGAAGCTCCATCAAAAACCATAGTCCATAGGAATCCTGACTCAGGTCCTTCATACAGTCCAGGTTCTTCACAATTTGTAACTAGCATAATGTTCTCATTTGGGAATTCGAAATTCATAGACTGATAGTCATCTACAGCTTAATCTGCCAAATGATCTGCCAGTACACTTCCTTTGATTTCCTTATGAGTGGTGTACTAAATGTCGTATTCTGTTAAGACCATTTGCCATCAGGCTATTCTTCCGGAGAGAGATGGCTTCTCAAATATGTATTTGATGGGATCCATTTTAGAGATTAATAAAGTGGTATGAGTCAACATATATTGTCTTAGACGGCGAGCAGCCCATGCCAAAGTGCATCAAGTTTTCTCGAGCAGTGAATATATTATTTCACAGTCGGTAAACTTTTTGGTAAGGTAGTATATTGCATGCTCTGTTTGATCAGACTCGTCATGTTGCCCCAGTAAACACCCCATTGAATTCTCTAGCACTGTTAGGTTCATGATTAAAGGTCTTCCTTCAACTGGTGGCATTAGAATTGGAGGTTCTTGTAAGTACTCTTTGATTTTATCAAAAGCTATTTGACAGTCGTCGTTCCATTTTACTACTTGATCTTTCTTTAGCAGCTTGAAGATTGGCTCCCATGTAGCAGTCAAATGAGAAATGAATCGGCTAATGTAATTTAGTCGACCTAAGAAACCTCTGACTTCCTTCTTAGTACGGGGAGCTAACATTTCTTGAATAGCTTTAACTTTTGCGGGATCAACTTCAATACCTTTACCGCTGACGAAAAAACCTAGGAATTTTCCAGATCTCACCCTAAAAGTGCATTTGTTCGGGTTTAGCCTTAGTTTGTACTTCTTCAACCTCTCAAACAGCTTGTGTAGGTGGTCGAGATGTTCTTCTTTAGTCTATGATCTGGCTATCATATTGTCAACATAAATTTTTATCTTGTGATGAATCATGTCGTGAAATAAGGCTATTGTTATACCCTAAAATTTTCCCTCTCATTTCTCAAGACATTTCTCACAAGGGGCTCCCAAAAATCCAAGCTTACACAAATATATTTGGATTTTTTCAGCATCAAGATTAAAGAAGAAATTGCTAAAAAAGGACAAAATAGATGAAAATACTCTTTTGACAAAATTAAAGGAAAGCAAGTTCTTTTCGATTTTGCATCCTTCAATTGGACATTTTGGCTTTGGTTGCATCTTTCGTTTGAGCGCTGGACTCCTTTGGGGGCAAGTTCATTTCATGCTTCGATTGGGGCACTGGCCTCATTTGGCCAAGTTCATTTGATGCTTCGATTGGGGAACTGGACTCATTTGGGCAAGTTTATTTCCTACCTCGTTGGGTGCTAGATTTTGTTTGAACGTTTGTGCATATCTTTCGTTTGGCCACCTAGAATCTTTCCTGTGTGTTAGCCAAGACTTACAAGGCAAAATTTCCTTTCATGTTAAAAGCCTCTCTTCTGCCCTCTTTCGATTACACATCTTGCCTCCTCCGGGCCTCCTTCGTTTGGGGCAATGGCCTTCCTAGTATTGTAAGCTTCGATTGAGCCTTTCATCCCCTGCATGCATCCTTCATTTGGGGTGTGTAAATCCTTCAGCACAAACTCTTAGTCATGCCTTTCATTTAGGCATGGGGCTCCCTCTTTACAAGCCTTTGTTTGAAAATATTTGCATAAAGTCATAAGGCAGGGACCTCCTGCATACACCTTTTGTTTGGCCACATGGCCCCTTTGCAGGAAAGTTTGAGTGGGCAGTATCCCCTTGGAAATGGCTTGCTTCAACACACAAATTCTACACTATGTCTTTATCTCATGCGAAAGAAGTACCATGGTGGCACATTTGAAGGACTTTCCAGACATGTTTGAATGTCCCAATCGAATGACATGTTTTACTGACCCACCCCAGGAGCATGTATTTGGACCATTCGAAGGGACCCATGAAGGGTCTGGTCGAATGACACTTATTTGGCCCCCTTCAAAGAATACCCACATAAATCATTTGAAGAACACTTCGATTTGAAAAAAGAAGTGATTGCTGAAGAGTCTGGTCGAAGGATAAATCTAGGGGGTCAAGACAAAAGGTTGAGATGCCAAAGGTACTTGTTGACCAAGTCTCATGCGCTGCCAAGTTCAGGCCTGATACACTGGACATAAAACTCCAAAACTGCTGCACAACAGTCCTGTAACGCTGCCTTATTCCTTGCACCAAAATGGCATAAAAACATTGTCCTTCGAAAGCTACAAATACAACATACCCTTTTTTTTAAAAATCTTTTGTTTTCCCTCCTAAAACATCAGCCCAGGCCATCTATAAATAAGAGACATCACCACACATGTTAGAGGCGCCTAAAGGATTGCAAGAAAACACTTGTGAAAATTCTCAAAAATTCTCAAACACTTCCCAATATTCTTTTTTCAAACACTTATGTACACTAAGTAAGAACCTTTGATTCACCCTCCAAGAGACCATCAAACTACCCTTCGACCCACTTCCTCAACTGACATACAGTAGTCTTTTGAGTCATTCCATTACTTGTTATAAAAGAACCTTCGATCCATTCACACAACCTCATTTGATCCAGTGACTACTTTCACAAAGTGGTAACGGGATTAGCCTCAGGAAGATCTCAACAAACTCCCATTCTCCATCAAGGAAGGAACTTGCAGTTCCCTTCGATTTTAAGAACTTCAAGAGGTAAGTTCCCTTCAAGCTTGAATTTATTCTATTTTAATATCATGTGCACATGTCAATAAAGAAAAATGTAGATATTTCATATATGGAGCTTTACCATGTTTTATCTTTCGATTCTGACTGCCCATATGCTGAAAACTCAAATTTAATTAGTTAGGCTTTGGACTTTGAGACCCTTTGGTTTTTGTGCTAACCCCTGAACTATAGTTACGTTTGGATGTTGCATTTTAAGAATTTAAGACAGGTTTATCATACCATTCGATTGGCTAGCTGCACAAGCCTTTCGAATCACAATCTGAGGGCCCAACATGCTTACAGTCGAAAGAGTCAGCAAGGAGCTTGTGGCAAAGCATGAACCTTGCTGACTCTAGGCCTCAAACAAAGGAATGAACCTTGTTGCCTCCAGGCCTCAAACGAAGGCCAAAACCTTGTTGTCTCCAAGTCTCAAGCGAAGGACAGAACCATGCTGACTTCCAGGCACATACGAAAGGCACGCCTACACTGATTCCAGCCCCCTAGTCGAAGGAGGCAGAAAGGAAAATCGAAGGGCATGACTCCAGACCCCAAATTGAAGGTAGCCAGAAAATGAAGAATTGAAGGGTGTTTCTGCCTAAATCGAAAGACCCATTTTCTTGCTTTTTATTTTATTTTGCCTTTATATTTTCATGATATTCAATATGGTTGTAATAGTGTAGGATTTTATCTTTCTGTATTTTATTATTTTTGTATAAATGCTAGTAACTAGGATGTATGGCAAGATAAAAACCACAAGTAGATAACCAAAAGTTCAAAATACAAAATGCATGCAATCAAACACACTACTCACACACATGCACCCCTAGGGTAATTCCACTTGTTGCCTCGGAAAAATAGTCATGTCCCTCGAATACGAACGTTTTAGCAAAGACCCTCAATAAAAGATCGTAGTCCCTCGATGACCCTTAATATTGCCTTCGGTAAACAATCTAGTCCCTAAACAAAATTGCTAAAACATCCCATAGGTTGCCTTCTATGACTATACAAACGTCCCACGCCCGCCCCTTCACATCCAATGATGGGGCTTCTTACCAAATCAATGGTAAGATAGCAACATCTAAAGGAGTAGGAAAAGAACATTTAAAGACCTTTCGAGTTGTTAGGTTGCTCCTAGTTTCTCGCTTGCTCACAACAAAAATATTTCATACACCTACCATTTCACTTTGAAACATTTTTCAAAAGACGAAACACTTTGTATGTGTTCTTATAGAGACGAGAACCATTACAAAGACATTCCTTTTCAAAATACTTTCAAAACCCACACCACAAACACATTTTCAAACAAAAAGCAAGTGATCTAGCAAGCAACTAAGAGCCTGTAGATAACTACGGATGAAAAGGGTGCTAATATCTTCCCTTTTCATAACCTACCCCCAGAACTCAAGAAATAATCTCGAAAGGTCTTTCCTGTTCTTTTCAACCTTTCCTTATTGGATAAAAGAAAATTCGGTGGCGACTTTGTCTACCCGCAACAAATGCATCAAACGCAAAACACCCTAGTCAGTTCTCCCACCGTGTTATAGAACTGGAGACTCTGCTGGGGATTTACTTAAAAGTGGGGTTATCTTAGGGCTAGATCACCTTTACTTGTTTTCCTTGTTTGACTTGCTTGCTTTACATTTTGGGTCCTTGTTTGGGTTTTTTTTAAAGATCCTATACCCGAATCTGGGGCACCTTTTAGGTAAGTAGTAATAAATCATGGAAGTTGCACGACATAGACCGATATGGGCAAAGTGATAGCTACGTTAGCGTGATACTCTGGCTTATAATATTGTTCCTTGAGTCAGTCAAGGATAATATTAGGCTTCCTTATAGTGTCATTAAGCGCTAACTAACCTTTAGAACATTTACTTGACTCATCCTAAGCCATTAGAAAGTAGTGAGATAGTCGGCTTTGGTTCCGATTGAAGTCTGGTTGATACTCGATGCTACACTCATTGAGATTGGAATTTTGGGATATTCTGGCCGCAATACTCCGGAGCTTGAGCTAGAATAATGCCTAAAAGAAAGGTCAGTGATATGTGACTCCTTAGAACCCGTTACTTTTAATAGGACAGGTTGAGCCAACTAAACTTCAAGAGGGTACTTACCTTTAAAGACTCACGTAAGTTGTTAAACCTAGGGTCTTTTGTGTGACTTGCTTGACATGTTTGTAATTTCAAAGCATAACCATAACATCATAAACATCATGACATACATGCTAACCATTTCAAGGGGCTGGAGATTTATCTTTCCTTTTTTTGTTTTGTAGGGTATGGATTCAACTCGTAGAAAGACCATTCGAATCAATTATGTAGAGGTCCCTTACAAGCTCAAAGAATTGGTCCTAAGAATTCCCAAGAGCTCATCGTTCAACAAGAGATGTGGTCACTTGCTCAGTTTGGTTACTACCGAGTTTGACGAAGGTATGATGAGTGTTTTATTCCAGTTCTTCGACCCTAAACACCATTGCTTCACTTTTCCATATTACCAGTTGGTGCCTACGCTGGAAGAATTCTCTAAAATACTTGGCTCACCTATATTGGAGCAAGTACCTTTCATCGGTTTAGAACAAGATCCAGTTGCTGAAAGTATTGCCATATCTTTGCATGTGAAACCATCTGACATTGAATCCAATTGGGAAAGAAGAAGTGGAGTCAAGGGCCTCCTTGCAAGTTTTCTAATGAAGAAAGCTCAAATATTCTTAGATGCCATGAGTTACCATGCCTTTGAAGATATCCTAGCTCTCTTAATCTATGGATTGGTTATATTCCCTAATTCAGACCAGTTTATAGATGCCAGTGCCATCAACATCTTCCTTGCTTGTAATCCAGTGCCTACATTGCTCGGAGACGTGCTGCATTCACTCCACACTCGTACCATGAAGAAATGAGGGACTCTTATATGTTGTAAGCCTTTGCTCTATCGGTGGTTTATTTCATACGATATGCTCGTTCAGGGTATTGTGTTTGACTATTCAAATGATCTGCAAGGTTATCACCAGAGGTTCATTCGCGCTTGGGGCATGGTAAAGAAGACCGATAGCAGTGCTTTAGGACACAAAAAATCCATCCCTTTGGAGCCTTACCTTAGAAGGGTGTGAGCTCGTGCTCAAAGTCTTATGATGCCATATGCTGCTATCCTGTTAGTGATCTCAGAGTCTGTTGATCAAGAAGACGAACCTCGCATCATTTTTCATCATGATATGCCAACAAGCTTCGAAGAGTTGCAAAAGTCTTAGATCCAGCTCAAGGAAGAATGAGACACCTTTGAGAATTAATTCTACGCCAGTGAGAAGAAGGTTATGGATCTCACGAAGTAGCTTCATGAAGAGCGAAGTTTGAACGCCTATATTGCACCAAAGAGGATGCGTTCGACCTTTCTGTCTTAGGAGTTTTGTTTCTGTATTTTATTATTTCCATTGTAAGCCCCAAGAGGCCTGATGTAATCAACCTTGATTTATTAATACAATGTGTGTTTATTTTGTCTAAGCAAATTTAAATCTCCTAGTTTCCTTGAAATCATTTGCATATACACTTTCATTCATCATAACCCAAACAGGTTTTCACAAACAGGTCTCCTTATCTTTCTACTGTTTATTTTAGTGAGATGGATATTAAACAGACAGTAAAGGATCTTCAAGCGCAGAACGCTCAATTCCAACAAATGTTCTTGGCTCTAGCTAAAGGACAAGAGGACTTGAAGGCTCTGATGGTCAAAGATAAGAAAAAAAAGGCGAAGAAACCAGTCGGTGTTTTGAATCTGGGTAGAAGGTTCAAAGGACCAGCCAGGCGAACTCTAGATTTCGCAACCTCGTCAGGTGAAGGAGATAATCAAGAAGGGAAGAACAAGGAAGGAAATGACCACCCAGAGTCTTAAGAAGAGGAAGAGGTTGACTATTCTGAAGAACAGTATCCTCTATCTGATGATAAATACAAGCAGTTGGAGGATCGCCTCAATGCTATGGAGATCCAAAGGGTACTTGGGTTGGATTTTGAAGAGCTAGAACTTGTCTCAGGGGTTATCATCCCGCATAAATTCAAGGTCCCTACTTTTTCCAAATATGACGGCATCTCTTGTCCAAAGCTACATTTAAGGTCATACGTCAGGAAAATTCAACCCCATACTGCTGATAGGAACCTATGGGTACATTTCTTCCAAGAAAGCTTGTCAGGGACGCAGTTGGATTGGTTCTATCGGTTGGAAGGAACAAATATTTGCAATTGGGAAGATTTGGTTGTTGCCTTTTACAAGCAATACCAGTATAATGTTGACTTAGTTCCAACTCGAACACAATTGTAAGGCATGTCTATGGGTGCTGGTGAAAGTTTCAAAATTTATGCTCAAAAGTGGAGGGATCTCGTGGAAAGAGTCTAGCCCCCTTTATCTGACAGAGAATTGGTGGATATGTTCTTAGGCACGTTATCTGGTCCATTCTTCAACCATCTAATTGGAAGTTATTCGTATGGATTTACTGAACTAATCATGACTGATGAACGGGTAGAAGCCGGTATAAAGAGCGGCAAAATTCAAAGGGGTGTATCCTAGAGCATGATGAAGAAACCCTTTACCGGAAAGAAAGAGGTAAGTGTTGCATATGACCATAGAAATTAAAACAAAACTGAACGTCGCTCGACAGTAGGGGCTGTTATGATTTCCAATCCTGTACAGAATCAACAACGAAACTATCAGCGCAGGCCAGAGGCGCCTGTGAGACGGTTCACCTGGATCAACATGACCTTTTCCCAAGTTTTTCCACATCTTTTGAAGTCCAATATAGTGACTTTAAAGGAAGCTCCCAAGAATCTCAATACTGCTTCTCCTCACTACAACCCGAATGCTTGATGTGCCTATCATTCTGAAAGCCTGGGGCATGATACAAACGATTGTTGGGCCTTGAAGAATAAGGTACAAGACTTTATCGAGGCAAAAGAGATTGAGTTTGACCCCCCAGAAACACCTAATGTAATAACGGCGCCAATGCCCAAACATGGTCAAGGTGTCAACGCTGTTATTGATGACTGTTTTGTTTCCTCCGTGGATGATTTAACTACTCCCCTTTGACTGTTAAACAGAATCTATTGCAAGTCGATCTGTTTCCGGGTTGTGATGAAAGCTGTCACTTATGTATGTCTCTACCAGATGGTTGTTTGTTACTGAAAATAGGCATCCAACACCTGATGGTTAACAAAGAAATCTTGTTTGAAAAAGTTCCTCTTGCTAGAAATTCCTGTGAAGATGTCTCAATAATCACCATTTCCGGACATCCTCCCAAGGTCTCCACCAAAAGATCCGTCAGGATTACATCTGTTCCAAAGTCTGCTCCCCTAATCATCACCATGTCGGGGCCAATACCATATTCTTCAGATAAAGCTGTTCCTTGGAACTATAGGGCTGACGTCTATTACCATGGCGTTAAGCAATATTTGTTGGCTATCAAAGACAAAGTTGTGAAAGACACCGATCCTGACGTCGACAATATCGTTGGGACCAGTAAGATAACAAGAAGTGGGAGAGTATTCTCACCTGAGATCTCTCCAAAGACCATTACTACTCCTGTAATTATTCCCGCTACCGCTCCTACCAGCATTCCCAGTGACACTCCTGTTGACAATCCTACTGCTATACCTTCTACCGAGACAAGGGGCAAAGAGGTATTGTTTGAGCCTGTCCAGAAGAAGGAACATCCAGAAGTCGTTCTTGAAGCTTCTAGCAAGGAAATGGAAGAGATACTAAAAATAATCAAGAAAAGTAACTTCAACATCGTGGAATAGTTGGGGCAGACCCCCTCAAAAATATCAATGTTGGCCTTACTTTTGTGTTATGAGGCCCATGCCAAAGCCTTAGTAATATTTCTAAAGGTCGCCCACGTGCCCCAAGAGACCTCCATTGATCAATTTGAGAATTTTATATCCAATCTAACTGCTGATAATGGACTGGGTTTTTCCGACGCTGATTTAACTCCCAAAGGAAGGAAACACAATGATGCCTTGCATGTTTCCATTGAGTGCAGGGGCACTACGTTAGCCCATGTTCTGGTGAATACGGGTTCATCGTTGAACGTCTTACCCAAGAATGCTCTTGACCGGTTAGATTGTGAAGGACTCACATTAAATCCTAGCAACATTGTGGTGAGGGCCTTTGATGGTTCTAAAAGAACAGTGCACAGAGAAGTAGAGATCCCTATCAAAATTGGACCTAAGACTTTTGATTCAACTTTCTATGTAATGGATATATGCCCTTCCTATTCCTGTCTATTGGGCCGACCCTGGATCCATGGCACTGGTGCCGTCACTTCTACCCTACATCAGGTGTTGAAGTACCTAATCAAGGGAAAGATAATCACAGTCCATGGGGAAGAGGAGTACATGGTTAGCCACCTAAACTCTTTCAGGTATGTTGAAATGGACGGTGAGTTCATTGAGACCCCACGTCAGAATTTTGAGGAGGTCCCACAAACAATTGTGGCAACCAAGACTGCTACCAAGACTCCAAAGGCTACCAGACCTCCATTGAAAATGGCCTCTATGAAGGATGCTAGAGCAGTAGTGGAGGAAGGTGGATGTACCATTTGGGGTCAACTTCTGGATATTCCTTACAAATCCAACAAATTTGGTTTGGGTTTTACTTCAGAGGCCCAAAGAGTTATTCGATGAACTCGCGCTGGGGGACCACCTTTACATATCAGCAATCAAGGATTCAATGCATTGGAAGACAGTGATGGCAGCTGTGACATGGATGAGTCGATTTTTCCAACCATCAGCGGAGGACTCAATAATTGGGAGGCCAAAGAATTTGTCCCTATTACTTTTATTCAAAAGTAATTGTCTTTTAAATTTTTCGGACTTGTAATATTTAAACAATTTAGACTTTAAAACCTTGTGTCTTACCCGATGCACAATGGTCCATTTGTGAGGGTTATTACTTCATCTTCATATGTCATCAATAAATCATGGACGTTTTTGCATGCAAATTTTATGCTCTTTGTTTTTCTTTTTCTACCTTTTATTTTATCAAAGATAGCTATGCTCTTACACACACTCACATATCGAAATGCAGATCCACATCCACTCAGGATCCCATGGGTAACGATTCTGCTATGGCCTATTCTGACTTTAAAAATCTGATCTACCAAGCCGAAGACAAAGGTGAAGAACATTGTGAGGTGCCAGGGGAACTAGCCAGGTTATTACAACAGGAAGAAAGGACCATACAGCCCCACGAAGAGCCGGTTGAAATAGTTAACTTAGGTACCGAAGAGGACAAGAAAGAAGTCAAGGTAGGTGTCAACCTGGAGCCTAGTGTCAAGAAGCGCTTAACTCAGTTACTACATGACTATGTTGAGGTATTTGCCTGGTCATACAAAGACATGTCAGGACTCAACACTGACATCGTGGTCCATCGTCTGCCGATAAAAGAAAACTGCCCTCCGGTAAAACAGAAGGTTTGTCGTATGCGGCCGGAAATGTCAGAGAAAATCAAGACTGAAGTCATGAAGCAGTTCAACGTTGGATTCTTAGCTGTCACCTCCTATCCAAATGGGTCGCCAATGTTGTTCCAGTGCCTAAAAAGGACAGTAAGGTACGTATGTGTATGGATTACAGAGACTTGAATAGGGCAAACCCCAAGGATGACTCCCTGCTTCCCCACATTGATATTCTGGTTAACAACACTGCACAATATAAAGTATTCTCCTTCATGGATGGTTTCTCCGGATACAATCAGATCAAAATGGCACATGAGGACATGGAGAAAACGACCTTCATCACACATTGGGGTACATTTTGCTACAAAGTTATGCCATTTAGGCTGAAGAACATCGGGGCAACCTATCAGGGTGCCATGGTAGCTCTGTTTCATGATATGATCTATCACGAGATAGTTATCTAGGGGCTCTTAGTTTCTAGTTCACTTTGAAATGCTTTGTGAAATGTGTTTGTGTTTGTTTTAAAGTATTTTGAAAACGCCTTTGTTTCGTAAAACTTTGTAATGATTCTCGTCTCTATAAGAATGTATACAAAGTGTTGGTTTTGAAAATAGTTCATGAAAAGTGTTGGTGTTTTTGAAAGATGTTTTGAAATGTTGTGAGCAAGAAACTATGAACGTTCTACCTTCTCAAAAAGTATTTTTTTTTCATTTCCTCCTCCTTTATATATTGCTATCTTACCATTGATTGGTAAGAAGCCCTATCATTGGATGTGAAGGGACAGGCGTGGGTAATTGTACAGTCATAGAAGGCAACATTGTAGGATACCTTGGCAATTTTTTGTAAGGGTCTAAGATCGTTTATCGAAGGCAACATTGAAGGGTCATCGAGGGATTACGATCTTGTATTCGATGGTCTTTGATAAAGTATCCCACGTTCGAGGGACATGACTGTTTATTATAAGGAAACAAGCGTGGGTTAACCCTAGAGGTGCAAGTGTGCAAAGTGTTTTAATTTCATGCATTTTTGTCTTGAATTAGGGTTGTCTAGTTGTTGATTTTATGTCTTTTCATACAAACCCTAATTACTAGCAATAATATTGAAAGCGATAAATTGCATAAATTTAAAGTTCTACGCTATTACATCTTTTTGGGGATGGGGATACAAATCACAAATGGGGTATGAAAGCAATTAAAACCTAATTACTATTACAACCATATTGAATAATGAATAATAATAAAAATATACAAGAAAATAAATATAATATAAAAGAAAAGAAAATTGTATTTTTTTTTAGTTTTTTAATGAAAGGTTTTAATCCTAATTAAACTAATAAAAGAAAGAAAATAAATAATCAATCTAAGTTAATTTAATAAAACTAAACCTAAATTAATTTAAGAAAAAAAACTAAATTAATTAAGAAAACAATATTTAGGGTTTTTTTATGAAAATGTTTTAAAGTTAACCTAGTTGGATTAATTAATTTAATTACAAGAGATATTAATTGATTATTAACAAAACATAAGTCTAAGTTTATTAAAATAAAATCTAAGTCTAATTTAACTTTGTTTAGAAAATGATTTTTCTAGAGTTTAATAAAGAAAATGTTCTATAATGTGGAAGAAATGATAAAAATTTAATTTAACAAAACAAAATAAAATGGCTAAATTAAAATATTTTTAATTTAAAGAATATATAAATAAAATATAAAAGAAATGAAAATAGTTGGGCTAGGGGTTGAGAAATGAAAATGGGGGTCAAATGTAGCAAAAAAAGGGTTAGGCCCAAGATGTTTTTGTTTGTAATCAGAAAAGTGACAAAACTAAAATGTATATGGGCCTGCATGGTTTTTTAGTAAATAACTGGTATATGGAAGTAAAAACAAAAAGGAAAGAGGCACATGATCTAGGAGGCCCAGCGCTTCATTTGATTCAGTGTTACTGATTTCTTGAGGTGCATCATGGACTGCACATGTGGTGCGTGGGATGAGATCATATGATGATCATATGGTATGGATGACAGGTACATGATAAGCGCTTCTAACCTGCTTGTAATAAATCAGAAATGACAAATTATGAAATAAAAAAAAGGGTGTTGTTGGGGCTCGAACCCAGGCCCCTATGGACAAGTGACTTAGCGTGCGCTTCTTTACCACTGGGGTGGCTATTACATCCGGTAGTAAAACAACTTCAACTAAATATAAAATAAACTCATTTCTGAGTTTTGAACTTCATCTTCTTCCTCCTTCGCGCGTAAAACAAACACCATCATCTTTTATTTTTGGAACTTCCTCATTTCTCAACCATTTGTAAAAGTATAAACATGAAACTTGCTCTATTTTTCAATACGAATTCAACCATGTAAACAACTTAAACTATAGATTAAAGATGAACATTAATTTATGTTGGTACCAAATTTAACCTAACCTTTTCAGCAATTTTAAACTCAAAATTCTCACTACTCAAGCAATATAAGTGAATTCTAAGGACATGGTCTGTTTCAGGGCTATGATGTCTACATTTTATCTTTGAAAGTGGAAACCAAATGATGCTTATATGAAGAGTTCAAAAGTCATAAAACTAACCTTGAAAATGGAATTCGTGTTTTGAATTTGAGCTTGCTTCAAGGTGCTACAATGATCTGGTTAGCTTCTTTTGACCTCTAGGAAGCTAATGTAATGCTTAGCTTGAGTTGAGAGTGGATGAAATGTTCTGGTGAAGTCAAGTTGCAGGTGGCTGTTTTTGAGTTTGGACAATGTTGATAAAGGTTTTACACCCGTGAAACAGCGAGTGGGATGAGTTATATTTGATGTAAGGAAGCTTTAGGCTTGACTTGGAGAAGAAACGCACAAGTGGATTATGAGATGGAAGTTTTTGGGCAAAAATGGCAAGTTATGGGAGTTTGAATGAAAATATGAGTTTAAGGGAGTTTCAAGTCTTGTAATTTCGTGTCTTAAGTTTCATAATATTGTCTCAATTTATAGGAGAAGGTTTGAAGGCTTGGAGAGGTCGTAAACAAAAGTTCACATGTTATGGATTTTTGCCTTGTTTTTGAAGCAACTTGAAAATTATAGTTTCAATGCATAATACAAGCATGGCCTGAGTAGTTAGAGGATCTATACAAGTTTCTTACGGATTTGAGATTGTGTGTGATCAGAAGGAACAAGTGTAAAGCTCAAGGAGAATGGACTTTGTGATTACAGCCATTTTTCTATAATGGCAATGTTACTTTGTGCCATTAATGGAAATGCAACTTGGATAAGAGCTCAAATGCTTGGACAATGGATCTATCAGTTGTGTAATCAATTAATTATGGAGTGAAACACAAGTTAGAAGCCTTCAAAGCAAGATTATTCAGCATGGTTGGAGATTGGATCAAATGTTCATCAAGAAAATGACCTATAATTCAAGTTTATGAGGCCATCTTCATCTCTTCGATACTTCTAGGTCAAGCATGATCTCTTCAAGTTCTTGGACATTTTGGAAAGCTTGAAACATCCTATACAACCTTCATGTTGACCATTTTGACAAAATCATCTTGGAGCTTGGTGAAAATTTGCCAAGAAGTTGAGACAAAAATCTGCCTAAACTAGGTCAAATTTTTCACTAAGTGTTTTTTAGAAAAAATGCATGACTTCATGGATTCATAATTCAAAATCCAAGCATTTATAGGACTTTATCAGTAAATAAAAGTTGTATATATCATTAATATCTACAACTTTCATGTTTAAAGTTTGCATTGATTCATCTTTCATCTTGGTGAAAAAATGTTATGAAGTAGTGAAATTATCATGTTTAAAACACTTAGAAAAAATTTTGTCTTGAAAAGTTTGACTTCAAATTGACTTTTGATTTTATTGATTTCTTAATTATAAAGCTTCATATTTTTTAATGTCTTGGTGAATTGTGATCTTTGAAATCAAATCTTGATCAAAAAGTTAAAGTTTGACTTTTGTGCATCAGTTGACTTTTCATCAGTTGATCAAATTTCAACTATCAATCTATTGATCTTGAGGAATGTTTTGAACCATGAAATTAGGTCAACATGTTGTATTTAAATCCTTGAGATTATGCTTCAAGCTATTAGATCATTGATTAGGTCAAAAGTCACTAATCAGTCAATTACAATCAAAACCCTAATTTTAACCATTTTGCCCTTTTGGTAAATTGAGTGCTTTTCTTGAGGGATTGTGATCAATACTTGATCAAATGATGAATAGGACTTTAAAATATTGATGTTTGCCAAAAATCATGAAGTTTGACTATAGGTTGACCACAGTTGACTTTTTACCCAATATAGTTGATTTTCAGTCATCTGGTCAATTGATTGAGCAAAATTGTGATTCAAGACGTGGAACTTGACATGAGTATTCTTTGAGGTCTATAATGATCCATGAAGGTCATTTGAGACATTAGAAGTCCAATTATCCTTGTGAAAATAAAAACCCTAATTTGAGGCATTAGTGTTTAGGAGATGGTTTAATCTAGTCAGCACTTGTGCAAACTTGAGCTATTGGAGATCTTGTGCGAAATGTATTGAGAAAAGAGAGGGAACATTTTGGGGTACAACAGCTGCCCATGTTCAATATTATTAAACCTGAAGAGGTAGATTGGCGAGTCCGCCATTCGTTACTTGAAGGTGGAATATGATTGAACACTAGAGTGCCCAGAAATTTGCACTCGTTGATGCACGAAGTAATGCATTGATTAATTGCATCGGAAATGAGATTAAAGATGCCATTTGGATAGGTGATGAAGAGTTGTCAGAGATGGGCTTATAGATGTTATCCAAGGTGATCGTTGATAGGGATTGGAAGAAGTATCAGAATAAATCTTTGGTCGATCTGTACTGAAATAGCAGATGTCTGTATTAATCTTCAACTGGATAATAAATCAGTATAAATCTTAGGAGCGATTTAACTGAACTAGAGAAAGTATCTACCGGAACGGAATCAAGATAAATCATTGGTTGGTTTAAACTGAACCAACTGAGGTCTTGAATAATCTTTAACTGGATAATGAATCACCATAAATCTTCGGAGTGATTTAACTGAACCAGAGAAAGTGTCTACCAGAACGAAATCAGAATAAATCTTTGGTCGGTTTAAACTGAACCAAGAGAGGTCTTAAATAAACAGTAACTGGATAACGAATCAGCATAAATCTTAGGAGCAATTAAATTGAACTAGAGAAAGTGTCTACCGGAACGAAATCAGGATAAATAGTTGGTCGATTAAAACTGAACCAGTAGAGGTCTTGAATAAACTTTAACTGGATAACGGATCAGCATAAATCTTAGGAGCGATTTAACTGGTCTAGAGAAAGTGTCTACCGAAACGGAATCAGGATAAATCTTTGGTCGATTTAAACTGAACCAGCAGAGGTCTTGAATAAACTATAACTGGATAATAAATCAGCATAAATCTTAGGAGCGGTTTAACTGAACTAGAGAAAGTGTCTACCGGAACGGAATCAGGATAAATCTTTGGTAAATTTAAACTGAACCAGTAGAGGTCTTGAATAAACTTGAACTGGATAACGAATCAGCATAAATCTTAGGAGTGATTTAACTGAACCATAGAAAGTGTCTACCGGAATGGAATCAGGATAAATCATTGATTGATTTAAACTGAACCAACTGATGAAATATTTGTTGCTGATGATATTTATCTGGTGACTGATCTTTCCTGAAAAGGTAAAGAATTAGTTGTAATGCAATGTCATGATGCATGCATTACGTAATGATGTTCTCAAAATAAATGAGATTATGCTATGTGCGTTTTATATGCATATGGAAACCGCCATGGCCGAACCTGTCATCTGGTGTAATGAAACATCAATGAAGTCGCCACCGAACATCTTTTATCCCGCCGAAAGGGAAAGGTAAACATCGAGAAAACCTGAAAAGGGAGAAATCACGGTCTTTCGACCGAGATATCGGGTAAGGGAATCTGTTACGCAAGGGGAAGGTATTAGCACCCCACACGTCCGTAGTACTCTACGACATCCACTCTTGTTGTCTAATCTAATGGGTGTGGTCAAAACCTATGTCTATGGCTTAAAACTGAAAAGGGAATGCATGCGAAAGAAAAAAGAAAACAATGTAGGAAAAATAAAAGATGTGCTCGATCGGGCCCTACCCCAATGCCTATGTATCCCTTTTAAGGAATCAGAGCAGTCGTAGTTCGGCTTATATATTTTGGTTGGTTTGTGTTTTTTAGTTAAGACAACAAAAACAGTCAAAATAGTAAAACATCAGATAAAACAACAAATAAATGAGATGGTCAAACATCGACTAAATAATAACATAGTAACATGTCACAGATGGAAAAACATCAATAAAACGGATGACAAAACATCACACCTAACAATGATATCGAGAATCAAAGTAGGATAACAAATTGCAACAAGATACGTAACATTAATTGGGTACCTTCTCTTCAAAAATACATCAAAAATAGAAACAAGGATCAATAATTCACACAAAAAATTTCTTAGCATCTTTGGAGTGTGTAGAAGTCAGAAAGCAAGTCTTAAGTTCATGAATGGTTGCGGAGGGGATCAAATGAGGCCCAAAGTTCAAAACTAGTTGTCCAAACTATCAAAACTAGACAAGTTTTCAAAATAATTCATGGAAAAATATCAAACCAAGTCAAATAATTCAAGAAAAATGGTTTTCAGATCCTCAATACATTCATGAACCTTGAACAAGATCCAAATTCCAATGGAAACCTAAGGCAAATTGGTTTTGAAAATGAAACTTGCAATGTAAGCAACAAAACCGTAATTGTTTGAATTTTAATCTTAAATATTAATTAGGTAAGATCAAAATTCAAACAATTCAAACCAAGATCATGCAAATCACAAAGAAACCCTAAATGTCAAAATACATTTTTTTCACATTTTTTTGAATTAAAGGAAAGTCAAAAATAAAATCAAATTCAAACAATTAATCAATTAAACAAATAAGAACATCTCAAAATAAAATTCTAATCAAAAATAAGAAAAATATCCAATCAAAATTATATTTAAATATTAGCATTAAAAACACACTTCCCTGATTTTTTATGGAATTTTTGAATTAAAGGAAGTATTAAAACAAAAATCAAGCAAACAATTAAACAATTTAAACTATTATTTAGTGACAAAAATGCAAACCCTAACCAAAAGTCATAAAAGGTCAAAGAAAAATTATATTCAGACACTATGATTAAAAACAAACTTGCATGATTTTTTTGAGGGTTTTTGAAGTAAAGGAAGTATTAAAACAAAAATTATGAAATAAATATTTCAAATAAACTTCTCAAATTAAATTTCTAATCAAAAATAGAAAAAATGCTAAACAAATTTCAAAATAAAATTCTAAATAGTTTTAAGATTTCAAAACATTTTTTATGGAATTTTTAGATCAAAAGAACTATTAAAATAAAAATAATCATTGAACAAACAATTAATTAAACTCATTAATTTTTGAACCAATCAAAACATTTTTAAAAATTCCGAACAAAATATGACAAATACTATTAATTATTATTGGCCTATGGTAATTTTTTCAGGATTTTTGAAGATGTTTCGATCACAAAAATAAAATCAGATAAATTAATTGAAATCAAAAATATGAAAAATTGCATTAGAAAACCAATGGACCAATCAGATCCAGCCACGCCATCATCTTCTTCCTCAAGACAAGCCCTAACGCGCGTTTTTCAGTTTCAAGCTCCTATGTTCTACTCAAGATTTCTACTTCATTTCTCCACCAAAATAAGTTATTCGAAGCTCAAAGCAAAGTCAGATTCATCCTCTACATCATGCTACTTATAGATCTCAAAAAGATTGACTAGGCAATTAGAAATTTGGACGTGAAAATTGCAAAAACTCACTGAATATGAATTATTCAAAAGTTAAAAAATGATCTATTCTTCAAATTCAAGCAAATTTATACGTCAAACCTATTGTTTGGCCAGCTATGAGCATGTATTCAAGATCTTAAACTCCAAATCAAACTACATTGAGAGAAACCGAGATCTGATTTTTACCTCTTGAGTTGGAAAATAAATCAAACTAGTGCCTCTGAAAAACAAGAAAAACCTTGAATCCTTGCTCTGAAACTTCAATGAACACGAATAGAGGAAGAAATCATGACTGGAATGAAGGAGAATGAAACTTCGAAGAGAATTTTGAGGATGATGAGAAATTTCCAGATCTGATCTTTGTATATCTCTTGCGTGTGTTGAAATGAGTGATGAAGTATGCTTATATAGCAGCTCTGGAGTGAGGGCAAGAGTGTGAAATAATTTGATAATCGTTGGGGGGTAAGTGTGGTATTTCAAAATTTTCGAGAACAAACAAAAATAGGCTGTGTTTCACCTTACTTTTGCCTACAACCTGGTGCATTTTGGTGAGTGTAAAAGGTGATGGAATCATAGGGAATATGGTGAAAATGGTGAGGTGGCAAGAGTGTGCTTTTCGGCCAAAAATCAGATGAGATGATCTTGCTATTTTTGGCAAAATTTGAGAGGATATGGTCATGCTTCATGCGTGCCTTGCTTGGACTCATTTGACAAGAAAAGAATGCAACAAAACGTGCTAGACACATGCTAAATGTAACTTGACATCAATCAAAACCGGACTTATGAAAATTCTGCAACATGGCCATGGTTGTCCATAATTCTGGCCAACTGACTTTATGCTTAGGCCATTTGAAATTCCTTCGTGTGTTTTGGGCCAAATAAAGGCCTTTCAAAAGACCTCTTGATAAAGAACAAGACGTGCCTTGAATTTTTGAAAATGACCATGAAATGAGTAAGATGTGATAACACCAAGTTAGGGAAAATGAACTGGTTGGCCTGTAGGGCGCGCGCGTGCATGGGCATGCATGGTGTGCATGAAGCCAGCTTTGAGATACCAACTTTGAAGCACCATAACTCACTCAATCCTTGGCCAAATTGAAAGATTCAAAGCTCAAATAGAAGCTCTTATGGAAAACAAAAAAATGATCTTTTTAATTTTTCAAGTTGAGGCTTAAGTCACAAGAAATTGATTCCACAAAATGGCATGCCAAGTGTTTGATGAAATTACACGCGTGACTTGTCCAAGAGAAGTCATCTTGACACTTAGAATATTTTTAATTTTTAAGTTACTTCTTGAACAAGTTACACTCAAATTCACCATTTCTCATGATTCAAATATGAATTTGGGTATGGAATATGAAAAGAGGATGCTTAAATTGATGGTTGACCAAAAGTCCAACTTGGTCAACTCCTGATTTTGACTGATTTTGACCAAAATGACCATTTTGCCCCTTTGAATCAATTGATCCACTTCCCTTCAAAATTGATGATCAAGACTTCAAACATATGATCTTCCAAATATATAGAGGCCATGTATAAAGTTTCACTTCAAAATTCTCAAGAAATCTTGATGAAATCCCAACCCCTAGTTTTGGTTAACACCTTAGGAGACTGATGAATCATCTTCAAAACTTCAAATCCTCTAGGCATCTTGACCAATTCCTTGTACAAAGACTTTTCAAATACCAATGAGATGTTGTAGCTTCCAAATCAAGACTTGTACATTGATCAATAGCCTTGATCAAACAAAACCCTAATTTGACTGGTGAATCAAAAGAGTGATTCTTCTTATAATCAAACACAAACTTCAATCCTCTGATGATCCAAAGAGATGGATAAAATATCTTGAGATATGCAATAACTTTTGAGCTTGAAAGATACATAGGTTTAGATGATAAGATTCTACTTGAGCAACTTGTCAATGCAATCAACCTTCAAAGCTTGAGGAAGACTTGATAACCAAAGTATTTTGATCTCATCACAATGTATGAATGCAATGC
Source organism: Vicia faba (assembly GCA_948472305.1). Taxonomy (NCBI): domain Eukaryota; kingdom Viridiplantae; phylum Streptophyta; class Magnoliopsida; order Fabales; family Fabaceae; genus Vicia; species Vicia faba. Next base: position 1,642,609,996 of record OX451737.1, on the reverse strand, counting down.
AATATGATATTCATGATGAAACATAAGCCTGAATCAAGAGGGTAAGTTTTGGGGTACAACAGCTTCCCCTATTCAAATATCTTCAACATGATAAGTGAGAAAAGTGACAACTTTCGAGCGTTCAGGGTTGAATATGATTGAATACAAAAGAACCCGAAAATTTACACTCTTGAAGAGGAAAGAAAAAGAAGCAGAAAACCCCCAAGACATGCATCAGAATGAAGCTGTAGCGCAGGTTGAAACAGAACAAAAACAAAGAAGAGTAGACGCAACTAAACTTCCGGACAAATGTGCCAGGGCAACACTGGGCTTCAAAAAAAAGGTGAGATAAAACTCAAACCACAGAGTATAGGCGAAACTAAGCTCTGGAAAAGAAAACGTATGCGGGTGAGGAGACGAAACTCTGAGCTCGACCCAAAGCAAAAGTGGCTAGAGTGCGTGATTCTAGGAGCACTTGCTAATCTCAACTAAGATAGACAGTATGAAGGAACTGAAAGAATCCCAGAAATGAGAAACAAAAGAGAGACGACACTCGACCCAATAACCAATTAGACGAAACTAAACCAGATGAGTACCAGGACGAAACTGGATTTCACCCACGGGTAATGAGGCGAAACTCAACCCATAGCAAAGTGATGAGAGTGCATGTTTCTCAGAGCACCAGCTGGTCTCAGATCAATGGATAAACAGTGACGAAAACTGATAAAAGGATCCAAGGAACAAAAGAGACTGATTTCAAACCAGGGACGCAGTACGAACACTGCACTCGGTAAACGAACACCGTCAAAGGGTCCAAGGTATGAAAGCAAATATGAGACGAAACTCGACTCAATAACTAGTTAGGCGAAACTAAACTAGATGAGTACCAGGACGAAACTGGATTTCATGCACAGACGATGAGGCGAAACTCGACCCAAAGCGTGAGTGATGAGAGCGCATGTTTCTCAGAGCACCTGCTGGTCTCAGGTCAATGGATAAACAGTGACGAAAATTGATAAAAAGATCCAAGGAACAAAAGAGACTGATTTCAAACCAGGGACGCAGTACGAACACTGCACTCAATAAACGAACACAATCAAAGGGTCCAAGGTATGAAAGCAAAAACAAGACGAAACTCAACTCAATAACTAGTTAGGCGAAACTAAACTAGATGAGTACCAGGACGAAACTGGATTTCATGCGCAAGGTGAGGAGACGAAACTCTAAGCTCAACCCAAAGCAAGGAGATTAGGGCGTACACCTAAAAAAACTGCTGAAAGTGAATATCAAGACGAAACTAGTATTCGAAAGGTGCATCAATAAACATTGGAATGAACCAGAGAGGGTAGTGAAGACTAAACCTGAGAAAACTGCGCCAGGGCGAAACTGAACTACAGTCAAGAGTAGACACTCAAACAAACAAATGATTGACGCTAAAAGGATATTGGTATGGGGAAGAAACCGGGACAATGAGGATGAAGACCTCGCTAGGGATTTAATTCGAAGTATTAGCAAATTCACTGGGGACAACAGAAACAATAATGGCTTATGTTCCGATGCATGTTTGAATTATTTCTATATAGCGCAATGCTCCATATAATGGAAATGCTACGCATTTTGGTAGATGCAATATAATGATGCATGTTTAAAAGTTCCACTGGGGAATGGCCAATTGAGAAGCGAATAACCAAGAAGTCAGAATCTGACAAGACTTGCAAAAATAAATTGCAAAATCCAAAGGAGAGGAGAAAATATGGGGATCCGCTGGAGAGGGAACCTCGAAGAGATGAAGCTTCGCGGGGAATAACAACCGAGCAACCAGTAGAAACAGGCCACAAACATTGAGAGGAACCGCAAAAATAAATTGCAAACTCCTAGAGAAGACCAGATTGACACTGTAGCTTCTAGAGAGGGACGCCTATCTGAAGATTAGACATTGAGGGATAAGATCAGGGAAAGACTGTAATCTCTGGAAAAATACAGCGCGCGGCCGTGTTGAGGATGACACCAAGACAACAAACCTGACGTGAGGGGTGAAAACCTTTGTTGGGGGAACAAAGTTCTGTTGAGGAAACGGGACTTCGCCGGGGATACAGAACTCTGTTGAATATTTTTGTTGGAGGGGGATTTTGGAATGCAACCATTAGATGGATCATGCAGATAGTCACACAGTATCGACCTTACTGGGGATAAGGAAAGATCTTAACAAAAGGATTCCCCAGTCAGCAGATCGGCTGGGAAATGAGAGGTCATAGCGAGGGATCTCTGCTGGAAACTCCGTTGGGGATATGCGACATCCTCAAATCCGGAGTCTCAGAATGAATCCTTTAAAAGAAGATTCCTGGGGCAACAAAACTTCGCTGCGGAAACGAAACTTCACTGGGGATAGGTAAAGTCATATTCATACATGGGTTTTGTCTAATAGAAGAAAACCAAATATTCCCTTCCAGACAATCATTAAGCTCTTTACAAGTGTTCAACGTGTAAACTCTTTTTTGATGTCAAACAAATGTTTTGCATGCAGAAAGATGTTTATTTTGGGAATGACAGACCTGATGCGATGATTATTTAAGCCTTGAAGTTGAAAACCTTAACAAAGTGTCGCATCTCTGTTATGAATGAATCACTGGCTAAAGTGCAAAAGTTTCAAAACTTTTCTTCCTCTTCTCTTTTTTTCAAAGAAAAACGAGTCAAGATGCGGGTGATAAGATACCAACATGAATATGCAACACATATTTGGGAGTTTAGGAAACGTTGTCCTGTTGTAGTATGCTTTCGAGTTAAACCCTTGTTTCAGTTAGGACTTTTAGAGGTTGTAACGTGGCCTGGTTCGAGGTTTTTAGAAAAAAAAGTTTTTCAAGGCTCAAGTTATTTGGTGCCCACCCCCTTCGTGATATTCTCCTGTCCTAAGTTCAGCTGACTTATCACAAGCATTCATCTTTCAAAAATATTTAAAATGGTAGAGTGATCACGACAAATTCTCCAACATGATTGTCACTTAACTTCTGCTGCTTTTGTTTTTGATATTATTGCTCCTCTTCTTTTGATGAAAATTTTATTGGATAATCTTTTTCGGCCTTTTAGGCTCTTCTTTTCCCTAACTTTTTCCTGGACAAAATCTTTTGAATTTCAATTTTGGGAGTCCAGCGGGATGCCTTAACTTTTCCTAAGCGACTTGTTTTCAAGTTTCGACTTAGCGGGGCTTTTTGTTTCTTTCTTATTCATGCTTTCCACTTCAAAAAAGTCAATGTGACTTTAGGTCTTTGAACTTTTTCTTTCTTTCTCTCTTTTTTGAAGAAAAAAAATGTCTCATTCCTTGGTCGGCGAGGGATAGCCATTATTGTATCGATTCGATCTCGACCTCAGGACTTTGTGAGGAAATGAACATTGTGGTTTAGACATTTTTCTTGATCTCATAATGCGAGAGATAAAATGTGGTGATCCTCAGATGGTACATTCCTTCTGAAATTTGAATGCTTGGTCAAACCAACTGAACATATACCCTGCCCCTGGTTAAAAAAAAGGTTTTTTTTTAACGAAAAAGAAACTCCTACTTCGAAGGCTCAGAGGGGTTAACGAGGGTCAAACTCCCTTATATCTCCGGTGTTTGGGGATTGAAACAATGCATGTACATCGTCAACGGGGTTCTACTCAAAATCATACCATTACAGTCATCGTTTTTAGCTAAGCTCTTTCCTCCAAACTCTTGGCTAAGCAAAAGAATTGGCACAGTTGGTATCAAAATGCCCGAAAAATCAATTAAATAACATGAAACAATTTTTTTCAAGGCAAAAATATTCAACGCATCAAGACTGACATTTAGCCATAAACAAAATCCTATATGCAGACAAAGCTAAAACAATCAATCAAGATAACACATGAAAGTGCGGAAAAGAAACGTAATAAAAGCCATTATGGGGAAGAAATGTCTCCAACTAGGTTCGCCGATCTCGCCGACCTGCCGTAATCTTGATATTACCCTGACCCACAACCTTTACCAACAGTACGGAGTTGTGAAACAAAAGGCAAGGCAACCACCAGTAAAGTGAATGAGAATCCTATCCATCAGAAAAACAAACATGCCCCTTGCACAGTAGTAGTTGTGTTTGTTATCTGTATTTCAAGCGATCAACTAACCATGACTTAGATTACCATTTCTGTGTAAGGCCCACGAAGTTTATATGCACATGCTTATCAAAATTTTGGACGTTTTTGCAAACAAAATAGTAAAAAGGGAGAAAAGAAACGTATATGTATACTTGAAAGAAGATGTTCTATTAATTTTAAGAAATCAGCCTGTGAAAAAGGCATTTACATTTGGAAGCAAGTAATTACAAAATCAAAGCAAACAAGTGTTTACAAATGGCAATGTGAATGTGAATATCCATCAAGTCCCGACTCTGCTATGACTCTTCTTACGCTTTCATCTTCCTGCTTTCAGACAGATCATTCTTGGATTGGCTTCGAGCTTATTCCAGGTGACGGAACGAAGGAAAGAAATAAAGGATCTCATGCCGAGCGTAGTCATTTGCTTTAAGTCCCTAACTTTTGCCTGAATCGCCCTTTCGGGTTTTCGATTCACCGGGACACCCTCTTTTTGCCTAAACCGCCCTTTCAGGTTTTCAGTTTAGCGGGTTTTTTTATGCAAAGTATTTTTTAACTACGTCAGCATTCACAGGGAGAGGGAAGTACTCTCCATCCATAATCGTGAGCATCATCGCTCCTCTAGAGAAAACTTTTCTGACCATGAAAGGACCTTCATAAGCCGGAACCCACTTGCCCCTGGGATCTCCCTGGGGAAGAATTATCCTTTTTAGCACAAGGTCACCTGGCTTGTAACACTGAGGTCGTACCCTCTTATCAAAAGTTTTCCTCATCCTTTGCTGATATACCTGACCATGACATACAGCCGTCAACCTCTTCTCATCAATAAGTTCCAACTGATCCATCCGATTCTGTACCCATTCACTTTCATCCAGCTTAACATCTCTCATGATCCTAAGGGAAGGAATCTCGACTTCTACCGGCAGTACTGCTTCCATGCTATAAACCAATGAAAATGGGGTTGCCCCAGTCGAAGTACGCATAGTGGTGCGATAACCATGCAAAGCGAAAGGCAGCATCTCATGCCAATCTTTATAAGTTACCACCATCTTCTGTACGATCTTCTTAATATTCTTATTGGCCGCTTCGACAACACCGTTCATCTTTTGTCGGTATGGGGAAGAGTTTTGATGCTTGATTTTGAAGGACTCACAAAGCTCCTTCATCATCTTGTTGTTCAAATTAGACCCATTATCGGTAATGATCTTTTCAGGCACTCCGTAGCGACAGATAATATTATGCTTAATGAACCGAGTTACCACTTGCTTGGTGACATTGGCATAGGATGCAGCTTCGACCCATTTTGTAAAATAATCGATGGCAACTAGAATGAAGCGGTGCCTGTTGGATGCAGTCGGTTCAATTTTGTTGATCATATCAATTCCCCACATCACAAACGACCAAGGGGGAGTCAAGACATTCAAAGGTACTGGAGGCACATGCACTTTGTCAGCATAGACTTGACATTTGTGGCAAACCTGCGCATGATTGTAACAGTCAGTCTCCATGGTGGACCAATAATAGCCTTCTCGCAAGATCTTTTTAGCCATGGTATGCCCGTTGGAATGGGTCCCGAAATCACCTTCATGCATCTCCTCAATGATTCTAGCTACTTCTTTCTTGTCAACATATCTGAGCAGTAAACCGTCATGATGCCTTCTATACAACACACCACCACTGAGAAAGAACTTGGCTTAAAATCTTCTCAAGAACTTCTTATATGTGACGGATGCCTCTTCAGGGTACTCTTGTGTTTCAAGATATCGTTTAACATCATAAAACCAAGGGTTACCATCTTATTCCAAACTGGCCTCAAAATAGAAAGCTGGCTCGCTAAAACTTCAGATAGTAATGGAAGGTGCCTCATTAGCCCACTTAACCTTGAACATGGAGGACAAAGTTGTCAGTGCATCAGCTAGATTGTTTTCTTCTCTGGGAATGTGCTCAAACATGATCTCCTCGAAGTACAGAATCAGCTTCATAACATGCTCACGATAGGGAATTAGGTTCTGATGGCGAGTCTCCCAATCTCCATTAATCTGGCTGATAACAAGATTGGAATCCCCGTAAACTTTCAAAAATTTGATGTGCAGGTCGATCGCCGCTTCAATGCCATAAATTCAAGCCTCATACTCGGCCATGTTGTTAGTGCAATCGAAACAAATACGAGTCGTGAAAGGAATGTGGTATCCCTCAGGGGAAGTGATAATAGCTCCGACGTCGTTGCCCATGGCATTGGAGACACCATCAAAAACAAGCGTCCAACGTGATCCCAGCTCAGGTCCTTCGTCTGGGTATGGCATGTTACAATCTCGAATATACACAATTTCCACATCTGGAAAATCAAACTTCATCGGTTCATAATCATTCAAGGGCTGATGAGCAAGATGGTCGGCCAGTACACTACCCTTAATTGCTTTTTGAGTAGTGTATTGGATATCATATTCAGTGAGTATCATCTGCCAACAGGCTACCCTGCCTGTAAGAGTTGGCTTCTCGAAAATGTAGTTGATTGGATCCATTTTGGATATCAAGTAGGTGGTGTGAGTTAACATGTATTGCCTCAAACGTTTGGCGGCCCAGGCAAGCGCACAACAAGTCTTTTCCAGCAATGAGTACCTCGACTCGCATTCCATAAACTTCTTACTCAAGTAGTAAATAGCCTCCTCTTTCTTCCCTGTCTCATCGTGCTGACCGAGGACACAACCCATTGAGCTCTCCAACACAGTTAGATACATGATTAGTGGCCTTCCTTCCATTGGTGGTATAAGTATCAGAGGTTCCTACAAATACTCCTTTATTTTGTCAAAGGCCTTCTGACAATCCTCATTCCATTTCACTGTCTGACTTTTCTTCAACAACTTGAACAAAGGTTCACAGGTGGCTGTGAGATGAGAAATAAATCTAGAAATATAGTTTAACCTTCCCAAGAAACCACATACTTCCTTCTCTGTCCTTGGCTCAGGCGTTTCCTGTATCGCTTTTACCTTGGCCGGGTCCACCTCGATACCTTTTTCACTTACAATAAAACCCAACAGCTTGTCGGATCTCACCCCGAAGGTGCACTTATTCGGATTCAACCTCAGTAAGAACTGCCTCAGTCTTTCGAACAATCTTTCCAGATGAACAAGATGTTCCTCTTCCGTGTCAGATTTAGCAATCATATCGTCCACATATACCTTAATCTCTTTGTGAATCAAATCATGAAAGAGAGTGACCATGGCGCGCTGATATGTCGCCCCAGCATTTTTCAAACCAAACGGCATCACTTTATAACAGAAATTTCCCCAAGGCGTGATAAATGTTGTCTTCTCCATATCCTCCGGAGCCATCTTAATTTGATTGTAACCCGAAAAACCATCCATAAACGAGAACACTTTGGAATGAGCAGTATTATCGACCAACACATCAATATGCGGAAGAGGGCAATCGTCTTTAGGGCTGGCCCTGTTCAAATCCCTATAATCCACGCACATCCTGACCTTACCATCCTTCTTGGGAACAGGCACAATATTTTCAATCCATGGTGGATAATTGATGACCTTTAAGAAATTCGCGTCCAACTGCTTCTGGACCTCCTCCTTGATCTTCTTGGACATCTCAGGATGAGTTCTTCGGAGCTTTTGCTTGACAAGGGAACAACCTTCTTTGAGCAGTAGTCGATGCACCACTATGTTTGTATCCAACCCAGGCATATCCTCATAAGACCAAGCGAAGATATTAGAATACTCACGGAGTAGCTCAATCAATATGACCTTTATACTTTCTTCGAGATCTGCCCCTATCTTGACTTCTCTTCTTACCTCTTATGTGCCAATATTCACCACCTCAATCGAATCCTGATTCGGCTGGACAACCTTCTCCTCTTGTTTTAACAATCTTGATAATTCCTCAGGAAGATCACAATCCTCATATGCTTCTTCTTCAGCTTGATAAATAGGAGTATCAAAGTCATAATGAGCCATAGCAGAGTTGTTATCAATATAATCAGTGGTGGAAGTGCATCTGTATGAATGACATTTTGGCGTTTTTAGTGACAGTGTGTGAAAAGAGAAACATTGCCATTCAAATAAAAAATAAATGGAGAAAAATTTTGAATGCAAAAATGTTCTTTATTTCATGATAAACTTTTGAAAATAAACATGGTGGCCCTACACAAATGATCCACTAGGCCTTGGGCAGAGCGTAGGAATTATGATATGATAATAAAAGAAAACAAGAAAATTACTCCTCAGCGCTTGAAACTTGGATAACATCCACAGAAGTCTAATTTTTGAGTGTCTGGACGAGAATACTTGGGCAAATCCAATCTTCGACATTGTAGCCATCAACCCTATCGTCGCCAACTGCATTGACGTGTCCTTCTTGAGCAGCACAAGGACGGGAAAACTTCACAGGAGTAGATAAACTAGATGCTCTGGGAGTTGAACTCTTCTGACCTGGGCTTAAACCAAGACCAAATTTATTAAATTTTGGGGTAACATCCAGCACTTGACCCCAACCTTCAGGGTTACCATTTTCCACCACAGCTCTCGCATCCTTGAGAGAAGACATAACAGTTTCAGTTTTCCTTTTCTGCTGGAGGAGGAAATTTGACAGCATGGACTGTCTCAAATGCCTGAAACGGAGTCTCATGTATCTCGCCTTCAACTTCAACATATCGGAATGATTTCAAATGACTCACGATGTACTCTTCCTCGCCGCACACGGTTATCACCTTTCCCTCCGGAGGATACTTGAGTTTCTGATGAAGAGTAGAAGTGACTGCCCCTGCTCTATGAATCCACGGCCGCCCCAACAAACAACAATACGTTGGCTGTATATCCATCACAAAAAATGTATCCGTGAAGGTGTGAGGACCAACCTTGATTGGTAACTCCACCTCCCCAAATACTAACCTTTGAGACCCATCAAACGCCTTCACCATCAAATCACTAGGGCGCAGCTCCAGTCCAGAATAATCAATCTTCATTAATGCTGACTTAGGCAATACATTTAAAGACGATCCTATGTCCACCAAAACCCGGGATAAAGTAGTGCCCCTGCACTCCATTGAAATATGCAACGCTTTGTTATGGTCTCTCCCCTCCGGAGGAAGATCAAAATCTGTGAAGCCCATACCGTTCCCAGCAGATATGTTAGCACAAACATTCTCAAATTGATTGATTGTTATCTCATGCGGCACGAACGCATTCTTTAACAACTTCATCAAAGCATTTTTGTGAGGTTCTGAAGGAGTATGGCTCAGATGATCAATTATGTTATAATCGCTCTTTCTGATAATTCGCATTAACTCTTCAACCTCATCGGGAACTGAAGAAGCTTCTGGTATCGGAATTGGTTGGGTCACATTGGCTGGCTTAGCCCTTGGATTACCAATCATCGCCTGTTGTTTTCTTTTTTCTCTTACGGAAGCATCTGCCGCATCTTGCACATTGGAAGGACCAAATACTCTCCCGCTTCTAGTCATTCGACCCACACCAGAAAAATTATGAACTTCCTCTTCATTATCTTTAGCACGTTCTTCCTCAGACAAACGAGCAGTTACTTCCTGCTTCACCCCATGGTAATAAACATCAGCACCGTAATGCCATGGGATGGCCTTCTCACTGGTATACGGCATGGGACCAGGTACCGTAATCATCAAAGGAGGTGCCCTAGATGGGGTAGGAATGCACACAGGGGTGTAAGGAATAGATACCACAGCAACATCTTCTTCGGTAACCTTATGGTAGCTCGGTTTTCTATCGAACTGCAGGGAACCCTCCTTTATCATCAACTGGATACCGGCTTTTAAATCATCACAACCCTTCGATTGCTCTCTACACTTGGCACACTCAGAAGTACAACCCGTGAAGATAGAATTGTCAAGCAAATACTTCTTAACATAGCAAAACAGAGTAGTTACTTGTTCCATATTCATGATCAAATTCAACACTTCACCATTATCATCAATCATATTAACAACACCCCATTCATGCCTAGGCATTGGGTTCTGAGTAACATTCAGATCAGTCACTGGAGTAAACTCAATTGCCTTAGCATCCAACAAGTCTTGTATTTTGCACTTCAACACAAAGCAATTTTCAGTAGAATGATCAACTTCGCCGGAATGGAATTCACATCTTGTGTTAGCATCATAATTAGGAGAAAGTCTTGCGGGTGGTGGTGGCATATTTCTCAAACCGATCAACTTCAAATCAAGCAAATGGTGGAGTGATTCAGTAAGAGATACTGGCAAGGGATCAAATTTTCTGGGATGTCTCTGTTGTTGATTATTATACTGACGGGGAGCATCTTGTTGTCTTTGTTGTTGAGGCACTGTATTCAGTCTCTGCTGTGGAGGAGCATTAACAGGAATAGAAACAACATTGATTTGCTGGTGCTGACGTCCTCTCTTCTTCCTCTATGAGAGTAAACCGCGCTTGCGTCTCCTTCCCTTTTCTTAGGGTAAGTGTTGAATGGTTTCTTACTGCCCCCTGATGAGCCGCTGGAACCTCCAATCTGAATCTTCCCCAATTTCAAACCTACCTCAATTATTTCACCAGCCATAACCAAGTCTTCAAATCCTGCCGAAGTACTTCCTATCATGTGCTCATAGAATGGTCCTTGCAGGGTACTCATAAACATATTAATGAGTTCTCTCTCCATGAGTGGAGGTTGAACCCTCGCAGCCAACTCACGCCAGTTCTGAGCGTATTCCTTGAAAGATTCTCTTGGTCCCTGTGACAAATTCTGTAACTGAGTGTGATTAGGCGCCATATCCATATTGTACTGATAATGTTTGACAAAAGCCCGAGCAAGATCATTCCAGCAACGAATATGGGTTTTCTCCAACTTCATGTACCACTCCAGGGATGCCCCAGATAGGCTATCCTGGAAAAAGTGAATCAAAAGTCCCTGATCCTCAGTATGTACCGACATCTTTCAGAAATAAGCAGTTGCATGAGTAACAGGACATGACGTTCCGTTGTACTTTTCAAATACAAAAGGCTTGAATTTTGGAGGAACCTTCACCCCAGAAACCAACCTGAGATCATTAGCATCCATACTAAGGACTCCTTGCCCTTCCACAGCCTTCAGACGTTCCTCCAACAACCGATACTTCCTATCCTCAACCTGAACTTCCGGCTCTGAACACCAAACAGAAAACTGATCTTCATCCTGATCAAAGTCAAAATCCTGCTCCTGATAGTTCCTTACACCGCCCTGATTATCTCTTCTGTTCCCCACAAGACGAGGTCCCAGAGACGGGGGAAACTGCTCTACATTGCGCATAAAAGGGTTTCCAGGCATCCCGTGAAAATTTCCAGCAGGCTGATCTTGCACATCCCTCAATCCTACAGAAATGTCATGATAGAGCCCTTGATTTCCGCCATCCCCTGGATAGCGACGCTGGTTGTTGATAATGGCAGCCAGTTCCTCCTGTCGGTGATTCACATTGGTGATGACCTCCATGAACTGGGTCATCTGAGTAGCAATTTGGGCCCTCATTTCAGCGAGTTCAGCTTGAACTTGTTCCATCTGTCTTGGAAAATTGTTTCTGGTGGAATACCGATGAGTAGTCGTCTTGAATTCTAAATAAGAAAAGCCGAAGAATAAGAATACCGTCTTGAGATAACCTGTAATGTTATGAAATGCATGATGTGCATGATATGTTTGTCATTTCCCGGTATTTAAGAGTCTTTTTATTCATCAATCACGGCGTGCAACCAAAGATCAAACATACAATCAAGGGGAAAAAAGGACAATAAGACAAATATTCCAATTATTTACAAACAAAAGAAACGATGTTCAAGTGACTTCGGACATTTAAGAGTGTAACGATAAACAACAAAATGTGTGTTTCAAAGTAAACAAAAAAAAACTGAATAATAAAAACAAACAAATGGTCCCTTCCAACAATCCTGGGGGTGACCAAATACACCAAAGGTAAGTAACAAAAACTAAATCTCCGGAACAAGACACGCTTCAAGGTGTTGACAATACTCTTCAAGCCTGGCTTTCTCCTTCAAAATTTGTAATGTGACTACTTTACTTTCTTGAAAACGATCCTCTGTGACATGCCTCTGGGCTACTTCCTTCTTAAGCTGAGCATCTTTGTCTTTGAGTTGTTTCTCCAAGTTTTGAATCTTCTTTCTGTAGCTATTCTCAGATGCCTGAAGCTTCTGGCACTCTTGCTGGGTCTTACTCAACTCTTCTTCCATTTCAGCATGTGACCTCTTTCTAAAACTGGTTACATCAGAAGTTTCCCCTTGAGCTTCTTTGAGTTTATGAGCTAAGTCGGCCCTTTCTTGATCTATCCAATAAAGTTTCATCCCTGCCTCACGGTCTTTTGCACGAAGTTGAATGTTCTCAACATGAACCTGGGTGAACACCTCGGTAGGCACCGTGTTACTCAGAACAGTAGGAGGTTGCTCACATATAGGAGCCGACCTTGCGAATGGTAACCGTAAAATCTTAACCCTGGCTCTAATCCATTCCAAGTAAGGAACTCTAGCAATAGGAACCTTCTTGCCCAGAGTAGTTCTATCCTTCTTGTGAAGTCCCTTCCAAGCACTTGTCACTCTTTTCAACATCACAGGATCACTTCCTCTAACAAAATACACTGACTCAGACACCTCTTCAACCTTTGGTGGTCCATCCATTGCATATCCCAATTGACGATAAGCAAGCACAGGATTATAGTTGATACACCCCTTAGTTCCTATGAGGGGAACATTAGGGAAATCTCTGCAGCTAGTGATAATACTTCATACTTCCCCCATGTCATAATTCCACCGGATATCAAATGAAGTAAGGTTGACAAGTCTTGATGACCATTGGAGAGAATGTCTGGTATCCACGAAAGGGCCACTTACCGGTAGGTGCAACTTAAACCATTGATACAACATTGAATGACATAAACTTACATTACCTCCTTTTCCATGCCTGAAATGAATGGTGTAAAGAGTATCTGCCAAGAGTGTCGGTACCGGGTTCTTATTTCTAAAAACACAAATAACTGTCAAATCCATAAAATTTCTCTTGTGATGGAAGAGGACGATCCCGTATATCATGAGAGCAAACAGAGATCTGAAGTCACTCCAATTCCCTTTCTTCGCCCAGTCTTCAGCTTTCTTCACTAAGAAATCCAAATAAAACCATGTAGTATCCTCACTTGATTTCCAATTGTCTTTCACCTCTTTCCAACTCAAATGAAGAATTTCAGCAACAACTTTGAACTTCGGCTTCTCCGGCACTTGGACAAAAGGAACTTCATCGGACAACTTGATATTAAGTAGGTAAGCGTACTCTTGTAGTGTGGGAACCAGTTGATAATCTTGAAAAGTAAAACACCGTAATTCCTTGTCATAGAACTGGAATAGGGTGATCAAAGCCATTGGATCAACTGGAGTGTTAAGGATTAGTAACAAATTGCCATAATTTTTGTTGAAATTATTCAGAACATCACCCTTCAAATAAGAACTCAACCTCTTCAATTCGGACACATCAATAGTAGGAATCTGATAAGCGAACGTATGCATGTTGGTCTCTTTAACACAAACTGAATTAAACTCATCTGACGGGAGGCCAGCCATTTCTGATGGAAAGAAGACTATTGAATGTCCCTGGAAGATGACATGCACATGCTAGTTATTTTTTATACATCATTTTTTAGAAATAAATATGCTATGATGCAACATGACAGGATCAAAGTTTCACATTAGATCATGGTTGAACCATTATAGAGAAGCACCACTCAAGATCAAAAGAAAATCCCAAAGCTTCAAAACTATCATGGGAACCTGAGTCACCTTCGCAACACAAAGTCACCAACAGTACCTATACCTGTAAGAAAAGTTTTCCCGCCCCTCTCATGGGTGTAATCTAGGTCAAGGTAAGGTTAAAAGCCAAATCAGAGTACAAGGGCTCGACTGTCGGTATCATCATACGATAACACCTATCCGAACTACCTATGAAGTCATGGGTCTCATGGTCAGGTCTATAAAGCATCTGCCTCATAGCTGCCATGGCCACTCTATTCCTAGTTCCTATGGAATTCACTCATAGCCTGGGTATGAGGCCTTTTACCTCATGGAACAACCCACCCACCAAGAAATCTAGAATCCAAATTGTCCAGCCAAATCCAGTATGCAGAAAGTAAAGCGCACATAGGATGCAATGCAAACAGATAAATATGCAAAGCGGTAAAATAAACACCCAAAAAGAAAACAAACAAAAGCTAGGATAGACTCTGAGATGGACCAGCAAAAGGTCAATCTGTCCCCAGTGAAGTCGCCAGCTGAAACCGCCTTGGTCGAACATGTCATCTAGTGTAATGAAACATCAATGAAGTTGCCACCGAACGTATTTTATCCCGCCGAAAGGGAAAGGTAAACATCGAGAAAACCTGAAAAGAGAGAAATCAAGGTCTTTCGACCGAGAGATCGGGTAAGGGAGTCTGTTACGCAAGGGGAAGGTATTAGCACCTCACACGTCCGTAGTACTCTATGGTATCCACTCTTGTTGTCTAGTCTAATGGGTGTGGTCAAAACCTATGTCTATGGCTTAAAATTGAAAAGGGAATGCATGCGAAAGAAAAAATAAAACAATGTAGGAAAAATAAAAGATGTGCTCGATCGGGCCCTACCCCAATACCTACGTATCCCTTTTAAGGAATCAGAGCAGTCGTAGTTTGGCTTATATATTTTGGTTGGTTTGTGTTTGTTAGTTAAGACAACAAAAACAGTCAAAATGGTAAAACATCAGATAAAATAACAAACAAATGAGATGGTCAAACATCGACTAGATAATAACATAGTAACATGTCATAGATGGCGAAACATCAATAAAACGGATGACAAAACATCACACCTAACAATGATATCGAGAATCAAAGTAGGATAACAAACATGTGCGATGGCAAAACATCAGCTTTAAACAAATGTGCGATGGCGAAACATCGGCTAAAAGATAACAGGGTATCATGGTAAAGATGGCGAAACATCGATAAAACGGATGACAAAACATCACACCTAACAATGATATTGAGAATCAAAGTAGGATAACAAACATGTGCAATGGTGAAACATCGGCTTCAAACAAGTGTGCGATGGCGAAACATCGGCTATAAGATAACAAGATATCATGGCAAAGATGGTGAAACATCAATAAAACGGATGACAAAACATCACACCTAACAATGTTATTGAGAATCAAAGTAGGATAACAAACATGTGTGATGGCGAAACATCGGCTTAAAACAAGTGTGTGATGGCGAAACATCGGCTAAAAGGTTTAAAAACAAAACCAAGATGCGCACAAACAAATAAGATTGATTTGTATCTTTTACCTTGAAGAAAGGTTTGAGTTTATTAGAGGTGTTTTATGATTTGCCAAGAAAACAATTTTTTGTTTTAAGATGCAAAATGC
Organism: Vicia faba; assembly: GCA_948472305.1. NCBI lineage: Eukaryota > Viridiplantae > Streptophyta > Magnoliopsida > Fabales > Fabaceae > Vicia > Vicia faba. The sequence continues at coordinate 1,642,594,498 of OX451737.1, read as the reverse complement.
AAAGGAAGAGAAAAACAACTAGGGGAAACTAGCCTATCATTATCCCTAGTGTTATCATACAATGATTGACCCTAAGGTTAAGGATAAAGGAAATTCCTATCTTATGTTAGCATACATGGATTCTTATCTTAGTCAACATGTTAAAGGAAGCTTAACAAAACTATCCTATAGGGAACAGGCAATGAGAGCAAAGTCGTGATCTCAATTTCTAAATTGAGTGACTCATCGATCAACAATTAAAGAAGAAAAACAATAAATCTCCTATAGGGAACATGCACTGAGAGCGAAGTCGTGATCTCAATTTCTAAATTGAGTGACTCGTCGATCAACAATTAAAGAAGAAAAAAATAAAAATCCTATAGGGAACATGCACTGAGAGCGAAGTCGTGATCTCAATTTCTAAATTGAGTGACTCATCGATCAAAAGCAAACATAACACATGCATCAAACAAAAACAGAGGGCCTCCTGACATATATCAGCAACAGAGGTCCCATCATGCAAAATAGAACTATACAAAATGAAAATAGAAGAAAGGAAATAGTGCAATACCAAACGGATAACTATCCGTAGCAACTGAACAAGAATAAAAGAAACCCAGAGAACTTCAAGTAAGTTGGCATCAGCAGATAAATCAAGTCAGAAATTACGCCATCAGGATATAAGTGTTGAGATTTTCAGATATGAACAGATCCCATGGGCAATGTATAGCATTCATAATCACACACATATTTCCTGCATAGAATATCAAATATGCCGAGCACAAAAGTAGTGTCAACATAATAAATTGTGTTCCACAAATAAAGTGAAACACAGTAGCCTCAAGTCAAAAATAGAAAACTTTTCTCAAAGTACCTCGCACATTCAACAGCCAAGTTAGTATTCCCATAAATAGAATGATGACTCACATAAGGTGATGGATGATGACACCATAATGAAGTGAGAAAACATGATAGCAATTATCAAACATTAGATATGGTAAACAAAAAGAAACATGCGTATGCACAATTTGGTCAAAAGTTAGAGGAATGTTGCTCCTTTCTATCACCGTGTTGAGTTGACAATGGAATATCAAGCAAGGATCATGGGAGATTGGGAAGAATATAATCAAAAGACCATGAAGGTCAGTAGCAACCACAATTTAATCATACTCAATTACTTCATCACAGCTCACAAGCATAATAGAAGAGGAATCCCACATAATGCATCAAAAGGTTCAATCATTCAAACATGGGGCATTAAATGAAATGACTTGAGTTTATATGGATAAACAGAACCAACATGATCATTAGGTGCCCAATTATAGGCCTCACTCAAGTTCATTGTCCATCAAGCAAATTGCAACAAGATACGCAACATTAATTGGGTACCTTCTCTTCAAAAATACATCAAAAATAGAAACAAGGATCAATAATTCACACAAAAAATTTCTTAGCATCTTTGGAGTGTGTAGAAGTCAGAAAGCAAGTCTTAAGTTCATGAATGGTTGAGGAGGGGATCAAATGAGGCCCAAATTTCAAAACTAGTTGGCCAAACTATCAAAACTAGACAAGTTTTCAAAATAATTCATGGAAAAATATCAAACCAAGTCAAATAATTCAAGAAAAATGGTTTTCAGATCCTCAATACATTCATGAACCTTGAACAAGATCCAAATTCCAATGGAAACCCAAGGCAAATTGGTTTTGAAAATGAAACTTGCAATGTAAGCTACAAAATCCTAATTGTTTGAATTTTAATCTTAAATATTAATTAGGTAAGATCAAAATTCAAACAATTCAAACCAAGATCATGAAAATCACAAAGAAACCCTAAATGTCAGAATACATATTTTTTCACATTTTTTTGAATTAAAGGAAAGTCAAAAATAATATCAAATTCAAACAATTAATCAATTAAACAAATAAGCACATCTCAAAATAAAATTCTAATAAAAAATAAGAAAAATATCCAATCAAAATTATATTTAAATATTAGTATTAAAAACACACATCCCTGATTTTTTGTGGAATTTTTGAATTAAAGGAAGTATTAAAAAAAATCAAACAAACAATTAAACAATTTAAACTATTATTTAGTGACAAAAATGCAAACCCTAACCAAAAGTCATAAAAAGTTCAAAGCAAAATTATATTCATACACTATGATTAAAAACAAACTTGCATGACTTTTTTGAGGGTTTTTGAAGTAAAGGAAGTATTAAAACAAAAATTATGAAACAAATATTTCAAATAAACTTCTCAAATTAAATTTCTAATCTAAAATAGAAAAAATACTAAACAAATTTCTGAATAAAATTCTAAGTAGTTTTAAGAGTTCAAAACATTTTTTGTGGAATTTTTAGATCAAAAGAACTATTAAAATAAAAATAATCATTGAACAAACAATTAATTAAACTCATTAATTTTTGAACCAATCAAAACATTTTTAAAAATTCCGAAACAAATATGACAAATACTAGAAATTATTATTGGCCTATGGTAATTTTTTCAGGATTTTTGAAGATGTTTTGATCACAAAAATAAAATCATAAAAATCAATTGAAATCAAAAATATGAAAAATTGCATTAGAAAACCAATGGACCAATCAGATCCAGCCACGCCATCATCTTCTTCCTCAAGACAAGCCCTAACGCGCTGTAGCGATAAAAAAATGTAGCGGGGTAAATCGGAGATCGAACTATTAATTAATTCGTCTCACAAAAGCAAGAGTCGCCACCGCGCTTTATTATTTCCAAGGGAAAAGGGAAAAGAGCGAAATAAAACCCTAAAATATGCAATGTAAAATAATACTTTAAAAGTAATGAAAATACAATGCGTTTTGAAAAGAGGTCTAGAGTTTGGGGGTTGGTTATATAATGGGAAGGTATTAGCACCCAATGCATCTATAGTATTCTATAGGAACCTTTTGAAATATCTGTTTTTGGTTAAAATTGTTTGTTTGATTAAAATGGTTCATTTGGCTAAAAAATAGGTGTGGGCGAGAGTTTGAAGATACGACGACCCAACGTCGAAGTTTTGACTTAAAAGGTGTGAGTTTTGAAAAATTGAATATTTGGGAAAATTATCTTAAGTTTTTAACGAAATAATAAACGGAGGATGAATGAGGGTATTCGCACGATGTTTTTTGATGACATGAAGTCGACAAAAATTAAACAATTCCCTTGGATTTTGCAAGCAACATGAAGATTAAAACTAAAAGTATAAACACTCCAAGATTTTAAAAGAAAACCAAGAGAGAAGCCATGGAATTAAATAGAAATTATCACAAACTCAACCAACATGCATCATGGGAGGAACATCATAAGGGGCAATAAATTCAAAGAGATAACTTACAAACTTATCAATAAAAGACTAGTTAAAAAAAAATTAACAAAATTAACTAAAATGTTGACCAAACTAAAAATGAAATATCAAGATTTAAATAAATTATAAAACTAAACTAATTAATTGGGTTTTATCTAAAACTATGTGATTATTTATTAAAAAACCTATTAACAATAAAACTTAAAGAAACTAATTAGTTAAAACAAAAGGTGGTGCAAGAATTAAGAACAAGGTGTGAAATAAGGGATCATGGGCGTTGAGGCCCAAATCAGTTAAGTCCAAAGGTGTTTTTTGTTTAGGTTACCAAAAAAAAGGGTTATGGGCCGGGTTGAGGCTCATTCAAATATGTCCAAGGGATTAAAGAAACCCTAGAGTCATTTTGGAAATTAGAACGGCTGTAGGTGGACATTTGTGCTATTTGTCTGTTAATTCTCAATAAAACCTAATTGAATACTGATTATCCTTTTTAATTAACAAATCCAAATGGAAAGAAGAAAACGTGCAATTCCTTTCTTTCGAACTCTTCCTCCCTCTCTTCTAAATCGAAATCGAACAACGCCAATAACGAATCCTGCTCCCTCTTTCGAACTCCTTCTCCCTCTAAATCGAAATCGAACAACAACACTGCTTCTGGTTTCGAACTCTTTCTCCCCCTAAATCGAAATCGAACAACAACACTGCTTCTGGTTTCGAACTCTTTCCCCCCTAAATAAAAATCGAACAACAACACTGCTTCTAGTTTCGTCATGGCTCTCGTTAACTCTAAAACAAAACAACAACAACGGTAACTCGTTCTATACTCTATTTCCAACTGTCTCAATCTTTCTTATGCGATAAACAATGATAACAACTCAACTCAAAACAAATCAATTTAGGCATGGATATAAAAGCTAAATAATCAAAACAAGAAATTTCAACATTCAACAACAAATCATGATGAATCACAATGGTATACAAAATGCAAAGGGAGAAAAAAAAGATGAACTCACAAGGTAGGAGCTAGTCCGACGAGCTTACGATTCCTGTGGAGGCTTTAACGGGTAAGGCTGTGAATTCCACTTTCTTTTGCTCTCTGATTCTTTCTAATTTCAGAAACTGACCCGAAAATGTTGGTGTTGTTAAGGCGATGAGTTCTTGTGGATGGTTGTGCTTGGTTCAAAATGGTGCAGGTTAGAAGGTTTGCTTCTGTTTACAGTTTGTGGTTTTTTGAAAGTAGGCTTGGATCTATTGTTTATGTTTTGAGTGGAATGGTTTGTTGGTATTTTTGACTAGGCTTGCTGTTTGTACAGGCCTTGGTGGTTTTTGATGCAGGTTTGTGCTTCTGCAAGTTTTTGTGTTTTTTCTCTTTTTGAACTCCCTTTTCTCTCTCACCCCCTTCTTCGATTGTATATCTGCCTGTTTTATAGTGAATAAGAATGAGGTTTTGGGAGGGAAAATTTGGTGAGTTTGAACAAATATGATGATCTGATTTATGGCTTTTTGATACAGGTTTTGGTGTGTGTTATTTGATGCAATTTCTGGACTAATATGTTGGTCTTATAACAGGGCAGCAGAGATTATGTGACTGTTTTTCTTGGCATTACTTGTGCAGGGGCCATGCAGTTTTGGACAGATTTTTGCAGCAAGAGGACAGATTTATATGGACATAGCATAATAATTATAGTAAATAATACAATAAAATGTTAGTAAAATTAAACTGAAAAATACAAAAGTGGAATAAAAGAGATATTAAAATTGGTTTTAATTCTATTAATAATTCAACCTAAAAACATTTCAAATGGAATTATAATCAAAATTAATGATAGAGGGAATAAAAATAAAATTAAACCATATATTTTCATATTTTCGAATTAAATAAATAAAACTACAACTAAGAACAAAATAGACTTACATACTCTAAAAATGCAAAAAAGTAAAAGAACTTATATGTATTTTGAGATTTTCTGAATTATCAATAAAAATATAAAATTAAATGAAACTAACAAAACTATACATTTTTTTTTATATTTTGGATAAAGTAAAACTGATATGAACTAAATATATTTTGGGGATTTTCTTTTTATGAAAATAAGAATAAAAAAAAAAAGATGATAAAAAATGAAAAAAATCATGATTTAATAAAGTCAGGCAAAATCAGTTAAATTTCACTAAATTCACAACAATTTCTAACGTTTCTATTTTTTCGTGGATTTTCAAAGCATAATCATCTCTTGACTTGTAAAGAAAAGTTGTAGTTGTTGCAAAGGAGAATCATATGTAAAAGAACCACTAAAAAATTGTCGAAATTTGAAGAAGTTATGAATTTTTGAAATCTGACTCGAGAATTGGCAAAAATAGGTCGAATCGCTTGTGAACGCTTGCTATGTAATAATGCAGATGGGAGGTGGTATCTTAGGTCAAAATTTGGGGTATGACAGCTGCCCCTATTTAAGTTTCTTCTATCCAGAGATATGAAGATTAAAATCTTCGTCTCGACGAGATTGAAGGTACTTAAATACATAATACGCAATTTTTGCCCTAAGATACCGCCATTATGTTTGTGATATGAATGTAGTATTTAAATTCACAGAGAATGATATTGTATGAGACAAGATAATGCTGGAGAAACCAAACACCAACAAACCACAGGAACATAGATTATACACTACTGGGGAAATGAGCCATCTACCTCAAATGATAAACTCTTGACGGCGAATAAAAATTTGAGAGAATACGACCTCTGACCCTAACAAAGAAGGCATCTTGCATAGGCCACAAAAACAGATTATTAACCCAAAATAACAGTGAGTTCACAACTCAAGGTCAAAGATAGACAAAAGATGTACCAAATTTGCTGATAATGGATTACCGACTTCTGAAGGTAAAGATTCATAACAAACTTCTCTGCGAGATTTCCAGAGAGATACCAATTAATGCTGAAATAATAATATGGTTGTAGATACACAAGTTGCTCAAATAAAGAAGCTGCCATTTGATGTCGTTCAAAGATGTTAATAACATACAAGCTGCTCAAATAAAGAAGCTGCCACTTGATGTCTTCCAAAATACTATGACATACAAGTTGCTCAAATAAAGAAGCTACCACTTGTTGTCTTCCAAAAATACTATGACATACAAGCTGCTCAAATAAAGAAGCCGCCACTTGCTGTTTTCCAAAAATAACCAATAACATACAAGCTGCTCAAATAAAGAAGCCGCCACTTGCTGTATTCCAGAAAAATAATAACGTACAAGTTGCTCATGAAGAGACTGCCGCTTGCCGTTTTCCAAAAAATAATAACGTACAAGTTGCTCATGAAGAGACCGCCGCTTGCCGTTTTCAAAAAAAAATATAACGCACAAGTTGCTCATGAAGAGACTGCCGCTTGTCGTTTTCCAAAAAATAATAACGCACAAGTTGCTCATGAAGAGACCTCTGCTTGTCGTTTTCTAAAAAATAATAACGCACAAGTTGCTCATGAAGAGACCGCCGCTTGTCGTTTTCCAAAAAATAATAACGTACAAGTTGCTCATGAAGAGACCGCCGCTTGTCGTTTTCCAAAAAATAATAACGTACAAGTTACTCATGAAGAGACCGCCGCTTGTCGTTTTCCAAAAAATAATAATGTACAAGTTGCTCATGAAGAGACCGCCGCTTGCCGTTTTCCAAAAAATAATAACGTACAAGTTTCTCATGAAGAGACCGCCGCTTGTCGTTTTCCAAACAATAATAACGTACAAGTTGCTCATGAAGAGACCGCCGCTTGCCGTTTTCCGAAGAATAATTCAGAAGAAAAATACGATAACACCTCCAGAGAATAAAATCTTCTTCAAAGGGAACCATGAATAGATCCTTCCCGAGTAGATCAAATACTTAAATGCGCAAAATAAATGCACCATTCGTCTAGGTTGCCTAGCTTGGAGAAAATTACGAGATAGCCTATGCAAGAGACAACAACTCCCTCCAGGAATAAACCAGAGAGAAAACAGTCAAACAAGACTTCACCCAATGAGAAAATAACTTGATTGGGGATTCATCCTATCCAGAAATGGACAAGGAAGGCTAAATCAAAAAATCATCCACGAGGATTAGCTCAGTTGGGGAATTTAGAAAGGAAGCACATTTTCTGCCTAAGCTAACATTCTACTTGGAAAGAACATGTACATTGTCTTAATAAACATAAACAAGGTATACGACCCAATATCAACGAAAAATGTGAATATGCATGCGTGATATAAGTGTAAATGAATGAATGAATGTTATGCTGACGAAATAGGCAGACGGAATATCTTGAAGATGATAAGATATCACAAAATAATAAATACTCGGCCAATCTTAAAGAGGCGGAAAATAACTGGAACTGGAACTACAAAGCAACGTCAGAGCGTATCACGCTACAAGGCTCAAATCTTTTGGGAGAAAAGTATTCAAAACCAATCTTCTAATCTCCAATAGACCACTGGTATGAGACAAAGCGTACCACACTACAGAAATCTGCTCAAATAAAGATAACCAAAACAACGCTTAACTGGAAAAGCTGGGGAGTCACCAAACTTAGTACCAGTAGAAACAAAAGTTTACACAACCAACACCTCGTGACGATTTTGAAACAAAACATGTTCATCATGCAAGGCTAAATTACCGTATTGTTTTGCATTTCATGGCTTGACCATCCTCGGAACAACTATTAATATTCCTTTCATTATTCACGAAACATTTTTAAAATAAGAATACTTTAAATAACTTTGTTTCAAATATTGCCGTAAAAATTAAAATTTTGCCCACAAAAGGTAAATGCTCAAATTTCATTAATAAGATGGTGGTTTGCTAACAACGCGACTCCAACGGTTTACAAAAGTTTGGGAAATAGTACATGAAAGAAAGGGTTACACAAAAACAATGATCACTATTCTCCCTAACAACTTCGAATTCCGAAATGTGCTCAAATGCCACAGCCGGTCTGACCAAAAGCCTGCCTAAGCCGCCCCTTCGGGTTTTCAACTTAGCGAACTGTCAACTCAAACTTAGGCGAAATACTTCTTGACTGCGTCAGCGTTCACGGAGCGCGGGAGCTCTTCACCGTCCATATTTGTAAGAATCATGGTACCTCCATAGAAAAATTTCTTAACGACATACGGTCCTTCATAATTCGGGGCCCACTTGCCCCTAGAATCAGGTTGGAAAGATAATATCTTTTTGAGCACAAGGTCACCTTCTCTGAACTCGCATGGTCGAACCTTCTTATCAAAAGCCTTCTTCATTCTCTGCTGATATAATTGACCGTGACACAACACTGTCAATCTCTTTTCTTCAATTAAATTCAACTGATCATATCTACTTTGACACCATTCAGCCTCAGAAAGTTTAGCTTCCATCAACACTCTCATAGACGGAATCTCAACCTCCACGGGGAGTACTGCTTCCATACCATAAACTAGGGAAAATGGGGTTGCACCTGTTGAAGTTCGAACTGAAGTACGGTATCCATGTAAAGCAAACGGAAGCATTTCATGCCAATCTCTATAAGTTACCACCATCTTCTGGACAATCTTTTTAATGTTCTTGTTAGCAGCTTCAACTGCCCCATTCATCTTCGGCCTGTAAGGAGAAGAATTATGATGTTCGATCTTGAACTCTTCACAAAGCTCTCTCATCATCTTGTTATTCAAATTCGAACCATTATCAGTGATGATCTTGCTCGGGATGCCGTATCAACAAATGATCTGATTCTTGATAAATCTGACTACCACCTGTCTGGTTACATTAGCATAAGATGCTTCTTCCACCCATTTAGTGAAATAATCGATCGCTACCAAGATGAAACGATGACCATTTGAAGCTTTGGGTTCAATCATTCCAATCATATCAATGCCCCACATAGAGAAAGGCCAAGGCGAAGAGATAACATTGAGGAGGGTCGGTGGCACATGTATCTTGTCCGCATAAATCTGGCATTTATGACATTTCTTCACATATTTGCAGCAATCAGATTCTATTGTCATCTAATAGTAACCATCTCTCAACATCTTTTTAGCCATATCGGGACGAGTCCTTCTCAACTTCTGCTTAATCGGCGGACATTCAGGTCTCAATGGTAGACGATGCTCCACAATATTGTTGTCCAAACCTGGCATATCTTGGTAGGACCAAGCGAACACATCAACATACTCTCTGAGAAGCTCCAACATTTTCTCTTTGACCTCTGGGATAAGCAATGCTCCGACCTTGACTTCTTTTTTATCTTCTTCATTACCCAAATTGATCATCTCTATAGGCTCTGCAAACGACTGAATAGTCTTTTCATCGTGCTCAAGCAAACGGGAAATTTCATCAGGAATCTCTTCACTATCTTCTTCCTCGGCTCTGAACACAGGGAATTCAAAGTTGGGAGAGGGCATAGGATCATTGTTTTCAATGGTTAAGTCATGGATTAATCTGCACATATGATTATGCTTTATTTTAGAAATTGATTAATATGAATGTTGTACAAATAAAACAAAAGTTATTATATTTTCCTATTACTACCAATTAATTTTCATTACTATTTCCCATAAAAAGTGAAAAAATAAAACAGTAGTGGACAAAATAACATTTTTATTCATGATTGGCAATACTTGAAACAAAGAGCCCAGACATTTTCTCTTTCACCTTGGGCAGAGCAAAAGGATTTATTTTCAACATAGCCCGACACAAATACTCTTCACCTTGCGCAGAGCGAAATTTTTTTTCAAAAATAAAACAAAACATTACTCAGAAATGTGCATCACAACAGGAACATCAACAGCAATCCAGTTCTGGCAAACCACTCCATGCGTTACAAAATCGGGTAAATCCTCTTCAGAATCGTCTCCTATTATAGCATCAACCTCAGGAGGAGTTGGATGGATAAAACCTGTGCTTCGGAAAACCTCTTGTATCGGACGGATAACTGTTTCCTGCTTGAATCTTGTAGACACGGGATGAAAACCAAGACCTTCTCCAGACTTGTTCTCAGGCAAAGTCAACACCTGGCCCCAACCTTCAGCCGAACCACTTTCAACCACTCGTCGCGCATCCTCAAAAGAAGAAAAAGATGTCCCTTGCTTCTTCACTTCATTATTAGCAACAGATAGAGCTTGGAATTGGGTTCCAACATCCTCATCAGCATCAATAAAAGAGAAAGATGACAAATGGCTTACCACCATAGCCTGCTCTCCACCAATCATTACCAGCTTTCCATGCCTTACAAACTTCAATATCTGATGGAGCGTGGAAGTGACTGCCCATGCATCATGGATCCATGGACGACCCAATAGGCAACTGTAGGCGGCACGAATATCCATTACTTGAAAAGTGATCTGAAAAGTATGAGGACCAATTATTATAGGAAGATCCACTTCACCAATGACAGTCTACCTAGAACCATCAAACGCTTTGACAATTACCCCACTAGGTCTCATGGGAGCACCTTGATATAAGAGTCGAGATAATGTAGTTTTGGGCATTACATTTAACGACGAACCTGTATCTACCAGCACACTTGATAAAGTATCATTTCCACAACCTATTGAGATATGCAAAGCCATATTATGGTTCCTTCCCTCCTCCGGAAGCTCTTCATCACTGAAACCAAGATTGTTACACGAAGTAATATTTCCCACAATTCCATCAAATTGGTAAACCGTCACATCATGATCTACGAATGCCTGGTCCAAGACCTTCATCAAAGCTTCTCTATGGGCACCAGAATCTCTCAGTAAAGCAAGCAAAGAAATCTTGGTAGGAGTTTGCCGTAGTTGGTCCACAATCTTGTATTCACTTCTCTTGATGAGCTTCAGAATCTCATCATCATCGGGGTGTGGGATAGGTTTATTGGATCGGCCTACCTCAATCCTGGGTTCAACATTTCTCGCTGGAATTTCTGCCGGTATGGGCCTCCTGACTTGAACTTCTGGTCTCTTCAAAGGTACTGCTGCAAAGACACGTCCGCTTCTCGTAACTCTGCTCACATCAGCGATGTTAACAAAAGATGGCATTGTTGGTATAGGGACTTCTACCCCATTCTCAATCATTGTGGAATTATACTTATACGGTATAGCTTGGTCTGAGTTGTAAGGCACAGGACCAGGTGGATAAATGATCAAAGGAGCAACAGGTGCAGTCTGACTGTCGTAAACGATTTCTACTGGTTCAGGCAATTTGAATTGTGGTATTATAACATTCACTTCATCCACCGGATCTCTGTCATATGTAATAGTGATAACCCTTTGGTCTAATTTTTGAATGTCCTCCTTCACAATAGGGCAATCAACTTCTCTTGAACAAAATTCACAAACATCATAATCATGATGATGCCTAAAAAAGGCAAGTCTTCTTAAGCTCTGATGTAACCTGGTCAACGAATCTCTTATGTGTTCAACTTGACAAACTCGAAAATTTCCTAGACAACCTTCCACCATATTCACTGATGTTGACCCATGTCGAGGCAAAGGATTATCTCTAACATTCGGGTTAACATCCTTGAAAGACAAGATACCGTTCTTAATTAACCTCTGCACATCCGCCTTTAGAGCAAAGCAATTTTCAATGTTGTGCCCCGGCGACCCTTGATGATACTCACAGAACTGGTCCGCCTTGTACCACGGAGAAGTACTATTCGGTGCGACAGGAGGAGGCTTCGTCGTTATGAGGTTCTTTCTGATCAGAGCAGAGAACAATTCAGTGTAAGTCATGGGAATAGCATTAAATTGAGGTTTCCTTGGTGAACGATTCTGGTTATTAAATTGATAGGCCTGTTGTCGAGGCTGCTGTTGAAATGGTCGTTGCTGAATTGGTGGGGTTTGATGAGTTAGGGTCACCAATGTTGGGCGGTCAGCCGGAGTGACTGCCGCAACATGTGAATAACCTCTCCTTGGTCTCCCAGGGAAAATTACACTGACATCTTGTTCTTTCCTTTTAGGGAAAACACTTCCAAACTTCTTGATACTGCTAGATGGACTTCCTTCCTTAACCAAACGTCCCTCACGAATCCCTTCTTCCAACCGCATTCCCATACTTACCATCTTGGTGAAGTCACTTGGTGCGCTGGTGTTGTACCCCAAAATTTGCCCTCCCATATTTCTCAAAACATTTCAAGAAAAATTCACAAGTCCAACCCGGCGCGTCATATTCAGGTATTCTTTCGCCAAGATATCTCTGATAACATATTCTCAAATTCAGGTTCGGCTCAAGAGTCAATTCTTTAAAGAAGGTATCCGAATGTGTGAGTTTTCTCGAAGAAATATGGTGAAAAAGTGGGCTGAAAGTGCAGTTTTTACGCGCTAAAAAATTCATAACTTGAAGATCGTGGCTCGTTTTGAACCCGTTCCGGTGGCCAAAATTCCGTCTTGACATTATCTACGTTTTCATCTCTCACGGCTGGAAGCCAATTTCGATCAGAAGGTCTTCAAAAATGTGGATTTATCAAGTATTTTCGTGCAGAAAATTTGTGACAGAAGTTTATTTGCGTCATGTTCAAAAAATCATAACTTGGTCGATTTTCATCGTATCGAGCTGGTTCTGGCGCCAAAATTTCACAAATTGAGTTGGCTACATTTTCACAGAAGGTATTGATTTCAAAAGGTATTCAAAAGGCCTTCATTTTTTGCTCAGAGTGCGTGACACGCCGAAAATCCTGAATGCTGAATATTATTTCATCTGGGCCGAAACTTCGAAAATTCATAACTCGGTCAATTTTTATCGGATTGGGCTCATATTTTTACACAAGGTCCCTGACTCATAGATCTACAACTTTTCTTCAAAAGTCGAGACCAAATTATGCACCGATCAATACCAGTTTTTTATTGAAGAACGTGTCAGAGTCGACACTGGAGCCCAAAATAAGTTTGTCTGAGCTGAAACTTCAAAAATTCATAACTAATTCACCGTTTATCCGATTGAGTCGATTTTCGGACAGGAGTTATTTCTCGATGTCGGCTACATTTTGTTTTCACACTTCAACTTCAAAAAATGCACTTAAGTCCCTGCGATTTAGCCTGGAAAGTGACGAATTCAAGTGAATATTGGAGGCCCAATTGCACATTCAAAGCCCATTTGCTTTACCCTAATTTCCATTATATAATCACCTTCTTTTCACACAAACCAGAAAAAGAGAAAAAGAGAGAAAAAAACCTTGCCACAACACTGTTGGAATATCAAACTCTTTCAAGAACCCTAAAACCTTGAAATCCTTATTACAAATCTCTCTCTCACTACAAACAAAGTCATCTCAGTTACAAACCAACACCTCACTACTTCTCCAGTAAGGATAAGACTGGCTTGATCTCCATGATCCTAATTTTCCAGTAAGGCATAAAAGCATCCAGGTCACTAATTTTCCAGTAAGGGTAAGATTGATTTGATCTCCATGATCAAAAGGGTATAATCATTCATACATGCCATATTGTGCCTAAACATTAAATTTCTTCATATATTGGCTTTATTTTCATTTTATGATTTTATTTAATGTGTTCGTGAGATTCAACACTGCAGATTTAGACAGGATCTCATGCAGGTTCATTAAGGAACGTTGAGGCCAAAAGCCAAATGGCCAAAAGCCAAAAGCCAAATGGCCAAAGTAGAACATTTTATGCATGACACCAATACATGGCGAGGCAGACATTAAGCCAGACATTAAGGAACGTTGAAGCCAGAACACAAATGGCCAAAGGCCAAAAGCCAAAAGCCAAATGACCAAAGTAGAACAACTTAGGCATGAAACTCAATCCAATGGCCAAAGAATGCAGACCACGGTACTCAGGAGTCAATACTTCAAAAAACCTCCCCTTGGGCCAGACACCCCCTATGGTTTACTCAATTTTTAATTTTTATTTGTTTTTCCTTTTTATTCTTTTAATTGTTTTTTAATTGTTTTCTTTTAATTCCATAAAATAATTTTCATAATAAATATAAAATACAGAAAAATCAAAAAATGTTTATTTTATTAATATTAATTTCACTATTATTATTTTTGTAAATAAACTTTAAATAATTAATTAGATTAATTTAGGTTTCAAAACTTTAATATTTTTCTTAATAAATTAAATATGTAGAAATTAGGGTTTTTAACTTTTTCATCATTTTTTTTAATAAATAATTTTCTCATCATTATTATTATTATTAATTACTAATTTATTTTGTAAATAAACATGTACATAAATTCTTTAGTAAATTAAGTTAAACTTTAACATTTTTCTCAAATAATTAAAAATAACTTAGAATTAGGGTTTCTTTTAATTTTAATTTTCTTTATTTCATAAATACAAAAAAACTAAAAAACATTTCTTTCCTTTTATTAAATAATTAATTAGCTTTTTAATTTCATTTAATTTCTTTAAAGGGTCCAACGCCCTCGAACGTTCTATTTTTATTTCTTTCGCACATTTATTTTCTTTCAAATATTATGTAATTGCTCAAGCCATGTAACTCGGACATTTTATATTTCCCGCATTTTATTTCTTTATTTTATGTCAAATCGGGTCCTGGTTTAATTTGGCGATGTGGACCCGCGCCTTTGTAATAGTTTAGGAATTTTATCTTTCCGCACTTTTTAACTGTTAAATAAATGCATGCAAGAATGAATGACAAAAATAAAAACAAAACGTTAGATCACCAATAACCTGACAAGACAAAAATAAATGAATCTGACACACAAATCACACACCACCCCTAGGGTACGCCTCACTGTTGCCTTGCCTCAAAAGGTGATCGTCGAGTAGAGGATGTCTTAGTAAGTCCTCATGATCCGGGAACCTGGCATGAGGGTAGCTTCTAAGGTGTCTTCCCATTGCTCCGGTGATCACCATGTCCCGAACCTCGAATTGACCCGAATACCTCCAACGGTGATGCTACCTACTTCTCAATGGTGGGATGGCACTACTTTAAAGGACATTTACACAGACGAATTCCTTAGGGTAGGTAGACGACTCTAGATACTTGCTCTAATTTCAAAACAAATCAAAAATACTTTTCACACCGACACCTTTTCAAAAAGCTTTCGAAAGCAATTTTTCAAACACTCTTGAGGACCGATACAAGAGTCGAACTAAAATTTTCAAAGAAACTTTTTAAAACCCACAGTTGAAAAGCAAACAAACCATTTTTGAAAACACAATGAGCAAGTATCTAAGAGCCCATGGATAACCATGGATAGAAAGGGTGCTAACACCTTCCTTTTCTATAATCTACCTCCCGAACCGAGAGCAATCTCTTTAAGGAATTTTTCTGTGCTTTTGTCCTTTCCATTTGGAGAAAATAAAAGACGGTGGCGACTCTTGCTTCCGCGACATTTCGCGAACCAGCGTTAAACAGTCAGTTCCAGATCCACCGATCACAGAACTGGCGACTCTGCTGGGGACCAAACTTAAAGTGAGGTGTACCTTAGGGTAGTTCATAACTGTGTTTTCAATTGTATTGACTTGTCTGCTTTAAATTGTGGGACTGTCTTGGGAGTTCTATAGATCCTAACCCGGATCTGGGGAATACCTTCTTAGAAAGTAGCAACAAGGCTGTGAGGGAACTGTGCGGGGTATACCGACATGGTTGAAACAGTCTGCTACGTTGATGTGGCACTTTGGTGTGTACCGGTAACCCTTGAGTTTAGTCAAGGAGAGTACGGGGCCTCCGCGTGGTGTCGTGAAGCATCAACAGACCTTAGGAACCTTAATTGAACTATCTTGGCCTCTTTAGGGTAGTGAGATAACTGACTTTGGTGCAGTCCGAGGTCGGTTGATACTCGATACTACACTCAATTGAGGGTTGCTTTCCTGGAATATTTCGGTCGCCAGTTCAGTGGCTAAATCGAAACGATGAACAATGAAAGCAATCCAGTGATATTGGGACCCTTAGAACCCGGTTACTTCTAATAGGACATGTTGAACCCACCAACTTCAAGAGGGTAGTACCCCAAACTTGATGCTGGCCTAAACTCTAAGGACTCTTTTGTGTGACTTGTGTGCCTTCGTACTTGACTACTTGCATGTTTTATCTAACACATGAACTACTTGCAGGTTTTGTTTTAGTCCTTAATTGGGACCCATGACAGAGCTTACTAACTTTCTTGCAGGTTTTGTTTATAGTCCTTAATTGGGACTCATAACAAGGTTTTACTTGAGTTTCTTGCAGGGTTTGTTTGTAGTCCTTAATTAGGACTCATAACAAGGTTTACTGAGTTCTGGCAGGGTTTGTTTTAGTCCTTAATTAGGACTCATAACAAGGTTTACCGAGTCCTTGCAGGGTTTGTTTATAGTCCTTAATTGGGACTCATGACAGGTTTTACTTGAGCTTCTTGCAGGTTTTGGTTTGCAGTCCTTAATAAGGGCTCATAACAGGGTTTATCTATACTACCCCATGCATCATGACATCATACCATTGCATATATCCTAACCCATTTCAAGGATCTCAAGGGCTTGTGATGCAGGTCATGATGAATCAAACTGTCTAGCAAGGGGCAAAGAGGATTTATTTTCCTCTAGCCAAGGTTGTCAGGGGCTATGACCCACTGGATATGGTGAGCTTTGACACTAGAAGAAGGTTCCCCTAGCCAAGGTTGTCAGGGGCTATGACCCACTTGATATGGTGAGCCTTTGATCCTTGGAAGAAAGACTCTCAACAAATATGAAGTTCTTTCAATCAAACTACCGGATCCAAACGCTAACAAATTTTCTTGTTTACCCCGCGAGGTCCTTGAAAACATTACATGCATGTCATACTCATCATTGCATAACAGGTATCCTTGTTGCAGGTCGCTTACCTTTCTCGCTGTTTATTTCAGCAATGGCTTCACAATAAGATAACCAGGACCTTCACGCTCAAGAGACTCAGTTCAGGGAAATCTTCCTAGGTCTATCCAAGGGGCAGGAAGAGTTGAGGACACTCCTCATGGGGAATCTGATCAGAAAGAGTCCTGAAGATGACAAGGACGAACAGCTGAAACGTCTACAAGCTGAGGTAGACACATTGAAAACCCAGATGCTGGGGCAAAGGGCCCCCGTTCAAGGTTTATCTCAGGAGCAAGGAGAGCTGAGAGCCATGATCAGCCAACTTCCTCAAGGCATGAAGCAACCAGCCCAAATCAGGGACCAGGTCATAGAACAGCTTCCAAGAAGGCAAAGGTCGGGTCCAATGAATAGACCTCTCCGAGTTGCTACTACTTCTCAGGTCCAACAACGACCGCGCCAAGAACAGCGGGTTGATCAGAACAGGTCAGACAAGCCTAAAAGGCAGTTCACCAAGATCAACATGTCGCTGGATTAAGCACTACAACAAATGTTGGAGGCAGGGCTGATCACCTTAAGGGCTCCTCTCCGGAATCCAAACACTTCTGCTCCTAACTATCATCCCAACGATAGGTGTGCATACCATTCTGATAGCCCGGGGCATACTACGAACAACTGCTGGCCTCTCAAAAACAAGATTCAAGACATGATCGACGCTGGAGAGATTCAGTTTGAAGTACCTGAGACTCCGAACATAATCACTGCTCCCTTGCCAAATCATGGCTAGGATTGAGAAATTTTTGTTCATTCGAACGTTCAAGTTGCAATTTTCTTTTGTTCAAACATTTACTCATGTTAAACATTGTTATTTCATTAATGCATCGCATATGTCTGTTCTGAAACAATATATTCGTATTCACTAAATGCAAATTATTTTCATATTTTTTTCTGATGTCAACTCTTGATCTAAAATTCTAAGCCTCTTGAGGGAGGATGACGAAAACGATACCATAATCTACAGTATGCTTTTGAACAGACCCCGCTGATGAGGTACATGCATTGTTTCAATCCCTAAACACTGGAGTTATAAGGATGATAATCCCTCGTCAACCCCTCTGAGCCAAAGAAGTAGGAGTTTTTTTTCGAAATTCAAAACCCTTCATCATAACCCGGGGCAGGGTAGTTCTCTCAGTTGATCCAAGTGCATAACGAATGGCACCAAAAAGATCCTTACAAAACAAAGAAAGACAGTGATGGTTCCGAATGATCAATAAAGAAAGGCAGTCATTATCTTTCAAAATAAAAAAAAACCCATTAAGTCAAAACCCATGAAGGAGACTTACAAAACTGGGGCATCCCGCTGACTGTAATTCCAAAAAAGGAAACAGTTCAGGCAAAAAAGAAAGGGATAACAAAAAAAAGAAGAAAGAAGTCTTACCAACCCTCAACAAGAAAGGAATGACTGCCTATTCAAAATAAGTCACCAACATCCGAATCATCACCGGAAAATCAGAGCAAAGACTCAAAACAAGGTCTAACGTATGATCAACTGAGTTTAGGTGTGGAGAACATCACGAAGAGCGGGTGGGTACAAATAATTTGAGCCTTTATCCTTTGTTTCTTAAACCGTGAACCAAGCCACGTTATAACCCTTAAAAGTCCTAGCTGAAGCATGGGTTAGTTCGAAAGCATACTGTTACGAAAGGTATCCTGACTCCTGAAGGCCTACGGTAAATACGGAGTTGACATCACGTTTTACAAACATTCATTTGTTTTATGAAAAAAGAATGCATTTTCAAAATCTTCAAGACAGACATAGGCTTTGCATTTTTAACATAACTTTGTTTGCATATGACTTTTTGTTTGAACAGCATAGAAGTTCGCACGACGAATGCCTAATGAACAAAAGTACCTCCAATCAAGGGGCAGACATGACCATGGTCCATTATCTGGGGCAGTCCAATTAAGATTCGGAGAATCTCTCAAAGGCCAAATAGCCTGGGGCAAGTCTCCGCCCGAGTCACTTGGGGCACTCCAGCAACGAATCTTGCCTGATCAAACACCTTCTGGTGGCATGGAAAAACACTTCTAACAGGGGCAACTCCCTACATTCTGAAAGCATGGACATAGTCGAAAAAAATACTACGCATAATCAAAGACCCGCTAGGTTGACATACCTTGGTAAGAATCAGGGCTTCCCGGCGAACCAAAAGGGTTCGGGCAAAATGAAGGGATGAAATGAAAAATCTGTACACCCGGCAAGTCGAAAACCTGAAAAGGCGGCTTGGGCAAAAATGGGTATCCCGGTGGACTGAAAACCCGAAAGGGCGGTCCAGGCAAAAGTTAGGGATCAAAGCGTATGACTATGTCCTGTCATCTTGTCACCTGCCTACCAGAAGGAGGTTGGTCCATCAACAACTATCAGCACCTCACAGGTCTTCCTCTCCCACCTCAGAAACAGGGGCAATAATGAGCCATCCAAGCGATCTAATTGCTCTGTCCACAAGAGATAAAAGTAGGTTCAGCTAAAGAACATGACCAGTACATCTTAATTCCCCAGAGAGTGAGCCAGCAAGTCAGTACATTCTTCTCCAAGCAAAGCTACAGTCAAATCTCAAGGAAGTTGGGTATCCTTCAGCAGATCTCAACACTTCCCCAGCAGCAATATACATACTCATAACAAGCATCCCCGGCAGTCTTGGTCTAAAGATTGTTCCCCGGTGGCGTATCAAACATTCAAAGGAATCACTTCCCCCGCGGTTCAAAACTCCCCCAGGAGAGTCCAATCCAGTTTCCACCGGAAAGTTGGAAGTCATCTCCCCAAGCTGTAAGCTTATCCCCAGTAGATTCTGGAAGCTTATCCCTCGCAGAGCACGAACACGTCGTCCGACTTTATTCAAAGAGTTATTTCCTTAATAGGATATAACTGGGTTATCCTCAGCCAAAAGCCACGGAAAGATCGTCCTCGACGAAGTCTTGTTATCCCCAGCGAAGTCTATAGCACTTCCACCACAACAATGGTATCCCCAACAAGTTATTATCAACAACTCGGCAAAGTATCTCTCTCCCCCACAGAGTATTGCTCCCCCAGCAAGATCGTCAGAGTACTTTCCTCCCCGCAGAGTTATTCCACTCGCCAAGTTTATTCCCTAACGGAGTCATCTTCTCCTACCGGTATTCTTGCAATTATCATCCCTAGCGGAAGCGAAATCTATTCTCCAAACATCAGCCCAGGATATGACTTCCCGGCACCCATCAAGGATTTACTTTCCTAGACAAAAAATACATTCATAAACATCATATACATCATTATAGCATGCATGTACGCATCATATCATACAAATCTCATTTATGTTGAGAACATCATTGCTTGGTCCATATCATGCATGACATATGACTGACCTCTACCTTTCAGGAAAGATGCAGTTAAATTCTCAATCATATTTCAAGACCTAGACAGGTTCGGTTAATCGACTCCAAAGAGTTCTTATCCAGTCCAAGGCCTTCTCTAGTCCAGCTAAATCGACTCCCAACAGATTTTTTCTGATGAAGACTCAGTAGAAGTTATCAGGTTTTTCTCAAACGTTCGCTTTTGAGATTATAATTTCCTATTGGTTCTCTCCCCGACGGTGCGTGAGATGATAATTCCATCCTAGGTTTTTCTCAGACGTTCGAGATTATAATTTCCTATTGGTTCTCTCCCCGACGGTGCGTGAGATGATAATTCCATTTTAGGTTTTTCTCAGACGTTCGAGATTATAATTTCCTATTGGTTCTCTCCCCGACGGTGCGTGAGATGATAATTCCATTTTAGGTTTTTCTTTGAGATTATAATTTCCTATTGGTTCTCTCCCCGACGGTGCGTGAGATGATAATTCCATTTTAGGTTTTTCTCAGACGTTCGAGATTATAATTTCCTATTGGTTCTCTCCCCGACGGTGCGTGAGATGATAATTCCATTTTAGGTTTTTCTTTGAGATTATAATTTCCTATTGGTTCTCTCCCCGACGGTGCGTGAGATGATAATTCCATTTTAGGTTTTTCTTTGAGATTATAATTTCCTATTGGTTCTCTCCCCGACGGTGCGTGAGATGATAATTCCATTTTAGGTTTTTCTTTGAGATTATAATTTCATATTGGTTCTCTCCCCGAAGGTGCGTGAGATGATAATTCCATTTTAGGTTTTTTCTTTGAGATTATAATTTCCTATTGGTTCTCTCCCCGACGGTGCGTGAGATGATAATTCCATTTTAGGTTTTTTCTTTGAGATTATAATTTCCTATTGGTTCTCTCCCCGATGGTGCGTGAGATGATAATTCCATTTTAGGTTATAATTTCCTATGGTTCTCTCCCCGACGGTGCGTGAGATGATAATTCCATTTTAGGTTATAATTTCCTATGGTTCTCTCCCCGACGGTGCGTGAGATGATAATTCCATTTTAGGTTATAATTTCCTATGGTTCTCTCCCCGACGGTGCGTGAGATGATAATTCCATTTTAGGTTATAATTTCCTATGGTTCTCTCCCCGACGGTGCGTGAGATGATAATTCCATTTTAGGTTATAATTTCCTATGGTTCTCTCCCCGACGGTGCGTGAGATGATAATTCCATTTTAGGTTATAATTTCCTATGGTTCTCTCCCCGACGGTGCGTGAGATGATAATTCCATTTTAGGTTATAATTTCCTATGGTTCTCTCCCCGACGGCGCGTGAGATGATAATTCCATTTTAGGTTATAATTTCCTATGGTTCTCTCCCCGACGGTGCGTGAGATGATAATTCCATTTTAGGTTATAATTTCCTATGGTTCTCTCCCCGACGGTGCGTGAGATGATAATTCCATTTTAGGTTATAATTTCCTATGGTTCTCTCCCCGACGGTGCGTGAGATGATAATCCCATTTTAGGTTATAATTTCCTATGGTTCTCTCTCCGACGGTGCGTGAGATGATAATTCCATTTTAGGTTATAATTTCCTATGGTTCTCTCCCCGACGGTGCGTGAGATGATAATTCCATTTTAGGTTATAATTTCCTATGGTTCTCTCCCCGACGGTGCGTGAGATGATAATTCCATTTTATGTTATAATTTCCTATGGTTCTCTCCCCGACGGTGCGTGAGATGATAATTCCAGTCCAGGTTTTTCTCAAACGTTCGCTTTTGAGATTATAATTTCCTTTGGTTCTCTCCCCGACGGTGCGGGAGATGATAGTTCCATTCCAGGTTCTTCTCAAACGTCCGCTTTTGAGATTATATTTGCCTATTGGTTCTCTTCCCGATACTGCGAAGATGGTAATTCCCACCAAGATTTTCTCAACGAGCGTTGTTGAAGTTAAAGTCACCCAAGGTTCTCTCACCGTTCATGCTGAGGTAGTAACCATCCCTGGTTCATTCATCATCTTGTGAAGCTCCAGATTCAGCTCCTGTAACCAGTCAGGACGCAGCTATACAAAGCATCTGAAAATCAGCTCCTGCAACGTGTCAGGTACTCATTTTTTCTTTTGCAGGTATGCAGGTTCTCGCTAAGGAATCTCTTACGCGATCAACATCCAGATGGCATCTATAAGCCCATCATCCTATCCATCAATCTCCAAATGGCATCTATAAGCCCATTCCCATCATCACACTGCTACTATGTGAGCGCAAATTTCTGGGCACTCTAGTGTTCAATCATCTTCCACCTTCGGATTACGAAAGGCACTTCAGCCAATCTGCATCCTCAGGACTAAGAAGATTGAACAGGGGCAACTGTTGTACCCCAAAATTTGCCCTCCCATATTTCTCAAAACATTTCAAGAAAAATTCACAAGTCCAACCCGGCGCGTCATATTCAGGTATTCTTTCGCCAAGATATCTCTGATAACGTATTCTCAAATTCAGGTTCGGCTCAAGAGTCAATTCTTTAAAGAAGGTATCCGAATGTGTGAGTTTTCTCGAAGAAATATGGTGAAAAAGTGGGCTGAAAGTGCAGTTTTTACGCGCTAAAAAATTCATAACTTGAAGATCGTGGCTCGTTTTGAACCCGTTCCGGTGGCCAAAATTCCGTCTTGACATTATCTATGTTTTCATCTCTCACGGCTGGAAGCCAATTTCGATCAGAAGGTCTTCAAAAATGTGGATTTATCAAGTATTTACGTGCAGAAAATTTGTGACAGAAGTTTATTTGCGTCATGTTCAAAAAATCATAACTTGGTCGATTTTCATCGTATCGAGCTGGTTCTGGCGCCAAAATTTCAAAAATTGAGTTGGCTACATTTTCACAGAAGGTATTGATTTCAAAAGATATTCAAAAGGCCTTCATTGTTTGCTCAGAGTGCGTCACACGCCGAAAATCCTGAATGCTGAATATTATTTCATCTGGGCCGAAACTTTGAAAATTCATAACTCGGTC
Organism: Vicia faba; assembly: GCA_948472305.1. Taxonomy (NCBI): domain Eukaryota; kingdom Viridiplantae; phylum Streptophyta; class Magnoliopsida; order Fabales; family Fabaceae; genus Vicia; species Vicia faba. Next base: position 1,642,571,069 of record OX451737.1, on the reverse strand, counting down.
AATTTTTATCGGATTGGGCTCATATTTTTACACAAGGTCCTTGACTCATAGATCTACAACTTTTCTTCAAAAGTCGAGACCAAATTATGCACCGATCAATACCAGTTTTTTATTGAAGAACGTGTCAGAGTCGACACTGGAGCCCAAAATAAGTTTGTCTGAGCTGAAACTTCAAAAATTCATAACTAATTCACCGTTTATCCGATTGAGTCGATTTTCGGACAGGAGTTATTTCTCGATGTCGGCTACATTTTGTTTTCACACTTCAACTTCAAAAAATGCACTTAAGTCCCTGCGATTTAGCCTGGAAAGTGACGAATTCAAGTGAATATTGGAGGCCCAATTGCACATTCAAAGCCCATTTGCTTTACCCTAATTTCCATTATATAATCACCTTCTTTTCACAAAAACCAGAAAAAGAGAAAAAGAGAGAAAAAACCTTGCCACAACACTGTTGGAATATCAAACTCTTTCAAGAACCCTAAAACCTTGAAATCCTTATTACAAATCCCTCTCTCACTACAAACAAAGCCATCTCAGTTACAAACCAACACCTCACTACTTCTCCAGTAAGGATAAGGCTGGCTTGATCTCCATGATCCTAATTTTCCAGTAAGGCATAAAAGCATCCAGGTCACTAATTTTCCAGTAAGGGTAAGATTGATTTGATCTCCATGATCAAAAGGGTATAATCATTCATACATGCCATATTGTGCCTAAACATTAAATTTCTTCATATATTGGCTTTATTTTCATTTTATGATTTTATTTAATGTGTTCGTGAGATTCAACACTGCAGATTTAGACAGGATCCCATGCAGGTTCATTAAGGAACGTTGAGGCCAAAAGCCAAATGGCCAAAAGCCAAAAGCCAAATGGCCAAAGTAGAACATTTTATGCATGACACCAATACATGGCGAGACAGACATTAAGCCAGACATTAAGGAACGTTGAAGCCAGAACACAAATGGCCAAAGGCCAAAAGCCAAAAGCCAAATGGCCAAAGTAGAACAACTTATGCATGAAACTCAATCCAATGGCCAAAGAATGCAGACCACGGTACTCAGGAGTCAATACTTCAAAAAACCTCCCCTTGGGCCAGACACCCCCTATGGTTTGCTCAATTTTTAATTTTTATTTGTTTTTCCTTTTTATTCTTTTAATTGTTTTTTAATTGTTTTCTTTTAATTCCATAAAATAATTTTCATAATAAATATAAAATACAGAAAAATCAAAAAATGTTTATTTTATTAATATTAATTTCACTATTATTATTTTTGTAAATAAACTTTAAATAATTAATTAGATTAATTTAGGTTTCAAAACTTTAATATTTTTCTTAATAAATTAAATATGTAGAAATTATGGTTTTTAACTTTTTCATCATTTTTTTTAATAAATAATTTTCTCATCATTATTATTATTATTAATTACTCATTTATTTTGTAAATAAACATGTACATAAATTCTTTAGTAAATTAAGTTAAACTTTAACATTTTTCTCAAATAATTAAAAATAACTTAGAATTAGGGTTTCTTTTAATTTTAATTTTCTTTATTTCATAAATACAAAAAAACTAAAAAACATTTCTTTCCTTTTATTAAATAATTAATTAGCTTTTTAATTTCATTTAATTTCTTTAAAGGGTCCAACGCCCTCGAACGTTCTATTTTTATTTCTTTCGCACATTTATTTTCTTTCAAATATTATGTAATTGCTCAAGCCATGTAACTCGGACATTTTATATTTCCCGCATTTTATTTCTTTATTTTATGTCAAATCGGGTCCTGGTTTAATTTGGCGATGTGGACCCGCGCCTTTGTAATAGTTTAGGAATTTTATCTTTCCGCACTTTTTAACTGTTAAATAAATGCATGCAAGAATGAATGACAAAAATAAAAACAAAACGTTAGATCACCAATAACCTGACAAGACAAAAATAAATGAATCTGACACACAAATCACACACCACCCCTAGGGTACGCCTCACTGTTGCCTTGCCTCGAAAGGTGATCGTCGAGTAGAGGATGTCTTAGTAAGTCCTCATGATCCGGGAACCTGGCATGAGGGTAGCTTCTAAGGTGTCTTCCCATTGCTCCGGTGATCACCATGTCCCGAACCTCGAATTGACCCGAATACCTCCAACGGTGGTGCTACCTACTTCTCAATGGTGGGATGGCACTACTTTAAAGGACATTTACACAGACGAATTCCTTAGGGTAGGTAGACGACTCTAGATACTTGCTCTAATTTCAAAACAAATCAAAAATACTTTTCACACCGACACCTTTTCAAAAAGCTTCCGAAAGCAATTTTTCAAACACTCTTGAGGACCGATACAAGAGTCGAACTAAAATTTTCAAAGAAACTTTTTAAAACCCACAGTTGAAAAGCAAACAAACCATTTTTGAAAACACAATGAGCAAGTATCTAAGAGCCCATGGATAACCATGGATAGAAAGGGTGCTAACACCTTCCTTTTCTATAATCTACCTCCCGAACCGAGAGCAATCTCTTTAAGGAATTTTTCTGTGCGTTTGTCCTTTCCATTTGGAGAAAATAAAAGACGGTGGCGACTCTTGCTTCCGCGACATTTCGCGAACCAGCGTTAAACAGTCAGTTCCAGATCCACCGATCACAGCTGGCAATCATTCTTTCATAATAAAAGGAACCTAAAGTCTTCAGGAATATCTTTGTCATCTCTTTCTCCTCAAGAGGGGGATAAATCTGAGCAGCAATTTCGCGCCACCTCTGGGCGTATTCTTTAAAGGACTCCCTGTCTCTTTGGGACATCTCCCGGAGTTGATCTCAGTCCGGCGCCATGTCGACGTTGTACTTATACTGGCGAACAAAAGCTTCACTAAGATCGTTGAAATTACGGATCCGAGTGATGTCCAAACCCATATACCACTTTAGAGTGGCACCAGTCAAACTGTCTTGAAAGTAGTGAATTAACAAGTTATGATCATCAGAATATGTAGACATCTTTCTCACATGCATAGTTAAATGGCTCCACGGACACGAATCACCTTTATACCTTTCAAAGTCCGGCACTTTGAATTTGGCTGGAATCTTTACATTTGGAACTAAACACAGGTCATGAGCATTCTTTCCAAACAAATATTTCCCTTTTAACGCTCTGATCTCCCTCTGCATCTCTTGAAACTGGTCTTGAAATTATTCCATCCTATCGAAAATACCCAGACTTTCAGCACGCTCGGCATGATAAGCAGGTTCATTCATGTATGGCATAGAATGAACCACAGGAACAGCAGTTGTCATCACTGGTTGAGGGAAAGGTGCCACAGACAGAATTACAGGCGGCATAGTAGTTGTCTCCGGTTGAGGAAAAGACACAGTAGGTTGAACCAAAGGCTGTACGACAGGCTGATACCCTTATGGCACAAAGTTATAAGGCATTCCCCACGGAAAACCTTTTGGCATCTGATGTTGAAGCGGAGAGTTGATTTGAGTCACAGATGTTGGAACGGTGACAATCTCAGAAACCACAGTAGTTGAAGTTTGAATCTCAGCAGCTGCAGTCGATGGCTGATTCTGAGCAGCCATCAAACTTTCGACCAGCGCGGTTAGTTTCTCCATACCGACACGAAGGGTAGCGACCTCCTCACGAAGCTCGTGATTTTCCTATTCTAGATCTTCCATTTTCCTCTAACGATTGGCTCGGGTATCGTATCGATGAGACAGCTTGACAATCTACCGGAGTGGAAAAAGAAACAAGGATAAGACTCTAGAAAACATGTGAAGTGGAATGTTGGATGATGCATGATATGCGATGCAAATGATCGTTCATTTCGATAGTTTTTTCAAGGAACTTCGATAATTTTGCACACATCAATGGTAAAGGAATTTGGAACAACAAAAACTCATTTCATTAATCAAAAGCGGTAAATTACAACTTACAACTTGGAACAACAAAACAATAAATTATAACTTTGGGACAACAACCCAATAATAAAAGCAGTAAATTACAACTTTGGAACATGAAGCCCATAATAAAGCAGTAAATTACAACTTTGGAACATGAAGCCCTTTTACAGAGTTTTACAAAATGACAACAGTAAAATAAAACTAAGAACTAAAGATCACTCAGAATCATCAGATGAAGGACCAAATGCCAACTGTAACTGGAGCTTCCTGATCTTCTCTTCATAAAAGTCTTCCATCTTTTTCTTCTCAACTACTAGTCGATCAATGATTTCCTTTTGCGGATTAGGAACGAGAGCAACGCTTACCGAATCTTCCTTCTTTCTCTTCTTTTCACTAGCATATTTCTTCAGTAAAGCATCCTTTTGACGAAGCTTCTCATCATGATCAATGAACCAGCCGTCTTGAATAAATAGCAAATCCTCCTTTTCCTTTAGTTGTTGAGTCAGGACCCGATTCTCATATTCTGACATATTATACTTTTCTTTCCAAGCATCTCTCTCGGACTTCATCCTAGCCAGATTTCCTTGGTATTCTCCCATGTTCTCTATAGGAATATCAATAGATGACGATGCAACAGTAGGGAATAAAGGTTTCTCAGGTTTATAGGGCATCTTGAGAGCACAAGCCCTAGCACGGACCCATTGTAGGTAAGGCTCCAAAGAAACGGCACCTCTCTGTCCTAACATGTCTCTCCCTTTCCTATGGATGTGGCGCCAAGCTCCTTAGATCTCCTTCTTAGCTGCTTGATGATCTTGTCCTTCTTGTAGAAAGAAACCACTCACATGAATGTTGTCCGGCTTGTCCCTCATCGGGTATCCAAACTGACGGCGCGCGAGAACAGGATTATAGTTAATTCCACCTTTCGTACCAAGAAGAGGCACGTTAGGAAAAGCACCACAGCTATCGATGATCTTCATGTCATAGTAAACTCGATTATACCAATCAATGTCGAAATGAGTGAGAGCCATAATTTTTGGCGCCCATCGCGGCTCCTTCTCGAGATTCCAGAAAACATCAGACCTAGGTAGATGAGAAACATACCACTGATATAGCAATGGTGCACAACAAATAATCATCCCTCCTTGATAAGAGTTTCGAAGATGTATGGAGTAGTAGGTATCTCCTAGCAGCGTAGGGACCGGATTTCCAATCAAGAAAATTCTGATGGCGTTGATATCCATAAACTTATCAACATTAGGAAACAAGAAAAGGCCATAAACGAGTAAAGCAAAAACGTCTTCAAAGGTAATAGTATCTTTCATCTCAGCGAAATAACGAGTTTTCTTCAACAAAAACTGCACAGATAAGCCTCGGATTTCCCCTTTGGTAGTCATGTTCTCCTCTATCTTCGACTTCTTCAAGTGGGTGATGGTTGCTATCTCGTGAGATTTGGGTTCCTCTTCTAAGCCAGAAAAAGGAACACAATCGGTGATCGGTAAACCAAGTATGTAGGAGTACTCTTCTAAGGTGGGCATTAACTGGTAATCCGGAAAGGTGGAGCATTGGTACAAAGGATCGTAGAATTGGACCAACGTATTAAGGATGCCTTCCTTCATCTTGCGCTTCATGAGAGGTATAAGGGACCCATATTTCTTCTGAAATTCTGTCGGGTTCTCGATCTTAGGAATCAAACTCTTCAGTTCTTTAATCTCGGGCTCCTTAAAACTAAAACTTCGAGTGTTTCTTCTTCCAAACTCCATAATAACAATACCTGAGATGTCTGCAAAAATCATTCTTAAGTTCCTTGAAAAACAATTTTTTTTTAAATGTTGATGGATGCATGGATGAATGATAATGCAACACTTACACACAAGTTCACAAATATGGGGTTCAAAGGTTCAACGTTTCGTGCATGGAGTCAAAGGTAAAGCCCACCCCAAGGTATGTACTAACGGTTTAATCACACCTGTAAGACAAGGTTATAAGAGTTCCCAGAGTCTACATTCCTCCTTCGAATATTACCAACGTCTTGATTACTCAATAATTAGCAATATTCTCAAGAGAAACTCGTCCAAGCGTAGCATCGCGTAACAACTACTTTCGGATTACTCTGTTATAATCTCCATGCTACACCTAAAAGGCCAAGATGGGTTAGGGTTCTACGGTTCTCAGCTTCTCTGGCTCCCAGGTCGAAAATAATAATGTCTTCCCGATTACTCGGTAAAAAAATACTACGTTCAAAAGGGCCTTCCATTGAGTGGGGGATTTCATGCCTCCTTCTTCGGGATTACTCCCTCAAAGTTAACATGACTATACCACCCATCCTATTTTTAAGTGTAACTTAATCCGGGTATAGGATTCGTCCTTTGCAAAAAACCCAAACAACCCCAATATAAACACATAATCAAACAAATCAAATAAATAATAATAAAACAGATAAGACAAACTAGGCTTAACCCACTTAGGGATGGACCAGCAAGAGGTCAATCTTTCCCCAGCAGAGTCGACAATTCTGTAGCGATAAAAAAATGTAGCGGGGTAAATCGGAGATCGAACTATTAATTAATTTGTCTCACAAAAGCAAGAGTCGCCACCGCGCTTTATTATTTCCAAGGGAAAAGGGAAAAGAGCGAAATAAAACCCTAAAATATGCAATGTAAAATAATACTTTAAAAGTAATGAAAATACAAGGCATTTTGAAAAGAGGTCTAGAGTTCGGGGGTTGGTTATACAATGAGAAGGTATTAGCACCCAATGTATCTATATTATTCTATAGGAACCTTTTGAAATATCTGTTTTTGGTTAAAATTGTTTGTTTTATTAAAATGGTTCATTTGGCTAAAAAATAGGTGTGGGCGAGAGTTTGAAGATACGACGACCCAACGTCGAAGTTTTGACTTAAAAGGTGTGAGTTTTGAAAAATTGAATATTTGGGAAAATTATCTTAAGTTTTTAACGAAATAATAAACGGAGGATGAATGAGGGTATTCGCACGATGTTTTTTGATGACATGAAGTCGACAAAAATTACACAATTCCCTTGGATTTTGCAAGCAACATGAAGATTAAAAGTAAAAGTATAAACACTCCAAGATTTTAAAAGAAAACCAAGAGAGAAGCCATGGAATTAAATCGAAATTATCACAAACTCAACCAACATGTATCATGGGAGGAACATCATAAGGGGCAATAAATTCAAAGAGATAACTTACAAACTTATCAATAAAAGACTAGTTAAAAAAAACTAACAAAATTAACTAAAATGTTGACCAAACTAAAAATGAAATATCAATATTTAAATAAATTATAAAACTAAACTAATTAATTGGGTTTTATCTAAAACTATGTGATTATTTATTAAAAAACCTATTAACAATAAAACTTAAAGAAACTAATTAGTTAAAACAAAAGGTGGTGCAAGAATTAAGAAGAAGGTGTGAAATAAGGGATCATGGGCGCTAAGGCCCAAATCAGTTAAGTCCAAAGGTGTTTTTTTTTAGGTTACCAAAAAAAACGGTTATGGGTCGGGTTGAGGCTCATTCAAATATGTCCAAGGGATTAAAGAAACCCTAGAGTCATTTTGGAGATTAGAACGGTTGTAGGTGGACATTTGTGCTATTTGTCTGTTAATTCCCAATAAAACCTAATTGAATACTGATTATCCTTTTTAATTAACAAATCCAAATGGAAAGAAGAAAACGTGCAATTCCTTTCTTTCAAACTCTTCCTCCCTCTCTTCTAAATTGAAATCGAACAACGCCAACAACGAATCCTGCTCCCTCTTTCGAACTCCTTCTCCCTCTAAATCGAAATCGAACAACAACACTGCTTCTGGTTTCGAACTCTTTCTCCCCCTAAATCAAAATCGAACAACAACACTGCTTCTGGTTTCGAACTCTTTCCCCCCTAAATCGAAATCGAACAACAACACTGCTTTTTGTTTCGTCATGGCTCTCGTTAACTCTAAAACAAAACAACAACAACGGTAACTCGTTCTATACTCTATTTCCAACTGTCTCAATCTTTCTTATGCGATAAACAATGATAACAACTCAACTCAAAACAAATCGATTCAGGCATGGCTATAAAAGCTAAATAATCAAAACAAGAAATTTCAACATTCAACAACAAATCATGATGAATCACAATGGTATACAAAATGCAAAGGGAGAAAAAAAATATGAACTCACAAGTTCGGAGCTAGTCCGACGAGCTTATGATTCCTGTGGAGGCTTTAACGGGTAAGGATGTGAATTCCACTTTCTTTTTCTCTCTGATTCTTTCTAATTTCAGAAACTTACCCGAAAATGTTGGTGTTATTGAGGCGATGAGTTCTTGTGGATGGTTGTGCTTGGTTCAAAATGGTGCAGGTTAGAAGGTTTGCTTCTGTTTACAGTTTGTGGTTTTTTTAAAGTAGGCTTGGATCTATTGTTTATGTTTTGAGTGGAATGGTTTGTTGGTATTTTTGACTAGGCTTGCTGTTTGTACAGGCCTTGGTGGTTTTTGATGCAGGTTTGTGCTTCTGCAAGTTTTTGTGTTTTTTCTCTTTTTGAACTCCCTTTTCTCTCTCACCCCCTTCTTCGATTGCATATCTGCCTGTTTTATAGTGAATAAGAATGAGGTTTTGGGAGGGAAAATTTGGTGAGTTTGAACAAATATAATGATCTGATTTATGGCTTTTTGATACAGGTTTTGGTGTGTGTTATTTGATGCAATTTCTGGACTGATATGCTGGTCTTATAACAGGGCAGCAGAGATTATGTGACTGTTTTTCTTGGCATTACTTGTGCAGGGGCCATGCAGTTTTGGACAGATTTTTGCAGCAAGGGGACAGATTTATATGGATATAGCATAATAATTATAGTAAATAATACAATAAAATGTTAGTAAAACTAAACTGAAAAATATAAAAGTGAAATAAAAGAGATATTAAAATTGGTTTTAATTCTATTAATAATTCAACCTAAAAACATTTCAAATGGAATTATAATCAAAATTAATAATAGAGGGAATAAAAATAAAATTAAACCATATATTTTCATATTTTCGAATTAAATAAATAAAACTACAACTAAGAACAAAATAGACTTACATACTCTAAAAATGCAAAAAAGTAAAAGAACTTATATGTATTTTGAGATTTTCCGAATTATCAATAAAAATATAAAATTAAATGAAACTAACAAAACTATACATTTTTTTATATTTTGGATAAAGTAAAACTGATATGAACTAAATATGTTTTGGGGATTTTCTTTTTATGAAAATAAGAATAAAAAAAAGATGATAAAAAATGAAAAAAATCATGATTTAATAAAGTCAGGCAAAACCAGTTAAATTTCACTAAATTCACAACAATTTCTAACGTTTCTATTTTTTCGTGGATTTTCAAAGCATAATCATCTCTTGACTTGTAAAGAAAAGTTGTAGTTGTTGCAAAGGAGAATCATATGTAAAAGAACCACTAAAAAATTGTCGAAATTTGAAGAAGTTATGAATTTTTGAAATTTGACTCGAGAATTGGCAAAAATAGGTCGAATCGCTTGTGAACGCTTGCTATGTAATAATGCAGATGGGAGGTGGTATCTTAGGTCAAATTTTGGGGTATGACACGCGCGTTTTTCAGTTTCAAGCTCCTATGTTCTACTCAAGATTTCTACTTCATTTCTCCACCAAAATAAGTGATTCGAAGCTCAAAGCAAAGCCAGATCCATCCTCTACATCATGCTACTTATAGATCTCAAAAAGATTGACTAGGCAATTAGAAATCTAGACGCGAAAATTGCAAAAACTCACTGAATATGAATTATTCAAAAGTTCAAAAATGATCTATTCTTCAAATTCAAGCAAATTTATACGTCAAACCTATTGTTTGGCCAGCTATGAGCATGTATTCAAGATCTTAAGCTCCAAATCAAACTACATTGAGAGAAACCGAGATCTTATTTTTACCTCTTGAGTTGGAAAATAAATCAAACTAGTGCCTCTGAAAAACAAGAAAAACCTTGAATCCTTGCTCTGAAACTTCAATGAACACGAATAGAGGAAGAAATCATGACTGGATGAAGGAGAATGAAACTTCAAAGAGAATTTTGAGGATGATGAGAAATTTTCAGATCTGATCTTTGTATGTCTCTTGCGTATGTTGAAATGAGTGATGCAGTATGCTTATATAGCATCTCTGGAGTGAGGGCAAGAGTGTGAAATAATTTGATAACCGTTAGGGGGTAAGTGTGGTATTTCAAAATTTTCGAGAACAAACAAAAACAGGTTGCGGTTCACCTTACTTTTGCCTACAACCTGGTGCGTTTTGGTGAGTGAAAAAGGTGATGGAATCAGAGGGAATATGGTGAGGTGGCAAGAGTGTGCGTTTGGGCCAAAAATCAGATGAGATGATCTTGCTATTTTTGGTAAAATTTGAGAGGATATGGTCATGCTTCATGCGTGCCTTGCTTGGACTCATTTGACAAGAAAAGAATGCAACAAAACGTGCTAGACACATGCTAAATGTAACTTGACATCAATCAAAACCGAACTTATGAAAATTCTGCAACATGGCCATGGTTGTTCATAATTCTAGCCAGCTGACTTTATGCTTAGGCCATTTGAAATTCCTTCATGCGTTTTGGGCCAAATAAAGGCCTTTCAAAAGACCTCTTGATAAAGAACAAGACGTGCCTTGAATTTTTGAAAATGACCATGAAATGAGTAAGATGTGATAACACCAAGTTAGGGAAAATGAACTGGTTGGCCTGTAGGGCGCGCGCGTGCATGGGCATGCATGGTGTGCATGAAGCCAGCTTTGAGATACCAACTTTGAAGTACCATAACTCACTCAATCCTTGGCCAAATTGAAAGATTCAAAGCTCAAAGAGAAGCTCTTATGGAAAACAAAAAAAATGCTCTTTTTAATTTTTCAAGTTGAGGCTTAAGTCACAAGAAATTGATTCCACAAAATGGCATGCCAAGTGTTTGATGAAATTACACGCGTGACTTGTCCAAGAGAAGTCATCTTGACACTTAGAATATTTTTAATTTTTAAGTTACTTCTTGAACAAGTTACACTCAAATTCACCATTTCTCATGATTCAAATATGAATTTGGGTATGGAATATGAAAAGAGGATGCTTAAATTGATGGTTGACCAAAAGTCCAACTTGGTCAACTCCTGATTTTGACCAAAATGACCATTTTGCCCCTTTGAATCAATTGATCCACTTCCCTTCAAAATTGATGATCAAGACTTCAAACATATGATCTTCCAAATATATAGAGGCCATGTATAAAGTTTCACTTCAAAATTCTCAAGAAATCTTGATGAAATCCCAACCCCTAGTTTTGGTTAACACCTTAGGAGACTGATGAATCATCTTCAAAACTTCAAATCCTCTAGGCATCTTGACCAATTCCTTGTACAAAGACTTTTCAAATACCAATGAGATGTTGTAGCTTCCAAACCAAGACTTGTACATTGATCAATAGCCTTGATCAAACAAAACCCTAATTTGACTGGTGAATCAAAAGAGTGATTCTTCTTATAATCAAACACAAACTTCAATCCTCTGATGATCCAAAGAGATGGATAAAATATCTTGAGATATGCAATAACTTTTGAGCTTGAAAGATACATAGGTTTAGATGATAAGATTCTACTTGAGAAACTTGTCAATGCAATCAACCTTCAAAGCTTGAGGAAGACTTGATAACCAAAGTATTTTGATCTCATCATAATGTATGAATGCAATGCAATATGATATTCATGATGAAACATAAGCCTGGATCAAGAGGGTAAATTTTGGGGTACAACACATATGTTATTATGTGAAATGTTATTGGAGTGTATCTTTGTCTGGGAAAATAAATCCTTGACAATTGTCGGGGAGTTTTGGGAAGCTAAATCTCGGACTACCGCTGAAGATGAAGAGTGTGTATCTCTTCAACCTTGTTTAGAATGTTTCCACTGGGAATTCATGTTTTCTGTTTGATGAAACCCTGCAGGGAATATTGATTTCTTCTTGGGAAATAGAGTTCAAAAATCTTGGTTGTCCATTACTCTACTGGTGAATTATACCTTGACTGGGGATAAAAGAGGTGGATGATTTTCTGACTTGTTTGGGGAGGAAAAAGCTAACTGGTATTTGGTCGAATTCCAGGTTTTGCAACAACTTTTTAGTGATAGTATCAACTCTGTTGGGGACAAGGGGTGTTGTCCATTGAGAAGTAAACTCAAGCTTAGGAAATTGTAGTCCGTTGGGAGATAAACCCTATTGAGGAAGGAATTATGATGATCTTACCGGGGAAATGAATTCATCTGAGGAAGAATTATTTGGCTGGGGAAGAGGATTTCCAGGAAATATGTTGATTGGAACTTTGGATGTATGAATTCACTCTGTGGGGATAATCTCATTGAAGTAATTTTGTGGGGATATCCCAAATCCTTGAGTAAATGCTTATTACCGTTCTTGTGCATACATTTATTAACAGTTAATCATGTTCATATGCATACGTTCATTCAATTTTAGTCATTGGACGTTTTTGCAATCAAAACAAAAAAAAAGTTTGCACTTCAAAGTATATTTGCATTGATGTCTTCCTATAAACATGCATTTTATTTGTACAGGGAGACAGAAATCTTCGAAAAATGAAAAGAATACAAAGCGGAAAAAAATTGTATATCCATGTGTAAGTGATCTCATTGGGTTCCAACTCCTCTATTGCCCCTATATCTTCGAACATCCCTTGCCGTCGAAAGAAGTTGATTGGATTAATCTCGTATCATTTGAACTTTTCATCTTGGTAATAAAGATGATTGTTAGTGATCCGACGAGACATAGTAGTATGCTTTAATCCTTAAATTTTTCCTGGACCTCCCTTTCAGGTTTTTAGTCCACCAGGATACCCATTTTTTCCCAAGCCGCCCTTTCAAATTTTCGACTTATCGGGTGTAAAATCTTTTATATATATCCGTATTTTTTGCCCAAACCCTTTTGGTTCGCTGGGATGCCCTTATTTTTGCCTAGGTATGTCAACCTAGCGGGTCATTCTTTATGCGTAGTATTTTTTGACTATGTCCGCGTTCACAGGATGCGGGAAATCTTCACCGTCAATAGTGGTTAGCATCATAGTGCCTCCAGAGAATACTTTCTTGACAACAAATAACCCTTTGTAAGTGGGAGTCCGTTTTCCCCTGGGATCGCCTTGTGGTAAAATGATGCGCTTTATTACCAAGTCACAAGCCTAGTATACTCGAGGTTTGATCTTTTTGTTGAATGCCTTGATCATACGCTTTTGATACATTTGACCATGACAAACAGTAGCCCGCCTCTTTTCATCAATCAAGTTCAACTGATCCAATCTTGTCTGAATCCATTCATCTTCTCTTAAGCCTGCTTCTTTCATAATCCTCAGAGATGGAATCTGAACTTCAATAGGCAGGACAACTTCCATGCGATAGACTAAATAGAAAGGGGTTGCCCCAGTTGATGTTTGAGCTGAAGTACGGTAGCCATGAAGAGAAAATGGTAGCATCTCATGCCAATCTTTGCAGGTTACTACCATCTTTTGCACAATCTTCTTTATGTTCTTATTGGCAGCTTCCACTGCACCATTCATCTTAGGTCTGTAAGGAGAAGAGTTGTGATTCTTGATTTTGAACTGCGTGTGGAGTTCAGTAATCATGGCATTGCTGAGGTTGGTTCTGTTGTCGGTGATGATCCTTTCAAGGATTCCGTACCGGCAGATGAAGTTATGCTTGATAAACCAGGTTACAGCATTCTTAGTGACTGAGGCAAATGAAGCAGCTTTGACCCATTTGGTGAAGTAGTCAATGGCGATGAGGATGAAGCGATATCCATTGGACACAGTGGGCTTGATTTCTACAATCATATCAATGCCCCACATTGCAAACGGTCATGGAGCAGTCATGACATTCAAAGGAATTGGAGGCACATGAACCTTGTCGGCATAGATTTGAAACTTATGGCAAGTCCTCGAGTGATGGTGACAATCAATTTCCATAGTCGACCAATAGAACCAGCCCTCATAATCTTCTTGGCCATAGTGTGCCCGCTAGAGTGAGTTCCAAAGATACCTTCATGCAAATCTTCTATGATATTTTCTACTTCCTTCTTGTCCATACAATGGAGCAATGTAGAATCATGGTTGCACTTGTACATGTTCCTATTGCTTAGGAAGAATTTGGTTGAGCACCTTCGCATGAATTTTTTGTCGTTGATTAAAGATCCTTCAGGATACTCTTGTGCTTCAAGGTACCTCCTCACTTCATGATACCAAGGCTTCTCTTCATCAGTGTCAATCTCATAACAGTTTGCAAGTTCGTCAAATCTTTCGATAGTAATTCTGGGAGCTTCGTTATCCCAATTGACCTTGAACATAAACGACATAGTTGCTAAAGCATCTCCCAATTGGTTTTATTCCCTCGGGAAGTGTTCAAAGGTGACCTCTTCGAAGTAAGGGATCAAGGTTAACACAAGCTCTTTGTATGGGATCAGATTTGGATGCTTGACTGTAGGTTGACCATAGTTGACTTTTTACCCAATATAGTTTATTTTCAGTAATCTGGTCAATTGACTGAGCAAAATTGTGATTCAAGACTTGAAACTTGACATGAGTATTCTTGGAGGTCTATAATGATCCATGAAGGTCATTTGAGACATTAGAAGTCCAATTATCCTTGTGAAAATCAAAACCCTAATTTGAGGCATTAGTGTTAAGGAGATGGTTTAACCTATTCAGCACTTGTGCAAACTTGAGCTATTGGAGACCTTGTGTGAAATGTCTTGAGAAAAGAGAGGGAAAATTTTGGGGTACAACAATGTGGAAGTGGGAAATCATCTTTTGGGCTTACCTTTTTCAGATCCCTATAATCTACACACATACGTACCTTGTCATCTTTCTTGGTACCAAAACAACATTAGCAACCCATTGAGGATATGACGTCACTGCTAAGAACCTTGCATTGAATTGTTTCATAACCTCAACTTTTATCTTTTCTGACATTTCAGGACGCATGCGATGAACCTTTTGCTTAATCGGAGAACAACCCTCTTTCATTGGCAGATGATGAACCATAATATCAGTATCGAGCCATGGCATGTCCTCGTATGACCAAGCAAAGATCTCAACATATCCGTGCAACATCTGAATCAATCTTCTCTTGACACTGCCATCTAAGTTGGAACCTATCTTGATCTCTTTTATGTCTGTCTCAGAACCCAAGTTTACAACTTCGAATGGCTCTTCATGTGGTTGGATAGCCTTTTATTCTTGTATTAAGAGTCTGAAAAGTTCTCTAGGTATTTCACAATCTTCCTCACCTTCGTCCTCGGCTTGGTAGATTGGATTTTCAAAGTCATAAGCGGCAATAGCAGATTCGTTATCAACAAGATCTGGAGTAGATGGGGATTTGCAATGTAGTGTGTGGGTGTGTGTAAGAACACATAGCTATTTGAAAGTGCAATAAAGTAAAAAGAAGCATAGAGAGCACAAAATTTGAATGAAAAATGTCCAATGTTTTCATTAAATGAAATTATAACATATGAAATGGAAATCCTTAACAAATGACTCGTTGTGCCACGGGAAAGACACAAGGTTTAAAGTCATTGTTTTAAAATAAATTACATAAACAAACTTCTTAAAGCAATAAAACAAAAATAACTATTACTCCTGACTGAAGGAGATAGGGATGATATTTTCTGCTTTCTAATTGTCGAGTCTATCACCAATGGTAGGGAATATCCAGTTGTCGAATTCACAATCACTGCCAGCATCTTCTATAGCATTGAATCTGTTGTTGCTGATACAGAAAGGAGGTCTTCCAGCTCGAGCGTGACAAACAACCCTTTGACCCTCTGCAGTAAAGCCCAAACCAAACTCATCAAATTTGTAGGGGATATCAGAAAGCTTACCCCAAATTGTGCAACCACCTTCTTCTATAGTTTCTTTGACATATTTTAAGAAAGCCATCTCGTGTGGAACCCTGGTAGCCTTTGGAATGGATGAAACATCTTTAATAACAGCAGGGGAAATCACTTCAAAGGTTTAACATGGAGTCTCGATAAATTCTCCGTCTATCTCCATGTACCGGAATGAATTCAGGTGGATGACCATGTACTCTTCCTCTCCGCAGACAGTAACAACCTTCCCTTTTACATGATACTTTAATTTCTAGTGCAAAGTGGAGGTAACAGCGTCTGCCCCATGGATCCAGGGGCGTCCTAGTAGACAAGAATAAGCTGGTCGGATGTCAATCACATAGAAAGTGGACTCAAATATTTGTGAACCCACCTTGATAGGAAGATCCACTTCTCCATTTACTATTCTCTTGGACCCATCAAAGGCTCGAACTATAATGTCACTATGTTTCAGCATAACCCTTTCACAATCTAGTATGTCAAGAGCGCCCTTTGGTAGGACATTCGGAGAAGAGCCAGTATCAACTAACACATGAGCCACCGTAGTGCCTCTGCATTCAATGGAGATATACAGGGCCCTATTATGATTTCTCCCCTCTGGAGTCAGGTCAGCATCAGAGAAACCTAATCCATTGTTAGTCGTTAAGCTAACTACATAACTTCCAAATTGATCGGCAGAAATCTCTTGTGGTACATGAGTAGTCTTCAAAAAATTTATTAAAGCTTGTGCATGGGCTTCAGAACACAATAGTAAAGATATCATGGAGATTTTGGACAGGGTCTTCCCCAGTTGTTCAACAATTTTATAGTCGCTCTTGCGAATGATTTTCAGAACCTCTTCCAACTCTTATCCGGAGGTGTCCTTGACTGTAGCTTCTTTTGGTGCCTCCATTCGGGCAGGCTCTATCATTGGCTCTTTTCCCTGAGTCTTGGCAGTTGTCTTGGTAATTGTGACTTGAACAGGTGGAGATATTTCTGGGGAGAAAATCCTTCTGCTTCTAGTAATTTTTCTGGTCCCTACAATATTGTCATTATTGGGATAGGCCCAGGTGTTGTAATAATTAAAGGTGAAGCTTTTGGATTGGAAGTAATGCTTACAGGACCCTTGGAAGTGATCTTGAATGGAGTACCAGATATGACAGACAGGTCTCAGCATAAATTCACAGCATATGGAACTTTCTAAATCAAGATTACATGTTCATCCATCAGGAATTGAATTCCTTCCTTCAATAACCCGCAACCATTGGGTTGAACTGCACAGAAATAATATTCTTTAACATAACCCGAAAATAAACCGGCTTGTAGCAAATTCTCCTTGACTGTTGAGAGAGGAGTAACCATATCACTTACGGGAGTAACATACGAAACATCTTCAATAGCACTTATGCCTTTGTCATGCTTCGTCATAGGAGCAGTAATCACGTTCAGAGTCTCTGGAGGGTCGAACTCATTCTCCTTGTTATCAATCATGTCTTGAATTTTGTTTTTTAGGGCCCAGCAGTTGTTGGTGTCGTGCCCATGACTGTTCGAATTATAGGCACACCTCACATTTGGATTGTACTTTGGAGAGGATGTGTTGGGATTAAGGGGAGGATCCCGGAGTGTTATGAGATCATCCTTTAACAAATGTTGTAATGCTTGAGCCAATGGCATATTAATCCTGGTGAACTGCCTCCTCGGAGCGTCTGACCTACATTGGTTGCCCTGTTGTTGTGGTTCAGGCGCCAGATTAGAGATTAATACCGCTCCCACGGACTGATGGCGGTCATTTTTACTATGGCCTTTCTGACCATAGATAACATTGGCTTCTTTTTTACCAACAAAGGGCTTATTCACGGTATTAGAAGATGTAGCCATTGGAATCTTCACACTCTTAATACCACTTTCAACTCTTTCTCCTGTCATAATCAACTCTGTAAAACCAGATGACGAGCTTCCAATCAACAGATTAAAGAATGGGCATGTCGGAGTGCCCATGAACATATCTACCATTTTCTGATCATTCAAACAAGGTTGCACCCTTCCAGCTAAATCCCTCCATTTTTGTGCATACTCCTTAAATCCTTCATTTTAGCCCACTGACATGTTTTACAATTGTACACAAGTCGGTGCAAGATCAGTTTTATATTGATACTGCTTGTAGAAACCAGCAGCCAAGTCTTCCCATGTGTGAATGTTGGTTCCTTCGAGTTTATAGAACCATTCAAGTTGAGTACCGGATAAACTTTCTTGAAAGAAATGGACCCATAATTTCCTATCAGCAATATGAGGTTGGATTTTTCGAACATACGACCTCATATGAAGTTTGGGACAAGAGACCCCATCATATTTAGAAAAGATAGGTACCTTGAATTTGTGAGGGATGACCACCCCTGGGATCAAACCTAGCTCTCCAAAATCCAATCCAGGAACTTTCTGGATTTCCACAGCTTTGAGTTGGTCTTCCAATTGCTTGTATTTGTCATTTGCAGGAGGATATTGTTCATCGGAGTAGTCTTCATCCTCAGAAACCAGATTATTTCTATCTTCACCCCTGACACTTTTTCCATCCTCCTCTTGGTTGTCGTCTTCCTCATAGGAAACATCATTCCCTCGAACTGGTTGAGTAGGACCTTTGAATCTTCTCCCCATATTGAGGACAACAGTCGGCTTCTTGGTCTTCTTTTTCTTGGTGAGGAGTGTCATCATCTCTTGTTTCCCTTTGGCCAGATTTAGAAGAGTCTCTTGAAATTGTGCATGTTGAGCCTGCAGATCCTTGACAGTTTGTTCGAGGGCCATCTTATACTGAAATAAACAGTAAATAGATGAGGAAACCTGTATTGGAAAACCTGTTTATAAAATGATGCATGATATGTGGATGCAATATTTTCAAGGACCTTAGGTGATTTAAATTTGTTAACCAAAAGGAAACAAAAACAAAGATTTCATTAGTAAGTTCAAAATTACAATTTCCTCTTAGGCTTAAAATGAAAACAAAAAGGGTCTCAAAGAGACCACAATATGAACTTCTAAAACCTAAGACTCAAGTTTCCCACGGACGCTTCCTTTTCGTGTCGATGTATGCATTAAGGCTTTGCTCCTCGTGAAGTTGCTTTGTCAGATCCAACACTTTCTTTTCACTTGCATAGAATTGAGCTTCAAAGGTGTCCCGTTCTTCCTTGAGTTGAATCCAGGACTTCTGCACTTCTTCGAGGTCAGTGGGCATGTCTAGATGGAGGATGATGCGAGAAACACCTCCTTCGATAACAGGCTCTATGATCACCGATATAACAGCTGGATATGGCATCATGAGATTTTGAGCACGAGCTCGTACCCACTGGAGGTAGGTCTACAAAGGGATGGAATTCTTATGTTCTAAAGTCTTGCTATCAATCTTGTTTACCATGCCCCAAGCACATATAAACCTTTGACGATAACCTTGAGGATCATTTTTATAGTCGAACAGAATACCCTGGATAAGTGCGTCATGAGGACCATTTCTTCGAGCATAACCAAATTTTCATAGAGCCATAGAAAGGTTGCAGGTAATACCTCCCTAATGCAAAGGAGTGGAACATTAGAGAATTCCCCGTAGCGATCAATGATAGTAACATCTTCCAGAGATCGGGAACACCAATAGATATCTGAATAATAAAGTGACATCATCCTTTGAGACCACCTCGAACCTTGTTCATTCTTTATTATTGATCGGGGAAGGTGCGAAATAAACCACCTGGATAGAAAAGGTATTAAACACATAAAAGTCCCTCTCTTCCTCATTGTACGAGTGTGAAGAGAATGTAAAATGTCTCTGAGCAAGGTAGGCACAGGGTTACGAGAAAGAAATATTTGGATGGCATTCACATCTATGAGTTGGTCTGGATTAGGGAATAACACCAAACCATAGATCAACGAAGCCAATATTTCTTTGAAATATTGAAAACTCATAGAATCCAAAAATAGTTGAGCCTTCTCTAGCATAAATATATCTAGAAAACCCTTGACTCCACTTCTTGTTTCCCAATTAGCTACAGTGTCAGGCCGCTTCAGATGTAAGGCTGCTACAATTTCTTCAGGCTGTGGATCTTTCTCTAAATCGGTGAAAGGTATTTGATTGAGAATAGGTACTCCCAATAATTGGGAAAACTCCTCCATTGTGGGTACCAGTTGATAATCCGGAAAGGTGAAGCAGTAATGTGCAGGGTCAAAGAACTAGAATAGAACACTCATCATGTCTTCTTCAAAAGCCGAGGTAACCAAACTGAGTAGTCGACCGTGCCTTTTGATGAATGGAGAACTTTCTGGGACCCTTGAGACTAACTCCTTAAGTTGAGAAGGTATCTTCACAAAACTGATCTGAATAGTATTTCTGCAAGCGGAAGCAATAACCTATAAAATAGAACAAAGATAAATCCCTAGTGTTGTACCCCAAAATTTTCCCTCATGTTTTTCCAAGATTTCCTATTGCATAGGTGGTTACAAACCTTTGCCTAAAGAAAAGGAAATTTTTCAAATGATGGTTAAGTATGCTTTGATTGGCATTATGGCCAAGCCCTTCGATTGGCATGGATAAAAGGCATTTCGATTGGCCTCATGACAAGCCTTTCAATTGGCATTATGTCAAGGCCTTCGATCAGCATTCTGAAATACCTTTTCATTTGGAACCCTGGGTCAAGCCTTTCGATTGGCATGGCAAGGGATTATTCAATTTAGCATCTCAAACCAGGGCAGCTTCGATAGGCATGTTAATTGTGTCCTTCGATTGACATCTACAAAAGATCCTTCGATTGACATCTGCAAAAGGTCCTTTGATTGGCATCTACAAAAGGTCCTTCGATTGGAATTTGCAAAAGGTCATTTGATTGGAATCTACAAAAGGTCATTCGATTAGCATCTAAAAAAGGTCTTTCGATTGGTATAAGGGATTTCGATGGGCATCTCAAATAAGGCAGCTTTGACGGGCATCTTAAATAAGGTTGTTTTTCGTTAGAGCGTACAAAGGGCCTTTCGACAGGCATGTTAACCAAGTGATGTTTCCGATTGGTTTGAGTTGAAAGAAAACCATTCGAAGGAAGTAACAATAGGATAATCGAAGATAAGCGCTGGTGGGCGTCTGAAGGAGTCAAGTGTCCAGGTTCATCCAAGATTTCAAAAGTGGCATGAATATTTCAAAAAGGAAATCTTTTAATATGTCTGATTCTTGTCTCATAGCTTTAAAAGCCTAGTTAAATGGTTGTCCCTTGCCGTTACTATGCACCATCACACTCCTATAAATACAACACCAAGGACACCGTGTCAGGGGGACAAAGAGGGAGGAAATTAGAGATGCGCTTCCCACAAACCCACCAAAGGTTGCCAAAATTTTCATAAGTAATCCAAGCCAAAGCAACCCTTCCACAAAAGTATCCACGCCCATAAGTCCCAGATCGAAAGTACCCACGCCCAGAAGTCCCAGATCGAAAGTACCCACGCCCAGAAGTTCCAGATCGAAGGTACCCACATCCAGAAAGTGCCAAATCGAAGGTTCCAACTACTAGTAAGAGAGGGTAAAATGTCAAACTTTGTATTTATATAACACATTCATATTTGTTGTTTCATTCGATTTGTCTTTCTAGATAGAATCAAAGGGCTTGGGTTTGGCACCCAGGTCATGTTTTTTGTTTGCTAACACTTGCTGCAGATATAGCCTGAAAAGACCCAGCGCGCGCAGGATCGAAGGACCTGGGTTTCGATACCCAGGTCCTGCATTTTATTTTGCTAACATATTTTTGCAGATGCAGTGCCTCCACAGGTGATCCTCCAGGCCTTTCTAGCAACACCCTTCATAGAATTGAAAGGAAGTCTTCTTCCTCTGAATCGAATCCCCCCCCCCTTTCTCACTGCAAACAAAGTTTACCCATATCCTTCCCAAACCCAATCGTAGGAGGCAGGAAAGGGTGCAAATCGAAGCTTTCCCCGTCAATTCTCAAGCCCAATCGAAGGCTACTCACACCCATTCCCTAGCTCAATCGAAAGAATTCCAAAAAAGGGTGAATCGAAGGAGTCCATGGAATGGATCGAAGAAGTCTTTTCTCTTCTTTATTTTTACTTTTTACTTGTCTTTCGATTTGGTTGTAATAGCGTAGGACCTCTATTTTCTGAATTTTTTTACTGCTTTTCATATTAACTGCTAGTAACTAAGCGTGTATAAAAGGCTAATAATAAATCGTTAGCAAACTTAATAAAAAGACAAAAAATAATTGAATATAACACACTTGCACATATACACCTATAAGGTATCTCCCACCTTGGTTGCCTTTAAAAAAAACAGTCATGAGGCAGGAACGCTTTAGCAAAGACCCGCAAATCAAAAATATCATAGTCCCTCGATGACCCTACAAGTGCCTTTTCGGTAAATGATCTCGTCCCTAAAAGATAATTTATAAAGCGTCTCCACAAGTTGCCTTCGTGATTGTAAAACGTCCCTTCGATTGTCCATCAACATCCAATGATAGGGCTACCTACTCACTAATGGTAGGATAGCGCTATTTAAAGTATAGGAGGAAAAGAACGACCCTTTTCGAGTATAAAAGTAGATAGCTGTTAGAAGTTTGCTCAAAAACACTTTTTGCACTTACACAAATACTACTTTTCAAAAACAAGTTTCAAAAACATTTGCTTTGTTAAAACTCTTGAGGACTGATACAAGAGTTAAACGCAAAGCAAATCGCCACACTAAGGCAATTACCAAGCCTTTTCAAACGCACAAAGCACAAAGGTATTTTAAAAATGAGCAAACCTCTAAAAGCCCGTGGAAAACTACGGATGGAAAGGGTGCTAACACCTTCCCTTTCCATAATCTACCCCCCTTACTCAGAAAACTCTCGAAAAGGTCTTTTTCTGTTTTTTTTCACCCTTTCCTTAATTTGGATAAAAGAAAAGTCGGTGGCGACTCTTGCTTACCGCAACATTTGCAAACAAAAAAAATGCAAAACCAGTATTACACAGTCAGTTCTGCCACCATATCATAGAACTGGAGACTCTGCTGGGGATTATAAAAAAGTGGGGTTTACCTTAAGAGTTAGTTCATTTTAAAATTGTTTTAAATTGCTTGCTTTGTTTGCTTTATCCTTGTAGGGTTGTTTAGGTTGTTACTATAGATCCTACACCCGGATCTGGGGGAATCTTTTAGGTAAACAGCAATAGATCGTGAAGACTGTACGGAGTAGACCGATATGGTTGAAGTGATAGCTGTGTTGGTGTGACACTTTGGTTGGTACCGGTATCCCTAGTGTTGAATCGAGGAGAATACGGGGCTGCCGCATGGTGTCGTGAAGTACTAACGGACCTTAGAACCTTAGTTGAACAAACTTGGCCATTAGAAAGTAGTGAGATAGCCGGCCTCGGTGTAAAGTTGGGGATTGGTTGATACTCGATGCTACACTCATTGAGATCGGACTTTCGAGATGTTTCGTCCGCAAGAAAAGATTACTAAGCTGAAATAATGCTCGATAAAGGAAGATCAGTGATATTGAGACTCCTTAGAACCCAGTTACTATTTCTAAGACAGGTTACTCCACTTTCAAATATTTTCCCCAGCAGAGTCGCCAGTTCTGTGATACGGTGGGAGAACTGACCTGAGGTTTTGCGTTTGTATTCGCAAATGTTTTGGTTGAGCAAGAGTCGCCACCGACATTTTATTTTATCCTAAGGAAAGGTTTAAAAAGCACAGCAAAAACCTTTGAGATGTTTTCATGGGTTCGGGGAGTAGATTATAGAAAGGGAAGGTATTAGCACCCTTTCTATCCATGGTTATCCATGGGCTCTTAGTTACTTGCTTAGATCACTTGCTTTGCATTTTCAATTGTTTGAAATGGTGCTTCGTGTGTGGTTTTGAAAAGTGTTTTTTTTTAAAAAGAGGCCATCATTGTGGCAACCTTTGTAATGATTCTTGTTTGAATGT
This sequence comes from Vicia faba, assembly GCA_948472305.1. Taxonomy (NCBI): domain Eukaryota; kingdom Viridiplantae; phylum Streptophyta; class Magnoliopsida; order Fabales; family Fabaceae; genus Vicia; species Vicia faba. The sequence continues at coordinate 1,642,547,327 of OX451737.1, read as the reverse complement.
ATACAAAGGTGTTTGTCTTTTTGAAAGGGGTTTTTTTTCAATGTTTTTGAAAGTTGTTTTGAAATTATGTTGTGGAGTGTGTTTTGAAAAATAGCAAGGATGTTTTGCAAGATTTTTGATCAAGTAACTAAGAGTTGTCTACCCTATTTTACTCAAAGATCTTTCTTATGTTTTTAAACCCTTTTAACAGTGTTGTTTCACCATTGTATTTAGTGAACAACCTTGTGTTAGGATGTAAACGGGACGGGCGCGGGTCATCGTATAGACCATGATAGCAATGTTGCAAAGTATCTTAGTATTTCTTTTGAGGGACTAAGATCATTTTTGTAAGGCAATTTTCGAAAGCGTCATCGAGGGACTATGATCTTTTGATTTTGTTTGTTTTACCAAGATACTTTGCATGCGTAACATGGCCCATTTTTTGAAGGCAACAAGTGGATGTAACCCTAGGGGTGTTAGTGTGCAAGTGTGTTTTATTGCATACAAGAGTTTATCTTTGGATTAGGATTTTCTATTTCATTGATTTTATCTTGCCATACACACCCTAATTACTAGCAATAAAAAAAAAGCAGAAATATAAAATTCTACGCTATTACAACAATTAGGGGGTGGGGATACATATTTGTACATGAGATGGTTCAACGAGAAAAATAGACAAAAAAGAAAATAGCAAAACACAAGATAGAGAGAAAGAGAGAGGGAGCCAGCGCGCTGCTGAGAGGTCATCAGAAGTTCTGACTCAGGCCCGCTGCCAGATGATCAACCTTTTGGTTAAACTGTATGAGTCAGAACTTCTGACTCTGGCACCTGCAAAACAGAAACCTGTTAGTGGGAAGATCAGAAGTTCTGACCCCCCTGCGCTGCAAGACAAAAGTTTGTTAGTGGGGAAATCAGAAGTTCTGATCCTGCTGGAAATACAATAATTCTCAGAAGTTCTGATATTATTGGCAGCAACACGGGCTTCAGATGTGCTAACATCAAAGTCAGCACTTGGCTTCTCCCTGTGTTAATCAGAACATCTGCAATTTTGTTATTTTTCCACAAAACAGAAAACATGTTTGGAACAGCTCCAGCAAATGTCAAAGTGTTTCAGAGGACAGAACCAACAAGGTCACAGGTAGGTTCTATGCAAGCTCAAAACGTTATGAGGTAAACGTTCTGAGGTATGAAAATCCTCAGAACACAAACAGCAACAACATGATATTTACATTATGTTCATTTGAGCATGCAAAGCTGATGATGCTTAGCAGCGTGATGGAGGTCAGCAGGTGCTTACCTAGTTGTTGGAAAAGTTTGTGGATGAGAGCTAGCTTTTGGCTCTGATGGTGTTCTGGACAGGTTCTTTTTGAAAAGGGTAGAGGAAGGTGTATGCGTATATATGGTCAGAAGTTGAAAGGGTGTTCTTTAGTCACAAATAAAACTGGGTATTTGATGAAGTTTGAAGGTAAGAACTTCAAAGTTATGAAACACTGGAGATTTTGGCAGAGTTTCACAGCACTGTCTTGCTGAAGATTTCTGTTTCTCTTCTAGCAATTTTTCTGTTTTTTTTGGACACCCCTTTTCAGTGGACAATGGTTCTCTATTTATAGGCCAAGCTCTTGTGGATTTCTTGAACATTGAAGGCGCCAACAGAGGTTGAGTTGTTCTTTGAAAGAAATTTCTAGGAAGTTGTGATAACAGATAGCCTTTCAGCCTAGGCTGGAGCAGCAGGCGTGGATTGGGGTGAAGTGACCTCTTAGGTGGACGGTGGCGCGTAGACCCAGGCCAGAACCTGCATAAAGGCGTTTACCAAGCCACACGTGAAGGGACTACTTGGATGAATGTTTAGGAGTGGTTGGGAGCATTAATGAGCATTAAATGGTGATGAGACTCATTAACACCAATATTCTGGTAATAGGAAACTTGAACCAGCAGTTCTACTTTACCAACAAAAAAAACAACGTAAACCATGCTCTGGTCTTGGCCTCCTGTTGTCTTAGCATATTCTGGGGATTCCCCTGACCTTCTGACACGTTCCTTGAATTTGCTTCTGGAAATCCTGGACTTAGAGATTCTGTACCAGTGTAACACTCACTCTTCTGACCTTTTCATCTTCTGATTTCAGCATGCTCTGTCTGAGTCTTACGTGTTGAACCACGTTTTCAACTTCTGACTGAGTTGATGTGGCTGCTGAAGAGCCAACTTCTGACTGCATTGATGTGGCTGCTGAAGAGACAACTTCTGACTGCGTTGATGTGGCTGCTGAAGAGACAACTTCTGACTGCGTTGATGTGGCTGCTGAAGAGCCAACTTCTGACTGCGTTGATGTGGCTGCTGAAGAGCTAACTTCTGACTGCGTTGATGTGGCTGCTGAAGAGCTAACTTCTGACTGCGTTGAGCCAAGCTTGCAACTTCTGACCGTTTCTATCTGGAGTTTGGTCCAGAAGTTCTGAAGCGCCAATTTTTCTTAAACACCCATTTTTTAGAGGAAAATTACAAATGTTTAAAATTTAATTTTTCTCAAGATAAAAACGTTACCTTTAGTGCTAATGTGATCATTTAGCTCTTGTGAATGGTTTGCTTGGGCAAAAATGACAATTCAGGACTTGGATTTGTTTCAGAGGGACTCTGAGAATCCAAGATGATTTCCTGAAGAAAGAGAGGGAAAATTTTGGGGTACAACAGTTGCCCCTGTTTAATCTTCTTGCACCTGAAGAGTTAGATTGGCAGGCTTGCCTTTCGCGTCTCGTAGGTAAAAGGAGATTGGACACTAGAGTGCCCTTAAATTTGCACTCGTCCAAACAATGGATGCGGGAATGGGCTTAGAGATGCCATTTGGAGATGGGCTTAAAGATGCCATCTGGAGGGGTGACAGAATCTTGTCGGGGATGGGCTTAAAGATCCCATTTGGAGATGGGCTTAAAGATGCCATCTGGAGGGGTGACAGAATCTTGTCAGGGATGGGCTTAAAGACACCATCTGGAATGTTTGTTGAACTGCAATGTGATTGGTTAGGAGAAGGAGGATTAAAATGGTATCTGTGTCTGGAATGCATTTGAACTATATCTGGAGACTGAGTTTGTATGAGCAAAAGAATGGCCTCCGTGTCTGAGGCGTATCTGAGATGTAACTGTGCTTGAAGGTAGAATGAATATCAGAATGACTGCCGTGTCTGGAGTGTATCTGTATTGTATCCGGGTAACAGAGAAATATCCGTATGGAGCAACTGCGTGCTGGGGACAAACTCTGAATGAGTGACAGAGTGGCAACCGCGTTTGGAGCGTATCTGGACTGTATCTGAAGTTGAGATCGGTATGAGTTAGCAGAATGACTTTCGTGTCTGGAGTGTATCTGAAACTGTAACTAGGATCTGAGATTTGTATGAGTTAGCAGAATGACTTTCGTGTCTGGAGTGTATCTGAAACTGTAACTTGGAGTTGAGATCTGTATGAGTTAGCAGAATGACTTCCGTTTCTGGAGTGTATCTGAAACTGTAACTTGGAGTTGAGATCTGTATGAGTTAGCAGAATGACTTCCGTGTCTGGAGTGTATCTGAAACTGTAACTTGGAGTTGAGATCTGTATGAGTTAGCAGAATGACTTCCGTGGCGAACGCACTGGGGAGAATCAAGCTGTTGTGGTAAGGGTCAGAATGGTATCCGTGCTTGGAATGCATTGAACCTTGAGGTGGATAAGTGAATCTGAATGAGAGATAGAATGGTTGCCGTGTCTGGAGCGTATCTAGTATGTATCTGATTGCTGAGTAGTAGAATGACCGCCGTGTCTGGGGTGTATCTGTACTGTATCTGACTTGAAATCCTGAATGAGTAATAGAATGACCGCCGTGTCTGGGGTGTATCCATATTGTATCTGAATAACTGTTAATGATAGCCTTTTAATCTTATCCTGAAAAGGATGAAATGTTAGCTATAACACAAAGTTATGTTGCATGATATGTGCGATGCAATATATATGTTATATCAATGTTTATAATATGAATGTAAATGAATGCGCATGTAAGCTGAAGAGCTGTCTTGCTAAGGATAGATGAATCCTGGATGGCTGGAGATAAAAGAATTTTGACTGTTGCCAGGGAAAGTGAATCCTTGACTGCTGCAGGGGATCGCAAGAATTTTGATCGCTGAGGATGAGACATCCTTGTTGACTATTGCTGGAGAATCAGGAGATTGGGCTGTATACCAATCTACTGGGGATTCCTATCCTGAGGAGATCTTCACTGGGGAACATCTGATTATCCCGTGAGGAACGGAGAATGAGAGTTCTTACTCTGCTTGGGGAATGCAAGATCTTCAATTGTTGAGGGATCTTAGGACTACTGCGGGGAATGAGAATTTCTGATGATCTCTACTGGGGAGTTCAGACCCTGGTAGACTTATGCTGGAGAAATAAGACTGAAAATCTTCAGTCGGGTGGGACGTATCTCTGTGGGGAGAAGGTTCACTAGTTTGGTTCCGTTGGGGATTGACAGTTGGAACGTTTAGCTCCACTGGGGATTGGATTTTCAGATTTTTTGAGGTTCCAATGGGGATACTGAAATTCTGAGGGGAATTGAGTTCTGGAAGGCCCTCTGGCTGGGGAATTTGGAGTTTAACTCTGCTGAGGATTCCTTCTGAAAGGGCATCAAGATATCTATCTGTACCTTCAACCTATCGGTAATCATCTTTCTTGATTTGTAAGGAAAATGATTATGTTCAAATGCATATGCCTATTTAACAAAACATTGGACGTTTCTCAAAATAAAACATAAATGTAGAAAAGCAAAAGAAGATAAAGTCAATTTCTGTATCTGGAAAAGTATTTGTATTAACTTTCTATGAGTATATTTGTACAAAGGAGACAGCCATCCTAGTAAGAGGATGTCGTCGTAAAAATTGAAACAATTTATACAAAAGAAAGATGGCCATGTGAAACAATTCCATGGGATCCCCATTCTGCTATAGCCTTCACAACTCTGAATATCTGTCCATTCAATGCTTCGTCCACCGATGACTGGATTGATCGGAAGCTTGGAGCTGGTTGATGAAGAGATTGTCCTTAAAGTGATCCGACGAGACATAGTCATACGCTTTAATTCCCTAACTTTTGCCTGGACCGCCCTTTCGGGTTTTCGATCCACCGGAAAAACCCCTTTTTGCCCAAGCCGCCCTTTCGGGTTTTCGACTTGCCGGGTGTACAGATTTTTTTTGTTTTATCCCTAATTTTTGCCTGAACCTCCCTTTCGGGTTTTCGGTCCACCAGGATGCCCATTTTTGCCCAAGCCGCCCTTTCGGGTTTTCGACTTGTCGGGTTATTTTATGCGTAGTATCTTTTTACTATGTCTGTGTTCGCAGGGTGCGGCAAATCATCGCCGTCCATGGTGGTCAGAATCATTGCACCACCAGAAAATATGTTCTTGATCACAAATGGTCCTTCGTAAGTAGGAGTCCACTTGCCCCTGGGATCACTTTGCGGCAAGATAATCCGCTTGATTACGAGATCTCCGACTTGGTATACTTGACGTCTGACTTTCTTGTTGAAAGCCTTGATCATCCGTTTTTGATACGTCTGACCATGGCAGACAGCAGCGAGTCGCTTCTCGTCGATCAAATTGAGTTGATCAAGTCGGGTCTGAATCCAATCGTCTTCATTCAAACCTGCGTCCTTCATAATCCTTAAAGAAGGGATCTGAACTTCCATGGGTAAGACAGCTTCCATGCCATATACCAAAGAAAACGGGGTTGCCCCAGTTGAGGTACGTGCCGTGGTACGGTATCCATGTAGAGCAAACGGTAGCATCTCATGCCAGTCTTTGTAAGTGACTGTCATTTTCTGAATGATCTTCTTAATGTTTTTGTTCGCAGCTTCAACAGCACCGTTCATCTTCGGCCGATAGGGAGATGAATTGTGATGATAAATCTTGAACTGTTCGCACAATGCAGTGATCATAGTATTGTTCAGATTTGTAACGTTGTCTATGATGATCCTGTCGGGAACACCATACCGGCATATAAGGTTTTGCTTGATGAAGCGAGCAACTACATTTTTAGTAACAGAGGCAAAGGAAGCTGCTTCGACCCACTTTGTGAAATAGTCAATAGCAACCAGGATGAAGCGATGTCTATTGGATGCCGTGGGCTTGATCTCTCCAATCATGTCAATGCCCCACATTGCAAACGGCCAAGGAGCTGTCAGAACGTTGAGAGGAACAGGGGGAATATGAATCTTGTCAGCATAGATTTGGCATTTATGGCAGGTACGGGAGTGTTGATAGCAATCAGCTTCCATGGTAGACCAGTAATAGCTTGCCCTTAGAATCTTCTTAGCCATCGTATGTCCGCTCAAGTGGGTGCCAAATGTACCGCTGTGTATCTCAGTCATGATTAACTCTGCTTCAGCTTTATCCACACATCGGAGTAAAACACAATCATGGCTGGGTTTATAGAGGATGTCGTTGCTAAGGAAGAACTTGGCAGCAAATTTCCTTAGGAACTTTTTGTCATTTACGGAAGCTTCTTCGGGGTATTCTCTAGTTTGGAGATACCTTTTGATTTCATGGAACAACGGTTGTTCCACTACTTCTTCGGTATTAATCTCATGACAATGCGCAGGTTCATCCATTCGCTCGATGGTGATTTGGGGAGCCTCGTTATCCCAATTGAGTTTAAACATCGAAGACATCGTGGCCAGAGCATCTGCTAGCTGATTCTCTTCTTGCGGGAAATGCTCGAAGGTGATTTGCTCGAAATGAGGCAACAATGTCAGGACATGTTCTTTGTATGGGATAAGATTAGGATGTTTAGTATCCCACTCTCCTTTGATTTGACTGATAACCAAAGCCGAATCCCCAAATACGATCAAAGATTTGATCCCCAAGTCTATAGCAGCCTTGAGACCAAAAATGCAAGCTTCATATTCAGCCATGTTGTTGGTACAACTGAAGCAAAGTCGAGCTGTGAAAGGCGTGTGACAACCTTCCGGGGAAATGAGTACCGCACTGTGATCGGTGGATCTGGAACTGACTGTTTAACGCTGGTTCGCGAAATGTCGCGGAAGCAAGAGTCGCCACCGTCTTTTATTTTCTCCAAATGGAAAGGACAAAAGCACAGAAAAATTCCTTAAAGAGATTGCTCTCGGTTCGGGAGGTAGGTTATAGAAAGGGAAGGTGTTAGCACCCTTTCTATCCATGGTTATCCACGGGCTCTTAGATACTTGCTCATTTGTGTTTTCAAAAATGGTTTGTTTGCTTTTCAACTGTGGGTTTTAAAAAGTTTCTTTGAAAATTCCAGTTCGACTCTTGTATCGGTCCTCAAGAGTGTTTGAAAAATTGCTTTCGAAAGCTTTTTGAAAATGTGTTGGTGTGAAAAGTATTTTTGATTTGTTTTGAAATTTGATATGAGGATGCTTGACCATTTTTGTAGGCATGTGAGACTTGATTGGACCTTTGAAAACTTCATTTTCTTGATCAGCACACAAACCCTAGTTTTGACTGTATAGGAGACCTTTGCACTGTGCAACCCTTGGGGAATTTTGTGACTTGGCTTGGCAATTTCTTGAAGAATATGGGAGGGCAAATTTTGGGGTACAACAGTTGCCCCTGTTCAATCTTCTTAGACCTGAGGATGTAGATTGGCTGACGTGCCTTTCGTAATCCGAGGGTAGAAGATGATTGGACACTAGAGTGCCCAGAAATTTGCGCTCACATAGTAGCAGTGTGGTGGAATGGGCTTATAGATGCCATTTAGAGATGGATGAATAGGATGATGGGCTTATAGATGCCATCTGGATGTTGATCGCGTAAGAGATTCCTTAGCGAGAACCTGCATACCTGCAAAAGAAACATGAGTACCTGACACGTTGCAGGAGTTGGTTTTCAGATGCTTGGTACAGATGTGTCCTGGCTGGTTACAGGAGCTGAATCTGGAGTTTCAAAAGATGATGAATGAACCAGGTATGGTTACTGCCTTAGCATGAATGGTAAGAGAACCTTGGGTGATTTTAACTTCAACAACGCTCGTTGAGAAAATCTTGGTGGGAAATACCATCTTCGCAGGATCGGGACGAGAACCATAGGCCATTATAATCTGAAAGGGAATCACCTCACTCGCCGTCGGAGAGGGAATCATAAGAAAAGGAATTGTCACCTCACTCATCGTCGGAGAGGGAACCATAGGAGATTATCACCTCACTCACCGTCGGAGAGGGAAACATCTGAAAAGGAATTACCACCTCACTCACCGTCGGAGAGGGGACCATAGGAGACTATCACCTCACACTCCGTCGGAGAGGGAACCATAGGAGACTATCACCTCACACTCACCGTCGGAGAGGGAAACATCTGAAAAGGACTTACCACCTCACTCACCGTCGGAGAGGGAACCATAGGAGACTATCACCTCACACTCACCGTCGGAGAGGGAAACATCTGAAAAGGACTTACCACCTCACTCACCGTCGGAGAGGGAACCATAGGAGAAGGAATTATCACCTCACTCACCGTCGGAGAGGGAACCATAGGAGACTATCACCTCACACTCACCGTCGGAGAGGGAAACATCTGAAAAGGACTTACCACCTCACTCACCGTTGGAGAGGGAACCATTTGAAAAGGAATGATCGCCTCACTCACCGTCGGAGAGGGAACCATCTGGGATAACTTCTACTGAGTCTTCATCAGAAAAATCTGTTGGGAGTCGATTTAGCTGGACTAGAGAAGGCCTTGGACTGTATAAGAAATCTTTTGAGTTGATTAACTGAATCGGTCTAGGTCTTGAAGTATGATTGAGAATTTAACTGCATCTTTCCTGAAAGGTAAAGGTCAGTTATATGCAATGCATGATATGGACCAAGCAATGATGTTCTCAACATAAATGAGATTTGTATGATATAATGCGTCTATGCATACTATAATGATGTATGTGATGTTTTATGTATGTTTTTGTCTAGGAAAGTAAATCCTTGACGGGTGCCGGGAAGTCATATCCTGGGCTGATGTTGAAGAATAAGCTTTTGCTTCCGCTGGGGATGATAACTGCAAGAATACCGGTAGGAGAAGATGACTCCGTTGTGGAATAAACTTGGCAAATGGAAGATTCTGCGGGGAGAAAAGATACTCTAGCGACCATGCTGGGAAGTGATACTCTGTGGGGAGAGGGATGCTTTTGCTGAATTGTTGATGATAACTTGCTGAGGATACTTGTTGTATTGGGAGCATTGATAGACTTCGCTGGGGATAGGAAGACTATGTCGAGGACGCTCTTTCCGTGGCTTTTGGCTGAGGATAACCCAGTTATATCCTGTTAAGGAAATAACTCTTTAAATCAAGCCGGACGACGTGTTCGTGTTCTGCGAGGAGATGAGCTTCCAGAATCTACTGGGGATAAGCTTGCTGCTTGGGGATACGAATTCCCTCTTTCCTGGGGAAGTTTTGATATGTTGTAATTTGTAAGTTGAAAGAGGGCACATATGTAGGGTTGCCTGCTGATGAGCTCGTGTAAAACCGCATCTGAAGTGGAGAAGGAATCTGTGTAGGATTACTTTGATGAGTCCGTGTAAAACTTCGTTCTTGGAAAGGGAGAACCTGTGTAGGGTTTCTGGGTGACGAGTCCATGTAAAACTGCATCTTGAAGAGAGGGAACTGGTGTAGGGTTGCTTGGTGAGGTAAGTTCATGTAAAACTTCTTGATGAACCGGGGTGAGGTTATCTTGAGCTAAATCCATGTAAGACTTCTGGGGGGAACCGGAGTTAGGTTGCCGCAGGATAAGTTCGTGTAAAACTTCTTGACGAACCGTGGTAAGGTCATCTTGAGATAGGTCCATGTAAGACTTCTGGAGGAACCGGGGTTAGGTTGCCGCAGGATAAGTTCGTGTAAAAACTTCTTGATAAACCGGGGTTAGGTCATCTTGAGATAGGTCCATGTAAGACTTCTGGAGGAACCGGGGTGAGGTTACTTGGATAAGTTCGTGTAAAAACTTCTTGATGAACCGGGGTTAGGTCATCTTGAGATAGGTCCATGTAAGACTTCTGGAGGAACCGGGGTTAGGTTACTTGGATAAGTTTGTGTAAAACTTCTTGATGAACCGGGGTTAGGTCATCTTGAGATAGGTCCATGTAAGACTTCTGGAGGAACCGGGGTAAGGTTACTTTGGGATAAATCCATGTAAGATTTCTGGAGGAACCGGGGTTAGGTTACTTGGATAATTTTGTGTAAAACTTCTGGATGAAAATTGAGAACGAACCGGTGTAGGGTTGCATGAATTTGATTAAGTGGATGATTGTCCTGTTTGGTTTCGGATGTTAACCCACGATCTGGAATTTGTAAAGGTAGATGGTAATCATCCTTATGTTGATCTTTCCTTTGTACTTTGGTTGACAGAGCAATTGGATCGCCTGGATAACTCATTATTGCCCCTGCTTCGGAGATGAGGGAAGAGGATACCTGTGTGGGTGATTGACAAATCTTCGGGTAGACAAGTGACGAGATGCCGGGACATAGTTGTACGCTTTGATCCCTAACTTTTGCCTGGACCGCCCTTTCGGGTTTTCAGTCCGCCGGGATACCCATTTTTGCCCAAGCCGCCTTTTTAGGTTTTCGACTTGCCGGGTGTACAGATTTTTTTCATTTTCATCCCTCATTTTGCCCGAACCCTTTTGGTTCGCCGGGAAGCCCTTATTTTTGCCTAGGTGTGTCAACCTAGCGGGTCTTTGATTGTGCGTAGTATTTTCTCGACTATGTCCATGCTTTCAGAATGTAGGGAGTTGCCCCTGTTGGAAGTATTTTGTCGTGCCCCAGATACTGGGCAATGCTCCTACTGTGCCCCTTGATTGGAGATACCTCTGTTCACAAGGTGTTCATCGTGCGAATTTCCCTGCTGTTCAAACAAATAGTTATATGCAAACAAAGTTATTTTAAGAATGCAAAAGCCTATGCTTGTCTTGAATTTTGAAAATGCATTTTTCGTAATACAGTGCGGTGTCAACTCAAGATTTTACAGCAAACCTTCAGGAGTCAGGATACCTTCGTAACAGTATGCTTTCGAACTAACCCATGCTTCAGCTAGGACTTTTAAGGGTTGTAACGTGGCCTGGTTCACGGTTTAAGAAACGAAGGATAAAGGCTCAAATTTTATTTGTACCCACCCGCTCTTCGTGATGTTCTCCAAACCTAAACTCAGTTGATCATACGTTAGACCTTGTTTGAATCTTTGCTCTGATTTTCCAGTGATGGTTCGGACATTGATGATTTATTTTGAATAGGCAGCCATTCCTTTTTTGTCGAGGGTTTGTAGAACCTCTTTCTTCTTTGATTTTGTTATTCCTATTTTTTGCCTGAAATGTTTCCATTTCGGAATTACAGTCAGCGGGATGCCCCCGTTTCATAAGTCCCTTTTTATAGGTTTTGACTTCTTGGGCTTTTCGTTTATGATTTTTTTGATAATGACTGCCTGTCCTTATGATTGTTCGGAACCATCACTGTCTTTCTTCGTTTTGTAAGGACTTCTTTGGTGCCATTCGTTATGCACTTGGATCAACTGAGAGAACTACCCTGCCCCAGGTTATGATTAAGGGTTTTAAATTTCGAAAGGAAAAAACTCCTACTTATTTGGCTCAGATGGGTTGGCGAGGGATTATCATCCTTATAACTCCAGTGTTTAGGAATTGAAACAATGCCTGTACCTCATAAGCGGGGTCTGTTCAAAAGCATACTGTAATGATTGCGGTATCGTTTTCGTCATCCTCCCTCAAGAGGTTTAGAATTTTCAATTAAGAGTTGACCATCACAAAAATATGAAAGCAGTTTTAAGCATAGTAAACGTAATTAAATCAAGACAGACATGTGTGATGCATTCATGAAATAAAAGAGTTTAACATGATAATTGTTTGTCTGAACAAGAAAAGAAAAAATACAACTTGAATTCAAATGAACAAAAAACTCTTGATCCTATCCATGCTTTGGCAATGGAGCAGTGATCACGTTGGGAGTCTCAGCAGGCTCGAATTCAATCTCTTTGGCATCGATCATATTCTGAATCTTGTATTTCAGTGCCCAACAATCCTCGGTATCGTGCCCCGGGCTATCAGAATGATAAGCACACCTTGCTTCTGGATTGTAGCTAGGAGAGGAAGTCTTAGGATTTGCAGGAGGGTTGATCACTGCAATTAGGTTCATCTTCAACATGTGTTGCAATGCTTGTGACCATGGCATGTTAATGTTGGTGAATTGCCTTTTAGGCCCGTCCGGCCTTTGCTGGTTTCCCTTTTGTGGTTGACGGCGTGGTGCAGAACCAGAGATCATGACTGCCCCTGCATGTTGATCACGGCGACTCTTTTGACTGTATGCAGCATTAGATTCCTTCTTTCCCGTGTAAGGCTTTTTATGAATATCAGAAGGTGTGGCCTCTTGAATTTTCCCACTCTTGATACCAGCTTCAATTCTTTCGCCAGTCAGGATGAGGTCGGTAAATCCTGCAGATGAATTACCAATGAGATGATTGAAGAATGGCCCGGATAGGGTCCCCAAGAATATATCAACGAGTTCTCGGTCAGTTAATGGAGGCTGCACCCTTCCAGCAAGGTCTCTCCATCTCTGCGCGTATTCCTTGAAACCTTCACTTGATCCCAACGACATACCCTGGAGTTGGGTACGTGTAGGAGCAAGGTCGGCATTATATTGATACTGCTTATAGAAAGCAGTTGCCAACTCCTCCCAGTTACGAACTTTGGTCCCATCCAGCTGATAGAACCATTCGAGGTGAGTCCCTAAAAGACTTTCCTGGAAGAAGTGGATCCACAAGTTCTTATCCGCTGAGTATGGTTGGATTTTCCGAACATAGGACCTGAGATGTAGCTTGGGACAAGACGCCCCGTCATATTTAGTGAAGGATGGTGCTTTGAACTTCCGAGGGATGATCACACCAGTAGACAAACCCAGATCTCCAAAATCCAGCCCAGGTACCTGTTGTATTTCTATAGCATTCAAACGGTCTTCCAACTGCTTGTACTTGTCGTCAGCAGGAGGGTATTGTTCGTCGTTGAAATCTGTCTCGTTGTCGGAGACCACGGGACTGGGAACCCTTTCCTCTTGATGACTGCTCTTCCCCACAGATGGAGTTGTCCTCTCAGCTTGATCCTGTAGGGTGTTCCCAGATCTGCGTCTAGGGCTGAACAAAACAGTCCTCTTTTTCTTCTTTTCCTTTTTCAGGAGCAGAGCCTTCAGATCTTGTTGCCCCTGGGTCAAATTCATGATCAGCCCTTGGAACTGGGCGTTCTGAGCCTGGAGGGCTTTGATAGTGTGCTCGGTTGAGGATTCCGGATTCATGATGCTAAAATAAACAGCGAAGAAGGTAAGTAACCTGCAGAGAAAGGGTACCTGTTATGCAATGATATGTATGATGTGCATGCAATGTTTTCAAGGATCCCGAGGGGTAAACAGAGAAACTTGTTAGAGTTGAGAACTGGTAACTTGATTGAAGGTACTTCATGTTGTTGAGAGTCCTTCTTCAAGGGTCAAAGGCTCACCATATCCAGTGGGTCATAGCCCCTGACAACCTTGGCTAGAGGAAAATAAATCCTCTTTGCCCCTTGCTGGGATGTTTGATTCATCATGACCTGCATCACAGACCCTTGAGATCCTTGAAATGGGTTAGGATGTATGCAATGGCATGATGTTATGGTATGCATGGGATAATGTGGATAAACCCTGTTATGAGCCCCTAATTAAGGACTATAAACCAAAACCTGCAAGAAACTCAAGTAAAACCTGTCATGAGTCCTAATTAAGGACCAAAACAAAACCTGCAAGCAGTTCATGTGTCAGATAAAGCATGCAAGTAGTCAAGTACGAAGGCACACAAGTCACACAAAAGAGCCCTTAGAGTTTAGGCCAGCATGAGGTCTAGGTATTACCCTCTTTCAGTTTGTTGGTTCACACCTGTCCTATCAAAGTAACCGGGTTCTTAGAGGATCCCAATATCATTGACTACCCTCAATCGGTTATAACTCCAGCATCGCAATCTTTTCTTGCGGCCAGAACCATGACGAGAGTTTAGCCTCAATGGGCGTAGCATACTGCTACAATTCTAAAGGCCAAGTTGTGTCAATTAAGGTTCTAAGGTCTGTTGGTGCTTAATGACTCCTTGGAAGACCCATATTCTCCCCGTTTCAACACGAGGGATATCGGTACAGACCAAGGCGCCACACCAACGTAGCCACTGCTTCACCCATGTCGGTATACGCCAGACAGGTCCCTCACAGCTTATGCTACCTAAACAGGGTATCCCCAGATCCGGGTTAGGATCTATGTAACTCCCATGCAACCCACAATAGAAAAGCAAGCAAATCAATGCAATTGAAAATATAGTTATGAACTAGCCCTAAGGTACACCTCACTTTATAAGATTGTCCCCAGCAAAGTCGCCAGTTCTGTGATCGGTGGATCTGGAACTGACTGTTTAACGCTGGTTCGCGAAATGTCGCGGAAGCAAGAGTCGCCACCGTCTTTTATTTTCTCCAAATGGAAAGGACAAAAGCACAGAAAAATTCCTTAAAGAGATTGCTCTCGGTTCGGGAGGTAGGTTATAGAAAGGGAAGGTGTTAGCACCCTTTTTATCCATGGTTATCCACGGGCTCTTAGATACTTGCTCATTTGTGTTTTCAAAAATGGTTTGTTTGCTTTTCAACTGTGGGTTTTAAAAAGTTTCTTTGAAAATTCCAGTTCGACTCTTGTATCGGTCCTCAAGAGTGTTTGAAAAATTGCTTTCGAAAGCTTTTTGAAAATGTGTTGGTGTGAAAAGTATTTTTGATTTGTTTTGAAATTTGATATGAGGATGCTTGACCATTTTTGTAGGCATGTGAGACTTGATTGGACCTTTGAAAACTTCATTTTCTTGATCAGCACACAAACCCTAGTTTTGACTGTATAGGAGACCTTTGCACTATGCAACCCTTGGGGAATTTTGTGACTTGGCTTGGCAATTTCTTGAAGAATATGGGAGGGCAAATTTTGGGGTACAACACGCACCGATACCGTTTCCAAGTGCATTTGAAGCACCATCAAAGTACAGGGTCCATCGGGATCCTTTTTCAGGTCCGTCATACAGTCCGTTACCTTCAATGCTGTCCAAATTCATGATGTCCTCATCTGGGAAGTCAAATCTCATGGGTTGATAATCTTCAATAACTTGATGAGCTAGATGGTCAGCTAGTACACTCCCTTTTATAGCTCTTTGGGTGGTGTACTGGATGTCATACTCAGTCAAGATCATTTTCCATCTAGCTATTCTTCCAGATAAAGCAGGCTTCTCGAAGATATACTTGATAGGATCCATTTTGGAAATCAGCAAGGTGGTATGGATCAGCATATACTGCCTTAGTCGGCGAGCAGCCCATACCAAAGCACAGCAAGTTTTCTCGAGCAGTGAGTAGCGAGTCTCACAGTCGGTAAACTTTTTGCTAAGGTAATAAATGACATGCTCTTTTCGACCAGACTCGTCATGTTGGCCCAAAACACACCCCATTGAGTTATCCAAGACGGTCAGATACATGATCAATGGTCTTCCTTCGACGGGTGGCATCAGAATAGGAGGTTCTAGCAAATACTCCTTGATCTTATTAAAAGCAGCTTGGCAATCGTCGTTCCATTCGACTACCTGATCCTTCTTTAATAGTTTGAAAATTGGCTCACAGGTAGAAGTCAGATGAGAGATGAATCTGGCAATATAGTTCAAGCGCCCCAAGAACCCTCTAACTTCCTTTTCAGTTCGGGGAGCAGGCATTTCTTGTATTGCTTTCACTTTTGCAGGATCGACCTCAATGCCTTTGTTGCTGACAATAAATCCTAGAAGTTTACCAGACCTAACTCCAAAGGTGCACTTATTTGGATTCAGCCTGAGTTTGTACTTCTTCAACCTGGCAAACAACTTCTGCAAATGCTCAAGGTGTTCCTCCTCTGTTTGTGATCGAGCTATCATATCGTCTACGTAAACTTCGATCTCATGATGTATCATATCATGAAATAAAGCTACCATGGCGCGCTGATAGGTTGCCCCTGCATTCTTCAGTCCGAACGGCATCACCTTGTAGCAGAAGGTACCCCATTGTGTAACAAAGGTTGTTTTCTCCATGTCCTTGGGGGCCATTTTGATCTGATTGTAACCTGAGAATCCATCCATGAAGGAAAACACCTTGTGCTGAGCTGTGTTGTCGATCAAAACGTCGATATGCGGTAGCGGAAAATCATCTTTAGGGCTGGCCCTATTCAAATCCCGATAGTCCACACACATTCTGACCTTGCCATCTTTTTTAGGTACTGGCACAATGTTAGCAACCCATTGTGGGTAGGATGTAACAGCCAGAAAGCCAGCGTCGAATTGCTTCATTACTTCTGCTTTAATCTTTTCAGACATGTCGGGCCTCATTCGGCGGACTTTTTGCTTGATCGGTGGATAATCCTCTCTTGTAGGGAGATGGTGAACCACGATATCTGTGTCTAAACCCGGCATGTCTTCATAAGACCAGGCGAAGGTTTCGATGTATTCATTTAACAGCTGTATCAAGCGCTCCTTGACACTTGGTTCCAGATTGGCACCCACTTGTATTTCCTTCCGGTCTTCCTCTGTTCCTAAGTTGACTGTTTCCAACAACTCTTCGTGAGGTAAGATGTCCCTCTCTTCTTGTTGTAGAAGTCTGGCTAGCTCTCCCGGTACTTCGCGAGCAGCCCATACCAAAGCACAGCAAGTTTTCTCGAGCAGTGAGTAGCGAGTCTCACAGTCGGTAAACTTTTTGCTAAGGTAATAAATGGCATGCTCTTTTCGACCAGACTCGTCATGTTGGCCCAAAACACACCCCATTGAGTTATCCAAGACGGTCAGATACATGATCAATGGTCTTCCTTCGACGGGTGGCATCAGAATAGGAGGTTCTAGCAAATACTCCTTGATCTTATTAAAAGCAGCTTGGCAATCGTCATTCCATTCGACTACCTGATCCTTCTTTAATAGTTTGAAAATTGGCTCACAAGTAGAAGTCAGATGAGAGATGAATCTGGCAATATAGTTCAAGCGCCCCAAGAACCCTCTAACTTCCTTTTCAGTTCGGGGAGCAGGCATTTCTTGTATTGCTTTCACTTTTGCAGGATCGACCTCAATGCCTTTGTTGCTGACAATAAATCCTAGAAGTTTACCAGACCTAACTCCAAAGGTGCACTTATTTGGATTCAGCCCGAGTTTGTACTTCTTCAACCTGGCAAACAACTTTTGCAAATGCTCAAGGTGTTCCTCCTCTGTTTGTGATCGAGCTATCATATCGTCTACGTAAACTTCGATCTCATGATGTATCATATCATGAAATAAAGCTACCATGGCGCGCTGATAGGTTGCCCCTGCATTCTTCAGTCCGAACGGCATCACCTTGTAGCAGAAGGTACCCCATTGTGTAACAAAGGTTGTTTTCTCCATGTCCTTGGGGGCCATTTTGATCTGATTGTAACCTGAGAATCCATCCATGAAGGAAAACACCTTGTGCTGAGCTGTGTTGTCGATCAAAACGTCAATATGCGGTAGCGGAAAATCATCTTTAGGGTTGGCCCTATTCAAATCCCGGTAGTCCACACACATTCTGACCTTGCCATCTTTTTTAGGTACTGGCACAATGTTAGCAACCCATTGTGGGTAGGATGTAACAGCCAGAAAGCCAGCGTCGAATTGCTTCATTACTTCTGCTTTAATCTTTTCAGACATGTCGGGCCTCATTCGGCGGACTTTTTGCTTGATCGGTGGATAATCCTCTCTTGTATGGAGATGGTGAACCACGATATCTGTGTCTAAACCTGGCATGTCTTCATAAGACCAGGCGAAGATTTCGATGTATTCATTTAACAGCTGTATCAAGCGCTCCTTGACACTTGGTTCCAGATTGGCACCCACTTGTATTTCCTTCCGGTCTTCCTCTATTCCTAAGTTGACTGTTTCCAACAACTCTTCGTGAGGTAAGATGGCCCTCTCTTCTTGTTGTAGAAGTCTGGCTAGCTCTCCCGGTACTTCGCAACCTTCGTCATCTTCATACTCAGCCTGATTGACCAGATCTTCAGAGGTATTGAAGGACATAGCAGAATAGTCACCCATAGAATCCAGAGTGGATGGGTACCTGCATTTGTGAGCATGGGTGTGTGTAAGGGATAGCCATCCTTAAACAAACAAAAATGCAAAAGGAAAGAAAAAATGAACATAGCAGTTTATCAATGAAAAACGTCCAATGAATCTTTAAACATGGCATATGAATATGGAGATAATCAAAACCCTTACAAATGGACCTACATGCTCCGGGCAAGGCATGAGGTGAAAAAGTAGCGTGCAAATTGTTCAAAAGTAATTATTACAGACCACAGGAAATGTTTGACAGATGATTACTGATTAATAAAAGTAACGGGGACAAAGTCCTTTGCCTCCCAGTTGCGTAGTCCTCCTTCGATGGTTGGGAAGATCCAGTCTTCAATGTTGGCCTCTTCGTCTTCACCTTCCAAAGCATTGATTCTTGATGGGTCTTCTTTCAACCTTTGAGTGGCGCATAGCTTTCTTCCCCGCAGTAGTGAATCCTAAACCAAATTTGTCTGTTTTGTGAGGAATATCAGGCAACTGCCCCCATGTTGAGTTCTTCCCTTCCTTCATCGCAGCCTTTGCGTCTTTTAGAGATGCCATCCTAGCCATATGCCTTGGTACCTCAGCTACCGTTTTTGCTACTTCCACCTCAGGGGAGACTTCCTCAAAGTGCTGGAATGGCGTTTCAATGAATTCACCCTCCACCTCTACATACCGAAAGGAGTTCAGGTGGCTGATCATATATTCTTCTTCACCGTGCACGGTTATGATTTTTCCTTTGACAGGGTATTTCAACATTTGATGTAGGGAGGAAGTGACTGCCCCCGCATTATGTATCCATGGCCTCCCTAGCAAGCATGAGTATGACGGACGGATGTCCATCACATAGAAAGTTGAGGGGAACACTTTTGTGCCTACTTTAATGGGAATGTCTACCTCCCCGTGGACCATTCTCTTCGACCCGTCAAACGCCCTTACAATGATATTACTTGGTCTTAGCTCCAAACCTTCGCAGTCCAATCGGTCGAGAGCCTTCTTAGGCAGCACGTTCAGAGAAGAACCAGTGTCGACCAAAACATGGGCCAGAGTAGTTCCTTGACATCCTACTGACACATGCAAAGCGTCATTATGCTTTCTTCCTTTTGGGGTCAAGTCAGCATCCGAGAAACCTAGGCCGTTGTCTGCGGTAAGGCTGGCTACACAATCTTGGAATTGATCGGCCGAGGTTTCCTGGGGCACATGGGCTGTCTTCAGAAATTTTATCAATGCCTTGGCGTGCGCCTCTGAACAAAGCAGTAATGCTAACATGGAGATCTTCGAGGGGGTTTGCCCCAGTTGCTCTACCACGTCATAATCACTCTTCTTAATTATCTTCAGAATCTTCTCCATCTCTTTCTTAGAGGTTTCAGGGATGATCAAAGGTTGAGCCCTCGTCCTGAGGAGCTCATCTTGGATCCCTTTCCCCTTATCAGCAGAAGTAGGAGGGACAACAACAGGAATAACAGCTTCTTTAGTCAACGGAGTTCCTGCGGAAGGTTTTATCAGTGTAGGAATAACTTTGGCAGCAGCCGAGGGTCCAAAGATTGCCTTTGGGGAGGCAATCTCTGGAGAAAATATTCTCCCGCTTCTGGTGATCTTGCTTGTACCGGTGATGTTTCCAATGCTGGCATCTTCTTCATCAGAGCTTTCTTTGGTTATCTCAACTTGTTTAACACCATGGTAGTAGATTTCTCCACCGTAATTCCATGGTATTGACTTGTCAGAACTGTAGGGGACAGGCCCAGGCATGGTTATTTTCAAGGGAACAATCTTTGTAGAGGATGTAATCTTAACAGGCTTTTTGACGGCCTTGGAAAGATTGGTGGAAATGGTGATTATTGAGACATCTTTGATGGGGGTTGGAATAGCAGGAATCTTTTCAAACAGAATTTGTTGACTGTCCATCAGGCCTTGGATACCTTTTTTCAGCAATGGACAGCCGATTGGTAGAGAGGAGCAACAGTAGCAATCTTCTTTACATCCTGGGAATATCCCAGCTTTCAACAGATTTAACTTGATTGTTAACAGCGGAGTCATTAGGTCATCAACATCAGACACATACAGATCTTTTTCGATAGCATGGACATTTCGACCATGCTTCGGCATTGGAGTGGATATCACGTTTGGCTTTTCTGGAGCATCGAATTCAACCTCTTTCGCATCTATCAAGTCTTGAATTTTATTCTTTAACGCCCAACAATTGGTGTCATGTCCGGCGCTATCGGAATGGTAGGCACACTTAGCATTCAGATTGTAAGCTGGTGAGGTTGTATTCACATTTTTCGGCCCTTCTTTGATATTTGTGAGATTCAGCTTCAACAAGTGTGGAAGAACTTGTGCGGGCGTCATATTGATGCGGGTGAACTGCCGTTGTGGCCGCTCTCCCCACTGTTATTGATTTGGTCTGGACTGATTTCCACAAGGCTGATCATTCGATGAATTTTGGATCATCACGGCCCCCACAGTCGGCCGGCGCTCAGTTCTTCCCATTCTTCTCTGAGAGTATACAACAGCTGTTTCCTTCTTTGCCGGAAATGATTTCTTAACAGTTGTAGATGCAGAGGCATCCTTTTGAATCTTCCCATTCTTTATACCGGCTTCCACCCGTTTGCCAGTCAGAATTAGTTCAGTAAACCCTGCGGAAGAGCTCCCAATCAAATGGTTGAAGAACGGGCCAGATAGTGTCCCCAGGAACATATCAACGAGTTCTCTATCTGAAAGAGGTGGCTGCACTCTCCCAGCCAGATCGCGCCATTTTTGAGCATATTCCTGGAATCCCTCACCTGAGGCCATCCCCATACTCTGTAGCTGAGTACGGGTTGGTACCAAGTCAGAGTTATATTGGTATTGGCGATAAAAGGCAGCTGCCAAGTCTTCCCACCTATGTATCTCTGACCTCTCGAGCTTGTAGAACCAATCTAGCTGAGTACCAAACAGGCTATCCTGAAAGAAGTGTACCCAAAGATTTCTGTCGGATGTGTGGGGTTGAATTCTTCGGACGTACGACCTTAAGTGCATCTTCGGGCAAGACAGCCCATCATACCTTGCAAAAATTAGCACTTTAAACTTCGGAGGGATCACAATTCCAGCAACTAATCCCAAATCTTCGAAATCCAACCCGGGAACCCTTTGCAGCTCCATAGCTGCCAGTCTATCCTCTAGGTTTTTGTACTTGTCGTCTGCGGGCGGGTATTGTTGCTCAGAGTAGTCTTCGTCTTCTTCAACCTCTTCCTCTTCAGCTTCGGATTCAGAAGGTACTGCAGCCCCTTTTCCTTTACTGGTTTCCTCTTCAGATGCGGAGGGAAATTCAAGAACTCTTCTGGCTTCACCCTCAAACCTTCTCCCCAGGGTAGCTACCCCCACTCTTTTCTTCTTCTTTTTCACTTTCTCTTGCTCTTTGTTCCCAAGCAGTGCTTTTAGATCCTCCTGACCCTTTGCCAAGGTCATTAGGAGATGTTGAAACTGTGAGTTTTGAGCCTGTAGATCTTTGACCGTCTGTTCGAGATCCATCTTACTGAAATAAACAACAGAAAGATAAGGAAACCTGGTGTGGAGACCTGCTTATGCATATGATGAATGATATGTTTATTCATGTAATGCATTCAAGGATTTAGAAATTCAAAATTGTTGCAGACAAAAAGAACACACGTCATATTAATAAGAAGAAATTTTGTCAGTACATAAATGCCCCATGGGCCAAATATTACAAAAACTTCTCAAGGAAAAAAAACGTTGCGCATCCTCTTTGATGCGATGTAGGTGTTGAGGGTCTCTTCCTCATGGAGTCGGCGTGTAAGCTCCAAAACCTTCTTCTCGCTAGCATAGAAGCTGGCTTCAAAAGTATTTCGCTCCTCCTTGAGTTGGATCCAACTCTTCTGCATCTCCTCCCATGATGTTGGCATGTCAGGATATAGGACGGTGTAGGGGACCTCTCCTTCCTTAACAGGCTCTTTAATCAAAGGGAGAATATGAGGGTAAGGCATCATTAGACTCTGGGCTCGGGTTCGTACCCACTTGAGATAAGGCTCAAGAGGGATGGAGTTCTTGTGCCCCAGTGTCTTGCTATCTACCTTGTTAGGCATCCTCCAAGCTCTGATGAATCTTTGGCGAAGTCCTTGCGCATCGTTGTCGAAGTAAAAAACTAGGTCAGGAATCAGCATGTCATGAGGGCCATCCCTCCGTGCATATCCAAATTGTCTCAAAGCTAGACAAGGGTTGTAGGTAATGCCTCCTCTAATGCCAAGTAATGGAACATTAGCGAACTCTCCACAACGATCAATGATGATGACATTTTCTCTGGACCGAGAACACCAATGTACATCAGAGTGTGTGAGGGTCATCAATCGTTGTGACCACCTTAAGCCTTGGTCATTCTTCAAAACAGACTGTGGAAGGTGCGAAATAAACCACCTTGCAAGGAGAGGAGTACAGCACATGAGAACACCCCTCTTTCTCATTGTTCGTGTGTAAAATGAGTGGAGGATGTCCCCAAGTAATGTAGGTATGGGATTCCTGGATAAGAAGATCTTGACGGCGTTGACATCTATAAGCTGGTCAGGATTTGGGAACAAGACCAACCCATAAATGAGAAGTGCCACAATTTCTTCAAAGGCTTGTAGATCCAAGGAATTCCAACACTCTTGTGCCTTCTCAAACAAGAATTTTGCCAAGAAGCCTTTGACACCGCTTCTAGTTTCCCAATGCCCCTTGATGTCTGACGGTTGCAAGTGTAGCGCTTGAGCAACATCTTCGGGCTTTGGTTCTTTTTCCGTACCGTTGAAAGGTAGTTGATTAAGAATAGGAATTCTCAAGAGTTGAGAAAATTCCTCCAAAGTGGGCACCAATTGGTAGTCGGGGAATGTAAAACAGTGGTGAAGGGGGTCAAAGAACTGGAACAACACTTTCACCATGTCTTCTTCAATGTTAGTGTCGACTAGGCTGAGCAGTCTACCATGTCTTTCACTGAAGAGAGAGCTTTCTAGAATTCTGGATGTGAGCTCCTTGAGTTGAGGAGGGATTCTCACAAGGTTGACTTGGATAGTTTTCCTGCGAAGAATTTCCATGACCTACAAAACAAGAACAAAGATGAAGATCTAAACCCTTGAAATGGTCAGTGGATGCATATGATGCTTTATGATGTTCATGATGCATGCATGTACAAGCAATTCACACAAAACCCTAGTTTCAGGCTTGCATGAGGTCTAATAGGTAAGTACCCTCTTGAGTATAGTTGGCTTAAAAACTTGTCCTATAAATAGTAACCGGGTTCTAAGGAGCTCAATATCATTGGATTTCTTTCTATGTTCATTGTTTTGGTTTAGCCACTTAACTAGCGACCAAAATATTCCAAGAAAACAACCCTCAATGAGTGTAGTATCGAGTATCTACCAACTTCGGACTGCACCAAAGCCGGTCATCTCACTACCCCTAATAAAAGGCCAAGATGGTCAAGTAAGGTTCTAGGTCATTAGTGCTTAGTGACATCACTCAGCGGCCCCGTACTCTCCTTGATTGAACTCAAGGGTTACCGGTACTCACAAATATGTCGCACTAATATAGCTATTGCTTCAACCGTGTCGGTATACCCCGCACAGTTTCCACAATGTATTGCTATCTATGAATGTTTCCCCAATTCCGGGTGTAGGATTTCAAGCCCAAACAAGAGAACCAAAATATAAAGCAATCAAAGCAAACAATTAGTCATGCAAGAGGGTGATCTAAGCCCTAAGGTTACTCCACTTTCAAATATTTTCCCTAACATAGTCGCCAGTTCTGTGATACGGTGGGAGAACTGACCTGAGGTTTTGCGTTTGTATTCGCAAATGTTTCGGTTGAGCAAGAGTCGCCATCGACTTTTTATTTTATCCTAAGGAAAGGTTTAAAAAGCACAGCAAAAACCTTTGAGATGTTTTCATGGGTTCGGGGAGTAGATTATAGAAAGGGAAGGTATTAGCACCCTTTCTATCCATGGTTATCCATGGGCTCTTAGTTACTTGCTTAGATCACTTGCTTTGCATTTTC
The DNA here is from genome assembly GCA_948472305.1 of Vicia faba. NCBI lineage: Eukaryota > Viridiplantae > Streptophyta > Magnoliopsida > Fabales > Fabaceae > Vicia > Vicia faba. Next base: position 1,642,523,200 of record OX451737.1, on the reverse strand, counting down.
AATTGTTTGAAATGGTGCTTCGTGTGTGGTTTTGAAAAGTGTTTTTTTTAAAAAGAGGCCATCGTTGTGGCAACCTTTGTAATGATTCTTGTTTGAATGTATACAAAGGTGTTTGTCTTTTTGAAAGGGGTTTTTTTTCAATGTTTTTGAAAGTTGTTTTGAAATTATGTTGTGGAGTGTGTTTTGAAAAATAGCAAGGATGTTTTGCAGGATTTTTGATCAAGTAACTAAGAGTTGTCTACCCTATTTTACTCAAAGATCTTTCTTATGTTTTTAAACCCTTTTAACAGTGTTGTTTCACCATTGTATTTAGTGAACAACCTTGTGTTAGGATGTAAACGGGACGGGCGCGGGTCATCGTATAGACCATGATAGAAATGTTGCAAAGTATCTTAGTATTTCTTTTGAGTGACTAAGATCATTTTTGTAAGGCAATTTTCGAAAGCGTCATCGAGGGACTATGATCTTTTGATTTTGTTTATTTTACCAAGATACTTTGCATACGTAACATGGCCCATTTTTTGAAGGCAACAAGTGGATGTAACCCTAGGGGTGTTAGTGTGCAAGTGTGTTTTATTTCATACAAGAGTTTATCTTTGAATTAGGATTTTCTATTTCATTGATTTTATCTTGCCATACACACCCTAATTACTAGCAATAATAAAAAAAAGCAGAAATATAAAATTCTACGCTATTACAACAATTAGGGGGTGGGGATACATATTTGTACATGAGATGGTTCAACGAGAAAAATAGACAAAAAAGAAAATAGCAAAAAACAAGATAGAGAGAAAGAGAGAGGGAGCCAGCGCGCTGCTGAGAGGTCATCAGAAGTTCTGACTCAGGCCCGCTGCCAGATGATCAACCTTTTGGTTAAACTGTATGAGTCAGAACTTCTGACTCTGGCACCTGCAAAACAGAAACCTGTTAGTGGGAAGATCAGAAGTTCTGACCCCCCTGCGCTGCAAGACAAAAGTTTGTTAGTGGGGAAATCAGAAGTTCTGATCCTGCTGGAAATACAATAATTCTCAGAAGTTCTGATATTATTGGCAGCAACACGGGCTTCAGATGTGCTAACGTCAAAGTCAGCACTTGGCTTCTCCCTGTGTTAATCAGAACATCTGCAATTTTGTTATTTTTCCACAAAACAGAAAACATGTTTGGAACAGCTCCAGCAAATGTCAAAGTGTTTCAAAGGACAGAACCAACAAGGTCACAGGCAGGTTCTATGCTAGCTCAAAACGTTCTGAGGTAAACGTTCTGAGGTATGAAAATCCTCAGAACACAAACAGCAACAACATGATATTTACATTATGTTCATTTGAGCATGAAAAGCTGATGATGCTTAGCAGCGTGATGGAGGTCAACAGGTGCTTACCTGGTTGTTGGAAAAGTTTGTGGATGAGAGCTAGCTTTTGGCTCTGATGGTGTTCTGGACAGGTTCTTTTTGAAAAGGGTAGAGGAAGGTGTATGCGTATATATGGTCAGAAGTTGAAAGGGTGTTCTTTAGTCACAAATAAAACTGGGTATTTGATGAAGTTTGAAGGTAAGAACTTCAAAGTTATGAAACACTGGAGATTTTGGCAGAGTTTCACAGCACTGTCTTGCTGAAGATTTCTGTTTCTCTTCTAGCAATTTTTCTGTTTTTTTTGGACGCCCCTTTTCAGTGGACAATGGTTCTCTATTTATAGGCCAAGCTCTTGTGGATTTCTTGAACATTGAAGGCGCCAACAGAGGTTGAGTTGTTCTTTGAAAGAAATTCCTGGGAAGTTGTGATAACAGATAGCCTTTCAGCCTAGGTTGGAGCAGCAGGCGTGGATTGGGGTGAAGTGACCTCTTAGGTGGACGGTGGCGCGTAGACCCAGGCCAGAACCTGCATAAAGGCGTTTACCAAGCCACACGTGAAGGGACTACTTGGATGAATGTTCAGGAGTGGTTGGGAGCATTAATGAGCATTAAATGGTGATGAGACTCATCAACACCAATATTCTGGTAATAGGAAACTTGAACCGGCAGTTCTACTTTACCAAAAAAAAACAACGTAAACCATGCTCTGGTCTTGGCCTCCTGTTGTCTTAGCATATTCTGGGGATTCCCCTGACCTTCTGACACGTTCCTTGAATTTGCTTATGGAAATCCTGGACTTAGAGATTCTGTACCAGTGTAACACTCACTCTTCTGACCTTTTCATCTTCTGATTTCAGCATGCTCTGTCTGAGTCTTACGTGTTGAACCATGTTTGCAACTTCTGACTGAGTTGATGTGGCTGCTGAAGAGCCAACTTCTGACTGCGTTGATGTGGCTGCTGAAGAGCCAACTTCTGACTGCGTTGATGTGGCTGCTGAAGAGACAACTTCTGACTGTGTTGATGTGGCTGCTGAAGATCCAACTTCTGACTGCGTTGAGCCAAGCTTGCAACTTCTGACCGTTTCTATCTGGAGTTTGGTCCAGAAGTTCTGAAAAGCCAATTTTTCTTAAACACCCATTTTTTAGAGGAATATTCCAAATGTTTAAAATTTAATTTTTCTCAAGATAAAAACGTTGCCTTTAGTGCTTGTGTGATCATTTTGCTCTTGTAAATGGTTTGCTTGGGCAAAAATGACAATTCAGGACTTGGATTTGTTTCAGAGGGACTCTGAGAATCCAAGATGATTTCCTGAAGAAAGAGAGGGCAAATTTTGGGGTACAACAGCTAGTAAGAGGGAAGCCAATGTTGTGTATGGCCAGAAGGGTTGCAATAAGGCCGACGACCACAATCAATCATTTGTTTTACTAAAAAATGAATTTTCAAAAACTTCAAGACAAGCATAAACCTTGCATTATTTGAATATCGTTGTTTGCATTTAGTTATCTGTTCGACAATAGAGAAATTCACATGAAGAATATCTAGTGAATAAAAACTTTCTCAATGAAAAGGTTCACCTCAATTGGAAAAACACTTCCGACCAAGGGGCACGGCATGATCATTGTCCATCATCTGGGGCAGTCAAGTCAAGATTTAAGGAATCTCTCAAAAAAGCCAAATAGCCAGGGACAAATCTCCATCTGAATCACTTAGGGGCATTAGACATGAATTCCAACAACGAATCACGTACAATCAAGCAATATCAATGTTCCTCAGCGGATTTCTTCTCAAAAGCAGTTGAACAGGAATTCCCAGTGGAAACATTCTAAGTAAAGCAGACTTTCTTCTAGAAACAGTTCAGGTACGATCCAGAAACGGATGTCATCCTGACACTTATTCCAGAGTCTCCTCTAGAAATGGTGTAGATACGATCCAGAAATAGATGTCATTCTGACACTTATTTCAACGCATAATCTAGAAATGGTTCAGGTACGATCCAAATACGGATGTCATCCTGACGCTTACTCCAGATTCTCATCTAGAAATGGTTCAGGTACGATCCAAATACAGATGTCATCCTGACACTTATTTTAGATTCTCATCTAGAAACAGTTCGGGTACGATCCAGAAACGGATGTCATCCTGATACTTATTCCAGATTATCTTCTAGAAATAGTTCAGGTACGATCCAGAGACGGATGTTATCCTGATACTTATTCAGACCATCTTCTAAGTACAGTTCATATACGATCCAGAGACGGATGTCATTCTGACACTCATTCAACACATGTTTCAAATACAGTTCTGATACGATCTAGAGACGGATGTCATTCTGACACTCATTCAGCACATGTTTCAAATACAGTTCAGATACGATCCAGAGACGGATGTCATTCTGACACTCATTCAACACGTGTTTCAAATACAGTTCAGATACGATCCAAAGACGGATGTCATTCTGACACTCATTCAACATATGTTTCAAATACAGTTCAGATACGATCCAGACACGGGCGTCATTCTAACACTCATTCAATACATGTTTCAAGTACAGTGCTGATACGATCTAGAGATGGATGTCATTCTAACACTCATTCAACACATGTTTCAAATGCAATTCAGTTATGATCCAGAGACGGATGTCATTCTGACACTCATTCAATACGTGTTTCAAATACAATTCAGATACGATCCATAGAAAGATGTCATTCTGACACTCATTCAACACATGTTTCAAATATAGTTTAGATACGATCCAGAGACGGATGTCATTCTGACACTCATTCAACACATGTTTCAAATACAGTTCAGATATAATCCAGAGATGGATGTCTTTCTGACACTCATTCTACACATGTTTCAAATACAGTTCAGATACGATCCAGAGACGGATGTTATTCTGACACTCATTCAACACATGTTTCAAATAAAGTTCAGATACGATCCAGAGACGGATGTCATTCTGACACTCATTCAACACATGTTTAAAATACAGTTCAGATACGATTCAGAGACGAATGTCATTCTGACACTCATTCAACACATGTTTCAAATACAGTTCAGATACGATCCAGAGACGGATGTCATTCTGACACTCATTCAATACATGTTCAAGTACAATCATGACATAGATCCATCCACAAAATCTCCGCAGGTACTTTCTCCAGCAGGTACAGGGGCAGAAATATCCTGATGTGAAGTCATCTCCGTATCCTCAGCATACGTCCAAGTGACGTCTATGTTCCCCACAGAGTAAAAACAACCAAAGTTTTTGTCTCTTCTTCCCCAAGCAGGAATTACTTTCTCCAGCAAAGTTCCTTCAAAGAGCTGAAATCTACCTTCCCCAACAGAGTTTATTTCTCTAACAACGGAAGTTTATCCCTCGGCGGAGTTTATTTCTCCGAATTAGCAAAATCTTCCGGCAAAGCATCTCCTCTCTCAAACAGTTATTCCCCTGCAGAGTTATTCTCAGGCAAAGTCTCTCCCCGGCAGAATATTCGCAAACAGAAAGGAGTAAATCCCCAGCATAGTCATCTCCATTCATCATCTCCAGCGGAAATGAAGAATTTAGCTTCCCAATACTCTTCAACAGCAGTCCAGAATTTATTTTCCCCGACTAAGAAATACCACAATAGCATCCCATATTCATACATCATGGCATTTGCATTCATATTGCATACATCACAATCTTATTTATTTTGAGAACATCATCACAATGCATTTCATATATCATGAAATTGCATACGACTAACTCTTTACCTTTCAGGAAAAAGGTCAAATCAACAAGCTACATCTAACAAAGGGCTATTCCAGGATTTTCCTCAGAAAGATGTCCTCACAATATTTTCCCTGGGTCAGGCAGGTCGACACTAAGATCTCTCTGATTACTATGCTAGTTGAAGATATTCCAAGACTTTCGTTTGGGTCAGTTGAATCAATACTAAGATTCTCCTGATTAGAATGCCAGTCAAAGTTAATTCGAGGCCTTCCCCTGGTTCAGTCAAATCAATACTAAGATTTCTATCCCAATTGAAGACAATTCGAGACCTTTCTTTGGTTCAGTCAAATAGATACTAAGATTTCTATCCCAGTTGAAGACAATTTGAGACCTTTCTCTGGTTCATTAAAATCGATACTAAGATTTCTATTCCAGTTAAAGAAGCTATGAAGCCCAGAAACTGACCGGATAATAATCAATCAAAAATTGAAGACACTGTGAAGCCTGGATCCTGACTAGATAATAGTTTAATCTCATCTCCTCAGTAAGTCGCTGTAAAGCCTGCAGCACGACCAGATAACACTTAGCCTTATTATCCTCAGCAAGCCATTGTAAAGCCTGGATCTTGACCAGATAACAGTTCACTTCCATCTCTCCAATCAAGTGATGACTCCCTAGCAGAGTAACAGACAACTAAAGCTCCTAAAAATCTATGTTCCAAGACAGAGACCAACATTCCTTAGCGGAGTCTTCTCTAACAGTAAGAGCAGGAATTCACACAAAGGGATATCTCATGAAATCATCATTGTTCTGGATGGCATCTTTAAGCCCATCTTCGACGACTCTCCGTCACATTCTCTGGATGGCATCTTTAAGCCCATCTCTGACAATATTCCGTCATCTCTTCAAAATGGCATTTGTAAGCCTATTCCCGACATCATCAACTACCAATATCATTCCAGACGAGTGCAAATTTCTGGGCACTCTAGTGTTCAATCATCTTCCACCTTCAGATCATGAAAGGCAGACCATCCAATCTACATCCTCAGGTTTCAGAAGATTGATTAGGGGCAGTTGTTGTACCCTAAAATTTTCCCTCTCATGTTTTTCCAAGATTTCCAATTGCATAGGTGGTTACAAACCTTTTCCTAAAGAAAAGAAAAATTTTCAAATTATGGTTAAGTATGCTTCGATTGGCGTTGTGTCCAAGCCTTTCGATTGGCATGGATACAAGGCCTTTTGATTGGCATTATGTCAAGGCCTTCGATCGGCATTCTGAAAGACCTTTCATTTGGCACCATGGGCCAAGCCTTTCGATTGGCATGGCAAGGGATTCTTCGATTTAGCATCTCAAACCAGGGCAGCTTCGACAGGCATGTTAATTGTGTCCTTCAATTGGCATCTACAAAAGATCCTTCGATTGGTATCTACAAAAGGACCTTCGATTGGAATATACAAAAGGTCCTTCGGTTGGCATCTGCAAAAGGTCATTCGATTGGCATCTACAGAAGGTCATTCGATTAGCATCTGCAAAAGGTCTTTCGATTGGTATAAGGACTTTCGATGGGAATCTCAAACAAGGCAGCTTCGATGGGCATCTTAAATAAGGTTGTTTTTAATTAGAGTATACAAAGGGCCTTTCGACATGCAGGTTAACCAGATGATGTTTTCGATTGGTTTGAGTTGAAAGAAAACCATTCGAAAGAAGTAACAATAGGCCAATTAAAGAGAAGCACTGGAGGGCGTTCGAAGGAGTCAAGTGTCCAGGTTCATCCAAGATTTCAAAAGGGGCATGAATATTTCAAAAAGGAAATCTTTTAATATGTTTGATTCTTGTCTCATAGCTTTAAAAGCCTAGTTAAATAGATGTCCCTTGCCGTTACTATGCACCATCACACTCCTATAAATACAAGGCCAAGGAAACCGTGCCAGGGGGATGAAGAGGGAGGACATTAGAGATACACTGCCCATAAACCCACCAAAGGTTGTCAAAATTTTCATAAGTAATCCAAGCCAAAGCAACCCTTCCACAAAAGTATCCATGCCCAGAAGTCCCAGATCGAAAGTACCCACGCCCAGAAGTCCCAGATCGAAAGTACCCACGCCCAGAAGTTCCAGATCGAAGGTACCCACATCCAGAAAGTGCCAAATCGAAGGTTCCAACTACTAGTAAGAGAGGGTAAAATGTAAAACTGTGTATTTACATAACACATTCATATTTGTTGTTTCATTCGATTTGTCATTCTAGATAGAATCAAAGGGCTTGGGTTTGGCACCTGTTGTACCCCAAAATTTGCCCTCCCATTTCTCAATGATTTCTCATCACAAAACCTTTCAAGCCCAAGATCCAGTTAGGGTTTCATCTGCTCAAGACTTCTCCTTGCACTGATGACCCAGATTAGGGTTTGTGTTTGCACCAAGATGTTTTGACCTAAAGTACCTAAGATGACTTTCATGCTTCATATTGGACTCCCAAGTTTATCCATACCAATTTTCAAGCTTTGATTCCAAGTTTTGCTCAGTCAATTGGACAGTTGACCTAGAAATCAGTTGTATTGAGGAAAAAGTCAAATGTGGCCAATTGACAGTCAAACCTCATGAAAATTGACCCACATCAATATTATGAACTCATATGGACCATTTGATAAATTTTGGATCATAATTCCATAAGAAATTTGATCAGATCACCAAAAGGGCAAAATGGTCATTTTTAGGGTTTTGACTGCACAAAGGCAATTTTTGACTGTTTGACCTAGCCAATGGCAAACCAAGCTCATGTATGGACTCAAGGACCCCATGGGATTATCTTGACATGCTCAACAAACTCAAAAGATCCCAAGTACACAAGATTGACAGTTGAATTTCCCAGTCAATTGATCAATTTTGACTGTATACTGAAAAGTCAAACTTTGACTTTTTGGTCAAAATCAAGAGTCAAGATTCATTTTTCATCAAAACATGCCAAATCATGAAACTTGTTCATCAAGAAATCACAAAATGCAAATTAGGGTTAGAAATTAGAATTTTTCATAACTTAGAATTTTTCTAAGTTATAAAAAACCCTAATTTTTTCCCAACTTTGCCCCACTTTTTCACCAAGATCCATTTGGATTAAAACAAAAGTCAAAACATGAAAGTTGTAGCTTGTTGCATAATCTACAACTTTGATTCACAAAGTTTTCCCATTTGAGGCTTGTATCTCAAGTTACAAATTTTTGAATAAGGGCACTAAACCATTCTTAACTTAGTGAAATTTTAACCTATTTTGACAAGGTTTTCTACCCAACTTCAAGGCCATTTTCCATACACTTCCACTTGTAATTTCAAATTTCATTTCAAAGATGGATTGTAGTACACATTCCAAGCTTTCCAAAATGTCCAAGAACTTCTCAAACAACCTCATGGTTAGGGAGAATCGAATTTTGCAAAATGGGAAAAAGTCACTTTTGTTCTTGGCCATGTACATGTCCATAACACTATGCATTTCAATCTCAGCTTGCATATCTTGATTACAGGTCCTTAAACCATCCAACACTCATAAATTTAATGCATATTCTTTGTGCCAAAGCCATGTTCTTTGTGTTCTAGCATTGCATAAAGGATTAATCCCAAAATAGATAAAGCATTTCTTCCATTTTTGCAAAAGGTAGCTTTATGTCCAATTACAAATCCAAGAAGTACAGTCCATATCTAATTGGCACAAGTTTATGTATTAATCACACTGATCAAGGAGGGATTATGCAGCATAGTATGAGGGCATGTACAGGCTAGAGGCACAAAGTAACCATTGCTTGCTTAAAGTGTAAGAAACACATCATAACTCAAACCAACTCTCATATCAGCTTACAAACCCTTAAGTGAACTTGTAAAACATACTCAAGACATCTCAACCAAGCTATTGCACGACCCTAACACCTCTCATACACTCCCAATCTCAGAATCATCTTCAAACTGCAAAAATAGGGTCAGACCTGCAGTTTGAGTGCCATCTTCCATTTCCCTCAAGCTCTCTTGCCCAAACCAGTTCACATACATTCCCTAGCACCTATGCAAGCTAACCATGACTTGAAACACGACCTGTAATCCCTCTAACCACTTCCACCATTTTCAGTTTCTTGTTTTGCAGGTGAAGTGCTCTAGCACGATTCAAAAGCTTTTAAGACAAAGTAAACATTGGAATAGCATCCCTGGACCTCAAGGAAGCTTTTCCAATCATCACCTTGCACTGAAAGTTTCCTCATTGCCAGATAGAACTTCAGCTGAACAGGTATCTTGGTGAACTTCTATCTCTCTTATCAAGCATCATTAGCTCTAAGTTTGTGAATAAACAATGTTCTACTCATGCCACTGAACATGTACATGTTTTTACTTTTCATTTCTTTTACTTGAGCTGTGAGAATTTGAGGTTTGAAAATGGCAGAAAATCTAGGTTAGGATTTGGGGGAGGAGAAATCCTCCCTCATCTTAGAGAGTTAGATCAAGTTCTGCATATGGTTGGATTCGTCTCTTGATGCTGAACATTTTTTATGTTATGAGTTTTCATTAATAAGCCAGGAATCAGGAGTTAGAAGATCAAGAACAGGGCGCGCATTTTTTGAATGACACAGTTCAGAGGTTGAAGAAAGGTGGCATTGGGCTGGGCTTGCTTTGTGTTTTCTTTTTGCACCCTACAATTGGTTTTACACCCCCTGAGCCCATTTGCTTTATTTTTAATGTTTTTTGACTTTTTCTTTTTTTAATTAACTCATTTATTTTTTCTCAGCATATTAAAAATTTAAAAATATTTTTTCTCACCATTTTTGATTTTATTAGGGATTTATTTGATTTTTCTCTTAGTTTGTACATAAATAAATAAATATATATTTTTTTGTTTAAACTATTAAAATAGTACAAATATATTCTATACACTTTTATCTTATTTTTGCTTCCTGAAAATATTTTATAGAAAAATACTTTTTTATTTAAATATTAAATATTATTAATTAATATATATATAATACACATTTTGTAAATAATATAAATATATAGGTATATATTAATATACTTAGGATAAAAATACCAAAAAATGTACATATTTTATTTTTTAATATTTAATACTAAAAAATACCTTTTTTACAAATATACTATATTTTATTTTATTTTTGTATGTAAATAATTATTATTATATGAATTAATTGATTAATATCCCTTTTTGATTAAAAATTAGGGTTTTGCCCTAAATTTGAAAATACTCAAAAAAATAATACCCTTTTATTTCTCTTTTTATTTACATAAATAATATTCTTTTTTTTCATACACATAAAAAATTCTTTTTTTTGCATTTTGCATATTTATTTCAATTTCCATTTAATTATACAATTATTTGTCTTGTAAATATTCAAAGAAAATGATGTAATAGTTAGGTTTAAATTCTTGTCTAAATATACCCCATTTGAAACATTGTACCCCCTCCCCATATTATCGTGTTGTAATAGTGTAGGAATTTAAATTTCGCACTTTAAATGCTTTCTAAACATACTATGCTAGAATTAGGGTTTGTGTGCGAATAAAACGAACAAAATAGTTGGACATAATCTCAAGATAAATAAGCATGAAAATGGACAACACATTCCACACTTGCACCCCTAGGGTATTCCACTTTGTTGCCTTCAAATAATTGGGCCATATTGCATGTTGAATTTCTTTGGGTAAAACAAACAATCAAATGATCATAGTCCTTCAAAATGTTGCCTAAATGAATGATCAAGTCCCTTTTAAAGAAAAATTGCCCAAAGACATTTAACACTATTGCAATTATGGTCTAAACGATGACCCGCGCCCGTCCCTTTCACCTCCTAATACAAGATTTTCCACCAAATACAATGGTGGAACAAAATTTTCAAAAGGTTCAAAACATAACAAAAATCTTTGAGAAAACTTTAGGATAGATAACTCTTAAGTACTTGTCAATTTGCAAAGAAAACACTTGCCTAATTTCAAATCACACTTCACAAACACTTTCAAAACAAACTTTCAAAAACCTTGAAACATCTTTTCAAAAGACAAAACACCTTTTGTAAAACATTCGAGTAAAGAATTGTTACAAGGGTAGCCTATACAAGGCATCTTTTCAAAACATTTTCAAAACCACACACCAAGCACCATTTCAAACAATTGAAAACTAAGGCAAGTTGATCTAAGCAAGTACCTAAGAGCCCATGGATAACCATGGATAGAAAGGGTGCTAATACCTTCCCTTTCTATAATCTACTCCCCGAACCCAAGAAAAATCTCAAAGGTTTTTGTTGTGCTTTTTAAACCTTTCCTTAGGATAAAATAAAAAGTCGGTGGCGACTCTTGCTCAACCGAAACATTTGCGAAAACAAACGCAAAACCCTAGTCAGTTCTCCCACCGTATCACAGAACTGGCGACTCTGCTGGGGAGAATTTAAAAGTGGGGTAACCTTAGGGCTTAGATCACCCTCTTGCATGACTAATTGTTTGATTTGATTGCTTTATATCTTGGCTTTATTGTTTGGGTTTGCAATCCTACACCCGGATTTTGGGAAACATTCATAGATAGCAATACGTTGTGGAAACTGTGCGGGGTATACCGACACGGTCGAAGCAATAGCTATATTAGTGCGACATATTTGTGAGTATCGGTAACCCTTGAGTTCAATCAAGGAGAGTACGTGGCCGCTGAGTGATGTCACTAAGCACTAATGACCTAGAACCTTACTTGACCATCTTGGCCTTTTATTAGGGGTAGTGAGATGACCGGCTTTGGTGCAGTCCAAAGTTGGTAGATACTCGATACTACACTCATTGAGGGTTGTTTTCTTGGAATATTTTGATCGCTAGTTAAGTGGCTAAACCAAAACAATGAACATTGAAAACAATCCAGTGATATTGAGCTCCTTAGAACCCGGTTAATATTTATAGGACAGGTTTTTAAGCCAACTACACTCAAGAGGGTACTTACCTATGAAACCCCATGCAAGCCTGAAACTAGGGTTTTGGTGTGATTTGCTTGTACATATGTTTTGTGCATACATCATAAACATCATGAAGCATCATATGTTTTGTAGGTCATGGAAATTCCTCGCAGAAATACCATTCAAGTCAACCTTGTGAGAATTTCTCCTCAACTCAAAGAGCTCACCTCAAGAATTCCGGAAAATTCATCCTTCAGTGAAAGACATGGTAGACTGCTCAGCCTAGTCAACACCAGCATTGAAGAAGACATGATGAAAGTGCTATTCCAGTTCTTTGACCCTCTTCACCACTGCTTCACTTTCCCTGATTATCAGTTGGTACCCACTTTGGAGGAGTTTTCTCAACTCCTAAGAATCCCTATCCTTAATCAACTACCCTTCAACGGTACGGAAAAGGAACCAAAGCCGGAAAATGTTGCTCGAGCATTACATCTACAACCATCTGACATCAAGGGGCATTGGGAAACCAGAAGCGGCGTCAAAGGATTCTTAGCGAAATTCTTGTTTGAGAAGGCACAAGAATGTTGGAATTCATTGGACCTACAAGCCTTTGAAGAAATTGTGGCACTCCTTATCTACGGGTTGGTCTTGTTCCCAAATCCTGACCAATTGGTAGATGTCAACGCCATCAAAATCTTCTTGTCCAGAAATCCAATACCAACTTTGCTTGGGGACATTCTTCACTCATTTTACACATGAACAATGAGAAAGAGGGGTGTTCTCATGTGCTGTACTACTATCCTTGCAAGGTGGTTTATTTCGCACCTTCCACAATCTGTCTTGAAGAATGACCAAGGCTCGAGGTGGTCCTAACGGTTGATGACTCTTACTCATTCTGATGTGCATTGGTGTTCTCGGTCCAGAGAAAATGTCATCATCGTCGATCGTTGCGGAGAGTTTCCTAATGTTCCTTTACTTGGAATTAGGGGAGGTATCACCTACAACCCTTGCCTAGCTTTGAGGCAATTTGGATATGCACGGAGGGATGGCCCTCATGATATGTTGATTCCTAGCCTAGTTTTTGACTTCGACAACGATGCGCAAGGACTTCGCCAAAGATTCATCAGAGCTTGGGGAAAACTCAACAAGGTTGATAGCAAGACTCTGGGACACAAGAACTCCATCCCTCTTGAGCCCTATCTCAAGTGGGTACGAGCCCGAGCCCAAAGTCTAATGATGCCTTATCCTCATGTACTCCCAGTGATTAAAGAGCCCATCAATGAAGGAGAGGTTCCCTACACCATCCTACATCCAGACATGCCTACATCGTGGGAGGAAATGCAGAAAAGTTGGATTCAGCTCAAGGAGGAACGGAACACTTTTGAAGCTAGCTACTACGCCAGTGAAAAGAAGGTTCTAGAGCTTACCCGCCGACTCCACGAGCAAGAGGCTCTCAACACCTACATTGCACCAAAGAGGATGCGCAATGTCTTTCTGCCTTAAGAAGTTTATTTTGTAATATTTGGCCCATGGGGCATTTATGTACTAACAAATTTCTTCTTATTAATATGACGTGCGTTCTTCTTTGTCTGAAACAATTTTGAATGTTCTAAATCCTTGAATGCATTGCATACACAAGCATACCATTCATCATGTGCATAAGCAGGTCTCACTCCAGGTTTCCTTATCTGTCTGCTGTTTATTTCAGTAGGATGGATCTCGAGCAAACAGTCAAAGACCTACAAGCTCAGAATGTACAGTTCCAGCAACTCCTGATGACTTTGGTTAAAAGTCAGGAGGATATCAAGACTCAATTGGGGAATAAGGACCCAGTGAAGAAGAAGAAAAAGAGGATTGGGGTGGCTACTTTGGGGAGAAGATTTGACAGAGAAGCTCGGAGGGTGCTTGAATTTCCTCCTACTTCTGATGAAGGGACTAGTAAAAGAGATGGAGTCGCGGTGCCTTCCGAGTCAGATGCGGAAGAAGAAGAGGTTGAAGAGGATGAAGATTATTCTGACCAGCAATATCCTCCAGCTGATGATAAATACAAGGGTTTAGAAGATAGATTGGCTGCCATGGAATTACAAAGAGTACCGGGTTTGGATTTTGAAGACTTGGGTTTGGTTGTCGGGATTGTGATTCCCCCAAAATTCAAAGTGCCAGTGTTTGTGAGGTATGATGGGTTGTCCTGCCCCAAAATGCATCTCAGGTCCTACGTGAGAAAGATTCAACCCTATACAGCGGATAAAAACCTCTGGATTCATTTCTTTCAAGACAGCCTGTCGGGAGCTCAGTTGGAGTGGTTTTATCAGCTAGAAGGAACCAGTGTCAGAAATTGGGAAGATTTGGCCACTGCTTTCTACAAACAATACCAGTATAATTCTGACCTTGCTCCTACTCGTACCCAACTTCAGGGTATGTCACTAGGAACAAGCGAGGGATTCAAAGAATATGCACAAAAATGGAGGGATTTGGCTGGCAGGGTGCAGCCTCCTTTAACCGATCGTGAGCTCGTTGATATGTTTCTCGGGACCCTATCTGGGCCATTTTTCAATCATCTAATTGGTAACTCTTCCGCGGGGTTTACCGATTTAATCTTAACAGGCGAAAGAATAGAAGCTGGCATCAAGTCAGGAAAGATTCAGAAGGGTGTTGCTGCAAGTGTTGAGAAAAAGCCTTTTAAGAAGGAGACAGCCATGGTATATTCTCAGAGAAGAGCAGGGAAGATGGAGCGTCGGCCAACTGTGGGGGCCGTAATGATTCAAAACACTCCAAGTGAGCAGCCTCGCTATAACCAATCCAGACCAAATCAACAACGGGTGGAACGGCCACAACGGCAGTTCACCCGCATTAACATGACTCCAGCACAAGTGCTTCCCCATCTATTAAAGTTGAACCTCGCCACCATCAAGGAGGCACCAAAGAATGTGAATACGTCCTCTCCGTATTATCATGCCAATGCTAAATGCGCCTACCATTCAGACAGTGTTGGACACGACACCAATGATTGTTGGGCACTCAAGCATAAAATCCAAGACCTGATAGAGGCTAAGGAGGTAGAGTTTGACGCTCCAGAGAAGCCTAATGTGATATCTGCACCTATGCCGAAGCACGGCCGAAATGTCAATGCCATTGAAGAAGATTTGTATGTTGTTGATGTCAGTGATCTGACCACTCCACTGCTAACCATTAAGTTGAATTTGTTAAGGGCCGGGATCTTCCCGGGATGTAAAGAAGACTGCTATTGTTATTACTCTCTGCCGTTTGATTGTCCATTACTGAAGAAAGGCATCCAGGGCCTTATGGATAGTCGACAAATTTTGTTCGAAAAAGTTTCTGCTGTTCCAGTTCATACTGAAGATGTCTCAATCATAACCATTCACGCCGATCTTTCCAAGGCCGTCAAAAAGCCTGTTAAGATTACACCAGCTGCAAAATCTGTTCCTTTGAAGATAACAATGCCAGGGCCTGTTCCCTATGTTTCTGAGAAGTCGATACCTTGGAACTATGGCGGTGACATCTACTACCATGGTATCAAGCAAATCGAGGTAATTGAAGAAAGTTCGAATGATGAAGAAGCCAACATTAGTAACATTGCGGGCACCAGCAAAATCACCAGGAGCGGGAGAATATTTTCTCCAGAGATTGCCCCTCCAAGAGCAGTCTTTGGACCCTCATCAGCTAACGAGGTCATCCCTGCACCAATAAAACTCTCTGCTAGAACTCCTCTGATTGAAGACATTGTTGTTCCTAGTACTGTCTCTCCTTCCGCTACTAACAAAGGTAAGGGAATCCAAGATGAGCCCGTCAGGACGAGGGCTCAACCCTTAGTAATCCCGGAAACCTCCAAGAAGGAAATGGACGAGATTTTGAGGATAATCAAGAGAAGTGATTACGATGTGGTGGAACAGTTGGGGCAAACCCCCTCCAAGATCTCCATGCTGGCACTACTACTTTGCTCATAAGCGCACGCTAAAGCCCTAATAAAATTCCTGAAGGCAGCTCATGTGCCCCAGGAAACCTCTGCGGATCAATTTCAAAATTGCGTGGCTAGCCTGACTGCGGACAATGGATTAGGTTTTTCTGATGCCGACCTAACCCCTAAAGTCAGAAACCACAATGATGCTTTGCATATTTCAATCGAGTGTCGCAGAACCACTCTTGCACATGTTTTGGTTGATACCGGTTCGTCGCTGAATGTTTTGCCTAAGAAGGCCATGGACCGACTAGATTGTGAAGGGTTGGAATTGAAGCCGAGTGATATTGTTGTTAGAGCTTTCGATGGTTCGAAGAGAATGGTCCATGGAGAGGTTGAAATTCCCATCAAGATAGGCACCGAGGTGTTTAAATCCACTTTCTATGTGATGGACATCCGTCCATCATACTCTTGCCTGCTGGGTAGACCTTGGATACACCATGCTGGGGCAGTCACCTCCTCCTTGCATCAGATGTTGAAGTATCCTGTCAAGGGAAAGATCATCACTGTCCATGGCGAGGAAGAGTACATGATTAGCCACTTAAATTCTTTCCAGTATGTGGAGGTTGAAGGAGAGTTCATTGAGACACCGTTCCAACATTTCGAAGAAGTCCTTCCTGAAATAGCAGTAGCGAAGTTGGCAGCTGAGACACCGAGGCAGATGGCCAGGATGGCATCTCTGGAGGACGCAAGGGCCGCAATAAAAGAAGGGAAGAATTCAGCATGGGGGCAGTTACCCGACTTTCCGCATAAGACTGACAAGTTTGGGTTAGGGTTCACAACCGCCGGCCAGAAAGCTATGCGCCGTGCGAAGATTGAAAGGGCGCCAGTCAAAATTTCTCCCTACGGAATCAACGCCCTGGAAGATGAAGACAAGGAGAGCAACATTGAAGAGTGGATTTATCCAACTATCAAGGGAGGATTGAGCAATTGGGAGGCTAAGGACTTTGTCTCCGTCACTTTTATTCATCAGTAATTTATCTGTTAAACATTTCTTATTTGGTCTGTAATATTTATTTTCAAACAATCCGTACACTATCTTTTCACCTCATGCCTTGCCCGGGGCATGTAGGTCTGTTTGTAAGGGTTTTGATTATTTTTCATATCCATATGCCATGTTTAATGATTCATTGGACGTTTTTCATTTGATAAACTGCTTATATTCATTTTCTTTCCTTTTGCATTTTTTGTTTAAGGATGGATATCCCTTACACACACCCACACTCACCAATGCAGGTACCCATCCACTCCGGATTCCATGGGTGACTATTCTGCTATATCTTCCAACAACTCTGAAGATCTGGTCAATCTAGCCGAGTATGAAGATGACGAAGGTTGTGAAGTACCCGGGGAACTAGCCAGACTTCTGCAACAAGAGGAAAGGGCCATCTTACCGCATGAAGAGCCATTGGAAGCTGTCAACTTAGGGATCGAGGAAGACCGGAAGGAGGTGCAAGTGGGTGCCAATCTGGAACCAAGAGTTAAGGAGCGCCTAGTACAGTTGTTGAATGAGTATGTTGAGATCTTCGCTTGGTCTTATGAAGACATGTCGGGTTTAGACACAGACATCGTGGTTCACCGTCTCCCCACAAGAGAAGATTGTCCACCGATCAAGCAAAAAGTTTGCCGAATGAGGCCTGACATGTCTGAAAAGATCAAAGCAGAAGTAATGAAACAATTCGATGCTGGCTTTCTGGCTGTTATGTCCTATCCTCAATGGGTCGCTAACATCGTGCCAGTACCAAAGAAAGATGGCAAAGTCAGAATGTGTGTGGACTACCGGGATTTGAATAGGGCCAGCCCTAAAGATGATTTCCCGCTACCTCATATTGACATCTTGATCGACAATACGGATCAGCATAAAGTGTTTTCCTTCATGGACGGATTCTCGGGCTACAATCAAATCAAAATGGCTCCCGAGGATATGGAGAAAACGACTTTTGTCACACAATGGGGCACTTTCTGTTACAAGGTGATGCCGTTCGGGCTGAAGAACGCAGGGGCAACTTATCAACGCGCCATGGTAGCTTTATTTCATGATATGATACATCATGAGATTGAAGTTTACGTAGACGATATGATAGCTCGGTCACAAACAGAGGAAGAGCACCTTGAACATCTAGAGAAGCTGTTTGCCAGGTTAAAAGAATACAAGCTCAGGCTGAATCTAAGTAAATGCATTTTTGGAGTTAGGTCTGGTAAGCTCCTGGGATTCATTGTAAGCAACAAAGGCATTGAAGTCGATCCGGAAAAAGTAAAAGAAATACAAGAGATGCCTGCTCCCCGTACTGAAAAGGAGGTTAGAGGATCCTTGGGGCGCTTAAACTATATTTCCAGATTCATCTCACATCTGACTTCTACCTGTGAACCGATTTTCAAACTCTTGAAAAAAGATCAGGTAGTGGAATGGAACGACGATTGTCAAGCTGCTTTTGATAGAATAAAGGAGTATTTGCTAGAACCTCCTATTCTGATGCCACCCGTCGAAGGAAGACCATTGATCATGTATTTGACCGTCTTGGATAACTCAATGGGGTATGTTTTGGGCCAGCATGACGAGTCTGGTCGAAAAGAGCATGTTATTTATTACCTTAGCAAAAAGTTTACCGACTGTGAGACTCGCTACTCACTGCTCGAGAAAACTTGCTGCGCTTTGGTATGGGCTGCTCGCCGACTAAGACAGTATATGTTGACTCATACTACCTTGTTGATTTCCAAAATGGATCCTATCAAATATATCTTCGAAAAGCCCGCTTTATCTGGAAGGATAGCTAGATGGCAAATGATCTTAACTGAGTATGACATCCAGTACACCACCCAAAAAGCTATAAAAGGGAGTGTATTAGCTGACCATCTGGCTCAGCAAGCTATCGAAGACTATCAACCCATGAGATTTGACTTCCCAGACGAGGACATCATGAATTTGGACAACGTTGAAGGTAGCGGACCGTATGACGGACCTGAAAAGGGATCCCGATGGACCCTGTACTTTGATGGTGCTTCAAATGCGCTTGGAAACGGTATTGGCGCAGTACTCATTTCTCCGGAAGGTTGTCACACGCCTTTCACGGCCCGACTTTGCTTCAGCTGCACAAACAACATGGCTGAGTATGAAGCTTGCATCTTTGGTCTCAAGGCTGCTATAGACTTGGGGATCAAATCTTTGATCGTATTTGGGGACTCGGCTTTGGTTATCAGTCAAATCAAAGGAGACTGGGATACCAAACATCCTAATCTTATCCCATACAAAGAACATGTCTTGACATTGTTGCCTCATTTCGAGCAAATTACCTTCGAGGATTTCCCGCGAGAAGAGAATCAGCTAGCAGATGCTCTAGCCACAATGTCCTCCATGTTTAAACTCAACTGGGATAACGAGGCTCCCCAAATCACCATCGAGCGAATGGATGAACCTGCGCATTGTCACGAGATTAATACCGAAGAAGTAGTGGAACAACCCTGGTTCCATGAAATCAAAAGGTATCTCGAGACTAGAGATTATCCTGAAGGAGCTTCCGTAAATGACAAGAAGTTCTTAAGGAAATTCGCTGCTAAGTTCTTCCTAAGCAACGGCATCCTTTACAAACGAAGCCATGATTGTGTATTACTCCGATGCGTAGATAAAGCTGAAGCAGAGTTGATCATGACCGATATACAGTGGCACATTTGGCACTCACTTGAGCGGGCATACAATGGCTAAGAAGATCCTGAGGGCAGGCTATTACTGGTCTACCATGGAAGCTGACTGCCATCAACATTCCCGTACTTGCCACAAGTGTCAAGTCTATGCTGACAAAGTTCATATCCCTCCGGTTCCTCTCAATGTCCTGACTGCTCCATGGCCCTTTGCAATGTGGGGCATTGATATGATTGGAGAGATCAAGCCCACGGCTTCCAACGGACATCGCTTCATCCTGGTTGCCATTGACTATTTCACCAAATGGGTCGAAGCAGCTTCCTTCGCCTCTGTTACTAAAAATGTGGTTGCCCGCTTTATCAAGCAAAATCTCATATGCCGGTATGGTGTTCCAGACAGGATCATCACAGACAACGGTACAAATCTGAATAACACAATGATCACTGCATTGTGCGAACAGTTCAAGATTTATCATCACAATTCATCTCCCTATCGGCCGAAGATGAACGGTGCTGTTGAAGCTGCGAACAAAAACATTAAAAAGATCATTCAGAAAATGACAGTCACTTACAAAGACTGGCATGAGATGTTACCGTTTGCTCTGCATGGATACCGTACGACGACAAGTACTTCAACTGGGGCAACCCCATTTTCTTTGGTTTATGGCATGGAAGCTGTTTTGCCTATGGAAGTCCAGATCCCTTCTCTAAGGATTATGAAGGATGCAGGTTTGAATGAAGATGATTGGATGCAAACCCGACTTGATCAACTCAATCTGATCGACGAGAAGCGACTTGCTGCTATATGCCATGGTCAGACGTATCAAAAGCGGATGATCAAGGCCTTCAATAAGAAAGTCAGACGTCAAGTGTATCAAGTCGGAGACCTCGTAATCAAGCGGATTATCTTGCCGCAAAGTGATCCCAGGGGCAAATGGACTCCTACATATGAAGGACCATTTGTGATCAAGAGTATATTTTCTGGTGGTGCAATGATTCTGACCACCATGGACGGCGACGATTTGCCGCACCCTGCGAACGCAGACATAGTCAAAAGATACTACGCATAAAATAACCCGACAAGTCGAAAACCCGAAAGGGCGGCTTGGGCAAAAATGGGCATCCCGGTGGATCGAAAACCCGAAAGGGCGATTCAGGCAAAAATTAGGGATAAAAACAAAAAAATCTGTACACCCGGCAAGTTGAAAACCCGAAAGGGCGGCTTAGGCAAAAAGGGGTTTCCCGGTGGATCGAAAACCCGAAAGGGCGATTCAGGCAAAAGTTAGGGAATTAAAGCGTATGACTATGTCTCGTCGGATCACTTCAAGGATAATCTCTTCATCAACTGGTTCCATGCTTCTGATCAATCCAGTCATCGTCAAGCGAAGCATTGAATGGACAGATATTCAGAGTTGTGAAAGCTATAGCGGAATGGAATCCCATGGAATTATTTCATATAGCCATCCTTATTTTGTATAAACCTTTCAAATATTTACGACAAAATCCTCTTACTAGGATGATTGTCTCCTTTGTGCAAATATACTCATAGAAAATCAATACAAATACTTTTCCCAGAAATTTGTGTCATTTCCTTTTCTTTTCTCTTGCATTATTTGTTTTATTTTGAGAAACGTCCAATGTTTTGTTAAATAGGCATATGCATTTGAAACATAATCATTTTCTTATGAGTCGGGAAAGAGGATTACCGATAGGTCAAAGGTACAGTTGGATATTTTGATACCCTTCAAAAGGAAACCCCCGGGAGATTTGGAATCCATATCCCTAGCAAATCTTGAAACTCACCCCCAGTAGATTCTGGAAGCTTATTCCCTGCAGAGCATGGACGTCTCTCCCGAGTTTTACTCAAAGTTATTCCTCACAAGGCCTTATAACTGGGTTATTCTCATCTAACAACCGCGGAAGATCGCACTCGCCAAAATTCTTCCTATCCCCAGCGGAGTTCATCAAAATTCCCCAGCAGTAACTTATCTTTGCAAATCCCCAGCCAGAGAATCCTCCGGAATTCAATTCCCCTCAGAGTTTAAGTTTCAGCGTCCCCAGCCGAGCTAAAGCTTCAAATTATCAATCCCCAGCGGAGCCAGACTAATGAACCTTTTCCCCACAGAGTTTTAGGAGAATAAATCTTGAGTTCCCCGGTGAAGTCGCCAGAGATACTTCCCACCGAACTGAAGATTCCCGGTCTCGTATCCCCAGCATAAGTCTGCTAGATTGATGCTCCCCAGTAGAAGTCATCAGGAATTCCCCAGAGGTTTGGTATACAACCCAAGCTCCTTATTCCCCAGTCACAGCCAAGGAATTGTTCTTCCCGGCATCAGTCAGGATGCTTTTATCTTCAGCCATCCAAGATTCATCTATCCCTAGCAAGGCAGTTCACCAGTTTACATGCGCATTCATTACATTCATATCATAAACATTGACATAACATATATTGCATCATACATTTCATGCAACATAATTTTGTGTTCAGCTGACATTTTGTCCTTTTCAGGATAAGAATAAAAAGCTATCCTTAACAGTTTCAGATGCAGTTTTACACGGACTCATCATCAAGCAACCCTACACCGGTTCTTACTCAAATCCAAGACTTCTGAAAATAGTTTACGGATTCTTCCCAACAACGGATGTTAATCTATCACTTGTTCAGACTCTTCTCAACCGTTGAAAACAGCTTACGGACGCTTCCCAACAACGGATGCTGCTCAATTGCTTATTCAACCTCAAAACTTCTGTAAACAGTTTATGGATTCTTCCCAACAACGGATGTTAATCTATCGACTTGTTCAGATGCAACCGTTGAAAACAGCTCACGGACGCTTCCCAACAACGGACGCTGCTCTATTGCTTATTCAACCTCAAGATTTCTGAAAACAGTTCGCGGGTTCTCCAAGTAACGGATGTTAACCTATCACTTGTTCAGATTCTTCTCAAGACTTCTGAAAACAGTTTATGGATTCTTCCCAACAACGGATGTTAATCTATCGACTTGTCCAGATGCAACTTTCTGAAAACAGTTTACAGACGCTTCCCAACAACAGATGCTGCTCCATTGCATATTCAACTTCAAGATTTCTGAAAACAGTTCACGGGTTCTCCAAGTAACGGATGTTAACCTATCGCTTGTTCAGACTCTTCTCAAATTTCTGAAAACAGTTCACGGATTCCTCCCAACAACGGATGTCAATCTATTGCTTGTTCAAACCCCCAGTTCAGAGATGGTCCAAAGCTTGGACACCTTCCTGATATTCCCTTCCAGATGGCATCTCTAAGCCCATCCCCGACAGGATCTCTGTTACCCTCTCAAGATGGCATCTCTAAGCCCATCTCCAAATGGCATCTCTAAGCCCATTCCCGCATTCATTGCTTTGACGAGTGCAAATTTCCGGGCACTCTAGTGTCCAATCTCCTTTTACCCTCGAGTCACGAAAGGCAAACTTGCCAATCTAACTCTTCGGATTCAAGAAGATTGAACAGGGGCAACTGTTGTACCCCAAAATTTGCCCTCCCGTTTCTCAATGATTTCTCATCACAAAACCTTTGAAGCCCAAGATCCAGTTAGGGTTTCATCTGCTCAAGACTTCTCCTTGCACTGATGACCCAGATTAGGGTTTGTGTTTGCACCAAGATGTTTTGACCTAAAGTACCTAAGATGACTTTCATGCTTCATATTGGACTCCCAAGTTTATCCATACCAATTTTCAAGCTTTGATTCCAAGTTTTGCTCAGTCAATTGGACAGTTGACCTAGAAATCAGCTGTATTGGGGAAAAAGTCAACTGTGGCCAATTGACAGTCAAACCTCATGAAAATTGACCCACATCAATATTATGAACTCATATGGACCATTTGATCAAGTTTGGATCACAATTCCATAAGAAATTTGATCAGATCACCAAAAGGGCAAAATGGTCATTTTTAGGGTTTTGACTGCACAAAGGCAATTTTTGACTGTTTGACCTAGCCAATGGCAAACCAAGCTCATGTATGGACTCAAGGACCCCATGGAATTATCTTGACATGCTCAACAAACTCAAAAGATCCCAAGTACACAAGATTGACAGTTGAATTTCCCAGTCAATTGATCAATTTTGACTGTATACTGAAAAGTCAAACTTTGACTTTTTGGTCAAAATCAAGATTCAAGATTCATTTTTCATCAAAACATGCCAAATCATGAAACTTGTTCATCAAGAAATCACAAAATGCAAATTAGGGTTAGAAATTAGAATTTTTCATAACTTAGAATTTTTCCTAAGTTATAAAAAACCCTAATTTTTTCCCAACTTTGCCCCACTTTTTCACCAAGATCCATTTGGATTAAAACAAAAGTCAAAACATGAAAGTTGTAGCTTGTTTCATAATCTACAACTTTGATTCACAAAGTTTTCCCATTTGAGGCTTGTATCTCAAGTTACAAATTTTTGAATAAGGGCACTAAACCATTCTTAACTTAGTGAAATTTTAACCTATTTTGACAAGGTTTTCTACCCAACTTCAAGGTCATTTTCCATACACTTCCACTTGGAATTTCAAATTTCATTTCAAAGATGGATTGTAGTACACATTCCAAGCTTTCCAAAATGTCCAAGAACTTCTCAAACAACCTCATGGTTAGGGAGAATCGAATTTTGCAAAATGGGAAAAAGTCACTTTTGTTCTTGGCCATGTACATGTCCATAACACTATGCATTTCAATCTCCGCTTGCATATCTTGATTACAGGTCCTTAAACCATCCAACACTCATAAATTTAATGCATATTCTTTGTGCCAAAGCCATGTTCTTTGTGTTCTAGCATTGCATAAAGGATTAATCCCAAAATAGATAAAGCATTTCTTCCATTTTTGCAAAAGGTAGCTTTATGTCCAATTACAAATCCAAGAAGTACAGTCCATATCTAATTGGCACAAGTTTATGTGTTAATCACACTGATCAAGGAGGGATTATGCAGTATAGTATGAGGGCCTGTACAGGCTAGAGGCACAAAGTAACCATTGCTTACTTAAAGTGTAAGAAACACATCATAACTCAAACCAACTCTCATATCAGCTTACAAACCCTTAAGTGAACTTGTAAAACATACTCAAGACATCTCAACCAAGCTATTGCACGACCCTAACACCTCTCATACACTCCCAATCTCAGAATCATCTTCAAACTGCAAAAACAGGGTCAGACCTGCAGTTTGAGTGCCATCTTCCATTTCCCTCAAGCTCTCTTGCCCAAACCAGTTCACATACATTCCCTAGCACCTATGCAAGCTAACCATGACTTGAAACACGACCTGTAATCCCTCTAACCACTTCCACCATTTTCAGTTTCTTGTTTTGCAGGTGAAGTGCTCTAGCACGATTCAAAAGCTTTTAAGACAAAGTAAACATTGGAATAGCATCCCTGGACCTCAAGGAAGCTTTTCCAATCATCACCTTGCACTGAAAGTTTCCTCATTTCCAGATAGAACTTCAGCTGAACAGGTATCTTGGTGAACTTCTATCTCTCTTATCAAGCATCATTAGCTCTAAGTTTGTGAATAAACAATGTTCTACTCATGCCACTGAACATGTACATGTTTTTACTTTTCATTTCTTTTACTTGAGCTGTGAGAATTTGAGGTTTGAAAATGGCAGAAAATCTAGGTTAGGATTTGGGGGAGGAGAAATTCTCCCTCATCTTAGAGAGTTAGATCAAGTTCTGCATATGGTTGGATTCGTCTCTTGATGCTGAACATTTTTTATGTTATGAGTTTTCATTAATAAGCCAGGAATCAGGAGTTAGAAGATCAAGAACAGGGCGCGCATTTTTTGAATGACACAGTTCAGAGGTTGAAGAAAGGTGGCATTGGGCTGGGCTTGCTTTGTGTTTTCTTTTTGCACCCTACAATTGGTTTTACACCCCCTGAGCCCATTTGCTTTATTTTTAATGTTTTTTGACTTTTTCTTTTTTTAATTAACTCATTTATTTTTTCTCAGCATATTAAAAATTTAAAAATATTTTTTCTCACCATTTTTGATTTTATTAGGGATTTATTTGATTTTTCTCTTAGTTTGTACATAAATAAATAAATATATATTTTTTTGTTTAAACTATTAAAATAGTACAAATATATTCTATACACTTTTATCTTATTTTTGCTTCCTGAAAATATTTTATAGAAAAATACTTTTTTATTTAAATATTAAATATTATTAATTAATATATATATAATACACATTTTGTAAATAATATAAATATATAGGTATATATTAATATACTTAGGATAAAAATACCAAAAAATGTACATATTTTATTTTTTAATATTTAATACTAAAAAATACCTTTTTTACAAATATACTATATTTTATTTTATTTTTGTATGTAAATAATTATTATTATATGAATTAATTGATTAATATCCCTTTTTGATTAAAAATTAGGGTTTTGCCCTAAATTTGAAAATACTCAAAAAAATAATACCCTTTTATTTCTCTTTTTATTTACATAAATAATATTCTTTTTTTTCATACACATAAAAAATTCTTTTTTTTGCATTTTGCATATTTATTTCAATTTCCATTTAATTATACAATTATTTGTCTTGTAAATATTCAAAGAAAATGATGTAATAGTTAGGTTTAAATTCTTGTCTAAATATACCCCATTTGAAACATTGTACCCCCTCCCCATATTATCGTGTTGTAATAGTGTAGGAATTTAAATTTCGCACTTTAAATGCTTTCTAAACATACTATGCTAGAATTAGGGTTTGTGTGCGAATAAAACGAACAAAATAGTTGGACATAATCTCAAGATAAATAAGCATGAAAATGGACAACACATTCCACACTTGCACCCCTAGGGTATTCCACTTTGTTGCCTTCAAATAATTGGGCCATATTGCATGTTGAATTTCTTTGGGTAAAACAAACAATCAAATGATCATAGTCCTTCAAAATGTTGCCTAAATGAATGATCAAGTCCCTTTTAAAGAAAAATTGCCCAAAGACATTTAACACTATTGCAATTATGGTCTAAACGATGACCCGCGCCCGTCCCTTTCACCTCCTAATACAAGATTGTCCACCAAATACAATGGTGGAACAAAATTGTCAAAAGGTTCAAAACATAACAAAAATCTTTGAGAAAACTTTAGGATAGATAACTCTTAAGTACTTGTCAATTTGCAAAGAAAACACTTGCCTAATTTCAAATCACACTTCACAAACACTTTCAAAACAAACTTTCAAAAACCTTGAAACATCTTTTCAAAAGACAAAACACCTTTTGTAAAACATTCGAGTAAAGAATTGTTACAAGGGTAGCCTATACAAGGCATCTTTTCAAAACATTTTCAAAACCACACACCAAGCACCATTTCAAACAATTGAAAACTAAGGCAAGTTGATCTAAGCAAGTAGCTAAGAGCCCATGGATAACCATGGATAGAAAGGGTGCTAATACCTTCCCTTTCTATAATCTACTCCCCGAACCCAAGAAAAATCTCAAAGGTTTTTGCTGTGCTTTTTAAACCTTTCCTTAGGATAAAATAAAAAGTCGGTGGCGACTCTTGCTCAACCGAAACATTTGCGAAAACAAACGCAAAACCCTAGTCAGTTCTCCCACCGTATCACAGCACCCATGTCATGTTTTTTGTTTGCTAACACTTGCTGCAGATATAGCCTGAAAAGACCCAGCGCGCGCAGGATCGAAGGACCTGGGTTTCGATACCCAGGTCCTGCATTTTATTTTGCTAACATATTTTTGCAGATGCAGTGCCTCCACAGGTGATCCTCCAGGCCTTTCTAGCAACACCCTTCATAGAATTGAAAGGAAGCCTTCTTCCTCTGAATCGAACCCCCCCCCCCCCCCCCCGCTTTCTCACTGCAATCGAAGTTTACCTATATCCTTCCCAAACCCAATCGAAGGAGGCAGGAAAGGGTGCAAATTGAAGCTTTCCCCATCAATTCTCAATCCCAATCGAAGGCTACTCACACCCATTCCCTAGCTCAATCGAAAGAATTCCAAAAAAGGGTGAATCGAAGGAGTCCATGGAATGGATCGAAGAAGTCTTTTCTATTCTTTATTTTTAATTTTTACTTGTCTTTCGATTTGGTTGTAATAGCGTAGGACCTCTATTTTCTGCATTTTTTTACTGCTTTTCATATTAACTGCTAGTAACTAAGAGTGTATGAAAAGACTAATAATCAATCGTTAGCAAACTTAATAAAAAGACAAAAAATAATTGAATATAACACACTTGCACATATACACCTCTAAGGTATCTCCCACCTTGGTAGCCTTTAAAAAAAATAGTCATGAGGCAGGAACGCTTTAGCAAAGACCCGCAAATCAAAAAGATCATAGTCCCTCGATGACCCTACAGTTTCCTTTTCGGTAAATGATCTCGTCCCTAAAAGAAAATTGCTAAAGCGTCTCCACAAGTTGCCTTCGTGATTGTAAAATGTTCCTTCGATTGTCCCTCAACATCCAACGATAGGGCTGCCTACTCACTAATAGTAGGATAGCGCTGTCTAAAGGATAGGAGGAAAAGAACGACCCTTTTCGAGTATAAAAGTAGATAGATGTTAGAAGTTTGCTCAAAAACACTTTATGCACTTACACAAATACTACTTTTCAAAAACATTTTCTTTGTTAACACTCTTGAGGACTGATACAAGAGTTAAGCGCAAAGCAAATCGCTGCACTAAGGCAATTTCCAAACATTTTCAAACGCACAAAGCACAAAGGTATTTTACAAATGAGCAAACCTCTTAGAGCCCGTGGAAAACCACAGATGGAAAGGGTGCTAACACCTTCCCTTTCTATAATCTACCCCCCTTACTCAGAAAACTCTCGAAAAGGTCTTTTTCTATTCTTTTCACCCTTTCCTTAATTTGGATAAAAGAAAAGTCGATGGCGACTCTTGCTTACCGCAACATTTGCGAACAAAAAATGCAAAACTAGTATTACACAGTCGGTTCTACCACCGTATCACACCTAGGTCCTTGAAATGGTTAGTGAAAATGATATGTGTAATAATGTCATGATGTTATGATGTCATGTTCGAACAATTAATTAAACATAAATAAAACACACAAGGCCTTAGGTTTAAGCTTGCGTGGAGTTTGTAGGTAAGTACCCTCTTGAAATTTTAGTTGGCTCAACCTGTCCTAAAAGAAGTAACTGGGTTTTAGGAGCCTCAATATCACTGATCTTTCTCTCAAGCATTGTTTAAGCACAAGCATCTGAATTGAGACCGAAATATCCCAAAAGTCCAATCTCAATGAGTGTAGCATCGAGTATCAACCAACTTTAGTTTGCACCAAAGTCGACCATCTCACTGCTTTCTAATGGCTAAGTTATGTCAACTAAGGTTCTAAGGTCAGTTAGTGCTTATGACACCATGCGGTAGCCCATCATTCTACTTGACTTACTTAAGGGACACCGGTACCAACCAATGTGTCGCACTAATGTAGCCATCGCTTCAACTGTATCGGTCTACGTCGTACAATTTTCACGATCTATTGCTACTTACCTAAAATGCCCTCAGATCCGGGTATAAGATCTATACAAGAAATAAACCCAAGCATATCCCGAAATATAAAGCATACAAAGCAAGAAAGTAAAGCAATAAAGGTGATATAGCTCTTAAGGTAACCCCACTTTTAGTTATATCTCTCCAGCAGAGTCGCCAGTTCTGTAATACGGTGGGAGAACTGACTTTTGGGTTTTGCGTTTTATCGCAAATGTTACGGATAGCAAGAGTCGCCACCAACTTTTATTTTATCCAACAAAGGAAAGGGTGAAAAGAATAGGAAAGACCTTTGAGAATTTTCTGAGTAAGGGGGGTAAGTTATGAAAAGGGAATGTGTTAGCGCCCTTTTCATCCGTAGTTATCTACGGGCTCTTAATTGCTAGCTCACTTTTAAAATGCTTTGTGTTTATGTATGTTTGCAAATATTTTGAAAATGCCTAAGTGCCACAATTTTGTAATGATTCTCGTATCGTTGAGAATGTATACAAAATGTTTGTTTCGAAAATATTTTGAAAGAAGGTGTTATTTTATGAAAATATGTTCCGTTTTGAAAAGTTTGTGAGAAAGCGACTACAAGCGTTCTACCTACTCAAAAAGTCTTTGTTCTTTTCCTTTTCCTTTAGATAGTGCTATCCTACTATTAGTTAGTAGGAATCCATATCATTGGATGTGAGGGACAAGCGTGGGTCATCGTACAATCATAGAAGGCAACTTGTAGGATGCTTTAGCAATTGTGTTAAGGGACTAAGATCGTTTACTGAAGGCAGCATCGAAGAGTCATCGAGGGACTATGATATTTTAACCGAGGGTCTTGGATAAAGTATCTCATGTCCGAGGGACATGTTTGTTTGAATCTGAGGCAACAAGTGAGGGTAACCCTAGAGGTGTGCGTGTGTAAAGTGTTTTGATTTCAAGTATTTATTCTGAGATTAGGTTTTCTAATGTTTGATTTTAAATCTTAACATACAATCCTATTAAACTAACAATAATATGGAAAGCAGTAAATTGCAGAAATTAAATGTCTTACGCTATTACAACGCTTTGGGAATGGGGGTTACAAACTTATGAATGGGGATGAAAAACAGTAAACCCTACTTTAAAGCTAATTACAAACCATTGAGCAGTTACAATAATTATATAAATGTGAAAAATAAGCAAACACGCGAAGATGATAAAGAGGAAAAATATTTAAGACCTAAAAAAATTCTAAGGGTTTAAGAAAAATATTTTTATTGTTTTTGTTTAGAAAAATATTGGAAGTGATTAAAAAATAAAATCTAATTCTTAGTTAATTTACAAACTAAATAATAAAATAAAACAAAGTGTGATTAAAATGAAAAATTTTATTTCCAAAAATTTAATTAATTAAAAAAAACCTAAATCTAATTGATTTTAATTTTTTTTAAATTTAGAAAAGAATTTGATTATTAAAAAACCTAAAGAAACTAGATTAATTATTTCAATTAATTTAATTAAAAAAAGAAAAATTAATTTAATTGATTTAATTAAAAAATAGTAAGTTAATTTGATTTTTAAAAAGTTAAATTGATTTAGTGAATTAAAAAGGAATTGAAACAAAATAACAAAAAAAAAGACGGGCCTGAGTTTGTAAAAGAAATTGGGGGGGGGGGGGGGGGGGGGTTGGAAAAGCAAAAATTAAAAAAGGCCTAAATCAGGGAGCCCAGATTGTTGCGCTGGATCCAGTGGAGGTGACCTTTAGGAGGTGCATCATGGGGCTTGCGCTTGGTGCATTGGATTTGCCTTTGATGAGATCTAATGGTTGTAACATGAATATGCATGGTGCACGTATATGTCTGGCTTGCATTGAATCTGCAAGAGAAATGTTAAAAAGTAAAATGCCCAATGCCTGGATCGAGCCCAGGATCGGGCATAAGTATGACTTAACAGCAAGCTCGCTGCCACTAGGGTGACTGTTACATCCGGTGATAAAATATGTTGCATTAAATATAAAGTAAACTCATTTTTAAAAATTTGAAGATGAACTTCATCTTCTTCACGCAGACAACACCAACACCAACATTTTTGAATTTATAAAATCTTCATTTGTCAACCATTTCAAAATTTGCAAACACCTAACTTGTTCTAAATTCCACAAGGAATTCAACCATACTATTTATTTTAACTAAAACTCAAAGAATAAAAATAATTTTGCTCAGTATCAAAAGTGAACCCTAACTGGTCAGAGCTTCGATTCTCACTCCTCAGGAAAAATTAATGAAAACCAATTACATGGTTAGCTTCAGGACATTGATATATACATTTTTTATTTTGAATGTATGTATAAATAATATGTGTATCAAGACTTCATAGTTCAAGGAAACTTACCTCTTGAAGAAAAATCCAATGCCCTCTACACGACTTCCAGAGGTGAAATGGTGATTTGGTGAGCTTGCTTGAACCCTGAGGAAGCTGTTTGGATGCTCACTTGGTGCTGAGAACTTCTGGATACCTCTGACCAAGTCAACTTGAAAGTATGAAAAGTGAAAATGGTGGATGATGAAGATGATGTTACAGTGATGACACATGAGTTTAGATCACTTATACATGATGTGTATAAAGTGTTTGGATGATAAAAAAAGACAACCGCATGAGTGGATTTGAAGTTGGGTGTTGGAAGCTTCAAATGTGCAACAATGGTAGCTTCTTGGTGATTCTGAGTTTGAGAGTGTTTGAGGGCTTGTGTCTTCGTGAATTGGCTTGTAAATGATCACTTTATTTATAGGCCAGAGGTTTGGGAGCTGAAGTAACCAGGTTTGCAAGATAACAAGTTATGGCTTGATTGGATGTAACTTGTGATTTCTTGAGAAATCAAAGTTCCAATTAATAGTATTATGGCTCATAGATTGGTTAGGAACTTTAGACATGTTGCTTCTTGCTTTAATTCTTGAGTGTGATTAGAAGAAGCAATGTATGGGCTCAAGGAGTTGACAATTGCATAAAGCGTGCTTTATAGGAATAAAAGTGTGATCTTTTTCCCAAAAATGGAATGATGGATTGGACAATGCTTGAATCAAATGGACCATAACTCAAAATCTTGTGTAATCTTCTGATTAGGGATAGATTTACAAGTTTAGAGGTCTGCAAAGTGAGATCTCTAAGCATGGTGTGAGATTTGGCCATATGTTCATCACAAAAATGACCTATAATTCAAGAATGAAATACCAACTTCATGCCTTCGATTCTCCTTGCTCAAGCATGATCTTTTTATGCTCTTGGAAATTTTGGAAATCTTGAAAATGATCTTTAACTTTCATGTTGACCATTTTGGATAAATCAATAGGGAAATTGGTAATAATTTGCCAAGAAGTTGAGATGAAAAACTGACCAAAACATGTTGAAATTTTTTCTAAGTGTTAGATAAAAATATCACAACTTCATGGGCTCATATCTCTTAATCCAAGAACTTTTTGAGGATCATACCACATTAACAAAGTTGTAGAATTCATCAATCCCTACATCTTTCATGTTGAAAGTTTTCTTTGAATCAACTTGGATCTTAGTGAAAAATAGCCATGAAGTAGTGATTTTGTTAAGAACAAAACACTTAAAAAATTTCTGTGTTGGAAAATTTTCCAACTTTTGACTTTTGTTGACTTTTTTTATTCTTGATGATCAAGTTTGATACTTTTGAATGCTTTGATGATTCTTGATTTTTGAATTCCAACGTTGACCAAAAAAGTCAAAGTTTGACTTTTGTGTGACTGTTGACTTTTCATCAATTGATTCAATTTTTCAACTATCAATCACTTGTATCTTTGGAAATGTCTTGAGTCGTGTAATTAGGTCAAGATGTTATATTTGAGTCCTTAAGATCATAATTTAAGCCATTATGTCATTCACTAGGCCAAAAGTCAATGATCAATCATCTTCAATCAAAACCCTAATTTTGGCAATTTTTGACCTTTGAGGATTTGAGGGTTTTCCTTGAGGAATCATGATCAACCATTGATCAAATGATGAATGCCACCTCAAAATGTTGATTTTGAAAGAAAAAAAGTCTTGAAGTTTGACTATATGTTTGACCATAATTGACTTTTTACCCAATACAATTGACTTTCAATCTTTTAAGCCATTGACTGAGAAAACATGTGATGTAAGACTTGAAACTTGACATAAGCATTATTGAGGACCTATGATGAACCATGAAAGTCATTTGAAACCCTTTCAACCGTATCTTCTTTGAGAAGCACCAAACCCTAGTTGAAGACCCTTGCTTAGGAAGTGGTTTTGACCAGTTAACTCTTGAGTAGTTTTGAGCAAATGGGAACCTCGTGAGAATGTCTTGAAGAAAATGGGAGGGAAAATTTTGGGGTACAACATAGGGGTATTTTCGATTTTTCGCAAGGTGTGGAAGAAGGATACTAGGTGGAGAAAGAAATTCTCTATGAATAATAAACACAATGCCGAAAGATAAAGAACATAAGGACTTGTTAACCCAGTTCGGTGAATTGACACACCTACTATGGGGCTACCAAGCCAGGAAGGAAATGCACTACCAATAGTATCAAATCAAAGAAAAACTCCATCATTTATAACTTATCACTTAATCCCTACCTAGTGCAACTTCTACCTTGGAACTCCTAGATATGAGTATACCCACTCACTCCCTATTACCCCAGTAATATCAACTTAACAGACAATAATAACTTAGAAGACACTCTTCAAAGACACACAACCATTCTTGCTTAAAAGCTTATGAATGATTAACATTAAGTACTCTTGACTAAGAACAATACTTAGAGTTGCTTACAAGCTTCCTCCAAGAACAATAATCAACTTATGCTTAAAAGCTCATGAGTGATACATAGTTAGGACAACTTAACTAACAACAGTCCTACTATTCTATCACGGTGATATTAGAGGGGCTCACAAATACCGATGGAATACAAACCCTAAAGGCTTAGAAAACATTATAATATATTCCATGCTAAAACTAGGTTTTTGACTATCTACTTATAATAATCTTCTGGACTGGATTGGGCCTCAGTAACACAACAAATCAACAACTAAATCATTGCAGAATGTTCTGCATAAAAATAGGTCTTAAATCACAACCTTCATAATTTGTATCCATAATTAGAAAGTCAATATTCTTCTCGAATTCAACTTGAATCTTCCAGACCTTAAAATCAACGCCACATACGATAACATAATATTCCCAGAATATTTTGCATCAGTTAAATCTTAAACTGATCTAACAGCCCAACCCAACACAGACACGATGTCGAATGAATCTGCATAGGACAACTTGTTCGACATGTTTCTTCAGTTGATGAATCTTCTCAACTGAACATGTCTTCCTCAAAACATAAGAACTCTTGTTCAACCTGTTTTTCACAACAAGTTAACCCATCTTATTTAATATATTGATGTTATATTTGTTTTAATAAAATTGATGCCAATCATAAAATTTGAGAATTAACAATCTCCCTCTTTGGCAAATTTTGGCTAAAACAAATAAACATATTACAACTCAGATTACAACAATCAGAGTTAGTCTTCAAAAGCTACTAAGCTCAACAATATGTCCTCAGTCTGATTGATGTCACAACATCATGTTTGACATCTTTTTCACAACAACTCCATTACATCAAGTCAAACACCTCAGTATAAAAGGAGTAGAAAGTCCTGAAGTCATTTGCAGTAGAAAAGAAGTCTTCAAAGGTTGCTCAACGAAGCAGCATATACTCAATCAGGTGGATGTCAGGACATCATGTTCGACATCTCTTCACCAGCAGCCTCAAAGATCCAATAAATTATAGGTTAACCCTATTTCCACATAAATACTGAGTGTGAAAGCACAACACCATATGGTGTACATGAGGAAGAAGATGACTGACACTCCCCTCAACCCAATAACAAAACTTCCTCTTAGGGAGCATAAGAAGAAACTTAAGAGGCATTAGAGAACTATTAAGAATCAACCAAACAACCAGATCAACAGTTCAAATGATGACTCAGGAGTGCAGGTTTTGGCCTCAGGTAACTTAGAACATAAGACACAATTGTGTTCACAACTCAGATCACAAGGCACAAAAGAAAAACTTATAAGAGCAAGAAGGAAAACTCATATACTTTATCCAACACCTTTGCAAAACAACTGCAGGGATACTCTAGTCTTGAGAAAAGAACCACAGAAACAGAGACAAGATCTTTCTTCCCCTTTTAGCCAATAATTTACAAAGATATCCCCCACAAAACCATACCCAAACTGTACTCTCCCAAACCCTGACAAAATCCATAAGAGCTTAGATGAATGAAGACTATTGCAATGTGATAAAAGAGACATAATGACCTCTTTAAATAGATGAGTATTTCCTTAGGAATTAATGCTCTTTGACTGTAATAGAGGACTTAGACAAGAAGATGCATTATATGAGGAAGCTAATTGTACCAAAAGTAAATGTTCACCATCCATGTCAATTTTAATTGCCTTTATTGATTCCCAACAAGCTTTTTGGAATCCTGACAGTTCCAATAAATGTGCATGCATAGTCAAAGATACGTGTCATACTTCCTCCTAACTTTTCCTTGGCCACACCATCTAATCAGGCACCCGAACAATGTCCTGACATCCATTCATACATTATCAAAAGAGACAAAACTCCATTCAAAGATGATGTTTCACAGATGCACATGTTCTGAAGTGTAGGTGTTTAGGTATTGGCTTGCATTTTTGGTAAATCCCAAGTGTATGTGTGAATGTCATGACTGATGTCATAACATTCTAGTTCAGTTTGTACTGACTCATTAGGTACCTTTGCAGAAAAATATTGTAATTCAAATACTGATGTTTATAAGTGTGTATCTGAGCATTTTGCAAAATGATCACATTTTGCTAAATCAGTAGACAGGTTTTCTCAGATGTCATAACAGATGTTATGACATCCTGTTCTGAACTAACAGGATTGCAGGATTGGATAAGTGTGAGTTTTTTCAGGAAATAACTCAGTCCTTCCTGAACAGAATCCTGCGTTTTCTGAGGGGTAACCTAGCTCAACCCTAACCTGGTTAATAAAGTCCTGTGACCTGGTCTTTAGGTCAAACGGAATTAACCCTAGGTTTTTGGAAACCCTAACTGAAGTTGCAGCTGCTATATATTCAACAGAGCTGTTGTTTTTCAAGGATCCCTGTTGATTGATTAGAAGATCATTTTTGTAATCTGTATAGATTTGATTATTGTACTCCAAGCAATTATCATTGTGATAAGTGCCTTGGAATAGGTTTCAAATTGTAAGGGGTTGTGTAGCACTCTAAGCTTTGAAGCAAGAGTGTTTGAATGTTCCTTGACTAAAGCTGTGAAGCAGAGTCAAGTTAGTTGTGTGCATCACTCAAAGTTGTGAAGCACGAGTGATTGTGTTGCTTGATTAAAAAGCTGTGAAGCTTAATCAAGTGTGTGTTTTTGAAGAGTGTCTTCATCAATTCTTAAGTCAAATTGGTTTATGTATCACTGCTGTGATTGAGGGGGAGTGAGTAGGAACTCAGGTTTAAGTTGTACTTAGATTAGAATTGCATTGGGTAGGTCTTAAGTGAAGGAGATAAACTGGTTGGTTTATTCCTGAATTAACATCTCTTATAGTGGATTCTCTCCCTGGCTTGGTAGCCCCCAGAGTAGGTGTTGTTGCACACTGAACTGGGTAAACAATTGACTGTGTTCTTTATTGCTTTTGTATTTACTGTCATATAGTAAGTCAGATACGGTGTCATAACATTGAACGTGACATTGAGTATCTGCAGCCAGAATTTCAATTGGCATCAGAGCAGGCACCCTGCCTGTATTACTGGGTGAGATCTAGGGATATCACTTTCTGGCACTATGGACAAAGAAGGAGTTTTTGGAAATAGACCACCCATTCTGGATGGAACTAATTATGACTACTGGAAACCTCGTATGACTGCCTTCCTAAAATCTCTGGACAAAAAGGCTTGGAGAGCTGCTGACAAAGGATGGATTCATCCCACCATAACTGAGATAGATGGGACAATCAGTCTGAAGCCTGAGGAAGATTGGAGTAAAGAAGAAGATGAGTTAGCTCTGGGAAATTCAAAAGCTTTAAATGCCTTGTTCAATGGAATTGATAGAAACATCTTCAGACTAGTACATCAATATGAACTGGCCAAGGAAGTTTGGGACACTCTCAAAACTACTCATGAGGGAACTTCCAAAGTAAAAATGTCAAGGCTTCAGATGTTGACCACCAAATTTGAGAATCTAAAAATGATGGAAGATGAAACCATTCATGAGTTTCACATGAACATCTTGGAGATTGCCAACACCTCAGGAGCACTGGGAGAAAAGATGTCAGAAGAAAAACTGGTGAGGAAGATTCTCAGATCCTTGCCTAAAAGATTTGCAATGAAGGTAACTGCCATAGAGGAAGCCCATGACATTAGCAAGTTGAAAGTGGATGAACTTATTGGGTCTCTTCAGACTTTTGAGATGGGAATCACTGATAATGGTGTCAAAAAGAACAAGAGCATAGCACTCATGTCCAACACTGATGTTGAAGAAAACATTTCAGAAGCTGTAGCCATGCTTGGAAGACAGTTCAACAAACTCATCAAAAGAATTGATCCAAAGTCAAGGTCTAATGTTCATAACATTCCCTCTAACATTGACAGTTCCAGCAGAAGACCAAGGTCAGAAGAGAAGGGAATTCAAGGCAGAGGAATTCAATGCCATGGCTGTGAAGGATATGGGCATATTCGAGCTGAATGTCCTACCTTTCTTAAGAAACAAAAAGGAATGACTGTTACTTGGTCTGACTGTGATTCAGAAAGTAATTCTGAAGAAGAGACTGCCAAACGAGTTACTGCTTTAACTGGTGTTTGTACCTCTGAAAGTGACATCAGTGATGAAGAGGTGACTTTTGAAGAACTAGCTGATACTTACAAGGAATTGTGTATCAGAAGTACTGAAGTCTGTGTGCAGAATGAGAAACAATCAAAACTCATCATAAAGATGGAGGCTGAAAAAAAGGCACACCTTGAAACTATAAGTCATCTAGAAGGAGAAGTTCAATTGCTAAACTCACAACTGAAACAAATGACCAAATCTGTCAAGATGTTGACCAATGGAACAGACAAATTGGAAGAGATCCTTCAGGATGGACAAAATATGGGAAATAAATCTGGACTAGGATTTATGGAAGCAAAGAAATCTGGTACTGGTAAGCAAATGTCAAAACGGATGTCTCAACACAACTCTCAACATCAGGGACAGAGACATGTGAAGAAGAGGTACCAAAGATGGAAATGTCATCATTGTGGGAGATATGGTCACATAAAGCCCTTCTGCTTCAGACTACATGGATATCCTAATCAGAACTCAGGTGTCAAACCTAAGTCTAAAAAGGTACCACATGCTCCTCAATGGAAGAAAAAGGCTACTGCACTGATAGCTCACACTTCCCTGAGGGTCTCTGCAAAGGAAGACTGGTACTTTGACAGTGGATGTTCCAGACATATGACTGGAATCAAGAACCTCCTCAATAATGTTAAGCCTCACACCACCAGTTTTGTGACCTTTGGAGATGGGGCTAAAGGTGAAATCAAAGGAGTTGGTGATTTGGACTGCCCTGGAGTTCCAAGTCTGAATGAAGTACTGCTGGTGAAAGGACTGACCGCTAATCTCATTAGTATCAGTCAACTGTGTGATCTAGGATTCAAGGTCAATTTCTCAAAATCTGAATGTCTTGTAATCAATGACAAACAAGAAATAGTAATGAAAGGAGTCAGATCCAAAGACAACTGTTACTTGTGGGAGGCTGAGAACACTAATTTCTCATCTGTGTGTTCCATTGCAAAAGAAGAAAAAGAGGTGAAACTGTGGCACCAAAAACTTGGCCATCTTCATCTAAGGGGTATGAAGAGGATTATCTCCTTGGAGGCAGTCAGAGGGATTCCAAAACTGCAAATTGATGAAGGAAGAGTTTGTGGTGAATGTCAGGTTGGTAAGCAGACTAGGATGTCACATCCA
This sequence comes from Vicia faba, assembly GCA_948472305.1. NCBI lineage: Eukaryota > Viridiplantae > Streptophyta > Magnoliopsida > Fabales > Fabaceae > Vicia > Vicia faba. The sequence goes on along the minus strand of OX451737.1, from coordinate 1,642,484,081 downwards.
AAGTCAAGACATCTGACCACCTCTAAGGTTCTAGAACTCCTCCATATGGATCGGATGGGACCAATGCAAGTAGAGAGTCTTGGTGGTAAAAGATATGCCTATGTGGTTGTGGATGATTTTTCCAGATTCACCTGGATTAATTTCATTAGGGAAAAATCAGATGCATTTGAAGTTTTTAGAGAACCGTGCAAGAGAATTCAAAGAGAGAAGGAAGGATGTATTGTCAGAATCAGAAGTGATCATGGCAAGGAATTTGAAAACAGCAAGTTTGATGACTTCTGTGCTTCAGAAGGAATCAGTCATGAGTTTTCTTCTCCCATAACACCTCAGCAAAATGGAGTTGTGGAAAGAAAAAACAGGACCATACAAGAATCTGCCAGAGCAATGTTACATGCCAAAAGACTTCCTATGTATTTTTGGGCTGAAGCTATGAATACAGCTTGCTATGTTCATAACAGGGTCACCTTGAGAAAGGGAACCTCATCCACCATATATGAACTCTGGAAAGAAAGAAAACCAACTGTGAAGTACTTCCATGTGTTTGGCAGCAAATGTTATATCCTATCTGATCGTGAACAAAGAAGAAAACTGGACTCCAAAAGTGATGAAGGCATATTTCTAGGATACTCCTCAAACAGCAGAGCTTATAGAGTATTCAACTCCAGAACCAAAACCATGATGAAATCAATAAATGTTATAATTGATGACTATCATGAAGAAATAGATGTTCCTTGTACTGTTGAGACATTCTTTGAGACTTCAACCCAACAGGATGATCTACCCAACTCCACCACAACAGAATCTGAATCAAAGGAAGCTAGCAAGACTCCTTCCATCAGAATTCAGAAGGATCATCCAAAAGAGCTCATCATAGGAGATCCCAATAGTGGAGTCATCACAAGATCTAGAGAAATCATCTCAAACTCTTGTTTTGTGTCCAAAATGGAACCAAGAAATGTCAAGGAAGCCTTAACTGATGAATATTGGATTGGTGCAATGCAAGATGAACTGAACCAATTCAAGCAATATGAAGTTTGGGAACTGGTTCCTAGACCTGAAGGAACTAACATCATTGGGACAAAATGGATATTCAAGAACAAGTCAGATGCTGAAGGAGTTGTCACCAGAAATAAGGCAAGACTTGTTGCTCAAGGATACACCCAGGTTGAAGGGGTTGATTTTGATGAAACCTTTGCACCTGTAGCCAGGTTGGAATCAATCAGACTCTTGTTGTCAATTGCTTGTCTTCTGAAGTTCAAGTTATTTCAGATGGATGTGAAAAGTGCCTTTCTAAATGGGTACTTAAATGAGGAAGCTTATGTGGAACAACCTAAAGGTTTTGTGGATCCAACCCATCCTGATCATGTCTACAAATTGAGAAAAGCTCTATATGGGCTGAAACAAGCTCCTAGAGCATGGTATGACAGGTTAACAAAGTTTCTCTCAGACAAAGGCTACAGAAAAGGAGGCTTGGACAAAACTCTATTTGTCAAAACTGAAGGAGGGAAGTTGATGGTTGCCCAAATATATGTTGATGACATAGTGTTTGGAGGAATGTCAGAACATATGGTTAAACACTTTGCTGACCAGATGCAGGCTGAATTTGAAATGAGTCTCATGGGAGAACTAACTTATTTTCTTGGACTACAAGTCTCACAGATGGAGGACTCAATCTTCTTATCTCAAAGCAAGTATGCTAAGAATATTGTAAAGAAGTTTGGTATGGAGAATGCAAGTCACAAAAGGACTCCTGCTCCTACTCATCTAAAGCTTTCCAAAGATTCAAGTGGGGTTAAGGTGGATCAAAGTCTGTACAGAAGCATGATAGGAAGCTTGTTGTACTTAACTGCCAGCAGACCTGATATTGCCTTTGCAGTTGGAGTTTGTGCTAGATACCAAGCTGATCCCAAAGTCAGTCATATCAATCAAGTGAAGAGAATTTTGAAGTATGTAAGTGGTACTTACAACTATGGATTGTTGTATACTCATGGCTGTGAACCAACTCTGACTGGCTACTGTGATGCTGATTGGGCTGGTAGTGCTGATGATAGAAAAAGCACCTCTGGAGGATGTTTCTTTTTGGGAAGTAATCTGGTTTCCTGGTTCAGCAAGAAACAGAATTGTGTGTCTCTTTCCACTGCTGAAGCTGAATACATTGCAGCTGGTAGTAGCTGCTCTCAAATGATATGGATGAAACAGATGCTCACTGAGTATAATGTCACACAAGATGTTATGACATTGTACTGTGACAATCTGAGTACAATCAACATATCCAAGAATCCCATTCAGCATAGCAGGACCAAACATATTGACATACGACATCACTTTATCAGAGACCTTGTAGAAGAGAAGACAATCAAATTGGAACATGTTGCCACTGAGCTACAGCTGGCTGACATCTTTACCAAGGCTCTGGATGCAAGTCAATTTGAAAACCTAAGGGGTAAGCTGGGTATTTGCCAACATGAGGAATTGTAGCAATTAATTTTGCTTAAAACAAGGACCAAAGGACTTATGCCTGTTCTGATTGGTTTAAAATTGTATTTTCTCATTTCCTACAATTCTTTTAAGAAGTTGAATAGACACTCCTTTGCTTCCTTCCTCTCTCGTCTCCTCATCAAAACCCAGTCTCTCAATCAGAAATTTCTCCTCATTTGCTGTTGGTCCTTCAAAACTGACAAAATGTCTCAAACACCATCATCATCCAATACGACCATCTCAACCTCTTCCTCTGATCAAGATTCTGGGACAATCTCTTCCTGTCTGGACTCTGACGTTCTGGAGATCTCTTCTCATAGAAAAGTGGGAACTAACCCCACCAAGGTCAAAGAGTTGAGAACAAGACATGCAGGTAATCCATCTCATCCTTCCTCTTCAGTTCCCCCTGAAATTGCAAATAGGGAAGGGACAGCCTATGTTAATCAAGCAATAGCAAAAATTGTTTCAAGAATTCTGAACGAGAACCACTCAGTTCCTGGCATTTCTGTTCCTCTGAACCAAGAAAGCTCAAATGCTGAAACAAATCCAGATGTCTCTAAGAATGTTGAGACATCAAACAAAGAGAAGAATGCTGACATTGCTCACAAGAAAAGAAAGAAGCCTGAATCCTCTGGATCTGATGACAGTGCTTGAAGGATGGTTGCTGATTTCTGGTGGAGTTTGGAAGTGTATTCAGTTGTTTGCTGCTGCTGCTCTTATTAGTTTGTTTTGGATAACTGTATAATTTTATGAACATGTATCTTTGGCCCATTTGTGGCTAAAGAGGGGGAGAATATATTGGTACTTGCTTAATTAGTACTTGACATTCTATTTTTCTGCTGTCACTTATTTCTGCTGCTATCTATCTCTGATTGTTTAGGGTCTTTAGCCAAAAATCTGCCAAAGGGGGAGTTTGTAGGTGTTTAGGTATTGGCTTGCATTTTTGGTAAATCCCAAGTGTATGTGTGAATGTCATGACTGATGTCATAACATTCTAGTTCAGTTTGTACTGACTCATTAGGTACCTTTGCAGAAAAATATTGTAATTCAAATACTGATGTTTATAAGTGTGTATCTGAGCATTTTGCAAAATGATCACATTTTGCTAAATCAGTAGACAGGTTTTCTCAGATGTCATAACAGATGTTATGACATCCTGTTATGAACTAACAGGATTGCAGGATTGGATAAGTGTGAGTTTTTTCAGGAAATAACTCAGTCCTTCCTGAACAGAATCCTGCGTTTTCTGAGGGGTAACCTAGCTCAACCCTAACCTGGTTAATAAAGTCCTGTGACCTGGTCTTTAGGTCAAACGGAATTAACCCTAGGTTTTTGGAAACCCTAACTGAAGTTGCAGCTGCTATATATTCAACAGAGCTGCTGTTTTTCAAGGATCCCTGCTGATTGATTAGAAGATCATTTTTGTAATCTGTATAGATTTGATTATTGTACTCCAAGCAATTATCATTGTGATAAGTGCCTTGGAATAGGTTTCAAATTGTAAGGGGTTGTGTAGCACTCTAAGCTTTGAAGCAAGAGTGTTTGAATATTCCTTGACTAAAGCTGTGAAGCAGAGTCAAGTTAGTTGTGTGCATCACTCAAAGCTGTGAAGCACGAGTGATTGTGTTGCTTGATTAAAAAGCTGTGAAGCTTAATCAAGTGTGTGTTTTTGAAGAGTGTCTTCATCAATTCTTAAGTCAAATTGGTTTATGTATCACTGCTGTGATTGAGGGGGAGTGAGTAGGAACTCAGGTTTAAGTTGTACTTAGATTAGAATTGCATTGGGTAGGTCTTAAGTGAAGGAGATAAACTGGTTGGTTTATTCCTGAATTAACATCTCTTATAGTGGATTCTCTCCCTGGCTTGGTAGCCCCCAGAGTAGGTGTTGTTGCACACTGAACTGGGTAAACAATTGACTGTGTTCTTTATTGCTTTTGTATTTACTGTCATATAGTAAGTCAGATACGGTGTCATAACATTGAACGTGACATTGAGTATCTGCAGCCAGAATTTCATGAAGCATATCACAATCCCTTCCAATGGACTCTATACTCTTCTTAGTCTGAATTAATGAAACATATTAAGATGTTAAGACATCGTATGTGACATTTACCATTTTTCAATCAAGATATCCATTGTAATTCAAATATATCTTAGACAAATAAGTTATCTCTTTCAAGCACTCTGTCTCTCAGAATACTCATAAGAGATTTGTGTACACATGTTTCAGTTTCACTTGACTAGAGCCATATATAGATTTATGTCAAGAAATATTATCTGACATCATAACTTCACATAAGATATGTGATCTTCACAAGCTTGAACAACATGCAAGCTTCATAATGTTTTCACTATTGCAGCACCAATCCATATACCTGAATCTAACTCCTCATGTCCTGGATAAACAACGCTCCTGCTGACAATGAACAATTGAGTATTAGATGAGGTTCTTCTCATTCCCATAATGGAAGAGAACCATAACTTGAATCCTGATTCAAATACTCTAGTTCCTTGAGAGAACATTCAAGCATTCTGACTAATTCACTTGGCACGGATATATCTTAAACATGGCCTTACACATTTTGACATGATTCTAAGATATCATGAATACTCCTGGAGATATGATCAGAGACTTTACATCTTCCATACTATAGTTGGGAAGGTCACTTCCGAACCTGACATTGATCATCAAGTTCCATATTCATAATCCCAAGCACCTCCAAAGGATAACCATCCACACGCATGATATCACTTGAAACATTAGATATAAACCAAATGAATTATTATGAATAGAAGTCCTTTCACACCAGAAGATCCCAAGAGAACGCAACCTAATCAGATAATACACACCAAAGAACCATGAGGAGAGATAAATTCTCATATACTTTTTGAAATAAAGTATTCAGATTGTCTACTTTCATTAACACATTAGACAAATATACAACTTTCGTCAGGATATTTGCCATCAGTCACATGCACATCTTCAAGAGCAGATAATACTACCTTCTTACACATGTTTTGACATTATTCTTCTGCATTCAGATTAAGCCAATGACTATACACTCCACCATGACCAGACATTTCAACTTTGGCATCTAATGGTGATCGTCAGACTTCATGCCATGGATTTCAAGGACAACTTCCTTATGCATAGAAAGAGATTCCCACTAACAAGCTTCTTCAACATCATTAGAGGAGTAACAACATAAGATATAACAGCAACCAAGATATCAGGGTAGTACTAGGTGAAAACTACTTATCACACCATCCAAGAGAAATACATTCTCAACATGTCGGAACATTGTGTCTGGCAGCTGTTCACAATGACAACAGTCCAAACCACACCAGAGACTCCTCCAAAGCCTTCCCTTGAACAACTGCTCAAAGCACATCAGAGAATTTTGAAGATTCCCACCCTCAAAAGCATCACATCAGACACACCATTAACACCACCTTTTCTCCTTTAGCATTAACAGATGCAACTCAGTCCATCCTTACCAAAAGTGGTCATCTTTCCATGAGTATGCTAAGAGATCATAGACCCAGAGACAGTTTATATAAACACTCTTGTCTTTCTTCAATGATTTGTCACCTTCATGTTAGACTTCTTGAACCTATATACCAGGACATCACCGTCTATCAACCATATTTATAAGTGCCTTTATATATGGACTTGAGATAAACTTCAAGTATCTTTGGCAAATTTGAATATCTGGTTGCAGAAATCTTCCAAGTATCACACCTTCATAGAATAAACCTTCAAAGGGAACTGAATCATAAAGGTATTTCAAGAGCATACCTTATGGAGTCCTCAACACCAGAGACCCCGGGAACTACCAGGGTGCTTACATCAGAGACAACTAGAGCGGAACACAAAACTAAAACTCCTTGACACCCCGCAGACATGTCATAAGGCTCTTCACAAGCACTACAATTCAGGTGACACCAGACCAACATAGGTTTGAAAATAAATCAAACACACAACTCAGAAAACATAGTAGATCACTACCACAACAACATGATGTCATAGATAATGCACCCTCCTGCTTCAAGGGATCATCCAAACAAAAACATGAATTGTCCAAGTTCACAAAACATGAACGAGGTCATAACATTTGGTAAGACATCATACACACATCTACCACCATCAGCAGTGGCATTAGAAGCACTATAGCTTTGGGAACAAGACATTCTTGATCATCTTCGGGTGATCCACCACCTCTTGCTTCTATCGAATAGCCTCCAGCACTCCTTGATTCTTTCACACGTTCTAGAAGTGTTATCCCTGAACTCTCTTGTCATTGCCTCTAAACATGTCTTCTTCAAACCATCCCTTTGCAAAGATCTTTTATTTACAGAACCACCTTTCTTATCCATTGAACCAGAAAGTATCTTCCCCAACCTCACCCAGAAGATAACATGATGCATACTCTGATACCAATTAAAACTCTAGTATTCAGATCACAGATGTCCTAAAAGATGTCGAGATACCTTTTTCTGAATTTGCACACAATTAACAATATGAATAAAAAACACAGTGCAAAAAGATAAAGAACACAAGGAATTGTTATCCCAGTTTGGTGAATCGATACACCTACTCTGAAGGCTACCAAACTATGAAGGAAATCCGCTATCAGTAGTATAAATTCAAAGCTAAATACTCCAGTTTACAACTTATCACTTAATCCCTACTCTGTGCAACTTCTACCTAGGAACTCCTAGATATGAGTATATCCACTCACCCCCTATCACCGGAGTGATATCAACTTAATAGACAATAATAACTTAGATGACACTCTTCAAAGACACACAACCATTATTACTTAAAAGCTTATGAATGATTGACAATAAGTACTCTTGGCTAAGAACAATACTTAGAGTTGCTTACATGCTTCCTTCAAGAACAATAATTAACTCTATGCTTAAAAGCTTATGGGTGATGCATAGTTAGTACAACTCAGCTAACAACATTCCTACTCTTCTATCACAATGATATTATATAGGATCACAAATACCAATTGAATACAAATCCTAAAGGCTTAGAAAACATTATAATTTATTCCATGCTAAAACTAGGTTTTTAACCTTCTATTTATAACAATCTTCTGGACTGGATTGCGCCTCGGTAACATAGCAAATCAGCTACTAAATCATTGTAGAATCTTCAGCATAAAAATAGGTCCTCAATCATAACCTTCCTAATTTGTCTCCATAATTAGAAAATCAATATTCTTCTTGAATCTTCCAGACCTTAAAATCAGTGCCACATACGATAGCATAATATTCCAGAATATTCTCCATCACTTAAATCTTAAGCCGATCTAACAACCCAGACTAACACAATCACAATATCGAATGACTCTGCATAGGACATCTTGTATGATATGTTGCTTCAGTTGATGAATCTTATCAACTGAACATGTCTTCCTCATAACATAGGAGTTCAACCTGTTTTTCATAGCTAGTTAACTCATCCTATTTAACATATTGCTGCTATATTTTTTTTAATAAAATTGATGCCAATCATAAAATCAGAGAACTAACAAATCAACATCAAACTGTTATGGTATGTAGGGTTGATCTCGAATACTTATCTTGTATTCATACTTTTACAAAGTAAGAAAGTATCTTAATTCCACATTGAAATTGAACGCAGATGTACCCACATGCGAGGACGCAAGTGGAGAACTGTTTAGACAAATTCTCGTGTCTCTTTTCTTTTATTGCTTTACTTGCTTTAATTTTCATACATCAATTTGTCAAATATCATTGAGTAATCTATCAACGCGTAGTAGTTTTCCGAAACTGTTTGAATTGTGTGTTGAGTTACTTATAATCACTTTTGATTATAAGGGCTTTTTCATATCAACACAACACAAAGGAAAACTATGAAACTTTGATTTCACACCAAGTGTTTGACAAATTGTTTAGCTTATTTAACTTAAAGGAAAATTGTAATGTTCTATCTCTTACTCTCATTTACTTTCTATATGCAATTTGTTGAATGTGTTGTTTGATCAATTGATTCATATAGAATTTATATTTGATTATTAAAGTTTAAATTTCTTTGTTTATTAGCTTATAATCACTTTGATTGTAAGTGCTTTTGCATATCAACAAAGCTCAAAGAAAATTCTGAAAAAATGATTGTGCGTGACATGTTCGATAAATTGTCAAGTTATGGTTTTAATATGATTTCATTAGAAATAGAAAGTTATTGTGGTTGATATTATACTATTAATGGAGATATTATTATTTTTATTGATTTTATCATTATCTTAATTTCATATGGCTTGTGCATATCCTAGTTTTCAATAACTAGGTTCGTTTAGACTACTATTTTGATCTAAGCCAAAAACCTTCTGCTTAACATTATTTTTCAATTAAATTTTAAATAAATAATTTTGAAATGTCATTTTAATTTGGGCATCTATTCACCCCCTCTAGATGAGTTGTCGTAGTCTAACACCAACCTCTATACACTATACTTTCTATAATTCTATCTTCAATATTGCTATGACTACCTTTACCAAAGACAACATCATTTCTAAGCTGCCAGGTTCCATAAAGAGTTTCAGAAATCGCAAGTTTCATAAGACTTGCTCTCCATCCTTTTCTACAAATGTACTCCAAAATCTAGCTCAGTTCCTATGACCACTTTTTAGGAACATGAGGCACTTCTAAGCACTAACAGATGATTGATAGATTCATCTTCAGTCTTGCATAAGCTACGAACACTCTCTTAGATCATACCAAAACGAATAAGCATATCCTTAGTCCCCATCTTACCATGACAGATGAGCCAAGCTGTATGGTTTGCTCGAGGCCTAGCACAATTATTCTTTTAACTGAAATCTCTAGTTCACACGAGTATTGTCATCAATCAAAGCATAATACGTCATCTTCATATTGAACTTACTGCTACTTAGCATTTTGTCCTAGGTATGCTCGAATTGGGTGGTCAGATCTCTAAGATTCAGGATGTTTTTCATCACCCAAGAGCTTGTTATTCCTGCGGCAACTTCCATAACATTCTTATCTTTCAAGTAGTGCGTATGCACCCACTTAACCGACAACTTATCAAATTTTTTTACATAAGTTCCCAAGGCATTTCAGCATGGTCACCTTATTCCACACAGAAAGATTAAAAATGTTCATACTTCTTGTCTCTTAGGGTTGCATATAGTCTTCCACGCCACAAGACACATGGCTACCATTCCAGATAAAAGTCTAATCATGGCTTCGATCTTCTTTATCACATTTTGGGGAATGGGAAGACATTGCATCCAATATTGAGAGATTGCAAAAGTGATACTCTTAACCAACTGAACTCTCCTAGCATAACTCAAGAGTCTGGATGTCCAATGTTGGATTCTAGCCATGATCCTGTCAATTAGAGGCAAGTAATGATTGATGGTAAGCTTTGTGCTCGTAAGAGGCACCCCGAGATATCTCACAAGGAGTTGACCCTCTTTAAATGCAGTAGTATCAAGCATCTTCATCTTAGTGTCTCTATCAATCCCTCCAAATAAAGTTTACACTTGCTGGGATTGACAATCAAATATGTGGATAAAGAAAATTTATGAACAATTTCAAGCAGCATCTATACAAACATAATATCTCCTCTACAAAATAACACTACATCGTCAACAAAGGTGAGGTTAGTGAGGCCCATTTCCTCACACTTCACATTATGGTTAAAATTTGGGTTCAGCTGAATTTTAGCAAGAAGTCTGTTCAAATACTCCATCATTATGACAAATAAGAGGGGGAGATTGGACCCCCTGTCTTATGCCACACTTTGGCTGCATAGTGCCTGAAATCTCCCCATTGATGTTAAACATATATGTGACAGAGTTCACCACAGTCATCACCCGTTGAATGAACATGCTAGGAATGCCTATTTCTTGAAGAACCTTTTCCATAGCAAACCAGTCCACCATATCTGCTTTCTGAAGATTTATTTGCATCATGCACCTAGGGATACCACCTTTCCTAGAATAGCCTTTAAGCAACTCATAGGCAAGCATTATCTGGTTGTGAATAACTTGCCCTAGCACAAAAGCAGCCCAACTTAAACTAATGGTATCAGTAAGGACCCTGCCAACTCATAATCTTAGAGAACCTGCTATAGACATGTAATCCTTGACATGTTTAGAATAATATATTTTAGGGATCAAAGTTACCACAGTCTTGTTAAAAGCCCTGTATAAGTTGCCCTGCTCAAAAAATTCCATGATGGCTGCAATCACATCATCCTTTATTATAGACCAGCATCCCTTAAAGAATTTTGATCCATAGCCATCAGCTCCTGAGGACTTTAAATCACCTATACAAATATCATCTACTAAGTTATTTTTATATAATATTATTCTTTTTAATATTTTTTTTCAATTTAATCATTTAATATTTCTCATCACTATTTATTCTACAGCTTAATCAATGAATCAAAGATACATACTTACATGGCAGTTAGCCACAGAATATCATCTCAAAATATTCTATGATTAACATTCTTTTAATATATAATGATTATGATATTACATTATGCTTAAAGCTCTTTTATGTTTATGCTTTAACTTGAAACACCAAACTGGTTGAAACTGATGTGGTCAACTTTGTTCAATCGAATTGCACATAATAAATGTTTAGACAAATCTTCTGGCTTATTTCCCTGTATCACAAAAGCCATAGAAAAGGTTATAAGTTTTTCTCATAAACTGTCCTAGAGCGCTTATGAAAATAAGTTAAAAACAACTAATGGACAAACATATCATATGTTGTTTCCATAAACTCTTCCTAATAGTCTTGTAAATGAATGTGTCAAAAGATAAACTCAAATAAGTCAATCAGAACATACCCTGAGTGCTTATCATAAAAAAGTACTTATGATTCAAACTTTCTATAATTAAAGAAAATATAGTAAAAGTACTATGATAAGATAATTACCTGAATTGTGAGACCAAAATCCAGGTTAGTAAGCTTCAGTCTTTCTATGAAGCCTTCAAATCCTTTTCTTGCAATATAGCTAAATCTGTGCACATCCAAATCTATCTCAAGATAGTTTTCTCCCTGTGAAAGAAAAGAGATTCAGAATAAGAACCTTTTTATAAACGTGTATCATGTCTGACACCGACACAAATCACATAATATAACAGTTTTTAAATTATTACTGATATAGACGTATCAATGTTGGTGTCGTGTAGCCAACGACGGTAACAAATGGCATACCAGTGCACCTATAAAACACGCGGACGCGGGCTTAAACGCCACGATGTAAGCAACTTTGCATATGAAAACGGATGAGTAAAAGCAATATCTAAATGACCTTCTAAAAAATGCTTACAGCAACAAAAACTAAAAGTGAAATTATATGTTAGTGTATTTACAAAGTCTCGTGTTGACGACGTGAGAGAACAAGTTTTTCAGTGTATGCATTCATCAGCTTCTTTTCAGTCGCGCTTAAATTAAGATTTTTCACATTCACCACTCTACCTAAAATTTTTAATTTATCTCTGAACAGTGCAATTGAATCCATAGGAAAACCTTTAACTCTCAACTTCATCGATCATTTTCTGTCAAGAAACAAAACGACAGACACACTTGTCAATGAATTGTAACATGCAGCATAAATCATAATGATAAAATAAAAAAGGTGCAAGAGCATATTCCAATAACATACAATGATATTTTCTCGAATTGGTCTGAAAGATCTTGAGAATATCTTTCAGATAATTTGAAGTAAAAAATCACATTCATTCCTTCACCGTCGTTTTGACTTCGGAAGATTGTGGCAGGATATAATGATATTTGCATTTCAAAGGACATAAATATGAGAAGATCTTTATTGAAAAAGTGAACATTGTGACGAGAAATTCCAAGTTCATATATAATATGAAGAAGGAAATATGCATTTACATGAATTAGAGTGAGCAACATTATTTTCAATTTTATGAGAAGAAACCCTTTTTTTAAGAATCCTTCTACTTTTCATAAGTTGATTATGATTATTCAACTTCTTCATTTTAAGATCACCATAGACTTTAGGTTTAGATCCACAAGTCCCATTTTTTCAATTTAATTTATCTCAAACCCATTTCCTGATTCTTGTAATTTCAACAAAAGTTGAAGCTTTTTCCAAAAGGGTATTCGGAAAATTAAAGGGTTTTCGTTTTGTTTTGGTTTTGGTTATCTTCATCAACATTGTTGTTGGGATGGTGAAGGGTCATCCATCAATTCGTTAAAAGGCGGTTGTCGTAAATTGTGACATCAAAATGAACTTGCAATAAAAAATTAACGAATGTATGACTAGGGTTTCCGGTGAAGAGAAAGAGGGTTTAAAGAAATTAAGGGTTTGGGGAGACCAACCTTTAACATTGAAGATTCCAAACTGATTTCGAACAAATCATTAGGTAATATGCTTCAAATCGAAACTTTTGGTGAAGAATCAAGATTGAGTGGAAAGCTAAAAGTATCACACTTACGATAGTTTAGATTTGGCAGAAGCAGGAAATCGTGGAGTTAGTGGAAAGGCTTCATTATGAATATTTATATTTATAACGTATTTTAATGGTGAAGGGTATGGGGGTGGCGACAATACGTTTACCGTCGTGACCTTTGATAAATTTTCAGTAATAAAGGGTGATGGTTGGTTCACCGTCTGACCTCTGACCTTTGATAAATTTTTTGTAATCAGGGGCGACAATTCATGTACCATCGTGACATAAGATTTAGGACGGTTCTTGAGACAATTGTGAATTTATTTTTAGGACGGTTTAATAATAACAGTTGTAATATTTATTATTTTTAAAAAATGTAAGGGTGGTAGGTGTATACCATCGTGACACGCGTCTCTGTATTAGAGTTACAACAGTTATTAAGTAACTATCACAATTTTTGTGTCGTAAAATCCTAATTTTCTTGTAGTGATTTTGGTTCCAAGACAACCAGGAAACTATATAGATGTTTATTTAACGCCATTGATTGGAGATTTAAGAGTTTTGTGGGAGAAAGACTTTGATGTTGATGATACGTATATAGGTGATAACTTTAAGCTGTGTGCCATGTTGTTTTGCACAATCAATGACTTTCACGGTAATTTGTTTGGGTAGATCGTCAAGGGACATAAAGCATGTCCTATATGTGAATTTGATATATGCCACAATCAATTAAAAAAAGGAAAAAGACTACTTATCTTTGGCATCGAAAATTTCTAAGAACTAATCATCAATATTGTAGATTGAAGAAGGCTTTTAATGGAGAGCATGAGTTTGATATAGCTCCAAAGCCCTTAACCGGGAAGGAAGTTTTTAAAAGACAAAAACACATTAATATTGTCTTTGGTAAGAAAAAAAAAACAATTGGAGAAAATTATTTGGAAAAAGAGGTCAATGTTCTTTAATCTTTCATACTGGTCTAGCCTTGATATAAGACATTGTCTTGATGTGATACATGTGGAGAAAAATGTATGTGATAGTTTAATTGGAACAGTTCTCAATATTAAAGGCAAGAAAAAAGATACTAATAAATCCCATAAAGATATGGTTATGATGGTTATACGACAAGAGTTAGCCCTAAAAGAAATAGGAAATATAACCTATTTGCCTCCAACATGTCAGACTCTATCTAAAAAAGAAGAAAAAAAGTTCTTGCGATTGTTTGCAAGGTATCAAAATTCCCTAGGGGTACTCATCAAATGTGAAGAAACTTGTGTCATTGAATGATCTCAATTTAGTTGGATTAAAATATCATGATTGTCATGTCTTGAGCAACAACTTCTACCAGTGGCTATCCGTGGTATTTTACCAAGAAATGTATGGGTAACTATCACCAGATTATGCTTATTCTTTAATGCTATATGTGGTAAAGTTATTGATCCTGGAAATTTAGATGACTTAGAACATGAGGCTGCAATTATCTTGTGTCAATTAGAGATGTTTTCCTCTTCATCATTCTTTGACGTTATGGTTCACTTAGTTGTTCATATTGTAAGGGATATTATAATTTATGGTCTATTTTATTTACGATGGATGTATTTGATTGAGCGATGCATGAAGATCTTTAAAGGGTATACAAAAAATCATCATCGTCCGGAAGTTTCGATCGTTGAACGATACATCACATAAGAAGCTATTGAGTGTTGTACAAACTATTTGTCAGAAGCGAGCTCTATAGGAGTTCCTGAGTCTCGTCGTGATGGAATTTATGATGGCAGAGATATTCAAGGTTTAAATGTTAAGATATTTGACCGAGAAGTAGTTCTTCAAGAACATTTGTATATATTGAATAACCTTAGTAAAGTTCAACCTTACTTGACCGCTCACAAAAGTCTTATAAAGGAAAACTTCCCCCGGATGAATAAAAGATGGTTGTTGATAGAGCATAACAAAGCTTTCATAACTTGGTTTAATGAAAGTGTTTCTAAAGAGAGTAGTTTATTGGAGACAATTCAATTGTTGTCATGTATCCCTATGTTTAATGTCATTACTTAGAGTGCATACGTCATTACTAAATTTTCTTTCTATACAAAATCAAAGAATGATCGTACCACCATGTAAAATAATAGGGTTATGGTTGAACCTGAATCGATGTACTTGTCTACTTCTAAAGATAGCAATCATTTACTAGCGTCTAGAGCGTGCGTACTTTAGGGCCATTGAGGAGATTTTGGAGATTGATTATGTTGTTTTTAAAGTGTCTTTATTTAAGCGTAAGTGGGTTGACGGTAACACTGGTGTAGAAACCGATGAGTTAGGATTCACGCTGGTTGATCTTTGAAAGAAAACTTATATGAACGCACCATTCATCATGGCAACCCAAGCAAAACAACTTTTTTATATCATTGATCCTTCTAACACTATGCGGTCAATTGTTCGTCACGGAAAATATCTTCCTGATAGTACTGATGAAACTCAAGATTTTAACTATGAGATCCCTTGTTTCGTAACACATGTACGTCATTCAACTGAAGAAAATGATTCAGATGATATGCATGCTATCCGTCGTGATCATAAAGAGGGGATATGAGAAAATTAGTAAGTAACATTTTTATATCACTTACTATTTTATAATTATTCATTTTATTCTTTTTTATTCCTTTTACTAAAGAATTAAAGTTTTTGTTGATCATCCTAATTGATTTCAAATGTTGTTCAAATTATAGGTGTTTAACGACCAGTGACGAATCCTAGCAGAGAACTTTTGTACAACCTACAAAACTTTCTATTTTGGTTATTGGTTTTGTTGGTTAATCATTTGTTCTAGTTTTTTTGTAAAATTATAAAGTGTGTGCCATTTTGACTTTGCATTTTGTGTAAACAATGAATATCTGTGGGACAATGTTTCTGTTTGAGAAATTGACAAAACGTACACTGCTTTTGTTTTATGAATTTGCAAAATATGGTTCTATATTCTGTAATATGATTTTGTAATACAGGTACGAATGACAATATTAAAAAAATGTTATCCCCTCAGTTTTTATTAAACATGAGGTAAAAATATTGAGCTATTACCTCGGTTTTACACAACATCGAGAGTAAATATTAGACACACCATTCAGTTCTGAAAATAACAAAAATACATAAGTTGGGGTTGAAACCCATGCGCGGATAACTTAACCCTTCAATTTTTTAATAACTGAGGGTAAAGTGACAACTTTTCATGACGTCCTTTGTTATCTCGCTTCTGTAGCTGAGGTTAAATGCATTTCGCGTTCGAGGTGATATATGTATTTTGTTGTAGTGTGAATATTTGGAATGTCGTGAGTTCGAACTTACACCTGTGCCATTGGATATCCCTTCACAGCTACCAATTGTGTTGACCTAACGAGACATTCATGTGGTAATTTAATATGATATACTCTCTCTATTTTTATTTATAAGAAAATTTTAACGTTTTAGATTCATTAAATAATCGATGTATTTAACCTATATATAATTCAAATACATTATTTACTCAATGAATAACTTATAAAAGAGAATAGAGAGAGTATATAATTTAAACTCAATAAAAAAAGTTTATATTATTTAAAAATAATATTACAATTTAATTAAATAATTTTAATATTTTTCGGATTCTTTGAATTTATGGTTTAGTGTTGTTCACTATACCCTATGTGATCACAAATCCAATAAAAACTCCAAAATACGTTGTGTATCATCTAAATTTCAAAAACTCAGATGTGCCTAGTATTCACCAAACCATTTCATTAAAGAAGTATTTCATTTTTGTCAAAAATATGTCTGGATTCCAATTTTCGGATCCACCTTGCCTACATATTTCCTATGTTTTCTTATAAAGGGAGAAGAAAAGTTTCAGATTTCAATATCTCAATTAATTCCATGATAATATTTTACACACTCATAAACTATAAGGGCGTTTTTGTTTTGCAAAATAACAATTACTAGATAAAATAGTACAAGACAATTCAAAACAATACATAATAACTTTTTGTATTGTATTGTATTTGATGATTTAATTTTTTATATAAAAAGTTTTTATTTTAAATTTTTTTATCAAATTATATACTAAACTTTATATATGTTGGTAATAATATTTTAATTTTATGTTGGGTGCTGAAATTTTGCCACGATTGTTTGCGGAGGGTTTCAAGAATGAAGTTTATCAATATGCTCCTTTAATTGATTCAAAACAATGAGTTTGAAGTCTTAGTTGATTGAGTTAAGGACAACATCTATTTTACACGTGGTTGGGTTGCTTTGTGTGACTTCTATGGAATTCAGTTTGGTGCTTGAATTTTTCTTTTATACACTGGTCATGGAAAATTTAGAATTATTTTAAAATATCATTTTTACCGATTAATAGAACCTCTTGTTTTTAACCTTCATATGAAATTTAAAATAGATAAGAAATTTAAATTGTACTGAGGCATCTTTCCTCTGCCAACTCTATGTCCAGGATTATCAACACGGTCAAAAAAATTTGTATCATACTTTGACTTTCTTAGGAATTTTAGATTTTCTATGAGACTCTAATCCATTTTAAAAATTGACGCTTTCTATGGAACTTAAACTCATTTCGAGGCTTTTTCGTCGTATTATTCTATAACTCAATTTGAGGTCAACATTTCTATGAGACTCTAATTCATTTGGTTGATGCGAAATAATAGTTCATGTATCTTAATCCTTATTTTTCATAAGTATCATAATTTGGGACGAGCACAACAATGAGATTGTTTTCGACTACCTGACTAATCCACATTTACAATGTGATCGTACTTGTTGTGAATCTTGTTGTTAATTACGACAAAATTCAATATCAATTTGTGAGACAGATAATAGTAGCAATCAAAATAAATAGTCTACAACAATAATCTACTCTCCAATTCACTATACTCATAAAGTTATTACAAGAGATTACATATGAGTTACAAGAAAATAACATTTGCTTTCAGGTTTCCAAGAACAACCCTGAAGGTTTCCAAGAATTACCCTATTTTATATTGTTTTCCAATCTCTTCAACCTTCAATATATGAATAACTCAAACCCAAAGTGTAAACAAGTGTTTCTCAATTCCCAATAACCTTAGATAACTCCAAAAATTTCCAAAATCCTTGTCTTTTTAATGTTATCCTTGAGAATAGCCAAAACCCTATGTTATGCCTTTAAACCATTACTCTCCATTTTTTGTTGTAAGCTCTAAGATTGTCGCATTATAATAACAGAAGAGATACATATTTATAATAGCCAAAATCCAACAAATTCATAACAAATTCCAAAACATATCTCTTTAATTATTAGAATAAAATATATTATTATAATCTTATAATATCTCTCAAATATTATAAATATATTATAATATCTCTTAAACTATATATATATATATATATATATATATATATATATATATATATATATATATATATATATATATATATATATATATATATATATATATATATATATATATATATATATATATATATATATATATATATATATATATATATATATATATCGTTTAGAATATTATAAATATATATCTTATAATATCTTTTAGAATATTATAAATATTTTATAATATCATTTTATATTAATTTATATGAAATATTCTAACATTAATGAATGGATCAATGAACCGAATCGACTGAACCCGATACTTGTAAATTTCTCGGACCAGATAACTTTTCGGCTTTCTGATTTTTAGTAATATTGAAACATGTTTTCTTTCTCTTCGACAAAAAAGATTTTATGGCATATTCCAACAATCTGCACCTTGACTTTAAACCATATTGATACCAATTTAACCATCAACAACCTTGCTGCTCTCTACCAGTGTTGAAACTTTGATCATTAACCTTGATCAAATTCAAGCCACCATTGAATCTTGATCTCGACACTTGCATCCACTTGTTTTCACTTACCATTTTCTTCCTAGGTAATTTAACAAGCCTACTAGTATGATTTTTCAACCACCATTGACTCCATATTATGATACGGTGGGAGAACTGACTTGAAGGTTTTGCGTTTGATCGCAAATGTTGCAGTTAGCAAGAGTCGCCACCGACTTTTCTTTTATCCAAAAGGAAAGGTGAAAAAGCACAGGAAAGACCTTTGAGATTATTTCTTGAGTTCGGGGGGTAAATTATGAAAAAGGAAGGTATTAACACCCTTTTCATCCATGGTTTTCCATGGGCTCTTAGTTACTTGCTAGATCACTTGCTTTTGTTTGAAATTGTGTTTTGTGTGGTTTTTTGAAAGTATTTTGTAAAGAGGCCATGGTTTAGACAAACTTTGTAATGATTCTCATTCGTAAGAATGTATACAAAGTGTTTGATCTTTTGAAAATGTTTTCAAGTTTGAAAGATGTTTTGAAAGTGTTGGTATTTGTTTTGAAAATAACAAGGATGTTTGTTTGAAATTGAGCAAGTAATTAGGAGCATTCTACCTACTCAAAAGTCTTTCTTGTTCATTTTCTTTTTCTTTGACATTGTTATGTATCATTGATTTGATAAGTAACCCTATCTTTGAATGTAAACGGGACGGGCGTGGGTCATCGTATAACCATGATTAGCAATGTTGCAAGGTATTTTAGCATTCTCTTTGAGGGACTAAGATCATTTGAAAGGCAACTTAGATAGCGTCATCGAGGGACTATGATCTTATATTTTGCTTGTTTTTGCTAAGATACCTCGCATGCGTAATATGGCCATTTTGTAAAGGAAACCAAGTGGATTTACCCTAGGGGTGCTTGTGTGTAAGTGTATTGTTTTCATGCTTGATTTTGTCTTTGATTAGGATTTTCTATTTGATTGGTTTTAGTCTTTCCATACAAATCCTAATTACTAACATGTTATATAAAGCGATAAATTTCGAAACTTAAAGTTACTAGGCTATTGCAATACTTGTGGGAGGGGGTGTACAAATTGTAAATGGGGATTGCAAGAATATAAACCTAATTAATCTATTACAACCAAATTGAATTTGTACAAAAATTGAAATAAATAATGTACAAGATGAATAAATATGCAAGAATGCAAATATAAAGAAAATGGATAATTTTGTTTGGATTTTTTAGGAAAAGTGAATTTGTTTTAAACTAATTAATTAAAGAAAAATAATTAATTAAAATAATAAAAGTAAACCTAATTACTAAGGAAAGACTTTAAATAAAACCCTAAATCTATCAATTGATTAAAAAGAAATTAAGTTTATAAGAAAAGTATTTTTTTTAATATTTTTGTCCTAAAAATAATTTATAGTATTATAAAATATTTTTGACCTTTTTTATATTACAATAATATATTTTAATTGGTATAAAAGAAAATAAATAATAACCTAGTTTTAATTAAATTTACAAGAATAATTAGTAAAATAAATAAAGTGTGGTTAAATAAAATATTTTTGTGAGAAAAAAATAAATAAGCGAAGTTAAAATATAAATCTACTATTTTTGTATTTTTTTTTTTTGATTTTTTTAGTATTAGTAAAGTAATTAAGAAAACAAATAAAAAGAAAATAAGAAAATAAAATAAAATTGGGCCAGGGGTGCTGATAGCCTGCAAGGGGTTAGAAAGTGTTATGGACTGGGCCCGACAGACCCAATAGCATTGATAAGGCCCAATCCAAACGGGCTTACTGGGGGTCACGCCGACCAAAGGATCATAGTCGTGCCCGACGTACTCCCTGGGGCTACTTGCTCGACCTCCTACTGTCCAGCTCGACCTCACCTCGAGCACCCCTCCTAGGGCAGACTCAGTCCACTGCACCCTGTTTCCAGTGATTTCTGGTAAACAACCGCTAGTCTTCCAAACTATCGAATAATCTTTCTTACTGTTATTCAATTCCTCTGGTAACTCACAGGATCGACTAGATTGATCCTAGGACTCCTTGGATATTAAGGTTACTCTCACGATCGAACAGATATTCATGATTGATGTTGTATATGCGTTTGGCTTATTTCGATTTCTCTCTCTAAAAGTCTAAAGATGTAATCAAAATGTGTGTGTGAAACTAAGTTGCATGAGTAAATATTAATTGTAAAGACATGTGAGATTGCATAAAAGTCAAGTAAATGGTTTCGAATTATAAAACAGTTAACGTAAAGGATTTCTGGAACGTAAAAGGTTTGAAATATGAAGAAAGCGTTTAATGCAAGAAATCTGTAAATGACTTTAAGTAAAAATATGCGTTCGAAGGATAAGACTTGAAGGTAAAGGTATGGAAAATATGACAGTTTTCTGAAATATAAAGTGCTTGAAATGTGAAGAAAGCATTAAAATGTAAAACTTTGAAGAAGAGATTTCGAAGTGAAAAGACTGTAAATGAGAAAACTTGTAAATGTTATTTGACAAAAAGATAAAGGAAAGTGCTGGAAATGGTAAAAGGTTTTCATTAAATCAGAAATACATGGTGCTATCATACGTACATTTCTCTTGCATTCGTTTCCCTTGCCATGTGGTAGTTTGAATGTTACTGAGTATTTTGTATAATAGATATGACACACGAAATCCTAATACTAAGACTTCTATTTATACTAATTCGACCATAACGGTCTTGCTATAGGATTATGCCACGTTTAGAACATGCAGGACAATGCCTCTTTAATCTTTTCCACGTGTCCCCAAATGCACCAGCACATAACTTTCAAACTTCGAAAGTCCCGCTTCCATTTGAATTTCAAATGCTTTGGTACTTCTCCGTTTCGAACGCTCTTCCCAGACACAGCCTTGTTGTTATTTCGAGACTTCTTTAGATATGTTCCCATAATTGCCACTCGAAGCTCCAAGCTTTGACATACTTATTCGAAACACTGCTTCTGCTACTTCGAAACATGACGCTTTACCTCATTTCGATCGAAACGTTTAATTCACTTGGCTTCTAATATCATTATCAAAATCTTCAGCCAACAAATTGCCCCTTTAAAATATGTATTTCGATTCCTCTGAGAAATACCTATTTTAAACACCTACACAAGATTTTGATGTGACTTTCGAATCATCGTAACATTTAATGCATTTGACTCCAGTCACGTCAATCATAGCACCTTTTGGATTCCTTAACCGCTTGGAGCCACTTCACAGCATGGTGCAGTTACAAATAATGATTATCTTTAAATCACGCCTATTACCCATGTTAACTTTACGCCACCTCTTCATCACACCAACCCATGATTTCCACGTATCACACCCTTATTCAGTGGGTGCTTAAACTTCCCCATTATAAAACATCACCAACTTAATCTTTTTCTTTCCTTTTCACACTCTAAATCTTTTACCCTCCTTCTCTCGTCAAAAAACCCAAGCTTTCAACATCTTTCAAAAATGTCTTCTTCTACTTCATCCCAACTCAAGAAAGTCTCCAAGAAGAAAGGAAAAAGTGCAGGAGCTACCATGGAAAGTAAAATCATCACTCACCAAGGTCAATCCGTTCTTGCCCCTCAGATGATTTCAAAGGAAAAAGAAATGTTGTATGCGTCACAGGTACTCATTCCTACCAACGTTGCTGGTAAGAGGTTAGCTTTAAATGGCCCTCTTACGGTTTTTGAAATATTAAAAGACACCAGGACGATTTTCCCAGTTTGTTATAGTTTTAAACCCTTATTTAACAAAATGGACGCCCCTAAGGCAGTAGAATCTCCTAGTTCAAATACCATAGAAAACCCAACTGTTCCTCCTAAGGACCCCTTTGTATTGGATTATGTAAAAAGTAATTTTAAGCCATTTCGATCTTGCCCCACCTCTGATATTGCTTATCAAAATTGGTTCAAGAAAGTAGAAGCTAAGAAATCCCAGCAATGGGAAGAATTAGGTATCTATAACCTGATTAAGCAATTGAAGCCTGGTTTCACCTACAGCCACCCTCTGCTATTCGCGTCCCTCTATTTTTGGGACAGTACCTATAACACTTTCCATCTCCCAGGTGGAATGATCACCCCAACCTTCTTCGACATAGCGGCCATCACTGGGCTATCGCCAGTGGGAGAAACTTATATACCCGACAACAAAGAACATTCAAGCATAATTGACTTCGAAGTCAAGCTAGCCAGCTTTTCCAAGTTTATCAGTCATTACCATGCTGAGGGGGACAATGTATTTGACGTAGAGCACATTGCTTTCTTAACCTTGTGGCTGTCAAGATACGTTTTCTGCAGTAGATCCCTACAGGTAGCTAGTAGGTTCATTCCTCTAGCTAGGGACTTGCATGAAAATCGAAAAGTGTGCCTAAGTGAACTGCTCTTAGTTGACCTTTATGAAAGCCTGAGGTCAGCTGTTTCGAGCCTCAAATCCCACACCTCCAAAAATATTCTGTTGGCTGGCCCCTTTTGGTTACTTCAACTATGGCTAAATGCCATGTTCGAACCCTCCTTATCAACCGCCAACACCATTGATGAGCAAGATTCTGAGATAAATGATAGGATAGTCGAAGGCACTAGGCTTCGAAGATTAACTCCCAATGACGACAAAGATGACTTCAAAGTCCAATTCTCGAAGTACATCATGATATTCTCCAAAAGGCACAAGTTCGAAGAGAGCATGGCGCCTTTTGCTTCGAGGGCTCATGGACCTTCTTGGTTCACCATGGCTCTCTCAGAAGCTATCAAGAGCAAGGAGATTCAGGATGTATGGAGAGCTTTTTTGCTGCCTAGACTTATTTCTTCAAGAATAACTCCAGCCAAGAACCAGATTTTTCTCTTTGCCTACCAACCAAACTTTGTTTCGAGGCAGTTTGGCTTATGCTAACTGATTCCTGAACCTTTATTTCAAACTGAGAGCGCCATCACTTCTGGACGAACTTTCAAGGCACGGGAAGCTAAGATACAGCAAGAACAATATCAAGGCTTTGCCCAATTTGAGCTGATAACCTTCGAACCTACCCATCTCACGGCTAAAGGATTTCTGGAATGGTGGACCAAGTTTTATCAAACTTATATGTTCGATACACTTACAATTCAACAGAAACTAATTGATGCCTTCGTTGTGCAGGTACCAACAAAGAAAGGTATGTTTACTCATGCCAAAGAGATTAAAGCTTTCCAAAATTATTTTGAAACTACTTATGACCCCACGCGCTTGGACTCCACTGTGCATCAAGCGGCTGAGACCTTGAAGGAAAAATTTAAACAAAAAGTTTCTAAGTTAAAACTTCCTTCAGGGCTGTCACCTGAGGATAGGTATAGGTTGGCATTCGAAATGCATCCACCTAAATTTCCCAGATTACCTACCTCAGAACTGGCTCTGGCTTGGTTTCCCCATATCCTTGGTGGTTTACTTGCAAAGAGATGTTCAAATATCTTCAAAGGAAACCAAAGCCATCTGAGACTGTGACATGGGCTCGATACTGGCTTCATGATTTCCCAGGACACCTTCGATACGACCTTTCTTCCATGTCAATTAAATCTGATCAAGGCACAGGTGCGAATGCTTGGGAAAATCCCAAATGTCTTTTATTTTCCATATCTTTAACCTTTGCTTTAATTGTTTCGATTTTCAGCCATCAGGATAAAGACAGCTGCCTCGAAGTCGAAAGAAGGGAGCTCCTCTCAAGCCTCCATCGAAACTACTGACAAAGTGACTCCACCCGAAACAACCACTATTGCTGCAACCACAACAACAACAATAATACCAACAACAACCGGTGTTCCAATTCCAACGGTAATCACTTAGCCTTGATGTTTCGAATTCACTCATGCTTTATGGTTTGCATCTAACTCTTCGTTTAAAATCTTTTCAGACCAATAAGCTTCCTCCTACTACTCCCAAGAAGCGGAAATCAAGCACCACTGGGGAAGATCCCAAGGCTGGAGGAAACTTAAATACTGCTTCGAAGAAGAAGCCAAAGAAAGATATTTCGAAAAGTACCGTCCCAACTAGTGTCTCTGGACTTGATTCCAGGGATGCTGCTCCCTCACCCAAATCCAAAAATCCACCTTCGACCTCCAACCCAACGTTGGAACGTATAGCTAGTAACCTCTCCTCCGAGAGTCCACAGGTAAATTGAACCTTTAAATTTTTGACAATAATAGCTTCTTATTACCTTGGTGAATATTTTTAATATTCTGTTGTTCTTTGCAGAACATCTTGAATCCAGCTTCCACTATTTCGAACTCACCATCCAGAGCTGCTGCTCCGCTCAACTCCTCTCCTCAAGGAGATTCCAGCAACCTGGTTCAAAATAAAGGTTCCTCCAATATGGCGGTTCTGGCTGGAACTTCTGAACAGCAGGATGATCAAGGTACCTCCATTCCTCTGAAAGAGATAAACGAAACAACACTTCAAACGTTTGCAGAGGATTTGCAAAGGGCTTCTCTTCAAAAGTCCCCTCTTGAAACTCTTCAAGAGGACCCAAAGGACACTCAAACTGAAGAAGAGAAAGCTGATTCTGGGCAAAGAGCCGAAGAATCTGCAGACGAAGAATCTGAAGAGGAGAATGCCAATGACGGTTCGACTGCTGGGACGGAGTCCAACGCAAATAGCAGTGAAAGGGATGGTATCGAAGTGGTGGACTTGGATGAGGATGAAGAAGACCAAGAGCACGAAACGAATGAAGGGGATGGTAATGCAACCAACGAACCCATAGAGGTTGAAATGGACGTGGCTCCCCTACGTGTGGAACTCCCTCAATCCTCTCTGTCTCGAATGACTGACGAGGAACTGGCACTTCTGAGACGAAATGACCCTATTGGGTACATGAAGGCAAAGTTGGCTCAGAGGGACGTCCCACTTGCTAGGGCTGGCACAAGTTCGACCAGCTATCCTCTTCCCACAGATGAAATAATTGTTCTTCTTAATAAAATTAGGAAAACCATTCTTAATGTGGATATATTCGAAGTGCTTAAGCAAGATAGTACTGCTTGCTATACTATGAAGGAGCTGCTCACAAAGGTCAATCTTTCTACCTGCTCCTTGCCAGTTAGTACTCTCTTGTTCGATCTTCAGGCTTTGCTGGACAACGTAACTAGTTACCTTCTCCAAGACGAATCTGCTGCCAAGAAGGTTCAAGAGAAACGCATTGCCATGGATGCTGCTTATGAACAAGCTTCGAAACTCTCTCAAGAAGCTGAGGATCAAGCTATGCATCTGAAGCAGGCGAAAACTGACTATGAGGCTCGAGCTGAGTCTATACTTCTTTGGGAAAGGTAGATTCTGGAACTTCAACAGAAGGTTAAGGAGGCTAAAGAACAACAAATAGCCTTCGAAACCAATACTGATGGTAACCAATTCGAAGAGCTTCTCAACCAGGGTCTTGCGGAAATGGAGACTGCAGAACAACTTAAAGGAGAAGTGGCAACCTTGGAAGGAGCCAGGCGGTTCGCTCAGCAGAAACTTGAATCATTTCGAAGCACTTTTAATCGATTGAAAAATAACTCTTATTTCTAGATTTTGATGTTTATTTGACTACAATTTTGGTTTCTTATATGTAATATTCGAACAACGCCATTTTGGCATTTTATCTTGCCATTTTGGCTTTTTATACCATCTTGTTTATGTTGTTACTATTCGAATCTCCTGCAGGCTTGGCTTATATTTCTTTAGATATTTCCCATTAACCTTTAGGATACATTTATCATCCATGAGTTCTTCGATTTCGTATGCATTGTTTGAGAATACTTTTAATATTCGAAAAGGTCCTTCCCAATGAGGTGACCATTTACCTAACGCTTTATTCTTCTTGTCCATAGGCAATATGACTCTCCAAACCAAGTCATTAATAATGAATACTTTTTTCTTCACCCTTTTATTGTATGTTCTGGCCACTCTTTCTTTTTGCCTCATCAAAATTTCCAATGCATGTAATCTAATTTCGTCCAACTCAACTAATTCATTCATCATCATTTCCCAATATAATGCAGCTGGGATTTCGTTTTGTCTCTGAATTCGAACTGATTGTAGATGAATTTCTACTGGCAACACTGCATCATGACCAAATGTGAGTTGGAAAGGCGTAGTGTTAGTAGCTTCCTTAGGAGATGTTCTACAAGCCCATAATATTTGGTCTAGAGTTTTGTGCCAGTTTCTTGGCTTTTTGCCAATATGCTTCTTGATTAATCCTATTATTACTTTATTTGCTGCTTCGACTTGACCGTTTGCTTGAGCATAATATGACGTTGATGTTAGCAATCTAAACCCCATTTCTTGGGCAAATCCTTGCATCTTTCTACCAGTAAACACAGAGCCTTGGTCTGTAGTTATGCTCTCTGGCAATCCGAACCTATAGATAATGTGCTTTTGTATAAATTCAATAATAGCCTCTTGATCAGCAACTATCAGTGGTATAGCTTCGATCCACTTGGTAAAATAATCTATTCCCACCAAGATGTATTTCTGTCCTTTGGACGAAGCAGGATTTATTTCTCCTATCAAATCCAATGCCCATCCTCTAAATGGCCATGGTTTGATGATCGAATGCAACTCACTTGCAGGGGCATGTTGAATTCCTGCATGTTTCTGACATTCCTCACATCCTTTAGCAAAGTCTATGCAATCTTTGAGCATGCTAGGCTAATACAAGCCGTATCGAAATAACAACCATTTCATTTTATGGCCTGCTTGATGTGCCCCACATGCCCCATTATGGACTTCAGACAATGCTAAATATGCCTCACTTTCTCCTAGGCATTTTAATAATACACCCTCTTGGGTCTTTTTAAACAATTCGTTCCCCATGAGGAGATATGACAATGCTCTATATTTTGTCTTTCTATCCACATTTAGAGTTGGGTCTGCTAAATAACTCTTCAGTGGACTTCGCCAATCTGCATCTGACAAAGTATTTATGGCTAATATTTCGAATCCCTGTTTCTCAGCATATCCCAATCTCATACTTTCCAGATCCGATGGTGTGAATCTAGTAGCCATAACTCTTCCCCTTAATTCAACCAAATCCTTGAAGTTCTTGGTAGACACTTTATAACCCGAAGCCAACTGCGCTAAGTTATTTGCTTCTTGGTTCTCTACTCTTGGTATGTGTTGAATATCCATGTATTCAAATTTCCTCAATAGCCTATTGACTATGACGAAGTATACCATTAAATTTTCTTTTATGCACTTGTATTCCTTTGTGATTTGTTTGACCACTAATTCAGAGTCTCCTTTAATTTCGACTCTGCTTGCCCCCAATTCCAACAAAGCTTCAAGTCCAACAATGAGCGCTTCATACTCAGCTTCGTTGTTCGAACAACGAGGACCATCTAATTTATACTTGAAATTTGTTGGAATTCCTTCAGGAGAAATCAGAAGGACTCCAACACCACTTCCATTCCTGTGGGTTGAACCATCAAAGTACAATTTCCATGGTTGCATTTCGACGTAACTCATGACAGTCTGCTCAACCAAAGAATGGTCCACAATGAAGTCAGGAATCACTTGACCTTTCATAGCTTTTAAAGGCATGAAAGTCAAAGAATATTCTGTTAAGGCTAAAGCCCACTTGCCAACTCTGCTATGCATTATTGGTTTTGAAAGCATATGTTTAATGACATCGAAATGAGATGAAACATAAACATCAACAGGTTTTATATAATACTTGAGTTTCATACAAGAGAAATACAAGCAGAGACATAGCTTTTCTAAATTGCTATATCTGGTCTCTGCATCATTTAGCACTCTACTTAAATAGTATATGGCTCTTTCGATGCCATTGTTATCTTCTTGTGCTAGCATACTACCTATACTAACTTCAGAGGCAGATATGTACAATCTCATGGGCTTCCCCCATGAAGGTGGAGACAAAATAGGAGGCTGAGAAAGGTATTCTTTTATCCTGTCAAACGCTTCCTGGTGAGCTTCGTTCCATTCGAAGGCTTGGCCTTGCTTTAGACGAAGTAATGGAGAGAAAGCTTGGGTTCTTCCACTTAGGTTCGAAATGAATCTTCTGAGGAAGTTAATTTTCCCTAACAGAGATTGCAACTCCCTTTTTGACGTAGGTGCTTTCATCTCCATTATGGCTTTGGTTTTGTTCTGGTTGATTTCAATTCCTTTCTTGTGAACCACAAAACCAAGAAAATCTCCAGCCTGCACAAAAAATACACATTTAAGGGGATTCATTTTTAAGCCATGTTTTCTCATTCGCTCGAATGATTGGCTTAAATGATGCAAATGTGCTTCTGCAGATATGGATTTGATGACTATATCATCAATATACACCTGCATGAAGGTTTCAATGAAATCATGAAAAATTGAATTCATTGCCCTTTGATAAGTTGCCCCAGCGTTCTTTAAACCAAAAGGCATCACCACCCATTCGTAGGTGCCTAAGGCTCCTGGGCAACGAAATGCTGTCTTTGCAACATCTTCTTCAGCAATGAAAATCTGGTTATACCCAGAGTATCCATCTAACATACTCAAGTATTCGAAACCTGCAGCAGAATCTACTAGCATTTCTGCCACAGGCATGGAATATTCATCCCTAGGGGTTGCAGTGTTTAAATCCCTAAAATCTATGCAAATTCTTAAAGAACCATTTTTCTTAATAACAGGTACTATGTTTGCTAACCATTCGACGTACCTTGTTGTTCTGATGAATTTGCAACGCAACAACCTTTTGATCTCAGCTTTAATTTTTGTGAGAACCGCTGGTGCGAATCTTCTGGGAGTTTGTTTGATGGGCCTCTTGCCATCTTTGATTGGCAGTCTGTGTTCGACCAACTCCCTCTTTAAACCTGACATCTCGTCGTAATCCCATGCGAAACAATCTTTGTTTTCCTTGAGGACTTCGATCACTTCCTTCTTGAGGCCTGGGCTAAGTTTAGCACTTATGTAGGTTACTCTTTTCGTTTTTTCATCCCCTAAGTTAACTTCTTCGAGTGGATCTTGTGCCAACATTTTGGCACCTGAGTTTATGGGGTCCCTTTCGAAGCCTAAGGGTTCTTTATCATAGATGGCATCCAACCTCTGATCCATCTCAAACTCTTCGAAGGGTGAGCATTTCGACCCATCCCCACTTACTTCATTCATCTTTATAGTTGATTTATTTATTGAAATTCTGGCTGCAGATACTTAATGTCACGTTCAATGTTATGACACCGTATCTGACTTACTATATGACAGTAAATACAAAAGCAATAAAGAACACAGTCAATTGTTTACCCAGTTCAGTGTGCAACAACACCTACTCTGGGGGCTACCAAGCCAGGGAGAGAATCCACTATAAGAGATGTTAATTCAGGAATAAACCAACCAGTTTATCTCCTTCACTTAAGACCTACCCAATGCAATTCCAATCTAAGTACAACTTAAACCTGAGTTCCTACTCACTCCCCCTCAATCACAGCAGTGATACATAAACCAATTTGACTTAAGAATTGATTAAGACACTCTTCAAAAAACAAACACTTGATTAAGCTTCACAGCTTTTTAATCAAGCAACACAATCACTCGTGCTTCACAGCTTTGAGTGATGCACACAACTAACTTGACTCTGCTTCACAGCTTTAGTCAAGGAACATTCAAACACTCTTGCTTCAAAGCTTTGAGTGCTACACAACCCTTACAATTAGAAACCTATTCCAAGGCACTTATCACGATGATAATTGCTTGGAGTACAATAATCAAATCTATATAGATTACAAATGATCTTCTGATCAAATCAAGAGTGGTCCTTGAAAAACAGCAGCTCTGTTGAATATATAGCAGCTGCAACTTCAGTTAGGGTTTCCAAAATTCTAGGGTTAATTCCGTTTGACCTAAAGACCAGGTCACAGGACTTTATTAACCAGGTTAGGGTTGAGCTAGGTTACCCCTCAGAAAACGCAGGATTCTGTTCAGGAAAGACTGAGTTATTTCCTGAAAACACTCAGACTTATCCATCTTGCAAACCTGTTAGTTCAGAACAGGATGTCATAACATCTGTTATGACATCTGAGAAAACTTGTCTACTGATTTAGCAAAATGTGATCATTTTGCAAAATGCTCAGATACACACTTATAAACATCAGTACTTCAATTACAATATTTTTCTGCAAAGGTACCTAATGAGTCAGTACAAACTGAACTAGAATGTTATGACATCAGTCATGACATTCACACATACACTTGGGATTTACCAAAAATGCAAGCCAATACCTAAACACCTACAAACTCCCCCTTTGGCAGATTTTTGGCTAAAGACCCTAAACAATCAGAGATAGATAGCAGCAGAAATAAGTGACAGCAGAAAAATAGAATGTCAAGTACTAATTAAGTAAGTACCAAAATATTCTCCCCCTCTTTAGCCACAAATGGGCCAAAGATACATGTTCATAAAATTATACAGTTATCCAAAACAAAATAACAAGAGCAGCAGCAGAAAACAACTTCCAAACTCCACCAGATATCAGCACCAACCAACAACACCACCAAACAGCAATCAACCTTCAAGCACTGTCATCAGACTCAGAGGAGCTAGTTTCTTCAATGTTGAGATATCCTTCACCTTCTTCCCCTCTGTTTTCTTCAGCTTCCTCCTTTTCTAGCCTAGCAATTAGCATTTATAGGGTCCTTTTTCTAGCATCCAGCTCTTTGCAAGTTTCTTTTAAAACAGCTATGACATCTGATGTCTTGGACTGGGTCTTCACAGACGATGTCTCAGCTGATGTTATGACAATGTCTGGAGCATGAGATCCCTGAAACAGTTTGTAGTGCAGGCCAAGGGCAGGAGCTCTTTTGCAGACTGTATCTCTTGCCACAAGGATATCAGGGTATTGTGCAAGGATGATTCCACAAAGAAGGGAGGGAAAGGCAATTGGTCCTTTGACAGCATAACTGCCAGCATGCTTTAAAGTTTGTTCAAAGATGTACCTCCCATAGTCAAAAGCAGTCTTGGTTCCCACAGCATAGATAAATCTCCCCAATCCTGTGGAGATAGTTGATTTGTGATTTGTAGGCACCCAGTTTGCTGCACCTATTTTATGCAAGATGGCAAATTTCATGCTGAGTTTACTAGCATTCAGCTTCCCTTTCAAGGGCCAGCACTTTACTTGCCTGGCTGTGATGGTTAGACAAACTTCATTGTCAGTTGCCTCTAGATCAGGACAGTCCTCATTTATTCTTCCAAGAAACTTGTTGATTTCTGATGGAGAGAACTTGACCCTTCTTCCTCTAACAAACACACTTTCAAAGTCAGCTGACCTTCCATCAGCACAATCATTAGACAAGTTCACTACAAACTCCTTGACCAGATTTTCATAACATTTGTTAAACTTTATCACTGTCTTCATTAGCCCAGCATTCTTGATCAGGTCCATGATGTCTTTGCACTCCAAGGCATCATTGTTGAGTTCTCTCTCTAAGGCTATTCTCTTTAAGCAAACATACTTCCATCTGTTTGCATTGTCAGGATGATGAAAAGAGATGTTGTCTGTTGGCACTTCAGGCACTCTAGCAATCTTGCTGGAGGGGAGCTTCCTTCTGATGGGAGTTTCTTCAATATCAATCTCAAATTCTGATTCCTCATCAGAATCATAAGTTTCAGGTTCTTTACTCTTCTTAGAGATTGGTTGTCTAGCAGTATGCACCTGGGCCTTCTTCCCTTTTGTCTGAATACTTTTCTCAGCCATGCCTTCAGCCTTGGATTTCTTAGCATCAGGTTTATCATTCTGACTACTCTTTCTTTTCATCAATCTCCTAGCTATGCTAGGGTTCACATTAGCAATCAGTTCATTATCTGAGTAATCTTCATCCACATCAATGATAGGTGGATCAGCAGCCTTTTCAGAGGGGTTCTGAATGTTGTCTTTTGGTGTCACAACATTCTCAGTGACATCTACATTTTCAGAAACTTCCACATTTGGACTTTCTGATTGATTTAAAGGGATAGAAATCCCCGGTACAGATTGGTTGCCACTCAGTATACTAGTAACCAGCCTAGCAATAGCTTGGTGAACTTGAACTGATCCTTCTCTATTAGGTACAGAAGACGAAGGATGAGAAGAATTACCAGAGGCTGTAGCTTGAGCTCTTCCTGCATGTCTGGTTCTGAGCTTTTTGACTTTGGCTGGGTCAGTTGCCATCTCCCTGAGAGGAGTGACCTCAAGAACTTCAGATTCTATGCATGTAGTGATTGCCCTAGAATCTTGGTCAGATGATGACGATGATGAGGATGACGAAGTCGCCATGGTTGAAGACGATGTCTGAGACATTTTGATTGACTTTGAGTAATGGTAGCAGTTTGAGAAAAATCTTTGATTGGGAGGAGGAAACAGGTTGCAAGGATGAGAGAGGTAGGGGGTAAAAGGGAGTCTCTTCAACTTCTTAAAGATTTTGAAGGAATTGTGAAAGAATATGATTAACCCACTAAATATAGACTTAATAAAATTAATCCCTTCAACCTTTGTTTTAAGCAAAATTAATTGCTATAATTTCTCATGTTGGTGAATACCCAACCTGCCCCTCAAATTTTCAAGCTTATTTCCAACAAGAGCCTTGGTAGAAGAATCAGTCAGCTGAAGCTTAGTGAAACTATGTTCCAGTTTAAATGACTTCTTCTCTTCAAAGTCAATAGGGTTCAAGGAAATGTTGATTGTTTTCAGATTGTCACAACACAATGTCACAACATCTTGTGTAACATTGTACTCAGGGAGCATCTGTTTTGACCAGATGTTTTGAGAACAGAATTTATTAGACTTGTTATTTCCAACATCCTTGTCAAGATGACTTAAGGTTCTGACAACACATCCTTCTTCAAGTTTATTTGCCACATCACAGATATTATCAACCTGTAGTTTTGGAGTTCTTCTGACAGCTTCCATAGAAATAGCTCTTAGATGAAGGAGACCAAGCTTATGCTGCCACAGTTTCATCTCTTTTTCTTCTTTGATGATTTGACACATAGTGGAGATATCAGTGTTCTCAGGCTGCCACACGTAACAGTTATCTTTGGATCTAATTCGTCTCATTACAACTACTAGTTTTTCATTAATTACTAGACATTCAGATATTGAGAAGTTGACCTTGAATCCTAGATCACATAATTGACTGATACTAATGAGATTAGCATTCAACCCTTTTACCAGCAGTACTTTATTCAGACTTGGAACTCCAGGGCAGTCCAAATTACCAACTCCTTTGACTTCACCTTTAGCACCATCTCCAAAGGTCACAAAACTGGTGGTGTGAGGCATAACATTATTGAGGAGATTTTTGAATTCAGTCATGTGTCTGGAACATCCACTGTCAAAGTACCAATCTTCCTTTGCAGAGACCCTTAGGGAAGTGTGAGCTATCAGTGCAGTAGCCTTTTTCTTCCATTTAGGAGCATGTGGTACCCTTTTAGACTTAGGTTTGACACCTGAGTTCTGATTAGGATATCCATGTAGTCTGAAGCAGAAGGGTTTTATGTGACCATATCTCCCACAATGATGACATTTCCATCTTTGGTACCTTTTCTTCATATGTCTCTGTTCCTGATGTTGAGAGTTGTGTTGAGACATCTGTTTTGACATTTGCTTACCAGTACCAGATTTCTTTGCTTCCATAAATCCTAGTCCAGATTTATTTCCCACATTTTGTCCAACCTGAAGGATCTCTTCCAATTTGTCTGTTCCATTTGTCAACATCTTGACAGATTTGGTCATTTGATTCAGTTGTGAGTTCAGCAATTGAACTTCTCCTTCTAGATGACTTATAGTTTCAAGATTTGCCCTTTTTTCAGCCTCCAGCTTTATAATGAGTTTTGATTGTTTCTCATTCTGCACACAGACTTCAGCACTTTTGATACACAATTTCTTGTAGGTATCAGCCAGGTCTTCAAATGTCACTTCTTCATCACTAGTGTCACTTTCAGAAGTACAAACACTAGTTAGGGCAGTAACTAGTTTGGCAGATTCTTCTTCAGAATTACTTTCTGAATCATAGTCAGACCAAGTAACAGTCATTCCTTTCTTTTGTTTCTTAAGAAAGGTAGGACATTCAGCTCAAATATGTCCATATCCTTCACATCCATGGAATTGAATACCTCTGCCTTGGTTTCCCTTATCTTATGACCTTGGTCTTCTGCTGGAACTGTCAATGTCAGAGGGAATGTTATGAATATTAGACCTTGACTTTGGGTCCATTCTTTTGATGAGCTTGTTGAACTGTCTTTCAAGCATGGCAATAGCTTCTGATATGTTTTCTTCTTCATCCTCCTTGTATTCAACATCAGTGTTGGATACAAGTGCTATGCTTTTGTTCTTCTTGTCACCATTATCAGTGATCCCCATCTCAAAAGTCTGAAGAGACCCAATAAGTTCATCCACTTTCAACTTGCTAATGTCCTGGGCTTCCTCTATGGCAGTTACCTTCATTGCAAATCTTTTAGGCAAGGATCTGAGAATCTTCCTCACCAGTTTTTCTTCTGACATCTTTTCTCCAAGTGCTCCTGAGGTGTTGGCAATCTCCAAGATGTTCATGTGAAACTCGTGAATGGTTTCATCTTCCATCATTTTTAGATTCTCAAATTTGGTAGTCAACATCTGAAGCCTTGACATTTTTACTTTGGAAGTGCCCTCATGAGTAGTTTTGAGAGTGTCCCAAACTTCCTTGGCCAGTTCATATTGATGTACTAGTCTGAAAATGTTTCTATCAATTCCATTGAACAAGGCATTTAAAGCTTTTGAATTTCCCAGAGCTAACTCATCTTCTTCTTTACTCCAATCTTCCTCAGGCTTCAGACTGATTGTCCCATCTATCTCAGTTATGGTGGGATGAATCCATCCTTTGTCAGCAGCTCTCCAAGCCTTTTTGTCCAGAGATTTTACGAAGGCAATCATACGAGGTTTCCAGTAGTCATAATTGGTTCCGTCCAGAATGGGTGGTCTATTTCCAAAAACTCCTTCTTTGTCCATAGTGCCAGAAAGTGATATCCCTAGATCTCACCCAGTAATACAGGCAGGGTGCCTGCTCTGATACTAATTGAAATTCTGGCTGCAGATACTTAATGTCACGTTCAATGTTATGACACCGTATCTGACTTACTATATGACAGTAAATACAAAAGCAATAAAGAACACAGTCAATTGTTTACCCAGTTCAGTGTGCAACAACACCTACTCTGGGGGCTACCAAGCCAGGGAGAGAATCCACTATAAGAGATGTTAATTCAGGAATAAACCAACCAGTTTATCTCCTTCACTTAAGACCTACCCAATGCAATTCCAATCTAAGTACAACTTAAACCTGAGTTCCTACTCACTCCCCCTCAATCACAGTAGTGATACATAAACCAATTTGACTTAAGAATTGATGAAGACACTCTTCAAAAAACAAACACTTGATTAAGCTTCACAGCTTTTTAATCAAGCAACACAATCACTCGTGCTTCACAGCTTTGAGTGATGCACACAACTAACTTGACTCTGCTTCACAGCTTTAGTCAAGGAACATTCAAACACTCTTGCTTCAAAGCTTTGAGTGCTACACAACCCTTACAATTAGAAACCTATTCCAAGGCACTTATCACGATGATAATTGCTTGGAGTACAATAATCAAATCTATACAGATTACAAATGATCTTCTGATCAAATCAAGAGTGGTCCTTGAAAAACAGCAGCTCTGTTGAATATATAGCAGCTGCAACTTCAGTTAGGGTTTCCAAAATTCTAGGGTTAATTCCGTTTGACCTAAAGACCAGGTCACAGGACTTTATTAACCAGGTTAGGGTTGAGCTAGGTTACCCCTCAGAAAACGCAGGATTCTGTTCAGGAAAGACTGAGTTATTTCCTGAAAACACTCAGACTTATCCATCCTGCAAACCTGTTAGTTCAGAACAGGATGTCATAACATCTGTTATGACATCTGAGAAAACCTGTCTACTGATTTAGCAAAATGTGATCATTTTGCAAAATGCTCAGATACACACTTATAAACATCAGTACTTCAATTACAATATTTTTCTGCAAAGGTACCTAATGAGTCAGTACAAACTGAACTAGAATGTTATGACATCAGTCATGACATTCACACATACACTTGGGATTTACCAAAAATGCAAGCCAATACCTAAACACCTACATTTATTTCAGCCTCTAAGGCCGCTTTTGATTCGTTCTCAGCCATATAGGCCGAAATCCTTTCGAAAAAGGTAGACTCAGTCATGGATAAGGTTGTCGAAGTCCCAGCCTGCTGGCCGTTTTTGTATAGTGCTTTCGACTCCCTCTTCTTCACTGATTATTGTTCTATCCCAGTAAAGGCCATCATGGCGAAGGGTCATGTAGTAGTGGGCGTTTCTAGTTTCATTAATCTCATCATTTGGAACACACGAAGCAATCTTTGCCAGATTTTTATCATAATCCCTCTTGTCAACTAAATTGACAGTTGACATAAAGTAACTCTGGTCTGCTTCGATGTTCTCCATGATTCCATCATCTCTCCACAGAACTAGTCGCTGATGCTTTGACGAAGGAACTTCCCCCACGCCATGGATCCACTCCCTTCCCAGCAGTAAGTTATAGTTGGCCTTGGCTTCGATCACCATAAACATGGTGGGCCTACAGCTTGAGCCTATTGTCAATTCCAACTGGACCACTCCCAGTGTTTTGCCCACTTTTCCCTCATAATTGGACAGAACCATATTATGGGGCTTGATGTCTCCTTCGCGGATCTCTAATCTTTTTAGCATGAAATGGGGTATCAAATCGACTGCGGCACCCCCATCCACTAGAACTTTGTTCACACCATGGACACCAACTTTCGCCCGAATAAAAAGTGGCTTGAGATGGTTCTTCATTGCAGGTTATGGACGTTCGAAGAATGCATTTTGTTCCTCAACAGCCCCATTGTCCATCACATAGTAGCACACAGGCCTATGTTTCATCAAATTTGTGGTGTCTTCCTCCTCATATTCATTGATTTCGGTTTCCTGCCCAAATTCGCAGGGAAGCACAGACACTACGTTACAGTTCAAGTTAAATGAAGACTCCCCCTCCGATTCGAAGTTATCTGTTATCATATCTTCGTCCTCTTCCGGGCCTGGAGTGTATTCCTTTGGTTCATCGCGTTGTTCTTCAGAGAAGAGCCTCCTATTGACTGGAGGTTTGTCTTCAGTTTGATTTTTTGGTTTGTTGGTGCTAGATTCACCTTGGTTTTTCATTGAAGTAACCCCTTTGTTTGCCACAGCTTCTCTCTCAGCCTTTCGAATCCTTTGCTGTCTGCGCCACTGGGATCTTGACATGGGGTTCCTTCCTTTGTAATTTTCTAATCTCACCTCCCCCCTTTTTGCTGTGTTGAATTGCCTCCTGTATGTCACAGCATGGCGTGCATTTCGTTCAGCGTTTCTCCATTTATCTTTGCTTTTGTCATTTCTGACCTGTAACCATCTATCGGTTGGCACTTCAGCAGGGAGTTTGAAAGTAACTCTTCGAGCAGCTTTGGGGTGAGGGCTATCAGGCCTTCGCTGTTTGTGTCTGCTGTCGAAACGTGGGCCCATCTGGACAGTTTCTTGATGGTTCCAGCAAGGGGCGAAGGGAATCGTTTCGAAGGCCCTGGCCATGCTTTGGTCATACACAGCAGAACACCTTGGGCAAATCAAGCACTTGGTTGCCCCTTTGTAGCAGCGAAACACAAATTCCAGCAAACTTTCTCCAGCCTTGGGATAACACCTAAAAAGCTGGTTATCCTGGCGCCAATTGTTTCCAGTTCGAGTCCTCTGTACCCTTTCGAAATTCGCAGCGATTCTTTGATTGCAGAGGATGCTGCACCTAGGGCATAATATCATGCCTGAATCTCCTTTGTGGCATGTCATGAGATAATCCTTGAGACTAGCATCTCCAGTGTGATTATCCCCCATTCTATACTTTTCTTTTTCTAAGTATTTTTCTACTTCCTCCATCTCAGAGCGGGGTCTTTCCATATCCACCATATTTATTTCAACATCTTCCCCCTTAGCTTCATCATCGCCCCATCCTGTGGGCTTTATATCCTTAATCTGAACCTTCGAACTCTCTGGGGCAGAATATTTGACCAAATAGTCAAATTTTCCACTGGGTTCCCCTAGAGTGTCCCATATTTCCTTCTGAGGGGAAATTGGCTGCGTGATTTGGACTTTCTCCAATTCCAGCCTCAAGCCTTCAGTGACTTGTGTTAATTCTTGGTTTTGATTTTCCTGGCCTTCAGTAGCATGGGTTTCTCTTGCAACAGCTACAGGTGCGGCAATCGAAGTCTCTGGCGTATTCTGGATGTCTTCAGTGACCTCTTTATTGACTTCGACCATCACCCAGTTTTCAGCTTCAGTACCCTTCTCTCCTGTTAGAGCGTCGCTTCGATCAGTTTCCACCATGTTGACCTCTCCAATGCATGCAGGCTCGGAGTAGTTGGTGTCTGCGACGTCCAAGGGATCTTCGTCCACTTTCATCTTCACCTTATCAGCAAACTTTAGTCTGCCATCTTTGATCGCATTTTGAATTAGATACCTGAAAAGAAAACATTGTGAGGTTTTGTGGCCTAGGAAACTATGATATTTGCAAAATCCTCTCTTCTTTCTCTGATCCAAAGGAGGTATTTTGACATTTGATGGCACAATTAGTTGGCCATCTTTGACGAGTAAGTCAAAAATCTCGTCACATTTAGTGACATCGAAGGTATAAACCTTCTTTGGAAATTTGTCACTTTTCTCATTTTCAACAATGTCTTTCCCTTTTGTGGGAACTAACAATTTGCAAGAATAAGGCAGGGCCTATTTTAATTCAGCGAGGTCGATTTCAACCTCTTCGAATTCGAATTCAGGATATTCTTCTGCTTCCTCAGTCCCAACATAGGAAATCCTTTCTTTCTTGCTATTCTTAAAGACTCTGGATTTTTCGGCCTTTAGTCTTTCGACCTGTCGAACCCTATCGGCTAACTGAGCCATATCCCTCAAATATTGAGTGTCTAGTTTCTTTCGAATAGAATAATCCAAGCCACCAGCGGCCATTTCGACTAACTCATGTTCAGGCACTACTGTGTAACACCTGGATTTCAAAAGCCTAAATCTATTCAGATAATCATCTATGGGTTCGGTGAACTTTCTCTTAACACTGGCCAATTCCTTCAAACTTATTTTCGACTGTCCCATGTAAAATTGTTCATGGAATAATCTCTCTAAGAGAGCCCAAGTGTCAATGGACCCAGGAGGCAAAGTGGTAAACCATGTGAAGGAGTTTTTTGTCAAGGAACTTGGGAAGTATTTGATCCTGAGATCTTCATTATTGGCTATATCTCCCGCTTCGGTTAGATATCTCGCTATGTGTTCGACTGTTGACTCATTGGTATCCCCCGCGAACTTTGTAAATTTAGGGACTTTATATCCCCTTGGTAAATCAGTATGCATTATGCAATCCAATATAGGAGAAGCATAATTTGGCCTTCTCATTCCTGTGTTGAGGCCATTCTGGGCCATGACTCTCTCTATCATGGTGGTTAAGTTGTTTTCTGCCAAGATGTTATCGTTTCGAACTCTATGAACGACAGCATCGGCATCTTGATTTCGACCAACCAAAACAACTCCCCTAGGTTGTTCTTCTCGAAACTCCGAGGCTTCTAGCCTTTCGACCCTTGCCCCTGGTTCCATAATTTCTCTTTGTGGGCCCGGGATTATTGGGGCTTCTAACCTTGGTGCCCTGGCCCCCAAGTTAACTTCTTCTCTGGGTGGTCTATAAATTGGGTCGTTAGCAATTTGTTCTATAACAGGCATGTTTGCTCGAAATCCCGCCTGATTCTGCCTACGCCTTTCTGGGGGAGCAAAGAAATCTGCTATTCGACTCATATTTTCAGCGTTTTCTCTGTTTGTCACAGTCACATTTTGCACTATTGGGGCAAATATCTCCTGTATGGTTTGTGCTAACACCCCTATCATATTATGGTTACTGTCATCCATCAATTGCCTAAAATCCAACTGGTTGTCTGTGGTTAAGATAGGCATTGTGCTATAACCCACTGACCCTTGGTTATTTGTCATAAACTGATTCGCCCCAGACCCAGACCCTAGTTGTGGGGATGAATTCAATGTGGAATTGTGTAAACCTGCCATAAAAGATGTTGGCATTCCATAAGAGGAGTTTCTGGTTCTATTTCCATCGAAACCGGGTGGTCTAGTTAATGGAGTGGCGGAATGGGATTGTGTCCCTGATGGTGGAACGAATCCCCAAGGGTAGCCAATGGTTCCAGTATTTCCTAGGATCGAACTATTAGTTGATATGCCACTTACACCATTGGTGGCTGTGTTACTGGTTGAAGATGCAACAGACTGTGCGTTCGAAGGGATTACATTAGATGTTCTGATCGAAGTGGACGCATTAGTGCCTGTTGTATGTGGGCCATTTTGGTCCCCTTGTTGATTGTCAGAATTAGACATTTTGTCCAAACGTTTTCTTCTGGATAAAGGTTGGTTGCTGTTGGTTATCTTACCACTTCTCAGGTTCATAAAACAGCAAACTTCTTAGGTTCCAACGTTTTTGTAATGGTTATGTCTCAACAATCTTTATTTCTAATATCCAATTATTGGTCCCACCGGGTGTGCCAATTTGTTTCCAGTGATTTCTAGTAAACAACCGCTAGTCTTCCAAACTATCGAATAATCTTTCTTACTGTTATTCAATTCCTCTGGTAACTCACAGGATCGACTAGATTGATCCTAGGACTCCTTGGATATTAAGGTTACTCTCACGATCGAACAGATATTCATGATTGATGTTGTATATGCGTTTGGCTTATTTTGATTTCTCTCTCTAAAAGTATAAAGATGTAATCAAAATGTGTGTGTGAAACTAAGTTGCATGAGAAAATATTAATTGTAAAGACATGTGAGATTGCATAAAAGTCAAGTAAATGGTTTCGAATTATAAAACAGTTAACGTAAAGGATTTCTGGAACGTAAAAGGTTTGAAATATGAAGAAAGCGTTTAATGCAAGAAATCTGTAAATGACTTTAAGTAAAAATATGCGTTCGAAGGATAAGACTTGAAGGTAAAGGTATGGAAAATATGACAGTTTTCTGAAATATAAAGTGCTTGAAATGTGAAGAAAGCATTAAAATGTAAAACTTTGAAGAAGAGATTTCGAAGTGAAAAGACTGTAAATGAGAAAACTTGTAAATGTTATTTGACAAAAAGATAAAGGAAAGTGCTGGAAATGGTAAAAGGTTTTCATTAAATCAGAAATACATGGTGCTATCATACGTACATTTCTCTTGCATTCGTTTCCCTTGCCATGTGGTAGTTTGAATGTTACTGAGTATTTTGTATAATAGATATGACACACGAAATCCTAATACTAAGACTTCTATTTATACTAATTCGACCATAACGGTCTTGCTATAGGATTATGCCACGTTTAGAACATGCAGGACAATGCCTCTTTAATCTTTCTACGTGTCCCCAAATGCACCAGCACATAACTTTCAAACTTCGAAAGTCCCGCTTCCATTTGAATTTCAAATGCTTTGGTACTTCTCCATTTCGAACGCTCTTCCCAGACACAGCCTTGTTGTTATTTCGAGACTTCTTTAGATATGTTCCCATAATTGCCACTCGAAGCTCCAAGCTTTGACATACTTATTCGAAACACTGCTTCTGCTACTTCGAAACATGACGCTTTACCTCATTTCGATCGAAACGTTTAATTCACTTGGCTTCTAATATCATTATCAAAATCTTCAGCCAACTAGTTTTAATTAAATTTACAAGAATAATTAGTAAAATAAATAAAGTGTGGTTAAATAAAATATTTTTTGTGAGAAAAAAATAAATAAGCGAAGTTAAAATATAAATCTACTATTTTTGTATTTTTTTTTGATTTTTTTAGTATTAGTAAAGTAATTAAGAAAACAAACAAAAAGAAAATAAGAAAATAAAATAAAATTGGG
Source organism: Vicia faba (assembly GCA_948472305.1). NCBI lineage: Eukaryota > Viridiplantae > Streptophyta > Magnoliopsida > Fabales > Fabaceae > Vicia > Vicia faba. Next base: position 1,642,441,354 of record OX451737.1, on the reverse strand, counting down.
CCAGGGGTGCTGATAGCCTGCAAGGGGTTAGAAAGTGTTCTGGACTGGGCCCGACAGGCCCAATAGCATTGATAAGGCCCAATCCAAACGGGCTTGCTGGGGGTCACGCCGACCAAAGGATCACAGTCGTGCCCGACGTACTCCCTGGGGCTACTTGCTCGACCTCCTACTGTCCAGCTCGACCTCACCTCGAGCACCCCTCCTAGGGCAGACTCAGTCCACTGCACCCTCACCTGGGTCCCGAAAAGACCGCGTCCTCGTCCGCCCGCACTTCACGCATCACATCCAGGAAGGAGACCACGTGCGGGTCTCCACTACACACGTAGAACCTGGCAGTTCCTTCATTGGGCCAAACCTGCCCGGCCCAATGAAGGGACCTTGGCCCAGCGCTGGGGGCTATAAATACCCTCTGTTTCTAGAGGGTCAGGTATTCATCATTCTACCCATACTCTTACTATTGCCTGCTCGTGCTCTTACTCACTTCAGCATCGGAGTGTCTTGCAGGTACCCCCCCCACCTCGTTCAAAACTTCAGCTCAGAGCCAGCCGTGATAGTCCAAGTCTGATCAGGTTAGATTAGTGGCGCCGTCTGTGAGAAACTAGCTTCCCCGTCTTGCAAACTCAAAGACCAAAGCTCAAATTCAACTACCTGTCATGGCTGATCAAGCTCGCGATGAGCAGAACGTCTGTGTCGTCGACACTAATAACGGCGCCACGGACAAAAACGGACACCTTGATAACGCCGGCAATCCCGGCCACAACACCATTCCTGCGACGACCGCCCTCGGAACTTTCTCCTACAGGGACGGAGCTACTGCATCATCCTCCTCGCTCCCACCACCTCTCGAGGACGACCCGGAGGCCCTCGCGCACTACAGAGCCGCCCGGTTCCAGGAAGTCCCCGTCCCCTCCGGGGCGGATGCCACAACACAAGCGATGTTCGCAGCAATTAATCAAACGAACTATCTCATCTTCGCCCAAGGAGAGAGACTAAAGGAGCTTGAAGACGAGCGAAGACCCCCGAGGAGGCATCAGAGACCACATACTCCCCCTCCTCGAGCGACTGAAGCTCGACACCCTTCTCCTCCGCGGAGACATTACAGGGAGACCTCTCGAAGCCCATCTCCCCGGCCAAAACAGAAACGGCCTTATCTGGAGAGGCAGCCCATCATTCAGGCCGGAGAATCCAGTCGTGACCCGGCGATATTAGAAAGAAGGCACTCCGGAGATGGGCGTGTGAAATTCAACAACCGAGCATCCCGCTCGAGAGAAACTCAGCATGACCTAGACCGTCGTGCCAGACAATATTACAGGTCCCCATCTCTGTCTCTGGAGAGAAGCGACGAGGACGACCCCTGCGGTCCCCTGTCACAGGCTATTATGGAGGCACCCATCCCCCCGGGCATGGAGAAGCCCCCTCACTTGAAGGAGTACGATGGAGTCGCGGACCCGGTCGACCACATAGATGGGTTCGAGGCTATGCTTCATTATCACAATGTCGGGGGGCCCATCAAGTGTCGTCTATTCCCCACGACTCTCAGGAAGGCGGCAATGGACTGGTACAAAGGACTCGCCCCGGGCTCAATCACCTCGTGGCGGAACCTGAAGAACCAGTTCATCAGTTCCTTCACAGCTTCTCGGCGCCACCCGAAGACCGAGGCGGCCCTCGAGGCCATCATCCAAAGACAGGATGAAACCTTGAGGGAATTCATCAACCGCTTCAACCGAGAAGCGATACAGGTCCCCTGCGCGAACCATATGAAAAGATACTTGCTGGAGAGAGGGCTCCTCCCCGGCACGGAATTCAGAAAGGCCGTGGGTATCGAGCCACCTCGGACATTCGATGCCCTCCTCGAAAAGGCCTGAGCATACATGGACTACGAGGAGAGGGAGGCGGCCAACAGAGCCCGAGATTCCAGGACTCGTGGTCCCAACAGCAGCTCGCGCCAAGAGGCTCCTCCTCGACGAACCGGGGAGAAAAGGAAGGAAGACAGACCCCGGGAAGTCCGGGAACAAAGAGGACCTTCGGGGCGTTTCACCGAGTACACTCCGCTCACGGCTTCCCGCGAGCGCATTCTGGCAGAGTGTGCCAGCACTGATTTCAAGGACGGCGGTGTCAAACGTCCCCGACCTGCTCCCACTAAGCCCGGAGCAGACAAAACCAAATATTGTCAGTACCATAGGAGCCATGGTCACCTGACTGAGGATTGCGTCCAACTCAAGGACGCCATTGAAACCCTCATCAAGGGAGGGAGGCTCGCATAGTACCGGCGAAGCGACGCTCCCCGTCGTGACGCCCAAGAAGCCAGGGAGCCAGAAGAAGACGCCCGACCATCTGACGAGTCGGTGCCCATCCAGACTGCCTTCTCCGTGACCAGGCCCGAGGATTTCGACTTCCCCGAGCACCTGCAAGAGCCACTTACAACGCACAGTAGGTGGGAATACTTCCCCTCCGCCCTGGTCATCAACGGCGGCGGGTTCAACGACTTGACCATCAATTCAGCCAAGAGGAAGCTGGACGAAATGGTCGACGCGGCTCCCCCGCAAACAGTGACATTTGAAAGGGTGAAGGGCAGGTCAGAGCCCATCACCTTCTATCTAGAAGAACTCCCCGGCGGAGCCCCGAACGCAGTCATCCCCTTACTGATAAGGGCAAGAATGGCCAATTTTGATGTACATCGCATCCTGGTCGACGAAGGGAGTTCCGTCGATGTCATGTACAGCCAACTGTTCCGAACCCTTCAGCTGGACGACTCACATCTTTCGCCATATGTGGGTTCGGACTTACAAGGTTTCAACGGCTCGACCTCCAAACCCTGGGGATATGTCGAGCTCCTAGTTACGTTTAGGGAAGGCACGGCTACAAGACAAGTCAAAGTACGCTTCCTAGTCATCGACTGCCCGTCTCTATACAACTGCATCTTGGGGAGACCGACACTGGCAGAGCTGACGGTGGTACCCTCGACCGTCCACCTGAAGATGAAGTTCTACACCAAGAGGGCACGGGTAGCTACAATCCAAGGAGACCTAGCCGCTGCCCGCATGTGCTTCAACGCTGCTTCTAAGGGACGTGATACTGTCGACATAGGGACCAGACCCTCCAAAAGGACAAGACAGGAGCCCGACAGGAAAGCATCCCCCGAGGAAGAAGTCCAGAAAGCTCTACCAAAAGTCGATTCCATAGCTCTGGACACCCGCTTCGACCAGGACGAGCCATCCAGCGGCGAGCAAATCCCACTCCGACCAATACCGGACGGGGATTTTGAACTCGCCCCCCTCGGAACAGATCCGACCAAGGGAGTGAAGATTGGCAAAGACCTCCCCGACTTGGCCAGGAAGCAAATCAAGGCCTGTTTGCGCGAGAATGCTGATCTGTTCGCCTGGAGCACCGCGGAGATGCCCGGACTCGACCCTGAGGTCGCCTGTCACCACCTCGCCATTGATCCAGCCGCTAGGGCCGTAGTACAACGTAGGCGTAGGCAGTCTCCAGAAAAAACGGAGACTGCCAAAAAAGCTGTAAAAGACCTCCTAGAGGCAAATTTTATTTCTGAAGCCCGATATTCCACCTGGCTGTCAAATGTTATACTCGTGAAAAAGAATAATGGAAAATGGAGGATGTGCGTTGATTATACCGATCTCAACCGGGCTTGCCCGAAAGATGCTTTTCCTTTGCCTAACATAGACATGCTGGTCGACAACTCGGCCGGATACAAAACGTTGCCGTTCATGGACGCCTACTCGGGCTATAACCAAATCCCGATGGCCCTGGGCGACAAACACTGCACGGCATTCATGACCAGCTCGGGCAACTATTACTACAACGTAATGCCCTTCGGACTGAAAAATGCGGGGGCAACTTACCAGCGCATGATGAACAGAGTTTTCAACAAACAGATCGGCGACATCCTCGAGGTATATATGGACGACATGATCGTCAAGTCCCGAGCAGACACCGACCATGCAGCACACCTCAAGACAGTCTTTGCCCAAGCAAGACAATGTAAAATGAGGTTCAACCCCGAGAAATGTACGTTCGGGGAATCGAAGCCAACCCCGACAAATTCCGCGCATTCTCCGACCTCCCAACACCAACGTCGAAGAAGTCGATACAAATCATGAACGGCATGCTCACGTCGCTATCCCGCTTCGTCGCGAGATCCGCTCAGCACGCCCTCCCCTTCTTCAAACTCCTTCGAAAGGAAGCGGCCTTCGAATGGAATGAGGAATGCGAGCAGGAACTACGCCACCTAAAGCAAAGCCTATCTCAACCGCTCGTGCTATCCCGACATGCTGACGGAGAGCCACTGTACTTGTACTTGGCCGTTTCGAACGAAGCCATCAGCGCGGCTCTCGTCCGCGAGACTCCCGACGGACAGAAACCCGTTTACTTCATGAGCAAAGCCTTGCAAGGACCCGAAAGCAGATACCAACAGATAGAGAAGGTGGCCCTGACCCCCGTCAACGCGGCGAGGAGGCTCAGACACTATTTTCTGGCCCACACGATCATCATACGAACCGACCAACCGGTGAGGCAACTCCTGGGTCGACCTGATATGGCGGGCAGGATGTTGAAATGGTCCCTGGAACTCTCCGAATTCGACATTCAGTACGAGAGTAGGAAAGCCTTGAAAGCGCAAGCCTTGGCCGACTTCGTCGCGGAAATGACCACTCATGACCCACCCCCTGGGAAGGAGCACAAGTGGACCATCTTCGTCGACGGAGCATCCAGCTCGTCCGGAAGTGGCGCAGGAATCCTTTTGGAAAATGAAAAGGGTGTAGTGATCGAGCACTCCCTAGCTCTTTCCTTCCCGACATCAAACAACCAAGCAGAGTATGAGGCCCTGCTCGTAGGATTGAGGTTAGGCGAGGACCTGGGAGCCCGCGAGGTACAGATCTACACCGACTCCCAACTCGTCGCCTCCCAAGTCCAGGGAAATTACCAAGCCAAAAACGACAACCTCATCGAGTACTTGAACTTGGTCAAAAAACACATGACAAAGTTCGTACGGGCGGAAATCTCACATGTTCCCCGCGAGCAAAACACGAGGGCAGACATATTGTCCAAACTCGCGAGCACGAGAAAGAAAGGCGGGAACAAATCCGTCATCCAAGAATCTCTGGCACGCCCGAGTATCGAAAGATCCTCGACACCAGTCGAGGTCCACGCCATTGGAGACGCCTCGTCCTGGATGACCCCGGTTTACAATTTCCTGACAAAGGGCGAACTTCCATCAAACTAATCTGAGGCGACCGTCACAAAACAGAGAGCATGCTCCTACGTGGTGCTCGAGCACAAACTGTACCGCAGGGGATTCTCCATCCCCCTCCTAAAATGTATAGACGAATCCACAGTCCCCGAGGTACTGCGGGAGATACACGAAGGGATCAATGCCCAGCACATGGGCGGTAAGTCCCTGGCGAGGAAAGCCCTTCGAGCAAGATATTACTGGCCGACAATGCAGCAGGATGCCAAGGAGCACGTTAAGAAATGCGACAAGTGCCAGAAACACGACGACATGCACCTCGCCCCGCCTCACGAGCTGAGCATACTATCGTCCCCATGGCCGTTCGTGTGGTGGGGTATGGATATCCTCGGACCCTTCGTGCAAGGGACTTATCAAAATAAGTTCCTAATCGTGGCGGTCGATTACTTCACGAAGTGGATCGAGGCCGAGGCTCTCGCGAAGATCACCTCGCATAATATCATCCGCTTCTACAAAAGAAACATCCTCGCCAGATTTGGGATTCCGAGCGCACTGGTGACCGACAATGGCACCCAATTCACCGACCACGGGTTCCAAGACTTCGTCACCAGACTAGGGACAAAACAACACTTCACTTCGGTCGAGCATCCCCAAACCAACGGCCAAGCAGAGGCCGCGAACAGAGTCATCCTCCGGGGGCTCAAACGCTGACTCGGCGAAGCAAAGAGGGGATGGGTCAAGGAGCTCCACAGCGTCTTGTGGGCATACCGCACCACGCCCCACTCAACGACGGGCGAGACCCCATTCCGACTAACATACGGGACCGAAGCCGTCATCCCGGTCGAAATCATGGAACCATCCAGACGGACAGAGAGCCCCCTCGACGAAGAAATGAACGACGAGGCACTAAGGGACGAGCTTGACCTAGTCGAGGAAATCCGATCTGGTGCGGCCATGCGCGAAGCCACCCTAAAACAACGAGTGGCTCTGCGCCACAACGACAAGGTCATCAAGCGCGAGTTCGAAATCGGAAGCCTGGTATTACGAAGGAACCAGAAAGATTCCCGCGAAGGGAAGCTGGCCGCGAATTGGGAAGGACCTTATCGCGTCCACGGCACCACCGGTACTGGGGCGTACTACCTCGAGCAATTAGACGGAGAGCCATTACCACGACCCTGGAACGCTGCTAAACTAAAGCATTACTATAGTTAAAAACTACCAACGACACATAGGACCCTCGACCGTCGGCACCCGCACTCGGTCAACGAGGAAAAAACGTCCAACTCCGTAGAGGGGCTGAGGTACAGGCCCGACCTACGTCTAAACCGCACAACATCGTTCAACAAACGAGACCAATCGATAGTGCCCGACGTGGACACCTACACCGAGCTCCACCGTTGTAGTACCTGTAAGGCAGAACACCCAGCTCGTGATGGGCAGTTCACGCCAAGGGCAAATAGTCCCTACCGGGCCGTGCGCCCGACTTCTGCTCCATCTGCCCGACAAATCTTCAAGAATTATGGGCCATCTAAAAGGGTCAAAAATGAGTCTCTCCTCTCGAGTGCACGACTTAGGTGACTCTGGCCATCGAGAAGAGGCCAGACACATATACAAATAAAAGACGGGCAAATTTGCCAGCTAAGTCACAGCCACTTACGGGCACTCCTCGGGCCCATAACTTAGGCAAATTTTTGTGCAAAAACATAAAACGCAAGCACGGGCAAACAATCAAAATTGAAACAAAGCATTCATTCAAAAATGCCCGTAGGCAACAAAGCAAATAAATATAAACCGACCAAGAAGGCCGGCGATGTTCATGAAGTACAACCAACGGGCACGCAGGCCCAAAAAATACGAACAGGCACGCAGGCCCAAAACAAATATCAACAAGGCACACAGGCCCATCATCATCTTACAATTCAGTTTCCCCGGAGCCATCATCACCGACAACAGGAGAGTCGGGCGGGGGCACGATCGTGCCATCCACGATCTGAGACATGTAGCCCGTCCCTTCAGTGATCAAACTGGGGTTCAGTAAGGAAAGCTGGCTGACCGCAGACTCGAACCCCTCCTCCATAGTGCCGATGCAATTCGCTTCGAGGAGCCGGATACGGGCGACCAGCTCCACTCGACTCCTCAAAGCGGCTATGTCCTCCGGCTCATCCTCGGCAGGAAGCATGGCGACCCTCAGGTCCTCGATCTCTCTGGTGAGGCGCCCGATGTCGATTTCCAGACGCTCCCGATCCGCACGGAGAAGCTCTCTCTCCTCGGCTAGCTTCCCCGAGCTCTCCTTCTCCAGAGTCAACATCTCTCTCTCGGCATCCAGCAGCGCGACTTGCTCGCAGAACATCTCCTCGGAGCGCTCCAGGGCACTCCTTAACTTTCACGAACTCGAGGTGAGAGCCGCTTTTTCCTGTTCCAATTCTTTGATGCGGTCGGGATCCTCCCCTTCCTCGGACAGCACAACAGCCATTTCAGCCATCTTCACCAGCCCGGCCATATTGGCGGCCAGGTGCCTCCTCCAGTCCTCCTTGCTCATCCTCCTGATGGCCTCAGCCTCATCGGCAGTCACGGACAAACTCGAAGAAACCCTCCTCTTTGAAGCAAGGAGGCAACCCGAAGGACCTTACGGCACTGGAATCCTCGCCGACCGCCGACCCACTTTCCACCCGGTTCCTTTTTCTTTGTATCAGGTCGGCATGTGGCTCGACCTCTTGGACCTCCGGGGTCTCTTCCGAAGCAGCCCCCGAGTTAGGCGACGAATCCACCCTCACCACATGAGGAGCACCCGGACTATGCGGCGGGCCCATCCTCGTTGCTTGAGGGGCCTTCACCACCCTCTTGTTCGCCCTCCGGTCACAGGACAACTTCAAGAGCCTCTCCTGTCGTCCGGCCTTCGAACCTGCACAAATAAAAAACCGGGTTAGTGTCGAGCAAATAAGCAAACAAATGGCAAGAAAATTAAAGCAATAAACGACCTAGCAGACGAGCAGCCTGCCCGAATGACTGGCACTCCACGAGTGCCTTCGTATCGATCGGTCGGGCCTAGAATGTTGGATAACCCTCCTCGTCCAGGACATCTTCTCCCTCCCTCGTGGCCCATCTGGCGGGGTAAAAGCTATCAACGTACCGACAAAGAGTGTCGTAAGCCTTCTCATCCTCGGAACCCATGTCGCCCACAGACGTATGATAATACCCAGTACCGTGCTCATAATGCCTAGAAATCCAATGCACGGGGAACTTGGCCGTGCGTACCAACACCGGATGCCCGTTGTTGTCTAAAAGTGCCTCCCCGTCATCGTCGCTTATCGCCGCTTCCTCCTCGTACAGGGACTCTAAAGCGGCTGTGGTAACCGGCCTCACGACATACCACTTATCTTTAAAACCCCGCACGGAGTCCATGTACATCCTGAAAAGTATCTTCGACTGTTTCAGGGAAACCCAGCTGTGCTTTCCTCCCCGGGACTGGCGCTGCAGATGGAAGACTCTGAAGAAGAGGGGTATAGTCGCCCCAATCCTCAGAAAACGACAGGTCAGCACAAACGCCCAGATAAAGGCGAGCGAATTTGGGTGTAGCTGCGACGGGGCCATCCCCAAATGGCCAAAGACCCCGGCCTGAAAGTCGCTGAAGGGCAGCTGTAACCCAAGGTCTTCGAATGCAATTTCGTACATGGGGAAACTGTACTCGGGGAACACCGAGCAAATCCGAGCAGTGAAGGTCGGTCTAGTAACGACGAAATTCTTTTGAAAATCGGGATGGCCGTGGCCTGCTTCAAGGACAGCATATGGCCTTCGGCTGTGCCGACTATAGACCGAGGCGATTCCTCTAGGCTCGGCACCCACCCAGTCTAACAGAGGGTCCTCTACGGTGTCGATCAAACTCACAGTCTCGTCGGCACTTTGTTCCTCCCTTTCGGGGCGTCCTGAAGAGCACGGCTCGTCCACCATGGTTACCTACAGAGCACGGGAAACCAGTCAATTGGGTACGAAACCATACGCTCGTCGAAATGGACAAGATGAAGTGCGCGACAAACCGCGTTGCTCCACGCACGACCACAAAGTTGGTTTGAAACAAAAATAGCAGTCGCCTCCCCGACTTCTAGATGCCTCGACAGGCCCTTCTACACGGGCCCTTCTACAAGCCGCCTAAATAAACTGACAACGCGGTCACTCGTGAATACGTCGACCCGGGGTATGAACATGGCGAGCAACATCATAAAGCCTAAAGCTAGAGCTATGAATCTACCAGGCACGATCACGAATTAGGCGCCCTGGATCATGAAGACCCCGGGCAGCACTGCAGATTATAACCTAAACTATGTATCTACCGGCCACGAACATGTGTTTGCCGACCTCATGCATGAAGTTGTCGGGCTGAACATAAGTTTACCGGGCTATTCCCACGCGCACAGCCTCTAAAAACGTCTAAAATAATGAAAATCATGCATCACAACAGAAAAACAGAGAAGACAAGTCACTTACTTGGAATCAAGGAGTAGATTTGGCAACGGAGGAAAGGAATCAGTGACGGAGATCGCGGCGATGCTATGGGAATCTGGGAAGAACAACAGCAGCAGAAACAGAGCGAAGAGGAGAAGCGCGAAGAGTAGTAACACGTTCTGGGGCCCAAGGATCCTATTTATAGTGATGACATGGAATACCAAACGTCACCTCGGGCAGCCACGGATACCCCTCCTCGACGTGCAACTCCCCTAGGCAATGATGACCCTATCCTCATAGGGTGGCGACACAGTTCCCAAAAGATACCTCGCGTGCTCGACAGACGCGTGCCATTGAGGAATCCCCGAGCATTCCCCGAGCATTCCCCGCGGGGGACTTGTCCCCGAACACGATACGGGGAAACCCTCGAGTACCCCCACGAGGAGCTGCGTCTCTGGCCCGGGCACGAGGCCCCGAAACGGAAGCAACCTAAGATCAAGCCATGGCTCCTAAACCAAGAAACCACGACTTGGGGGGTTCCTGTTCTGGACTGGGCCCGACAGGCCCAATAGCATTGATAAGGCCCAATCCAAACGGGCTTGCTAGGGGTCACGCCGACCAAAGGATCACAGTCGTGCCCGACGTACTCCATGGGGCTACTTGCTCGACCTCCTACTGTCCAGCTCGACCTCACCTCGAGCACCCCTCCTAGGGCAGACTCAGTCCACTGCACCCTCACCTGGGTCCCGAAAAGACCGCGTCCTCGTCTGCCCGCACTTCACGTAGCACATCCAGGAAGGAGACCACGTGCGGGTCTCCACTACACACGTAGAACCTGGCAGTTCCTTCATTGGGCCAAACCTGCCCGGCCCAATGAAGGGACCTTGGCCCAGCGCTGGGGGCTATAAATACCCTCTGTTTCCAGAGGGTCAGGTATTCATCATTCTACCCATACTCTTACTATTGCCTGCTCGTGCTCTTACTCACTTCAGCATCAGAGTGTCTTGCAGGTACCCCCTCCACCTCGTTCAAAACTTTAGCTCGGAGCCCACCGTGACGGTCCAAGTCTGATCAGGTTAGATCAGAAAGCAAAAACAAAAATAACAAAGTCCAAATGAGGCCCAGCGCCTGTCCAAGAAAATAAGTCAGAAATCAAAAAATGTGAAAAAAATCAAAAGGGTACCACTGGGGCTCGAACATCGGGACTTTATGAGTCTATCGGGATACTAACTGCAAGTATACAGTTTAGTCGTTCTAGTTTTAAATGATTATCGAACCCACAGAGACTGAGGATCAATCGCATACGATCTAATGTTACAAATGTTTAACTAAGCAATGAATATATGGTTTTAGGGGAAAAAGATTTTAATTAATAGTAATAGTTATAGTCATACCGATATGTGATAGTCGGACTTCGGGAACTCGGTGAATCACTTGGCATATAAAGTATTTCGGTAAAAACGAATTGTTTAAAAACCTGAGACATACACTCTCGTGTTCATGAAATAAGTTATGCTACTAAACCTAGTGGATGCACTTTAAATTTAATAACACTTTTTGGAAACAACTCGAGTTTAATTAATTTGTTAAAACACTCTCGTGTATTTAAAAATTAATGTTTCGTTACCACTATCTGGGTCGAACCCCAGCTCTCGCATGCAGGTTCTTGCCTTAATTAATTTCCCACTCTCGTGGCAAAATCGTGTTAAATATCCTTTCACTCCCGTGACAAGGGTAGTTAAATTAAATATGGAAATTGGAAACCAGAAATTATTTATAAAAGATTTTAGCCAAGTTATCACAAAATTCCTTTGGTGCTTAAGAGTCACATACCGGTACAAACAAAATTAGCCAGACATAATGTATTTAGCAAGCATGCAACATAAAATACAGTTCATGAAAATAATAAACATAGCATATAAACAATAAAAATCGAATTGCATAAAAAACCTGTAATTATATTGCCGTCGTAATCTTGAATTCGTACAGTAACTTTTGCGATACAACTGATTGAAATATAAGACTAAGTGTGTTAATCCTTCGATGTGAAGAATCAACACTTTTGAGAACTGGAAAAATTACAGAGGCTTGAAAGGAAAATATAATGGTTTTAGAAGCAAGTAAACAAAATAATGCAGAAAGAAAAATATGGTTCTGAAACAAAATCTCAGACCCTTTCAAAGTGAAATCTTCGACAAATATATAGGCTCCCTCTTGTAACTGTCACGTTCCACTATTTCAGTACATGCGCTAAATTCTCAACTGATGGAATGAGGTCGTGTGGACTTCGTGTGGCTGCTTTGTGGTTTACTACATAGACTGAGTTTTTAAGGTGTTACGTTCGTAATGGAATTCATTACGTTCGTAACAGCTAGGCCCTTTGTTACGTTCATAACGCGTTACATTACGTTCGTAACAGTGTGCGCTAGGTGTTACGTTCGTAAGACTAAGCGTTGCGCTCGTAACGCTCATCTGGTGTGAGTTTCTTGGCAGAATGTCATTTTTCTTCTTTCTTCTTGCCATTTCCTAGCTTGTTTTGCTCCTTTTAGCTAATTTGCCATCTTATGCCTTGGAAAATATAGTTTACCTGAAAACAAATAAAAATACCTTCGTGATGCATATTATTCGATAAAAACGTACAAATAACTCATGTAAATTAGGCCTAAAAAGCGATACATTTTCGTGTTATCAAACTCCCCTACACTTGAACCTTTGCTTGTCATCAAGCAAAAAGATAAGGCGGTTTATAAAAACAACGAATTAAACACACGTGACGATGTTTGCAAACTAGCTAGTTTGTAAATTTTGATTAGGCCAAGAGATTTAGACGCAAAAGAGGTACGGTGACGACATTAGAGTACTCCAATTGTGCAAACTGTTCCAAGTCATGTTGTTATAACACCAATCAACCCTTTAAACTAAATTTCACCTGTGTTCATTCAAGCGCAATCAAATTAAGCCCTTTATCTCCATACGCACATAGCAAAGTAACCGGTTAGCGACTATAATCCGTTGATTCTTGGGGTTATGGCACTTGTAAGTGGTAACCCCTTCTTTTTATGACTTAATTGTAAATTGCGGGGGATCGGTCCGTAGTCCTCCCTACCAAGTTCAGTACCAGATACTTCTGAACCAATTTACAATAAGTTTTATTTTATCTTGTGAGAATTACGTCCTTTGGGCTAAATGACCGAGTGAGGGTCACCTAACTTACTTTGGGGATTTCACGACAAAAATTGCTATTTTATCATTATCTCTTTCGGATCATTCACTTATATTCATCGGTTCTTTGCGTAGTTTGTGTTTTGACGGTGCTGACTGCTAGATAAACTACTAGGGGCTAATTTGAAGTAAAATTTGCGGTTGGCGGTATAATAAGTACCCAAAATGGCATCGCATAAGGTGGAGTTCTAAAATGTCAAAACTGTAACGATTTTGTCAAACTTCCTCAAGTGGCCTAAACTGAATTGAGTATTTGGTTTTAGCTAGCCGTTTGGACACATCGCGTTGTGTGATAATCGTAAATTTTTCGTTATGGCTCAAGAATTGTAAAGTTTGGGGAAATCCAATAATGCACAAAAAAGAACTTAGCAATTAAGGAATTAATTGTACATGAAGTTGTTTTGTTGAAGGGAAAGTACAAGAAAGGAAAAACGATGCAAAAAAGTAAATCTAATCTAGAAAGCGAAATAAAATGATAGAGTTTCCTCCCCCACACTTAAATCTAACATTGTCCTCAATGTTTCGAAATAAGGTAAAGGAGGTAAGGATGGGAGGAGATATCTTCATTCATGCCCTCTCCCTCTGGCTCTTCCACGACCTCTTCTTTGTCCATCAAAACCAGGAAATCTAAGATGGCGCAGGCTCTCTTGAAAATCGTCCATGCGTACACTTAAACCACCCATTTCTGTCTTCAAGGTATCCATACGGGCCTCATGCCTAGCTCCTTGTTCAATTTGTTGCTGCTGTATCTGTTGCATGAGTTGCATCATTGCAGTTTGCTGAGCTTGGATATCAGTGGCCTGTTGGGATTGACGGGTAAGCTGAGCATTCATATCTATCATCCTTTGGTTTTGATCCATCATTGCCTCATAAAGGTCTTCATTAGTCGGGTTACAAGGCCTTCTTCTGCGCCTAGTAGAAGTGCTTGGTATATCCTGTTGAGGAGCTGTCTGCTGCTGTGCATCTATTTCTTCTTCTACCTCATCAGCAGGTTGAGGATTTTGATTCATCTGAGAGGCTAGGTCGGGTTCAGGGGCATTTAAATCATAAATCCACTTATCCATATTCGCCATATTTGTGAGCAATCTATTCAGCATAATCACACTTGGAACAATTGCGTTCTTCACCATCAAATTATACCTGCCATCTTCTCGGTTCCTAATCAAACGCATGTATTTGCAGTTGTCCAAATCCATGAGAAGAGGCGATAGAGCATCAAGAGTCTGTAGTTGGCTTTGCAAATTAAGCCCATGAGCTAATGTGGTTATCAGTCCTCCGATCAAAAATGGTTTCTGTCCCCTTGCACAAAGGGACTCAATATGACGTAGAAGGAACATAGTAGCATTTACCTTGGTGTTCCCAGCTAAGCAGCAATGAAGGAAAAATACCTTCTTTGAGTTGACTTTGTTGCTATTAGCTCATCCAAAAATGGTGTTGGAGAGAATCTTGAAGTAGTACCTAATGGTGGGGTTGTGGACATGAGATACCAGACACTCATTCCAATTTCCTGTCGAGACATTGGTGAGTTTCTTCCACAATTCGAACAAAACAACGACCCAATATTCGGTAACAGGGACCTTGTGGTGCACCGTCTCGGATTCGTCTTCCTTAATTGAAAATTTGAGTAGCTCCGTGATTCTTTCTTGGTTTAATGCATATTCGATGTTGAACATATGGAAAGATGCGGTGCCCGTGAGGAACATGCCATCATCACTCGGTGTTGAATACGAGAACGAACTAAGGAACTCGAGCGTCAGCTTAGGGTACGTCGGGTGATGTTGCGAGCATGTGAATGAGAGGCCAGAGAGACGGAGCAGCCAATGCACTCCATCAAATATTCCCAATTTGTTGAGACAATCGTTGTCGGGATATCTCTTGGCCAAGACTCCCCTACGGTGAAACTTCAAATATTGCTCCCTTTGGTGTCCACCGTCTTGATTCCTAAAAATGATTCCACCCATGTCATCCTCTCTGTTCTCCATTAATAATCCGTTGCCTGAAGCAAGGTTCTACTGTGAAAGTGGTGAGGGAGAGGTTTTGCAGAGAGTGTTTGAATGGGATGGGATGAAACTCTGTGAAGCTTTTTATAGGATGCAAATGTGGGTTTCTCTTAATTGGGAATGAATGCAAGTTTGAAAAACGGGGATGGTGGAGAATTTTGAAGGTGGGTAAGAGTTGAGGTTTACAACGTGCGTTTGGAAAAGTGAGAGGGAAATAAAAATGAAACACCTCTGTTTCTGTTTCGTAACAGGGAGGAGCCCCGTTATGTTTGCAACGCAGGGGCGTTACGTTCGTAACACGGAAGGGGTTGTTACGTTCGTAACAGCGGTGTTGCGTTCGTAACACCTCTCTTTATGGCAGACTCAATTTTTCATATTGCTATTATCGTGCCATTCTTCTTAGCATTATTAGCTGCACTTGTTATTTTTAGGGAAGATAAAACACATAGCAGCATAGTTGAATATAGTAACAGTAGTGTAAAGCAGCAATATTAGCACTAACAGTAACAGTAATAGCTTGAAATAACAGAAAAAATAATGACAGTAAAATTGAAACTGATGATAAATAAATGAAATATCATTAACTAATAGAATTGTTTAGAATTTGAAACAAACAAAAACAGTAACAATTTGGAACAAACAATAACTAAATGCAAGGAATAAAAAACTAAAACTAAGGTTCCTCCCCCACACTCAGACGAAACAATGACCTCACTGTGTACATAAATGCAAGAAACGGAACACATTAATATAACTACGGCAACTCCTAGCCATGATGAGTAGAGAACATATGTTGGTGAATGAAATCTAATTGTCCAGTTACCAAATCCATAAAACCAAGGAAATCCACATGTAAAGAGGTAAGCTCACCCCACAAGCCGGTTATTTCAGTATTCAAATAGTCGAGTGTGACATCAGGTGGAGGTGGTGGTGGTATCTCAGGAACTAGGAAGGTAGATTAAGTGGACACTACAGGCTGATCCCATGGGTCAGGAAATTGGTGGTATCCAGGTGGTGTTTCAGGATCGGATTCTTCAGCAGCTGGAGAGGTATTTAGGACTTCATAAATTTCAATAGCGGATGGAGTCGAAGGCGGTGTAGGAGGATGGTGGAGATTAAAAAGCCAATTTGCTCTGTTATGGAAACTAGTAATAGGATTTGGGAGTACAAACTGGTGAACAGTTTCATGGTTAATCAGCAGCTCAAATTCATTCGGCCCAAGGTTTCCTATGAAGCTAGTTGTTGTACCCCAAAATTTGTCCTCCCATTTCCTCAAATATTTTCTCATCACAAGACCTTTGAAGATCAAAATCCAGTTAGGGTTTCCTCTGCTCAAGACATCTCCTTACACTGTGGACTCAAATTAGGGTTTGTGTTTGCACCAAGATGTTTTGACCTAAAATGCCTAAGGTGACTTTCATGCTTCATATTGGACTCCCAAGATTATCCATACCAAGTTTCAAGTCTTGATTCCAAGTTTTGCCCAGTCAATTGGACAGTTGACCTAGAAATCAGCTGTATTGGGAAAAAAGTCAACTGTGGCCAATTGACAGTCAAATCTCATGAAAATTGACCCACATCAACATTATGAACTCATATGGACCATTTGATCAAGTTTGGATCACAATTCCACAAGAAATTTGATCAGATCACCAAAAGGGCAAAATGGTCATTTTTAGGGTTTTGACTGCACAAAGGCAATTTTTTGACTGTTTGACCTAGCCAATGGCAAATCAAGCTCACATATGGACTCAAGGACTCAATGAAATGGTCTTGACACATTCATCAAGCTCAAAAGATCCCAAGTACACAAGATTGACAGTTGAATTTCCCAGTCAATTGATCAATTTTGACTGTACACTGAAAAGTCAAACTTTGACTTTTTGGTCAAAATCAAGAGTCAAGATTCATTTTTCATCAAAACATGCCAAATCATGAAACTTGTTCACCAAGAAACCAAGAAATGCAAATTAGGGTTTTAAAATGGAATTTTTCATAACTTAGAATTTTTCTAAGTTATGGAAAACCCTAATTTTTTCCCAACTTTGCCCCACTTTTTCACCATGATTCATTTGGATTCAAACAAAAGTCAAAACATGAAAGTTGTAGCTTGTTACATAATATACAACTTTGATTCACAAAGTTTTCTCATTTGAAGCTTGTATCTCAAGTTACAATTTTTTGAATAAGGGCACTAAACCATTCTTAACTTAGTGAAATTTTAACCTATTTTGACAAGGTTTTCTACCCCACTTCAAGGCCATTTTCCATACACTTCCACTTGGAATTTCAATTTGCATTTCAAATATGGATTGTAGTACACATTCCAAGCTTTCCAAAATGTCCAAGAACTCATCAAACAACCTCATGGTTAGGGAGAATCGAATTTCACAATATAGAAAAAACTCACTTTTGAATTGGCCATTTTTCATGTTCATAACTTGGCAATTTGAACTCAGCATGCTTTAGGTTAGATTACAGGTCCTTAAACCAAGTTGCACTCAATAATTTAATGCATATTCATTGTGTTAAGGTGTTGTTCTATGAGTTTGAACATTGTATGCAAGATTAATCCCAAACTAGATAAAGCATTCTTTCCATTTTTGCAAAAGATCACTTTATGTCAAATTGAAATCCAAGCAAGTACAGTTAGGATCTCATTGGCACAAGTTTAGGAGCTAATTGCACTGATCAAGACAAGGGTTTGCAGCTTGTTATGGGGGCCTGCATCAGTCAAAAACACCAACTTGCATTTCTTTGCTTCACATAGAAGAAACATAGCATAACTTATGACAACTTCCATCTCAGCTCACTAACACAAGAAAAAAGTTATCAAACACATTCCAAAGATCATATCCAAGCTTTTGCACGAGCCTTTGACCTCCAATCCACCCTCCATCTCAGAATCACTCTCAAACTGCAAAAACAGAGTTGCCTCTGCAGTTTGAGTACCAACTTCTATTTCCCTCAGGCTCTCTTGCCAAAACCAGTTCATACACATCCCCTAGCATCTATGCAAGCTAACCATGACCTGAAACCTGACCTGTAATCCCTCTAAGCCACTTCACCATTTTTGCTTTTCTGTCTTGCAGTTGGAGTTCACTAGCACGATTCAGAGAGTTTCAAGACAAAGTAGCACTTGGACAAGCATCCTTACACTTCAAGGAAGCTATACAAATCATCATTTTACTCTGAAACATCCTCCATTGCAAAGCACGATTCCAACTGAACAGGTACATTCATGAAGTTTTATCTCTCTTATTAGGCATTGTTAGCTTTAGGTTTGTGAAGAAAATATGTCACAATCATAGCCCTGAACATGCCCATATAGTTAGATTTCATTTATGTTATGTGTGCTGCAAGAATTTTGAGTCTGAACATGGCATAAAAGTTAGGTCAGAAATTGGGGGAGAAGAAATTCTCCTTCATCTTAGAGAGTTAGGTCAAGTTCCATACATGGTTAGAATCGTCTCTTCATGCTGAATATTTGTTATGTTATGAGTTTTTGCTAAAAAGCCAGGAATCAAGAGTTGGAAGATGAGGAACAGGGCGCGCGTTTTTTCAAATATTGTTGCTGGAGGTTGAAGACAGTGGTCTTTGGGCTGGGCCTGTGTATTTTTTCTTATTCACACCACATAATTGCTGTTACACCCCCTGAGTCCATTTGCTTTATTTTTATCTCTTTTTGACTTTTTCTTTTTTTGTTTGACTTATTTATTTTTTCTCATGACATTAAAAATATAAAAATATTTTTTCTCACCATTTTTGATTTTATTAGGTATTTATATAATTTTTTTTTAGTTTATACATAGATAGATAAATATATATATATTTTATTTAAAATACTAAAAATAGTGTAAATGCATTTCTATACATTTTTATTTTTGTTTACCTTCTGAAAATATTTCACATAAAAAATACTTTTTTTTATTATTAAATATTAAATATATATTATTTTGTATATAATGCATATTTAGAACTTAATATATATATATATATATATATATATATATATATATATATATATATATATATATATATATATATATATATATATATATATATATATATATATATATATATATATATATATATATATATATATATATATATATATATGTTTATTAATATATTTAGGTTAGAATATAAAAATATTTGAATTTTTCATTTTTTATTAATATTTGATACAAAAAAATACTTTTCCATAATATACTTCATTATTTTTATTTTTGTACATAATAAATAAATGTTTGTATTAAATTAAACAATAATGATACATTTTCTTTAATAAAATTAGGGTTTTGCCCTAGATTCAAAATACTCCAAAAATAATCTTTTTTATTTTTTTTATTTTTACATAAATAACATTTTTTTTTCATACATATACAAAATATTTTTGCATCTTGCAGTTTATTCCATTTTCTTTTATTTAATTATTGTACATTAATTAAATTATATAAATTCAAATTGATGTAATAGTTTTAGGTTTACATTACCTGTCAATATCCCCATTTGAACATTTGTACCCCCCTTCCCATATTTGGTTTTGTAATAGCTTAGTAAATTTATTTTCGCACTTTATTGCTTTCTAATGATAACATGTTAGAATTAGGGTTTGTATGCGAAAAACGACGAAAAATAGTTATGACCTAATCTCAAGATAAACAAGCCTGAAAATGGACACACAAATCACACTTGCACCCCCCTAGGGTACTCCACTTGTTGCCTTTCAAAATTGGGCCATATTGCATGTTAGGTCTCTTTGGGCAAAACAAACAAATTGAATGATCATAGTCCCTCGATAATACTTTTCAAAATGTTGCCAAACAAATGATCAAGTCCCTTAAAGAAAATGCCCAAAGATACTTGGCACCATTGCAATTATGGTCTAAACGATGACCCACGCCCGTCCCTTTCACATCCTAAACATAAGATTGTCCACCAAATACAATGGTGGAACAAACTTGTTAAAAGGGTTAAAACATAGCAATAATCTTTTGAGAAATTTAGGAGTAGAGAACCTCTTAGTTACTTGAACCAAAACTTGCAAAAACAAAACACTTGCCTATTTTCTAAAACACACCTCACAACACTTTCAAAAACAACTTTCAAAAACAAATGAAAACCTTTTTCAAAAGACATACACCTTTGTATACATCCCCACATGGATCATTACAAAGGTTGCCACCACATTGGCTTCTTTTCAAAATATTTTCAAACCCACACACTCAAGCACCATTTAAAACAATTGAAAACAAAAGGCAAGTGATCTAAGCGAGTAACTAAGAGCCCATGGATAACCATGGATAGAAAGGGTGCTAATACCTTCCCTTTCTATAATCTACTCCCCGAACCCAAGAAAACATCTCAAAAGGTTTTTTTGCTGTGCTTTTTAACCTTTCCTTAGGATAAAATAAAAAGTCGGTGGCGACTCTTGCTCAACCGAAACATTTGTGAATATAAACGCAAAACCTCAAGTCAGTTCTCCCACCGTATCACAGAACTGGCGACTCTGCTGGGGATTTCTTTAAAAGTGGAGTAACCTTAGGGCTTAGATCACCTTTGTTTTCAATTGTTTGCTTTGTTTGCTTTTATATTTGTGGGCTTTGCATCGGAGTTTCATAGATCCTAACCCGGATCTGGGAAATACCCTTTTTAGGTAGCATAATCTGTGAGGGACCTGTCCGGCGTAGACCGACATGGGTGAAGCAGTGGCTACGTTGGTGTGGCATCTTAGTCTGTACCTATATCCCTTGTGTTGCAACGGGGAGAATATAGGTCTTCTAAGGGGTCATTAAACACCAACCAACCTTAGAACCCTAAATTGACCAACTTGGCTATTAGGACAGTAGCAGTATGCTACACTCATTGAGGCTAAACTCTCGAGATGGTTCTGGCCGCGAGAAAAGATTGCGATGCTGGAGTTATGACCGATTGAGGGTAGCCAATGATTTGAGATCCTCTAGAACCCGGTTACTTTTGATAGGACAGGTTTTAACCAACAAAACCAAAAGAGGGTAATACCTGAAACTCATGCTGGCCTGAAACCTAAGGGTGTCTTGTGTGACTTGTGTGCCTTATTTACCTATGTGAATACTTGTGGTGTGCTTCATCATAGCATCATGCCATCATACCATTGCATGCATCCTGTATAAAGGACTAACCCATTTCAAAGACAAAAGAGTTTCATCTTTGCGCTGTTTTGTAGGACATCATGATGCCCGTGCGTAGGAATACTGTCCGGCTCAACTTTGTTCAACCACCAGTTTTACTCAAGGATTTGGTTGGTAGGATTCCAAACACTTCTTCCTTCATCAACAGACATGGGTCTCTCCTTGGCTTGATCACTGCAAAATGGGACCAACAACTGATAAGTGTTCTGACCCAATTTTATGACCCTCTGTATCATTGTTTCACTTTTCAAGACTTCCAGCTGGTTCCTACCCTGGAAGAAATTTCTTATTTGCTTGGGATCCCTGTCTTGGAACAAACTCCATTCACTGGTTTGGAAAAGACTCCTAGGCCTGAAGAGATTGCTGCAATTCTCCCCTTGACCAAAGAAGAGGTATTGTCCAACTGGGAAACTAGAAATGGGATCAAGGGCTTTTTGGTCAAATTTCTGGTTGGCAAGGCTAATGATTTCTGGAATGACTTGGACTTCAAGGCATACGAGGATGTTCTGGCTCTTTTGATCTATGGTCTGGTATTGTTTCCTAACCCTGACACCTTTATTAGTATCCATGTCATAAGGATATTCATGTCTCGGAATCCGGTACCCACTCTTTTGGGTGATATTCTACAACAACTCTATGCTCGTACTGCTCGAAAACGGGGAACTCCGTGGTGTTGTGCTCCTTTGCTAGTAAGGTGGTTTATTTCGCACCTTCCTAAGTTCGTGCTGAAGAATGAAGAAGGAAAAGGTTGGGCTCGGAGGTTAATGTCTCTCACTGATAATGACATCACCTGGACTCTCAGAGGTTTGGATGAGGTAGCTGTTATTGACCGTTGCGGAGAATACCCTAATGTTCCGTTGATTGGTATCCAAGGAGGAATCTCTTACAATCCGTGCTTAGCTCTCCGTCAGTTTGGAAGAGCCAGAGGAGATGGGCCTCATGAAATGCTGGTTCCTCACTTCCATTTTGAGTTTCAGGCAGACAGTGACAAACTACGCCAGGGATTCATTAGAGCTTGGGACAGAATCCACAAAGCCGACCCACATGAGTTGGGACCAAAGACTTCCCTGCCGTTGAAGCCCTATTGCAAGTGGGTCCGCATCCGTGCTCAGAGGTTAGGTATGCCCTACGAAGCTGTTAGACCTCTCATCCTTGAGTCTCCTGATGAAGATGGGGTTCCTCCAACTGTCCTCCCTCCTCAGATACCCGCTGATTTTGACACGATGAAGAGATCTTGGGCACAGCTAAAGGAAGAACGGGATTTCTATCGGGAGAAGTTCAACGAGCAGGAACGGAAGATCCAGAGACTGACTAAGCAATTGGAGGAAGAGCGGGTCCTGAACAACTACATCAGCACTGAGAAGAGGAGGCCATGGGAGCATTGATGAGCTTTGGATATTTCCTTTTATAGTTTTATTTCCTTTCCAGTATTTTTCATTCCTGTAATGCCTAAGGGCAAATTGTTGAACAAATTGAAAATTTTAATCTAATGAAGTGTGTTTCCCTTTTGTCTACAAAGTTGAATCTTGTTTGTCTTTGAAAACATAAAACATACGCATTCCATTGCACCATATGCATAGCAGGTACCCTATTTCACAGGTTGCTTAATCTCCTTCGCTGTTTATTTTGAACAGTCGTCATGAATCCAGACTCCTCCAGTGAGCAAGCAATCAAGGCCCTTCAGGCCCAAAGTGCACAGTTTCAAGAGATGGTCCTAAGCCTAGCCCAAGGTCAGCAAGAGTTGAAGACTCTACTCCTGAAGAAGAAGAAGAAAAAGAGGACTGCATTGTTCAACACCGGACGCAGATTTGGGAACACACTCCATAATGAAGCTGATCCAACTACTTCTTCTGCTGAGAAAAACAGTCCCCAAGGGGGAGGAGCTCCTAGTCCCGCAGTCTCCGACA
This sequence comes from Vicia faba, assembly GCA_948472305.1. NCBI lineage: Eukaryota > Viridiplantae > Streptophyta > Magnoliopsida > Fabales > Fabaceae > Vicia > Vicia faba. The sequence goes on along the minus strand of OX451737.1, from coordinate 1,642,418,409 downwards.
ACGAGACGGACTATAATGACGAACAATACCCACCTGCTGCTGACAGATACAAGCAATTGGAGGACCGCTTAAGCGCCATGGAAATTCAGAATGTGCCGGGGCTGGATTTCGGAGATTTGGGGTTATCTTCTGGGGTAGTAATTCCACACAAGTTTAAGGCGCCTGCCTTCGCCAAGTATGATGGGGTCTCCTGCCCAAAGCTGCATCTGAGGTCGTACGTAAGGAAGATCCAACCTTACACGGCGGATAAGAACCTTTGGATTCACTTCTTCCAAGATAGCCTCTCGGGGTCACAGCTTGAGTGGTTCTACCAATTAGATGGAACCAGCATCCGACACTGGGAAGATTTGGCAACCGCATTCTACAGACAATACCAATACAATTCTGATCTCGCTCCTACGCGTACCCAACTTCAGGGTATGTCTCTAGGAACGGGTGAAGGGTTCAAAGAGTACGCACAAAAATGGAGAGATTTGGCTGGCAGGGTGCAGCCTCCATTGACTGATCGTGAGCTGGTTGATATGTTTCTAGGGACGTTGTCTGGTCCGTTTTTCAATCATTTGGTTGGTAACTCCTCCGCTGGGTTTACAGATTTGATATTGACGGGAGAAAGAATTGAAGCTGGCATCAGGTCAGGCAAGATACAAAAGGCTGCCTCCACAAGTGCTGAGAAAAGGCCGTTTAAGAAAGAAGCAAGTGCCGTCTATGGTCCTAGAAGACAAATCAAGCCCGAAAGTCGCCAAGCCGTCAATGCTTTGGTCATCTCGAAACCTGTTGCTGCTCCCCAGCAGTACAATCAACAAAGAAGCGAAAGGCCCAAGAGGCAGTATACTCGACTAAGTATGACCTTATCTCAAATTTTACCCCAACTGTTATCCACCAACCTGGTGACCCTCAAAGAAGCTCCTAAGGTTGTCAACACTGCGTCTCCTAAGTATAACCCAAATGCCCGGTGTGCTTATCATTCTGATAGTCCCGGGCACACTACTGATGATTGCTGGGCTTTGAGAAACAAAGTACAAGATCTGATCGACGCAAAGGAAATTCAGTTTGAGGCGCCAGAGAGACCAAATGTTGTAACTGCTCCTATGCCCCAGCATAGAGTAAATGCCATTGAGGAAGAAATGTATGCTGTTTCGGTAAATGAAGTTGTTACCCCTCTTTTGACTGTCAAGAAGAACCTACTGCTGGCCGGTTTATTTCCGGGTTGCAGTGAAGGTTGCCTGTTCTGTGCTGTTTCCCTATCTGGTTGTCCCTTGCTGATGTTAGGCATTCAAAACCTAATAGATAGCAAGGAGATTCTGTTTAAGAAGACTGTTGTTCAGTTGGTTCCGGTAAAAGAAGTTTCTGTGGTTACCATCTTCAAAAATCCAATCAAGGCTCTCCCGAAGAAGCCTGTTCAAATCATGACTGTTGCACCTGTGGTTATTACTGTTCCGGGGCCTCTCCCCTACGTGTCTGATAAAGCTGTCCCCTGGCATTATGGGGCAGACGTATATGTAAATGGAATCAAACAAGAATTCGACACTGGCGCCAGTATCTGTGATATCACTGGTCCAGCCAAGGTCACCCGCAGTGGCAGGCTCTTCTCGCCTGACATTGCACCGCCCGCTACTCGAAGACCCCTCCTTATAACACCTACAAGTTTACCTGTTCCTGCTGCTGATCAAGTTGTTTCCCCTGCTGCCGAGTCATCTAATGCTCGGGGCAAAGGGATTGAAGAGGAGCCTGCCCGGATGGAGGCACCGATACCTATAAATGCTGAGACCTCCCAACAAGAAATGGAGGAGATCCTGAAAATAATAAAGAAGAGTGATTTCAATGTTGTCGAGCAGCTGGGGCATACGCCCTCCAAGATCTCCATGCTCTCCTTATTGCTATGCTCCGAGGCCCATGCTAAGGCTTTGATCTCATTTCTCAAGACGACCCATGTGCCACAGGAGACGTCTGCGGTCCAGTTCACTGATTGTGTAGCAAATCTGACAGCAGACAATGGCTTGGGTTTTTCAGATGCTGACCTGACTGCGAAGGGAAGAAACCACAATGATGCCCTCCATGTCTCTATCGAATGCAGGGGCACTACTCTGGCGCATGTATTGGTGGATACTGGTTCTTCCTTGAATGTTCTACCGAAAAAGGCTTTAGACCGTTTAGATTGTGAAGGCCTAGAACTGAAGCCCAGCAATATCATCGTCAGGGCCTTTGACGGTTCAAAAAGGATGGTTCATGGAGAGGTTGACATCCCTATTCGTGTGGGCTCTCAGGTGTTTGACTCTACTTTTTATGTGATGGATATACGACCATCGTACTCTTGTCTACTGGGTCGACCTTGGATCCATAAAGCTGGGGCAGTGACCTCTACCTTGCACCAGAAGCTGAAGTACCCTGTCAGAGGGAAGATCGTCACTGTGCAAGGAGAAGAGGAGTATATGGTGAGCCATTTGAATTCCTTCAGATACATTGAGATGGACGGGGAGTTTATTGAAACCCCCTTTCAGCATTTCGAGGAGGTGCATCCAATTTCAGCAGCAGCAGAAACAACAGTCGAAGAGAATGTTCCCTTGAAGATGGCTTCCCTAAGGGATGCCCGGGCTGTGGTTCAGAAAGGCAATTGTGCAAACTGGGGTCAACTTCCTGATTTCACTCAGAAGAACGACAAGTTTGGGCTGGGCTTTACTGCAGAGGCTCAGAGGGCGGTGCGCAAGGAGAAGATCAGAAAGGCTCCGGTGTTTATCTCCAATCCAAGGGTGAATGCTATCGAGGAGGATGTAGAGGAAGCAGAGTTTGACAGTTGGATCTACCCGACTACCAGCGACGGACCAAGCAACTGGACGGCAAAGGATTTTACACCTATCACATTTGTCACGCAGTAATTGATTTCTTTTGATTTCCAAATTTGTAACAAACAATATGTTAAAACTTTGTTGGCTCGGTGTCCTACCCGGGGCATCGTAGCTCCATTTGTGAGGGCTTTTTGTATGACATTTTCATATATCATCAATCAAAACATTGGACGTTTGTTGCATTTCAAATCTTGCGCTCTTTTTCTTTCTGTGTTATACATATTGCAAAACAGCTATATTTACACACACTCACTTATACAGGTTTCAATCCACTATGGATCTCACTGGTAACAGCTCTGCTACCGCCAGTTATGACTTTGAGAATCCGATCAACTTGGCCGAAGACGAAGGTGAAGATGAATGCGAAGTGCCTGGTGAACTCGCAAGACTGCTACTCCAGGAAGAGAGAGCTATTCAACCACATGAAGAGCCGTTGGAGACAATTAATCTGGGTACTGAGACAGATAGGAAAGAGGTCAAGATTGGTGCCAATCTAGAGCTCAGCGTGAAGCAACGATTGATCCAGATGCTACAGGATTACATGGAGATTTTTGCTTGGTCCTATGAAGATATGCCTGGTTTGGATGCCGACATTGTAGTTCATCACCTGCCAACCAAGGAAGACTGCCCTCGGGTAAAGCAAAAAGTCCGACGGATGCGACCAGAGATGTCTGAAAAGATCAAGGCCGAGGTTATGAAACAGTTTGATGCCGGGTTCCTTGCAGTGACTTCTTACCCTCAGTGGGTTGCCAACGTGGTGCCGGTACCAAAGAAGGACGGTAAGGTCAGAATGTGTGTTGACTACAGGGATCTGAACAGGGCCAGCCCCAAGGATGACTTCCCCTACCTCACATTGATGTCCTTGTTGACAATACAGCTCAACACAAGGTGTTCTCCTTCATGGATGGTTTTTCAGGGTATAATCAAATCAAGATGGCTCCAGAAGATATGGAGAAGACTACCTTTGTGACTCAGTGGGGCACCTTCTGTTATAAGGTCATGCCATTCGGATTGAAAAATGCCGGGGCAACCTATCAACGCGCCATGGTTGCTTTATTTCATGATATGATCCATCATGAAATTGAGGTATACGTTGATGACATGATTGCAAGGTCTCAAACTGAGGAGGAGCACCTTGACCATCTGAGGAAGTTGTTCGACCGACTCAAGTTGTACAAGCTGAGGTTGAATCCCAACAAATGCACCTTTGGGGTAAGATCCGGAAAATTGTTAGGTTTCATTGTGAGTGATAAGGGTATCCAGGTGGACCCTGCCAAGGTAAAAGCCATACAAGAGATGCCGACTCCAAAAACAGAGAAAGAAGTCAGAGGCTTCCTGGGACGACTGAATTACATTGCCCGATTCATCTCACATCTGACTGCTACTTGTGAGCCCATCTTCAAATTGCTGAAGAAAGATCAAGTAGTACGCTGGAATGATGAATGTCAGGCCGCCTTTGAGAAGATAAAGGAATATCTCCAAGAGTCACCCATTCTTATGCCACCGGTGGAAGGAAGGCCTCTAATACTATACTTGACAGTACTTGACAATTCAATGGGGTGTGTGCTGGGGCAGCATGACGAGTCTGGCCGAAAAGAGCACGCTATTTATTACTTGAGCAAAAAGTTTACCGACTGTGAGTCTCGTTACTCACTGCTTGAGAAAACTTGATGCGCTCTTGTATGGGCTGCTCGCCGGCTGAGACAGTATATGCTGACTCACACTACTTTATTGATTTCAAAAATGGATCCTATCAAGTACATATTTGAAAAGCCCGCTCTGTCTGGAAGAATAGCGAGATGGCAAATGATCTTAACAGAATATGATATCCAGTATACAACTCAGAAAGCAATTAAAGGAAGTGTACTGGCGGATCATTTGGCACACCAACCTGTGGACGATTACCAATCATTGAACTTTGATTTTCCGGACGAAGACATCATGGTGGTAACTGACTGTGAAGTACCTGGACCGGATGAAGGACCTGAGGAAGGATCCCGATGGTCTATGCATTTTGATGGAGCCTCCAATGCTTTGGGTAACGGCGTCGGCGCTGTAATCATATCTCCCAAAGGAACTCATACTCCCCTCACTGCCCGGTTATGTTTCAGCTGCACCAACAATATGGCAGAATATGAGGCATGTATCATGGGTTTACAAGCTGCAATCGACTTAAGGATCAAATTTCTAAGTGTCTTCGGAGATTCCGCCCTCGTGATCAATCAGATCAAAGGCGATTGGGATACGAAACACCCGAATCTTATTCCTTACAAGGAGTATGTGTCGACCTTGCTTCCCCACTTTGAAGAGATAACTTTCGAACACTTCCCTAGAGAGGAGAATCAGCTAGCGGACGCCCTAGCTACGATGTCTTCAATGTTCAAAGTTAAATGGGACAATGAGGCTCCCCGAATCATTATCTGGAAGTTGGATGAACCGGCATACTGCTGCGAGCTCGAGGCTGAGAAGGTGATTGAAAAACCCTGGTATCATGAGGTGAAGAGGTACTTGGAAGCTCAGGAATACCCTGAAGGTGCGTCTGTCAATGATAAGAAGTTCATGAGGAGGTTTGCTGCAAAATTCTTCCTCAGCAACGACATTCTCTATAAACGGAATCATGATTCAACTCTGCTACGTTGTGTGGATAAGGCAGAAGCAGAGAAAATCATGATAGAACTGCATGAAGGTACATTTGGAACACATTCCAGTGGACACACCATGGCTAAGAAAATCCTTCGGGCAGGATATTTCTGGTCCGCGATGGAAGCCGATTGTTACCAACACTCCCGAACTTGTCATAAATGCCAGATCTATGCTGATAAGGTGCATATCCCTCCGGTTCCTTTGAATGTCCTGACGGCACCTTGGCCTTTTGCAATGTGGGGCATCGATATGATCGGTGAGATCCGACCGACGGCATCCAATGGGCATCGCTTCATCTTGGTGGCGATCGATTACTTCACGAAGTGGGTTGAGGCAGCTTCCTACGCCACAGTAACCAAGAGCGTCGTGGCACGTTTCATCCGGCATAATCTGATCTGTCGGTACGGCGTCCCGGAAAGAATCATTACGGACAATGGTACCAATCTCAATAATTCGATGATCACTGAACTCTGTGAACAATTCAAGATACAACACCACAATTCTTCTCCCTACCGGCCGAAGATGAATGGGGCTGTAGAGGCAGCTAATAAAAATATCAAGAAAATTATGCAGAAGATGACAGTGACCTATAAAGATTGGCACGAGATGTTACCGTTCGCTCTTCATGGGTACCGTACCTCAGCAAGGACGTCAACCGGGGCAACTCCCTTCTCCTTGGTCTATGGCATGGAGGCAGTCTTGCCAATTGAAGTCCAGATACCCTCTCTCTGGATAATGAAGGATGCAGACTTGAGTGAAGATGACTGGATCCAGACTCGACTTGATCAATTAAATCTGATTGACGAAAAGAGGCTCACTGCTATCTGTCATGGTCAAACGTATCAAAAACGGATGATCAGGGCATTTAACAAGAAAGTCAGACCACAAGAGTATCAAGTTGGGGACCTGGTAATCAAACGCATCATCCTTCCTCAAAGTGATCCCCGGGGCAAATGGACCCCTACATACGAAGGGCCATTTATGGTTAAACGTGTGTTCTCAGGAGGAGCCATGATCCTAACCACCATGGATGGTGACGACCTTCCTCACCCCGCCAATGCAGACATAGTGAAAAAATACTACGCGTAAATAAAAGACCCGCTAGGTTGATATACCTAGGCAAAAATAAGGGCTTCCCGGCGAACCAAAAGGGTTCGGGCAAAAATAAGGGATGAAATGAATAAAAATCTGTACACCCGGCAAGTCGAAAACCTGAAAAGGCGGCTTGGGCAAAAATGGGTATCCCGGTGGACTGAAAACCCGAAAGGGCGGTCCAGGCAAAAGTTAGGGATAAAAGCGTAACACTATGTCTCATTGGATCACTTCGCATCCGGAATTCGGCATCAACTATCTGGCTCAGATTTCGGCATCGACCAATCAGCTTCATCTTCAACTAGGTAGCAAAGCGATGAGACATTCGAAGACATAAAGGAGATAGCAGAGTTGGAACCCAGTGAGATTGTTCACATAGCTGTTTTGTTTCCTTTTTCAAATTGTAAACTCTATGTTATTTGGCGGCGTCCTCTTACTAGGATGTCAGCCTCTTGTACAAAAACGCCTATTCACAGGCAAAGTTCAAATCAATACAAATTCACTTGTCCATACAAATTGCCATTGTTTTCCCTTTTTTCTGCTTTGTCTTGCGAAGAACGTCCAATGTTCATTTTTGATATATGCATTTGACATTAAAATTGTTGACTCATAAATATTTTCATATGAAACGAGAGATTGATTACAGGTGACATCAGAAACAGGGGCAATGTGGAGTTGTCTGATGCAGTCTGGTTGTTTTGTCCGCCAAGGTACCGAGGTAGATTCGACTGAAGAATGTGACCAAATCATCTCAACTCCCCGCAGAGTAAAACAAGATTCAGCAATACTTTCCCCAAGCGGAGTTGGTTCCCCGTCAATCCTGTGAAGTCTCAAAATCCCCTGGCGGGTCTTAAAGCTCACTCCCCAGTAGATTCTGGAAGCTTGTTCCCTGCAGGGTACGGACGTCTCTCCCAAGTTTTATTCAGAGTTATTTCCTCACAAGGACTTATAACCGGGTTATCCTCAGCTGATTACCACGGAAGATCGTCCTCGGCAAGGTTCTTTCATTCCCCAGCGAAGTTTATCATCATTATCCCCAGCGGAATCCATCGTTAAAGTCCTCAGCAGGCCTCTCATCAAAACTTCGGCCAAGTATCTCTTCCACAGAGCAACTCCCCGGCCGGTCGTCAAGGATTTATTTTCCTAAAACGAAAATTACATTCATAAACATTTCGCATTTCCAATACATTTTGTTTACATACGTGATAAAGTGCATACTCACACTATCTCATGTTAAACATCATGACGCCATGCATATCATACATCATGACATTGCATACAACTTATGTTTTTGCCTTTACAGGGAAAAAGACAATCCCAAAGACGATTACCCTCAACTGTCACAATTCCAGATTCGATACCTGTATCTAGCCAGGGCACATCTGAGAGTGATCATTCCCAGACTCGATTCCTGTATCTAGCCAGGGCACGTCTGAAGAGTTTGAATATTCGATTCCTGTATCCAGCCAGGGCACATCTATCAACTACAACATTTCCAGATTCGATTCCTGCATCCAGCCAGGGCATATCTGTTGACAACATTTCCAGACTCGATTCCTGTATCTAGCCAGGGCACGTCTGAAGAGTTCGAAGATTCGATTCCTGTATCCAGCCAGGGCACATCTATTAACGACTATTTCCAGATTCGACTCCTGTATCCAGCCAGGGCACATCTGTGAGCAACCAATTGTAGATTCGATACCTGTATCTAGCCAGGGCATATCTGCATAAGGAGACTGAAGATCAAACACCTGTAACAAGCCAGGAAAACATCCGTCTTTCTCAAATACACAAGTTCTCGCTAAGGAATCTCTTATGCGATCGACACTTCCAAATGGCATCTATAAGCCCATTCCCGACAAGGTTCTGTCACATCTCCAGATGGCATCTATAAGCCCATCTCCCTATCCACCATCTCTCCAAATGGCACCTATAAGCCCATTCCCGACACCACATTGTTGAGACTCCAGCATGCGAGTGCAAATTTCCGGGTACTCTAGTGTCCAATCTCCTTTTACCCTCGAGTCACGAAAGGCAAACTTGCCAATCTAACTCTTCAGGTCCAAGGAGATTGAACAGGGGCAACTGTTGTACCCCAAAATTTGCCCTCCCATTTCCTCAAATATTTTCTCATCACAAGACCTTTGAAGATCAAAATCCAGTTAGGGTTTCCTCTGCTCAAGACATCTCCTTGCACTGTGGACTCAAATTAGGGTTTGTGTTTGCACCAAGATGTTTTGACCTAAAATGCCTAAGGTGACTTTCATGCTTCATATTGGACTCCCAAGATTATCCATACCAAGTTTCAAGTCTTGATTCCAAGTTTTGCCCAGTCAATTGGACAGTTGACCTAGAAATCAGCTGTATTGGGAAAAAAGTCAACTGTGGCCAATTGACAGTCAAATCTCATGAAAATTGACCCACATCAACATTATGAACTCATATGGACCATTTGATCAAGTTTGGATCACAATTCCACAAGAAATTTGATCAGATCACCAAAAGGGCAAAATGGTCATTTTTAGGGTTTTGACTGCACAAAGGCAATTTTTTGACTGTTTGACCTAGCCAATGGCAAATCAAGCTCACATATGGACTCAAGGACTCAATGAAATGGTCTTGACACATTCATCAAGCTCAAAAGATCCCAAGTACACAAGATTGACAGTTGAATTTCCCAGTCAATTGATCAATTTTGACTGTACATTGAAAAGTCAAACTTTGACTTTTTGGTCAAAATCAAGAGTCAAGATTCATTTTTCATCAAAACATGCCAAATCATGAAACTTGTTCACCAAGAAACCAAGAAATGCAAATTAGGGTTTTAAAATGGAATTTTTCATAACTTAGAATTTTTCTAAGTTATGGAAAACCCTAATTTTTTCCCAACTTTGCCCCACTTTTTCACCATGATTCATTTGGATTCAAACAAAATTCAAAACATGAAAGTTGTAGCTTGTTACATAATCTACAACTTTGATTCACAAAGTTTTCTCATTTGAAGCTTGTATCTCAAGTTACAATTTTTTGAATAAGGGCACTAAACCATTCTTAACTTAGTGAAATTTTAACCTATTTTGACAAGGTTTTCTACCCCACTTCAAGGCCATTTTCCATACACTTCCACTTGGAATTTCAATTTGCATTTCAAATATGGATTGTAGTACACATTCCAAGCTTTCCAAAATGTCCAAGAACTCATCAAACAACCTCATGGTTAGGGAGAATTGAATTTCACAATATAGCAAAAACTCACTTTTGAATTGGCCATTTTTCATGTTCATAACTTGGCAATTTGAACTCAGCATGCTTTAGGTTAGATTACAGGTCCTTAAACCAAGTTGCACTCAATAATTTAATGCATATTCATTGTGTTAAGGTGTTGTTCTATGAGTTTGAACATTGTATGCAAGATTAATCCCAAACTAGATAAAGCATTCTTTCCATTTTTGCAAAAGATCACTTTATGTCAAATTGAAATCCAAGCAAGTACAGTTAGGATCTCATTGGCACAAGTTTAGGAGCTAATTGCACTGATCAAGACAAGGGTTTGCAGCTTGTTATAGGGGCCTGCATCAGTCAAAAACACCAACTTGCATTTCTTTGCTTCACATAGAAGAAACATAGCATAACTTATGACAACTTCCATCTCAGCTCACTAACACAAGAACAAAGTTATCAAACACATTCCAAAGATCATATCCAAGCTTTTGCACGAGCCTTTGACCTCCAATCCACCCTCCATCTCAGAATCACTCTCAAACTGCAAAAACAGAGTTGCCTCTGCAGTTTGAGTACCAACTTCTATTTCCCTCAGGCTCTCTTGCCAAAACCAGTTCATACACATCCCCTAGCATCTATGCAAGCTAACCATGACCTGAAACCTGACCTGTAATCCCTCTAAGCCACTTCACCATTTTTGCTTTTCTGTCTTGCAGTTGGAGTTCACTAGCACGATTCAGAGAGTTTCAAGACAAAGTAGCACTTGGACAAGCATCCTTACACTTCAAGGAAGCTATACAAATCATCATTTTACTCTGAAACATCCTCCATTGCAAAGCACGATTCCAACTGAACAGGTACATTCATGAAGTTTTATCTCTCTTATTAGGCATTGTTAGCTTTAGGTTTGTGAAGAAAATATGTCACAATCATAGCCCTGAACATGCCCATATAGTTAGATTTCATTTATGTTATGTGTGCTGCAAGAATTTTGAGTCTGAACATGGCATAAAAGTTAGGTCAGAAATTGGGGGAGAAGAAATTCTCCTTCATCTTAGAGAGTTAGGTCAAGTTCCATACATGGTTAGAATCGTCTCTTCATGCTGAACATTTGTTATGTTATGAGTTTTTGCTAAAAAGCCAGGAATCAAGAGTTGGAAGATGAGGAACAGGGCGCGCGTTTTTTCAAATATTGTTGCTGGAGGTTAAAGACAGTGGTCTTTGGGCTGGGCCTGTGTATTTTTTCTTATTCACACCACATAATTGCTGTTACACCCCCTGAGTCCATTTGCTTTATTTTTATCTCTTTTTGACTTTTTCTTTTTTTGTTTGACTTATTTATTTTTTCTCATGACATTAAAAATATAAAAATATTTTTTCTCACCATTTTTGATTTTATTAGGTATTTATATAATTTTTTTTTAGTTTATACATAGATAGATAAATATATATATATTTTATTTAAAATACTAAAAATAGTGTAAATGCATTTCTATACATTTTTATTTTTGTTTACCTTCTGAAAATATTTCACATAAAAAATACTTTTTTTTATTATTAAATATTAAATATATATTATTTTGTATATAATTCATATTTGGAACTTAATATATATATATATATATATATATATATATATATATATATATATATATATATATATATATATATATATATATATATATATATATATATATATATATATATATATATATATATATATATATATATATATATATATATATATATATATATATATATATATATATATATATATATATATATATATATATATATATATATATATATATATATATATATATATATATATATATATATATATATATATATATATATATATATATATATATATATATATATATATATATATATATATATATATATATATATAATATATATATATATAATATATATATATATATATATATATATATATATATATATATATATATATATATTTAAATTAAACAATAATGATACATTTTCTTTAATAAAATTAGGGTTTTGCCCTAGATTCAAAATACTCCAAAAATAATCTTTTTTTTTTATTTTATTTTTACATAAATAACATTTTTTTTCATACATATACAAAATATTTTTGCATCTTGCAGTTTATTCCATTTTCTTTTATTTAATTATTGTACATTAATTAAATTATATAAATTCAAATTGATGTAATAGTTTTAGGTTTACATTACCTGTCAATATCCCCATTTGAACATTTGTACCCCCCTTCCCATATTTGGTTTTGTAATAGCTTAGTAAATTTATTTTCGCACTTTATTGCTTTCTAATGATAACATGTTAGAATTAGGGTTTGTATGCGAAAAACGACGAAAAATAGTTATGACCTAATCTCAAGATAAACAAGCCTGAAAATGGACACACAAATCACACTTGCACCCCCCTATGGTACTCCACTTGTTGCCTTTCAAAATTGGGCCATATTGCATGTTAGGTCTCTTTGGGCAAAACAAACAAATTGAATGATCATAGTCCCTCGATAATACTTTTCAAAATGTTGCCAAACAAATGATCAAGTCCCTTAAAGAAAATGCCCAAAGATACTTGGCACCATTGCAATTATGGTCTAAACGATGACCCACGCCCGTCCCTTTCACATCCTAAACATAAGATTGTCCACCAAATACAATGGTGGAACAAACTTGTTAAAAGGGTTAAAACATAGCAATAATCTTTTGAGAAATTTAGGAGTAGAGAACCTCTTAGTTACTTGAACCAAAACTTGCAAAAACAAAACACTTGCCTATTTTCTAAAACACACCTCACAACACTTTCAAAAACAACTTTCAAAAACAAATGAAAACCTTTTTCAAAAGACATACACCTTTGTATACATCCCCACATGGATCATTACAAAGGTTGCCACCACATTGGCTTCTTTTCAAAATATTTTCAAACCCACACACTCAAGCACCATTTAAAACAATTGAAAACAAAAGGCAAGTGATCTAAGCGAGTAACTAAGAGCCCATGGATAACCATGGATAGAAAGGGTGCTAATACCTTCCCTTTCTATAATCTACTCCCCGAACCCAAGAAAACATCTCAAAAGGTTTTTTTGATGTGCTTTTTAACCTTTCCTTAGGATAAAATAAAAAGTCGGTGGCGACTCTTGCTCAACCGAAACATTTGCGAATATAAACGCAAAACCTCAAGTCAGTTCTCCCACCGTATCACACTAGTGTTAAAGCAAAACTCAATATTCATTGGCTTAATCCCAGATTTGTTCCTAACATAGGTCTTCGGAGTCCAATAGCATTGGAGATCATAGTAACTAACCAGCCTATAAGGATTGGTGCATTCTCTGTTTGGATAATACACTCCATATTAGCAATCATGTAGGTGGCACCATTAACTGGACGGTTCTGCGAAGCACAATACATGATGAAAAGCTCATCACGTGACACAGTTGTAACATTCTTCTCTTTTCCGAAGAGGGTGTGGGAAATGATTTTGTGGAAGTACCTAATAGCAGGGTTATGGATGGACTCTGAGTAAAGATTATTTGGCTCAGGATGGTTGTTTCTAGCAATACTACACCAGAAGTAATCAAGGTCATGATCTAGTATTTGGTCTTCTTGGGTCATGGTGAAAACATCAGGGCCATTAGGGAATCCTAACAGATTGGAAAACTACCTATGATTGTAGCGGTAGTCCATATTAAACATTCTGAAGGTGATCAGCCCGCGGTTGAAACCTAACCCATGGTTTGGCAGATAGCTTAGTGTGCTCAAAAACTCAAGGGTCAGCTTACGGTAGGTACAATAGCGTCTCCGAATTGGAGCAACGTCCCAACCTATTTGGTTAAGCAGATACATAACACTCTCACGAATGCCTAAGGCATTCATCGCATGGTCGTCAACATAAATGGTTGGACACATCTCTCGCTCAGCTAGATCCTCAAAGCGCCTTCTTTGATGTTGTGGTCGGTGGGAATGAGAACTGACTGTTTTGGAATGCTGGTTCGCGTTTGCGTTTATTTTCGCAAAATGTCGCGGTAAGCAAGAGTCGCCACCGTCTTTTATTTTATCCAATAAGGAAAGGACAAAAGCACAGAAAAAATTCCTTTTCGAGATGTTTCTCGGGTTCGGGAGGTAGATTATAGAAAGGGAAGGTGTTAGCACCCTTTCTATCCGTGGTTATCCACGGGCTCTTAGGTACTTGCTCACTATGTTTTCAAAAGTTTGCTTTTCTTTGTGATTGTGGGTTTTGAAAAGAGTTTTGTTTTTTTGAAGAGAGTGTAAGTGCGAAAAGTTTTGTTTTGTTTTTTAAAGGAGCAAGTACTTAAGAACATCTACCTACTCAAAAAGGAACTAAACTGTGCTAACGTCCTTTAGACAATGCTATCCCACTATTGCGGAGTAGGTAGCATCGTCGTTGTAGTTTTCAGGTCAATTCGATTTTAGGGGCGTGTGGTCACTAAAGCAATGTTAGGACGCCTTAGTGGTAACCCTAATGTCTTAGATCATTTTTATCGAGGCAACCATTTCGAGGCAACTTTGATCTTTGGACAGAAGGACGACCTCTAAAACATCCTATACTTAATGAACACGTTTGAGGCAACCAAGTGAGGTATACCCTAGGAGTGGCATGTGCGAGTGTGTCAATTTTCAGTTTATATTATCTTTGTACATGTTATGGTGAGCTATGGTTGATTTTAAATTAAGATTTAATCTTGTCATGCAATCCTAGTTAGCATACATCTAAACAGTTAATATATGTACAGGAATTTAAAGTGCGGGAATTGTAAATCCTACGCTATTACAAGGCTTCGGGGAGGGGGATTATTTACATGCCCAAAATTGGGGGAATAAAGCAGTAAAGTAAAAGTCTTAGTTAACCTATTACAAACCAATAAGTAGTTACAATAAAATAAACGCGTGTGAATCTGAAAAATAACCTCTAAAAATTCTAAGAATAAAATCTTTTTGTTGTTTTATTTTATTTTGGGAAAATGATCTAAATCTACTTAATTTTAGTTTTTTTGAGAAAATGTTAAGATAATTAAAAGATTAATTGACAAAGTTAATTTAATAGAAAAAACTAGCCTAATGTTTTTGTGGTTTTCTTATTTTAATGTTAATTAAAAAAGATAAAAAAATGTCAATGAAAACAAAAATAAAATACAAGGGGGGTCCTTCGATCCAGGGAAAAAAAGGAGTTTCGACTCAGGGAGAGAATGGAAGCTTCGATTGGGCCAGACAGTAAGGCGTGAGTAGCCTTTGATCCAGGTAAGAGGATTGTCTTTTAATCATGGAGGTCATGGCTTTCTATCCAGGAATGAGATGCCTCCTTCGATCCAGCATGCTAATGGGTTCGATCCAGAGAAGGTGTCTCCTTCGATCTGGAATGTTATACCTGCAAAAGTATGTTAGCGAAATAAAACATAGGGTCTGGGTATTGAACCCCAGGCCCTTCGATCCTGCGCTTGCTGGGTTTCCTCAGGCTATGTCTGCAGCAAGTGTTGGAAAACGAAGAACATGACCTGGGCGCCAAACCCAGGCCTCTCGATCCTGTCTAGGATGGCAAATCAAAGGTAACAATAAGTAATAATGTGTTATGCAAATATGAGGTTGGATAGTTTACCCTTTCTTACCAGCAGATTGGACTTTTAATTTGGGCGCTTCCTGGATGTAGGCACCTTCGATCTGGGCACTTCCTGGATGTAGGCACTTTTGATTTGGGGCTTATGGGCGTTGTGATCTTTTGTTGAAGGGTTGCTTTGGCCTGGATCACCTCTGAAAATGTTGACAACTTTTGGCAGCGTAACTCCAATGTTTTTGTTCTCCTGTTGTGTGTTTTTTCGTGTGTTGTAATGTGCCACTGGCCCTTGTATTTATAGGAGTGGGGGGTCTAGTAACGGCAAGAGACAGTCCATTAAATAGGCCATTAAAGCCAGGAGACAAGAATCAGACACATTAAATTATTTCCTTTTTTGAAATATTCATGTCTCTTTGGAATCTGGAATGAACCTGGACATGTTTTGATTTTCGAATGCCTTCAGGACATGCTCTTCGATTGGCCTTGAGTTGCCTCCTTCGAATGGACTTCTCATGTACCTTTCGAATGAGCCTTTTGAATTCTTCTTCGAATGGTCTTGAGTTGAACAGACACACTCTGGTCGAATCAGCTCTTTAGGAACAGAAAAGGCAAGAATCTGGCCTTTAACTCAGGAATTAAATCAACAATCAGCATTTAATTATTTCTATATTTGCAAGGGAAACATGCCATTTTCTCATGTTCAATGTACCTGGACATGTTTTTTTTGAGTGCCCTCTTGATGGCTTTGTTAACAGGCCAGTCGAAAGGCTTTGTTAACAGGCCAGTCGAAAGGCTTTGTTAACAGGCCAATTGAAAGGTTCTGTTCATGCTAATCGAAGGACATGGTTAACATGCCTGTCGAAGCTGCCTTGACACAATGCCAATCGAAGTGCTTGTCCATGACAATCGAAATGCTTCTTCAGAATGACAATCGAAGGGTCTTTCAGAATGCCAATCGAAGTGCCTGTCCATGCTAATCGAAATGCTCCTTCAGAATGCCAATCGAAGTGCTCGTCCATGCCAGCCGAAATGCTCCTTCAGAATACCAATCGAAGGGTCTTTCAGAATGCCAATCGAAGTGCTTGTCCATAATGCCAATCGAAAGGTACTTAAAGCACCACTCAAAAATTTCCTTTTTCCTTAGGCAAGAGTTTGTGATCAATCATGCAGGGGGAAGACTTTGGAAAACATGAGAGGGCAAATTTTGGGGTGCAACAATTGCCCCTGTTCAATTTTCTTAAACCTGAGGATATAGATTGGCTTTCGAGCCTTTCGTGATCCGAAGGTGGAAGATAATTGAACACTAGAGTGCCTAGAAATTTGCACTCTCATGGTGAAGTATCAGCATTGTGATATCGGGAATGGGCTTACAGATGCCATTTGGAGATTGTTGGTAGCTGTCTTGAGAGAAGTAGAATTTTAGGAGCTTCAGTTGTCCGTTACTCTACTGGGGAATTAACTCTGGGGGTGAACTGCATATCTGGACTGAGAAGGAACCTGGGTAAGGTTACTTCATGATGAGTCCATGTAAAACTTCATTTGGAAAGGAGGAACCTGTGTATGGTTGCCTGATGATGAGTCCATGTAAAACTTCATCTGGAAAGAGAGGGAACCAGTGTAGGGTTGCTTGACGATGAGTCCGTGTAAAACTTCATATGGAAAGGAGGAACCTATGTAGGGTTTCCTGATGACGAGTCCGTGTAAAACTGCATCTGAAATTGAGAAGGAACCAGTGTAGAGTTGCTTCATGATGAGTCCGTGTAAAACTGCATCCTGAATTGAGAAGGAACCGGTGTAGGGTTGCTTCATGATGAGTCAGTGTAAAACTTCATCTTTGGAAAGAGGGAACCGGTGTAGGGTTGCCTGATGATGAGTCCGTGTAAAACTGCATCTTGGAAAGAGAGGGAACCGGTGTAGGGTTGCCTGATGATGAGTCCGTGTAAAACTGCATCTGGAATTGAGAAGGAACCGGTGTAGGGTTACTTCATGATGAGTCAGTGTAAAACTGCATCTTGGAAAGAGAGGGAACCGGTGTAGGGTTGCCTGATGACGAGTCCGTGTAAAACTTCATCTGGAAAGGAGGAACTTGTGTAGGGTTTCCTGATGACGAGTCCGTGTAAAACTGCATCTGAAATTGAGAAGGAACCGGTGTAGGGTTGCTTCATGATGAGTCAGTGTAAAACTGCATCCTGAATTGAGAAGGAACCGGTGTAGGGTTGCTTCGGGATAAGTTTGTGTGAAACTTCTGGAGGAACCTGGGTAAGTTTACTTTGTGATAAGTTCGTGTGAAACTTCTGGAGGAACCTGGGTAAGGTTACTTTGTGATAAGTTTGTGTAAAACTTCAGGATGAACCGGGGTAAGGTTACTTTGGGATGAGTTCGTGTAAAAATTCATTTAGAAATATATGATAAAGGACCCGTGTATGATTTTTTAGTATAAACCCGTGTGAAGCCGCATATGGGAGAAACCCGTGTAAGATTTCTTCATGACGAACCCGTGTAAAGCTGAATTTGATCATGCAGATAATTACTCTGTTTAGTTTCCGGAGTTAATCTTGAACTTGCTGGAAGTTGTTGATGATAACCATCTTTCCTGAAAAGGTACATGATTAATCGTATATGATGCATGACATGCATTGTATGATGATGTTCTCAAAATAAATGAGATTATGCTGTATGCAATATGTATGCGCACGTCATGATGTATGAACATGAAATGCTATTGTGGTACGTCCGAGTTTGGGAAAATAAATCCCTGACTGTTGTTGGAGAATAAAGAGTTTCACTCGCTGGAGATAACGATCGAATATGATTGGGAGAATAATCCTGCAGGAGAGAATAACTCCGCTGGGGAATGGACTGACGAGGAAATGACTCTGTGGGGAGTATATACTCTGCTAGAAGATCTGCTGATTTGGAGAAATAAAACTCAGCTGGGGATGAATTAATGTTGCTGGTGACAGTGAACCCTGTTGGGGATTGAATTTCTGTCTATGAAAGGAATGAACTCCGATGGGGATAGAAAGAACTTCGCTGGGGATGATCTTTCAGTTGCAACTTGCTGAGGATAACCCAGTTAGACTCTTGTGAGGATAACCTCTGAATTTGGCTGAGGAGACTTATTTGTGTTTCGCAGGGGACAAGCTTCCAAAGTCTACTGGGGAAGAGGAGTTGTGGTCCTTTGATTTGTAGTAGTCGGAGAGGCAAACTCAAGCTAGGGAATCCTGGTGTTGTTGGGGAAATAAACCTTGTCGTCAGTCTGCTAGAGAGGGGATATCTTCGTTGAAGTTGTCTCAGCTGGGGAAAGGGGTCAGAGATTAAACCTTTGCTGGGAGTCATCCTATGAGAAGGATTTTGGGGGAGACTTGTCATTTCCCCTAGTAGAAAATGTTTGTGGCACTGCCCGGAAATTTTTAATTGTACGTAACCCTTCACTGAGATTGATGTTCAATGCCCCAAGTGACGGAGATGGAGACTTGCCCATGGTTACTCCGCACTTCTTCAGAAATTTCCTGGAATCTTGACTGGACTGCCCCAGGTGTTCTGGATAGTGACATGTCAAGTCCCCTTGTTGATAGGAGATTTGTCAATGGAAGTGTCATCCTTTTTTAAGTGATTTTGTTCACTGAGAGGGCTTTCGTTCATCGGATATTCGTTGTGTGAATTTCTCCGCTGTCAAACAAATAGCCAAATGCAAACAGTGATATTCAAATAATGCAAAGTTTATGCTTGTCTTGAAGTTTTGAAAAATGCATTTTTTAGCAGAAAAACTCTTTATAAGACAATTTCAACACAAGATTTTGGGGAAAGCCTTACAGGAGTCAGGATACCTTTTGTAACAGTATGCTTTTGAACTAACCCATGCTTCAGTTAGGACTTTTGAAGGGTTGTAACGTGGCTTGGTTCACAGTTTAAGAAACAAAGGATAAAGGCTCAAAGTATATTTGTACCCACCCGCTCTTCGTGATGTTCTTCAATCCTAAACTCAGTTAATTGTGCATTTGAACTCCAAATGAGTCTGGAACGACGTTTTGGTGATGGTTCACACAAGTTGGATTTTTGAAGGCAGTCATCATTTTTTACAACATTTTTGTCGAGGATTTGTAATGACCTTGTTCTTTTGATTTGTTATCCCTAACTTTTGCCTGACTGTTCCTGTTTTCGAGATTACAGTCAGTGGGATGCCCCAGCTTTCTTAAGCCTCCTTTATAGGTTTTGGCTCAGTGGGCTTTTCTCTTTTGAGAGATTGACTGCCTATGAGATAAGGAACCACCACTGTATTTTGATTCCAGAGGAATGCTTTTAATGTTGTTCGTTGTATTATGAACTGAGAGTTTTGCGACCTCAGTGCGCATTTTTTGAATTAACTGAGAGACTACCCTGCCCCAGGTTTAAATTAAAGGTTTCAATTTGTGTTAAAAACAGAAAACTCCTACTTCTTTGGCTCGAAGGGGTTGACTAGGGATTATATTCCTTATAACTCCAGTGTTTAGGATTTGAAAGAAATGCCTGTACATCGTCAGCAAGGTCTGTCCAAAAGCATATTGTATGAGATTATGGCATTGTTTCGTCATCCTCCCTCTAAAGGCTTTTAACTTTTAGCAAGAGTTGAATGTCATAAAGTGAGTAAAAAAAAGCATAGTTTAAATGTAATGAAAGGATGAATTCAAGACAAACATATGCAACGCATTAGTGAAACAGAGTTTGACATTAATAAATAAATGTTTGAATAACAAAAGATATTACAACTTGAAAATTCAAATGAATAAAAGTCTCTTAGTTTGAACTAGTCATCTCAGATGGAGAATTCTCAGCGGAAGATTTTCATCTCGCCATCCGGCATGAACTCCAGCACCCTTCCGTCAATCAAGTCTTGGATCTTGTTCTTCAGAGTCCAACAGTCATCGGTGTCATGTCCAGGACTATGGGAGTGGTATGCACACCTTTCATTGGGATGATAGGTAGGAGCAGAGGTGTTGGGATTCCGGGGAGGATCCTTTAAAGTAATCAGATTGACCTCCAGCAAGCGTTTCAGTATGAGAGATGATGGTATATCAGTCTCAGAGAAATGTCTTCCAGATGTATTTCGCTTACGACGATTACCCTGTTGATGCTGGCGAGGTTGATGCTGGGCTTGTGACCCTGAAGCAAGCTGATGAGCTTTTCCCTTGTCTTCTTGCCCCAAAGGTGGTTGAATGATGACTTGATCTTCAACCCTAGTTGTTTGCCCCACTTGGTTATTTTAAAGCAGCTTGTTGACGAGGACCCTGAGCTTTTCTTGTCTTTGAGCTAAGTCTTGAATGAGAGCCATCTGGCCCATCAGCTGTCCCATCATCTGGATCTTCATTGTTGCCAACTCAATTTGTAGCCCTTCCAACTAATCATTCCTGATGCCCTCTGGATTCCCTAGGACCAAGCCCCTTGTGAGGAGAGCTTTTATTTCTTCTTGCCCCTGGGATAGGTTCAAGAATATTTCTTGAAGTTAGGCGTTTTGAGCCCGGAGATCTTGGTTGTCTGGTTGGAAAGCCATTGCTGAAATAAACAGCGAGAACATGAGAGACCTGTACTGGAAGACCTGTTATGCAATGATATGTATGATATATGTATGCAATGTTTTCAAGGATCTCACGGGGTAAACAAGAAACTTGTTAGAATTTGAATCTGGTAACTTGGTTGAAGGAACTTCATGTTGCTGAGAGTCCTTCTTCAAGAGTCAAGCTCACCATATCGAGTGGGTCATAGCCCCTGACTCAAGTTATCATGCTTGGATTTCTAGACAACCTTGGCTAAAGGAAAATAAATCCCATTTGCCCCTTGTTGGACCTTTGATTTACCATAACCTGCATCACAAGCCTTTGAGATCCTTGAAATGGTTAAGGAAAATGCTATGGTATGATGTTATGATGTTATGTACAGGTATGCAAAAGTGTGAGGTGATGCAAGTAAGCCCTGCAATAATTCCAAATTATTGGATAAGGACTGTAAACAAAACCTGCAAGGAACTCCTGTTGTCAGATAACAAGAATGTACAAGTAGTTCATATTTGAAAGCACACAAGTCACACAAATAGCCTTAAGTTTAGGCTGGCATGGAGTTTCATTGGTAAGTACCCTCTTGAGTTTAGTTGGCTCAAAACCTGTCTTATAAATAGTAACCGGGTTCTAAGGAGCTCAATATCATTGGATTATTTTCTATGTTCATTGTTTTGGTTTAGCCAGTTACTAGCGACCAAAATATTCCAAGAAAACAATCCTCAATGAGTGTAGTATCGAGTATCTACCAACTTCGGACTGTACCAAAGTCGGTCATCTCACTACCCCTAAAAAAGGCCAAGATGGTCAGGTAAGGTTCTAAGGTCAATTGATGCTTCACGACACGACGCGGCGGCCCCGTACTCTCCTTGACTTAACTCAAGGGTTACCGGTACTCACCAAAGTGCCACATCAACGTAGCTACTATTTCAACCATGTCGGTATACCCCGCATAGTTCCCTCACAGTTTGTTGCTACTTACCTAAAGGGTATCCCCAGATCCGGGTTAGGATCTATAGAACTCCGATACAAGCCCACAAAATTTAAAGCATACAAAGCATACAATTGAAAACACAAGTGATCTAATCCTAAGGTACACCTCACTTTCAATCCCCAGCAGAGTCGCCAGTTCTGTGGTCGGTGGGAATGAGAACTGACTGTTTTGGAATGCTGGTTCGCGTTTGCGTTTATTTTCGCAAAATGTCGCGGTAAGCAAGAGTCTCCACCGTCTCTTATTTTATCCAATAAGGAAAGGACAAAAGCACAGAAAAAATTCCTTTTCGAGATGTTTCTCGGGTTCGGGAGGTAGATTATAGAAAGGGAATGTGTTAGCACCCTTTCTATTTGTGGTTATCCACGGGCTCTTAGGTACTTGCTCACTATATTTTAAAAAGTTTGCTTTTCTTTGTGATTGTGGGTTTTGAAAAGAGTTTTGTTTTTTTGAAGAGAGTGTAAGTGCGAAAAGTTTTGTTTTGTTTTTTAAAGGAGCAAGTACTTAAGAACATCTACCTACTCAAAAAGGAACTAAACTGTGCTAACATCCTTTAGACAATGCTATCCCACTATTGAGGAGTAGGTAGCATCGTCGTTGGAGTTTTCGGGTCAATTCGATTTTAGGGGCGTGTGGTCACTAAAGCAATGTTAGGACGCCTTAGTGGTAACCCTAATGTCTTAGATCATTTTTATCGAGGCAACCATTTCGAGGCAACTTTGATCTTTGGACAGAAGGACGACCTCTAAAACATCCTATACTTAATGACCACGTTTGAGGCAACCAAGTGAGGTGTACCCTAGGAGTGGCATGTGCGAGTGTGTCAATTTTCAGTTTATATTATCTTTGTACATGTTATGGTGAGCTATGGTTGATTTTAAATTAAGAGTTAATCTTGTCATGCAATCCTAGTTAGCATACATCTAAACAGTTAATATATGTACAGGAATTTAAAGTGCGGGAATTGTAAATCCTACGCTATTACAAGGCTTCGGGGAGGGGGATTATTTACATGCCCAAAATTGGGGGAATAAAGCAGTAAAGTAAAAGTCTTAGTTAAGCTATTACAAACCAATAAGCAGCTACAATAAAATAAACGCGCGTGAATCTGAAAAATAACCTCTAAAAATTCTAAGAATAAAATCTTTTTGTTGTTTTATTTTATTTTGGTAAAATGATCTAAATCTACTTAATTTTAGTTTTTTTGAGAAAATGTTAAGATAATTAAAAGATTAATTGACAAAGTTAATTTAATAGGAAAAACTAGCCTAATGTTTTTGTGGTTTTCTTATTTTAATGTTAATTAAAAAAGATAAAAAAATGTCAATGAAAACAAAAATAAAATACAAGGGAGATCCTTCGATCCAGGGAAAAAAAGGAGTTTCGACTCAGGGAGGGAATGGAAGCTTCGATTGGGCCAGACAGTAAGGCGTGGGTAGCCTTCGATCCAGGGAAGAGGATTGTCTTTTGATCATGGAGGTCATGGCTTTCGATCCAGGAATGAGATGCCTCCTTCGATCCAGCATGCTAATGGGTTCGATCCAGAGAAGGTGTCTCCTTCGATCTGGAATGTTATACCTGCAAAAGTATGTTAGCGAAATAAAACACATGGCCTGTGTATTGAACCCCATGCCCTTTGTAACACCCCTTCTAAATAACCCGCGAATATATTAATTAAATCAGAGTAACATGGAAAACAAGGATGTCACAATTCAAGATAAATATAAAACCTCAAATTTACAGTTGTCATGCTTTACTGAAGGAATTATCAAAATAAATATTCGAATCAACATCATGTTCTACACAGCGGAAATATCTCAAAACCGGAATAACTTCACTTCATAAGTATTCCCAACATAAATTAAATAATAGAAAATGAAACTCGTCATTCAAACGTTTCCCCCAGTGTTACAACCTATCAGAGCACGACACTGACACACGGACTTAAAATAACATAGCTCTAGAGTCATCCTCACCAACTCCTGAGCTGCTAACTTTAATCTGAAATCATTAAAGTAAGGGTGAGATTTCTCATAATTAACATGCATTATAAGCTTCTCAATCAACATTATATCACAAGCATATTATTTCACCCATATTAGCATAAACTCAGATTCAACACACAGTTCCAATCATACAAGTCATTATGCACAAATTAATAATCAACCAAAGAATTGTAACACCGGAAGACATCCTAACATGTTACAATTCCATGCAAACATAAATGCAGACACAATGCATGTGGTACCAACACGTGACCAAGTCACCATCACTGATCCATCACACTCGGATACAGTAACCATCGATTCGTCCATCACACTCGGACATGAATCCAGCCGAAGCAATCATCGATTCTTCCATCACACTCGGACATGAATCCAGCCTAACCACTCATCACTCTCGGGTATCGGTTAACGGCAATACAAGTCAAATTCCACACAATGGGAATTAACTTCACCAAAATAATGCATATGCATGTACATCACTAATATGCCATATCAATCAACGGAATATGATCACAACATAATTCCAAATAATGCCAAAACCAATATACCACAGGATCACATCTCAACTATAATGGATAGCAGGCACAACACATGAGTATCAATTCTCATTCACCAAATCAGAACACTTCACAACGATTCTACATCATTCTCAAAATACCAGGATTTACCAAAATTGGAAATTCGTCTCTTTTTAAAATAATTTTTCATAAAATAATATTTTTCTTATTTTATAAGATAGAGTATTTAATTTAAGAAATAATGTCCAAAACGGCACTCAAAACAGACTTACGGTTTGAAAGTTATGAATTTTCAAAGTTTAGTATTTTTCAAAAAGTTACAGCAGAACCCGGTTCCTACATATACAGGAACCGGTTCCTGCGAAGTTCAGAAAACACCCATTCTGGAAAATGTACTGGAACTCGGTTCCTACCTATACAGGAACCGGTTCCTACGTTGAAAAAGTCAGTTTCTTCGTAAATTTACACTGGGAACTCGGTTCCTCCCCATTGGGAACCGGTTCCTGCGGCCTAAAAAGTCAAAAACTGCTATTTGACAACATTTATTCATTCCAAATCCCATCCAATTCATACCCATACGAATCCAACTCACAGAATTGCCAAAACAAGTTATAGTACATGATTCTAATGAGATTATAACACACCATAACATCATACAATTTCCTCATAACCTCAAATTGAATCAAAACATAATTTCATGGGATTGGGGTTTGAATTTCATAAATCCTAAATTGGGATTCCTAACATGCTTAATCAATCCTATTGATCCCAAAATCTATAAGGCATATTAAATAATCGAAATCACCCCTTACCTCGCGATGATCCTTCGAATTCCCGGCGTTTGGCTTTTTCCTCTCTTCTCTTCTCTTCTCCAATTTCACGTACACTGAGTTTTTCCAAAACCCTTCTTTTCCTTTTCCTTTTTATTCTTCTTTTTCTTTTCCTTTTATTATTTGCCAAATAATAATAATAATTAGTAATTATTTTAATAGAGCTTTTTACTACACACACCTCTAATTCAACCTTACACCCCCGGTCTTCCTTTTTAATTCCATAATTAATTCATTCATTTAATCCAAAATATTATAAATTAAGCCTTTAATTAATTTAATAATTAAATTCCTAATTATTTAACAATTGAATTAAATTGGGGTGTCACAACTCTCCCCTACTAAAAGAGTTTTCATCCTCGAAAACATACCTTAGACAAATAGTTCGGGATACGAGTCCTTCATCTGGCTCTCCAGCTCCCAAGTGACATTTCCATCTGCTGGTCCTCCTCAAGCTACTCTTACCAACGCGATCTCCTTGCCTCACAACTGTTTCAACTTCCGATCCTCAATTCTCGCAGGTACCGCTTCCACAGTCAAATTCTCTCGTACCTGTATATCGTCTACAAGAATCTCATGAGACGGATCAACAATGTACTTCCTTAGCTGAGATACATGAAAAACATCATGCAAATTTGCAAGTGACGGCGGCAAAACAATCTGATAAGCAGCTTTCCCAACTCTCTTGGTAATCTAAAATGGACCAATAAAACGTGGAGTCAACTTCTTTGACTTCAAAGCTCGACCAATACCAGTCATCGGAGTAACTCGCATAAAAACATGTTCTCCTTCGCTAAACTCAAGATCTTTCCTCCTCTTATCGTGATAACTTTTATGACGACTCTGAGAAGTCCTCATCTTCTCCTGAATCATCTTAATCTTTTCCGAAGTCTGTTGGACAATTTCCGGTCCAATCACAGCACTCTCTCCAGATTCATACCAACACAACGGTGTCCGACACCTCCTACCATACAATGCCTCAAACGGAGCCATACCAATGCTCGAATGAAAACTATTGTTGTAGGTAAACTCAATCAATGGTAGATAACTATCCCAAGCTCCACCTTTCTCCAACACACAAGCTCTTAACAAATCTTCCAACGACTGAATCGTTCTCTCCGTCTGACCATTTGTCTGTGGATGATAAGCGAAACTCAAACGCAACTTAGTACCCAAAGCTTCTTGCAATCCCGTCCAGAATTTAGATGTAAACCTCGGATCTCGATCTGACACAATACTAGAAGGAATACCATGCAAACTCACAATCTTCTCCACATACAATTCTGCCAACCTTTCCATCGGATAATCCATTCTTATCGGAATAAAGTGAGCAGATTTCGTCAACCGATCAACAATAACCCAGATAGAATCACAATTCTTCGATGTCCTTGGCAAACCAGACACAAAATCCATAGAGATTCCATCCCATTTCCATTCCGGAACAAACAACGGTTCCATCAATCCTGACAGTTTCTGATGCTCAATCTTCGACTTCTGACAAACCAAACAAGCATACACAAACTCAGTAATTTCCTTTTTCATTCCCGGCCACCAAAACAACTTCTTCAAATCATGGTACATTTTAGTAGCACCAGGATGAATACTCAATCCACTACGATGTCCTTCTTCCAGAATACTCTTCCTAATCTCTGCAACATTCGGAACACACACCCTATTACCAAATCTCATAACACCATTCTCATCAATCTGGAACTCGCCTCCTTGACCTTGGTTGATCAATGTCAATTTATCAACTAACCCAACATCGGACTTCTGTCCATTCCGAATTTCTTCCAGAATACCACTAGTCAGTTTCAACATACCCAATTTCACACTATTTGGAGTAGTTTCACATACCAAACTTAAATCTCTGAACTGCTCAACCAAATCTAACTCACGGACCATTAACATCGAAATATGCAAGGACTTCCCTACTCAAGGCATCCGCAACAACGTTTGCCTTACCAGGATGGTAATTCAAACCGAAATCATAATCCTTTAGAAATTCTAACCATCTCTTCTGCCTCATATTCAACTCTTTCTGATCAAAGAGATACCTCAGACTTTTGTGATCACTGAACACCTCAAACCGAGAACCATATAAATAATGCCTCCACAACTTCAAAACAAACACAACAGCTGCCAACTCCAAATCATGAGTCGGATAATTCCTTTCATGTACTTTCAATTGTCTCGAAGCATAAGCCACCACCTGCTTATCTTGCATCAACACACCACATAATCCCATTAATGATGCGTCACAATACACAGCAAAAGACTTAGTCGGATTTGGAAAAATCAAGATCGGAGCACTTGTCAACCTCCTCTTCAGCTCTTGAAATCCTTTCTCACATCCAACATCCCAAACAAACATCTGACCCTTCCTGGTCAACTTAGTCAACGGTAACGCTAATTTGGAAAATCCTTCTATAAACTTCCTGTAATAACCTGCAAGACCCAGAAAACTACAGATCTCAGAAGCATTCTTTGGCGCTTCCCACTGAGATACTGCTTCTACCTTCGTAGGATCCACAGAAATTCCATTCTTGGAAATTACATGGCCAAGAAAACTTACTTCACTTAACCAGAATTCACACTTGGACAACTTCGCATAAAGCTTCTTCTCTTTCAACAATTCCAACACAACTCTGAGATGTTCTGCATGCTCTTCATCGCTCTTCGAATAAATTAGAATATCATCAATGAACACCACCGCAAACTCATCAAGATACGGATGAAATATCCTGTTCATATACTCCATGAAAACACCAGGTGCATTAGTAACTCCAAACGGCATAACGGAATACTCGTAATGTCCATACCTCGTTCTAAATGCAGTTTTCTGAATATCTTCCGACTTCACACGAATCTGATGATATCCAGATCTCAGATCAATCTTACTAAATACACAATCTCCAACTAGTTGATCCATCAAATCATCGATCCTCGGCAAAGGATACCGATTCTTGATTGTAACTTTATTCAGCTGTCTGTAATGAACACATAATCTCATTGAACCTTCTTTCTTCTTAACCAACAACACCGGAGCACCCCACGGCGAAACACTCGGACGAATAAACTTCTTCTCAAACAAATCCTCAAGTTGACTCCTCAACTTTCTCAATCTAGAAGCAGACCTCTTATAGGCATCCTCGAATTCGAACTAGTTCTAGTAACAAAACCCATTAAGACTTCACCTTGCACTCTCACACCGTTCCACTTACTTCATCACGGAACACTTCATAAAAAAATTACATCCAATAGGTCACATGCCTTTTTCTTGCTCTCGCCGAGATCTAAATCTCTCGTTACGCAAACCATAACGCTTCTCTTCTGGCCGACTCAACTAATTTCACACACTATAAAGCTGGCACAATAAGTACATCCCATCCAACGCGATCCCGGCTACTACCAACAAGAGATTAAGGGTGATCAGTTCCTCAATTTATCAATAGATAGTCAAAAATCATGAGGTGGCATCAACCATCATTACCAAACCACAACAGCATCTTCAATCTTACCCTTCAAGCTACTTAAACATAACCATGCTTGAAGCATCAACTGCTCGGCAATACTTACATCTTACAACCGGCGGTATACTGAACCGACCTCTTGCACAAAACTTCAGAGAAGAAACTTCTCCCCCACTTATTTCACACGTACCTCTGCAGACAACGAAAAGGAAACAATCAAGTATCGACAGTGTTTCACACACATGTCGCATACCAAAAGGGAGTAAACACATAAACAACCTGGCCGATAGACCGACCTGCTCTGATACCACTATTATAACACCCCTTCTAAATAACCCGCGAATATATTAATTAAATCTGAGTAACATGGAAAACAGGGATGTCACAATTCAAGATAAATATAAAACCTCAAATTTACAGTTGTCATGCTTTACTGAAGGAATTATCAAAATAAATATTCGAATCAACATCATGTTCTACACAGCGGAAATATCTCAAAACCGGAATAACTTCACTTCATAAGTATTCCCAACATAAATTAAATAATAGAAAATGAAACTCGTCATTCAAACGTTTCCCCCAGTGTTACAACCTATCAGAGCACGACACTGACACACGGACTTAAAATAACATAGCTCTAGAGTCATCCTCACCAACTCCTGAGCTGCTAACTTTAATCTGAAATCATTAAAGTAAGGGTGAGATTTCTCATAATTAACATGCATTATAAGCTTCTCAATCAACATTATATCACAAGCATATTATTTCACCCATATTAGCATAAACTCAGATTCAACACACAGTTCCAATCATACAAGTCATTATGCACAAATCAATAATCAACCAAAGAATTGTAACACCGGAAGACATCCTAACATGTTACAATTCCATGCAAACATAAATGCAGACACAATGCATGTGGTACCAACACGTGACCAAGTCACCATCACTGATCCATCACACTCGGATACAGTAACCATCGATTCGTCCATCACACTCGGACATGAATCCAGCTGAAGCAATCATCGATTCGTCCATCACACTCGGACATGAATCCAGCCTAACCACTCATCACTCTCGGGTATCGGTTAACGGCAATACAAGTCAAATTCCACACAATGGGAATTAACTTCACCAAAATAATGCATATGCATGTACATCACTAACATGCCATATCAATCAACGAAATATGATCACAACATAATTCCAAATAATGCCAAAACCAATATACCACAGGATCACATCTCAACCATAATGGATAGCAGGCACAACACATGAGTATCAATTCTCATTCACCAAATCAGAACACTTCACAACGATTCTACATCATTCTCAAAATACCAGGATTTACCAAAATTGGAAATTCGTCTCTTTTTAAAATATTTTTTCATAAAATAATATTTTTATTATTTTATAAGATAGAGTATTTAATTTAAGAAATAATGTCCAAAACGACACTCAAAACGGACTTACGGTTTGAAAGTTATGAATTTTCAAAGTTTAGTATTTTTCAAAAAGTTACAGCAGAACCCGGTTCCTACATATACAGGAACCGGTTCCTGCGAAGATCAGAAAACACCCATTCTGGAAAATGTACTGGAACTCGGTTCCTACCTATACAGGAACCGGTTCCTACGTTGAAAAAGTCAGTTTCTTCGTAAATTTACACTGGGAACTCGGTTCCTCCCCACTGGGAACCGGTTCCTGCGACCTAAAAAGTCAAAACTGCTATTTGACAACATTTATTCATTCCAAATCCCATCCAATTCATACCCATACGAATCCAACTCACAGAATTGCCAAAACAAGTTATAGTACATGATTCTAATGAGATTATAACACACCATAACATCATACAATTTCCTCATAACCTCAAATTGAATCAAAACATAATTTCATGGGATTGGGGTTTGAATTTCATAAATCCTAAATTGGGATTCCTAACATGCTTAATCAATCCTATTGATCCCAAAATCTATAAGGCATATTAAATAATCGAAATCACCCCTTACCTCGCGATGATCCTTCGAATTCCCGGCGTTTGGCTTTTTCCTCTCTTCTCTTCTCTTCTCCAATTTCACGTACACTGAGTTTTTCCAAAACCCTTCTTTTCCTTTTCCTTTTTATTCTTCTTTTTCTTTTCCTTTTATTATTTGCCAAATAATAATAATAATTAGTAATTATTTTAATAGAGCTTTTTACTACACACACCTCTAATTCAACCTTACACCCCCGGTCTTCCTTTTTAATTCCATAATTAATTCATTCATTTAATCCAAAATATTATAAATTAAGCCTTTAATTAATTTAATAATTAAATTCCTAATTATTTAACAATTGAATTAAATTGGGGTGTCACAACTCTCCCCTACTAAAAGAGTTTTCATCCTCGAAAACATACCTTAGACGAATAGTTCGGGATACGAGTCCTTCATCTGGCTCTCCAGCTCCCAAGTGACATTTCCATCTGCTGGTCCTCCTCAAGCTACTCTTACCAACGCGATCTCCTTGCCTCGCAACTGTTTCAACTTCCGATCCTCAATTCTCGCAGGTACCGCTTCCACAGTTAAATTTTCTCGTACCTGTATATCGTCTACACGAATCTCATGAGACGGATCAACAATGTACTTCCTTAGCTGAGATACATGAAAAACATCATGCAAATTTGCAAGTGACGGCGGCAAAGCAATCTGATAAGCAGCTTTCCCAACTCTCTTGGTAATCTAAAATGGACCAATAAAACGTGGAGTCAACTTCTTTGACTTCAAAGCTCGACCAATACCAGTCATCGGAGTAACTCGCATAAAAACATGTTCTCCTTCGCTAAACTCAAGATCTTTCCTCCTCTTAACGTGATAACTTTTATGACGACTCTGAGAAGTCCTCATCTTCTCCTGAATCATCTTAATCTTTTCCGAAGTCTGTTGGACAATTTCCGGTCCAATCACAGCACTCTCTCCAGATTCATACCAACACAACGGTGTCCGACACCTCCTACCATACAATGCCTCAAACGGAGCCATACCAATGCTCGAATGAAAACTATTGTTGTAGGTAAACTCAATCAATGGTAGATAACTATCCCAAGCTCCACCTTTCTCCAACACACAAGCTCTTAACAAATCTTCCAACGACTGAATCGTTCTCTCCGTCTGACCATCTGTCTGTGGATGATAAGCGGAACTCAAACGCAACTTAGTAACCAAAGCTTCTTGCAATCCCGTCCAAAATTTAGATGTAAACCTCGGATCTCGATCTGACACAATACTAGAAGGAATACCATGCAAACTCACAATCTTCTCCACATACAATTCTGCCAACCTTTCCATCGGATAATCCATTCTTATCGGAATAAAGTGAGCAGGTTTCGTCAACCGATCAACAATAACCCAGATAGAATCACAATTCTTCGATGTCCTTGGCAAACCAGACACAAAATCCATAGAGATTCCATCCCATTTCCATTCCGGAACAAACAACGGTTTCATCAATCCTGACAGTTTCTGATGCTCAATCTTCGACTTCTGACAAACCAAATAAGCATACACAAACTCAGCAATTTCCTTTTTCATTCCCGGCCACCAAAACAACTTCTTCAAATCATGGTACATTTTAGTAGCACCAGGATGAATACTCAATCCACTACGATGTCCTTCTTCCAGAATACTCTTCCTAATCTCTGCAACATCCGGAACGATTCTACATCATTCTCAAAATACCAGGATTTACCAAAATTGGAAATTCGTCTCTTTTTAAAATAATTTTTCATAAAATAATATTTTTCTTATTTAATAAATGTATGAAAAACTAAGTTAGTATTTTCAGGTTAAAATGCCGAAGTTAATCAAAAGAAAAATAAGTTCAAATAAAAAGAAATAAAGGATGCAACATAAAAATTGAAATATTAAAACAAAGTTAAATAAAAAGCATATTAAAACAACAAAAACAATTAAAAGTAAACATGGGTTGTCTCCCATGAAGCGCTTTTGTTTCATGTTGATGGCTCGACAGACAGTACCTATTCAGTTAGGTATTGGGGTAGGTGGCTCACTTAATTGCAGATAAGCTGAATAGTTTAGATTTTCGATGTTAAAATAATACTTTAAACGCTGGCCATTGACTATAAATGGTTCTATGGAATTTCCTTTAATTTCTATCGCACCACTAGGGAGAACTTTATTAATTTCGAATGGTCCTGACCACCTTGAACGTAACTTACCCGGAAAGAGTTTCAGTCTAGATTTGAATAGGAGTACAATGTCTCCTTCCTTAAATTCTTTCCTCGAGATACGCTTATCATGCCATTTTTTGTTCTCTCCTTATAGATTCTAGCATTTTCATAAGCGTCTAAACGCAATTCTTCTAATTCATGGATATCTAATATTCGTTTCTCGCCAGCAGTCGTGTAATTTAAGTTAAGAGTTTTAATAGCCCAATAAGCTTTATGTTCTAGTTCTACTGGCAAATGGCAAAATTTTCCATAAACTAATTTAAACGGTGTTGTTCCTATAGGGGTTTTAAAAGCTGTCCTATATGCCCAAAGAGCATCATTTAGCTTGGAGGACCAATCCTTTCTAGATGTGGCTACAGTTTTCTCAAGGATTTGTTTAATTTCCCTATTTGACACTTCCACTTGTCCACTTGTTTGAGGATGGTATGGTGTGGCAATGCGATGTTTAACGCCATATTTGGAAAGTAGTTTTTCGAAAATTCTAGAGATAAAATGGGAACCACCATCACTAATTACAACTCTTGGTATACCGAATCGTGGGAAGATAACATTCTTGAATAATTTAAGTACCACTCGTGCATCATTTGTGGGTGCAGCGATGGCTTCAATCCATTTTGATACATAATCAACAGCTACCAGTATATACTTATTTCCAAAGGATGCGGGAAACGGTCCCATGAAATCAATTCCCCATACATCGAAAATTTCAACTTCGAGAATCCCTTTTTGTGGCATTTCGTCACGTCTAGATATATTTCATGTGTGCTGACATCTATCGCAGTTCATAATTGCTACATGGACGTCTTTCCATAAAGTAGGCCAAAAAAGACCAGCTTGTAGTATTTTTGCACAAGTTTTCGAAGTGCTAGCATGTCCACCATAAGGGGCGGAATGGCAATGAGTAATGACGTCATCCACTTCATCGTTAGGAACACAACAACGGTAGATACCATCGGCGCCTCTTTTAAAGAGTAGTGGTTCATCCCAAAAGTATTGTCTAAGATCATGGAAGAATTTCTTTCACTGTTGGTACGTTAAATCGGGTGGTAGAACACCGGCGGCTAAGTAGTTAACAAAATCAGCGTACCATGGTAATGTGGTGTTGGTACAGATGGCTTCTACTACCGTAGTTGTTAAATGTTCATCGCATTGTTCTAAACTGTCGGTAGAAGCTGTCTCTAGTTGAGCAATAAGGTGCTCATATGGGAAATCATCGTTTATGGGAACACTCTTGGTTTGGATTCCATCCAATCTTGATAAATGGTCTGCTACTACGTTTTCAGTTCCCCTTTTGTCTTTTATTTCCAAGTCAAACTCTTGTAGGAGTAAGATCCATCTGAGTAGTCTTAGTTTGGCGTCTTTCTTACTTAACAAGTATCGGATCGCAGCATGATCCGTGTAAATAACAATTTTGGCGCCTACTAAGTAGGAACGAAATTTGTCCAACGCGAATACAACAACTAAGAGTTCTTTTTCCGTAGTGGCGTAATTCATTTGTGTGGGATCAAGTGTTCTGCTTGTGTAGTAGATAGCGTGAAGCTTTTTATCCTTGCGTTGTCCTAGGACTGCGCCTACAGCATAATCGCTCGCGTCGCACATTATTTCAAATGGTTGGTTCCAATCAGGAGGTTACATTATAGGTGTTGAAATTAATTCTTCTTTAAGCGTCTCAAATGCGTTTAAGCATTTATCATCGAAAATAAACTCAATGTCTTTCATCAGTAGTTCAGTTAGTGGCTTAGTGATTTTAGAGAAATCTTTTATAAAACATCGGTAAAAACCAGCGTGTCCTAGAAAACTTCTTATTTCTCTAACTGTTTTGGGTGGTTGAAGGTTTTTGATAATTTCGATTTTTGCTTTATCGACTTTAATCCCTCTGTTTGATACAATGTGACCCAACACAATTCCTTGTCTCACCATGAAATGACATTTTTCCCAGTTGTGCACTAGGTTGACATTGACACAACATTTTAGTACCAACTCAAGATTTGATAAACATCCGTCAAAACTTTCTCCGCAGACAGAAAAATCGTCCATGAATACTTCCATAATTCCGTCCAAAAAGTCTGCGAAAATCGCCATCATGCATCGTTGAAAAGTGGCAGGTGTGTTACGTAGTCCAAATGGCATTCTTCGGTATGCGAAGGTACCGTAGAGGCATGTGAACGTAGTTTTCTCTTGATCATCAGGATGAATGGGAATTTGAAAGAATCCTGAGTATCCGTCAAGATAGCAGAAGTGTGAATGTTTATCTAAGCGCTCGGGCATTTGATCTATGAATGGTAATGGGAAATGGTCCTTGCGCGTAGCTTTGTTTAGTTTTCTGTAATCGATACACATTCTCCATCCTGTTTGGGTACGTTGTGCTACCGATTCGCCTTTTGTGTTTGTTATAACCGTAACACCTCCTTTCTTAGGTACTAAGTGAACTGGACTGACCCAGTTGCTATCAGATATCGGGTATATGATGCCTGCCTCTAGTAGTTTCTACACTTCTTTCTTTACGACTTCACTTAAAATAGGATTTATTCGTCTTTGATGTTCTCTAGAAATCTTGCAGTCCTCTTCTAGCATAATGCGGTGCATACAGACAGAAGGACTTATTCCTTTTAGATCCGATATGTTATATCCCAAAGCGGTTGGATACTTACTTAACATATTAAGAAGTTTTTCGGTTTCGATCTTCCCTAAGTCGACATTGACTATAACTGGCCGTTCGAGTTCTTTATCTAAAAATTCATACCTTAGATCTTTAGGAAACGTTTTAAGTTCTATACCAGTTTTCTTAGCAGTTGGGGTAGGATCGGGTGTTAAGGCGAAACATTCGCTTAGGTTGGCAGCGTGATATTCCTGTCTCCAGTCATCATCCTCGAAGATAGATGGTGTCGGAATTTTCAATATTCCAGAATAGGTGTCTTCTTGACTTTCTAGTTCTTTGACACATTCATCGGTAATATCTAGGAAACAGCATGAGTCTTCAATAGCAGGGGCTTTGAAGAATTGGGAAAGAATAAATTATACTTTTTCTTCTCCTACCTCAAAGGTAAGCTTTCCTTTCTTAACATCGATAATGGCTCCTGCAGTGGCTAAGAATGGCCTTCCTAATATGATGGGAATATTTGAATCTTCCTTTATGTCCATTATTATAAAGTCAGTAGGTATGTAAAATTGTCCTATTCGGACTGGAATGTTTTCTAGCATACCAACAGGGAATTTGACTGATCTGTCGGCTAGTTGTAAGGACATCTTGGTAGGTCTCATGTCACCTAGTTTGAGCTTCTCGCAAATAGATAAGGGCATTAGACTAACACTAGCTCCTAAATCGCATAGAGCTTTGTCTATGACAGATTTTCCAATTACACATGGTATGGAGAAACTACCAGGATCCTTTAGCTTTGGAGGCATGTTATTTTGAATTATGGCGCTACATTCGGCAGTTAGCATAACGGTTTTGTTTTCAACAATTTTTTTCTTATTAGACAGTATTTCCTTTAGGAATTTAGCATATGACGACATTTGAGTTATAGCTTCTGTAAACGGAATAGTGATGTTTAGTTGTTTCAGAAGTTCTACGAATTTCTTGAATTATCCCTCGTTTTTGGATTTTGTAAGTCTTTGAGGGTATGGAATTGGTGGTTTATATGGCGGTGGAGGTACGTAAGGTTTATCTTTTTCTGAAACCCCTCCGCTCTTGTTTGCGTCTTCCTCTACATTCTCAGATTGTTCCTTCGATTTCTCTGCTTCCTTTTCAGGTTTTTGATACATGGTCGGGTTTTGGAGTCTAGGATCTACCGGTCCATCGAGTGCTGTCCCACTTCATAATGTGATAGCATTAGCATGTCCTTTAGGATTGGGTTGTGGTTGTCCAGGAAATGTACCAGCAGGTGCGGCAGAACTAGCTTGGTGTTGTGCTACTTGGGAGATTTGGGTTTCTAACATTTTATTGTGAGTTGCTAGGGCATCTACCTTATTTTCTAATTGCTTCAATTGTTCACCGGTGTGAACGTTTTGATTGAGGAATTCTTTGTTTTGTTGAGCTTGAGTAGCAATAAAGTTTTCCATTAGGATTTCAAGGTTAGACTTCCTAGGAATGTTAGGAACATTAGCAACGGGTTTTTGATAGCCTGGAGGTACAGCGGGTGCTTGGCCAGGTGCATATAAAGCATTATTATTCTTGTACGAGAAGTTAGGATGGTTTTTCCAACCAGGATTATAGGTATTAGCGTAAGGATTACCTTGAGCATAATTCACCTGATCAACTGATATTCCTGCTAGGATTTGACATTCGGTTCCAACATGACCAGGAACTCCATAAACTTCACAGTTTGGGGTTACGGCAGCCACAGTGGCTGCAGGAGGTAAGGTCAAGCTTTCTATCTTTTGGGTAAGAGCATCTACCTTAGCATTAACTTTATCTAGGCTATTAATCTCGTACATCCCACTTTTTGCTGGAGTTTTCTCCACAGGTGTTCTTTCTCCTCCCCACTGATAGTGGTTTTGAGCCATATTTTCAATGAGTTAGTTAGCTTCATCGTAAGGCTTGTCCATTAGTGTACCACCTGCGGCGACATCTATTGAGAGCCTTGTGTTGTACAAGAGTCCATTGTAAAACGTATGGATAATCAGCCAATTTTCTAATCCGTGATGTGGGCACATTCGCATCATATCTTTGTAGCGTTCCCATGCATCGAATAGCGATTCAGTATCCTTCTGCCTAAATCCGTTGATTTGAGCTCTTAATGCAGCAGTCTTGCTTGGGGGAAAGTATCGTGCTAAGAATACAGTCTTAAGTCCTTCCCACATAGTGACGGAATTTGACGGCAAGGATTGTAACCAAGCCCAAGCTCTATCTCTTAGCGAAAAAGGAAAAAGACGTAATCTTATTGCATCTTTACTAACACCATTTGCTATAACTGTGTCGGCAAATTGAAAGAATTTCGTAAGATGTTCATTTGGATCCTTGATAGGGTTTCCAGAGAATTTGCATTGTTGGATAGCTGATATCAATGACGGTTTCAACTCAAAATCGTTTCGATTAATTGCTGGAGCAGCAATGCTATTGTGGGGTTCTTGTTGTGATGGAGCTGCGTACTCCTTCAGTGGACGGGTCCTTCGTTCTTCGGCCATGTCTATTTCTGGATTGGTTTCGGTTTCAGAGGAAGAATTAGAATCTGTTTCAGAATCAATCTTGATTTCGGGTTTCGGTAAAGGAATAGCGTGATTTAAACAGTAATCCCTGACTTCACGTCCTACGGAAAGGATGCGTTCAGGTTCGTCCATCGATTTGTCAAGAGGTTCGCCTTGTGAGCGAGTCCTTGGCATACAAATCGAAAAAGGGTTTTTGTTGCCTAGTCTAAACGCGCAACAGAAGGATCATACTTAATTGACTAATCAGTCCCCGGCAACAGCGCCAAAAACTTGATCGGGACTTTATGAGTCTATCGGGATACTAACTGCAAGTATACAGTTTAGTCGTTCTAGTTTTAAATGATTATCGAACCCACAGAGACTGAGGATCAATCGCATACGATCTAATGTTACAAATGCTTAACTAGGTGATGAATATTTGGTTTTAGGGGAAAATATTTTAATTAATAGTAATAGTTATAGTCATACCGATATGTGATAGTCAGACTTCGGGAACTCGGTGAATCACTTGGCATATAAAGTATTTCGGTAAAAACGAATTGTTTAAAAATATGAGACATACACTCTCGTGTTCATGAAATAAGTTATGCTACTAAACCTAGTGGATGCACTTTAAATTTAATAACACTTTTTGGAAACAACTCAAGTTTAATTAATTTGTTAAAACACTCTCGTGTATTTAAAAATTAATGTTTCGTTACCACTATCTGGGTCGAACCCCAGCTCTCGCATGCAGGTTCTTGCCTTAATTAATTTCCCACTCTCGTGTCAAAATCGTGTTAAATATCCTTTCACTCTCGTGACAAGGGTAGTTAAATTAAATATGGAAATTGGAAACCAGAAATTATTTATAAAAGATTTTAGCCAAGTTATCACCGAATTCCTTCGGTGCTTAAGAGTCACATACCGGTACAAACAAAATTAGCCAGACATAATGTATTTAGCAAGCATGCAACGTAAAATACAATTCATGAAAATAATAAACATAGCATATAAACAATAAAAATCGAAATGGATAAAAAACCTGTAATTATATTGCCGTGGTAATCTTGAATTCGTACAGTAACTTTTGCGATACAACTGATTGAAATATAGGATTGAGTGTGTTAATCCTTAGATGTGAAGAATCAACACTTTTGGGAACTGGAAAAATTACAGAGGCTTGAAAGGAAAATATAATGGTTTTAGAAGCAAGTAAACAAAATAATGCAGAAAGAAAAATATGGTTCTGAAACAAAATCTCTGACCCTTTCAAAGTGAAATCTTCGACAAATATATAGGCTCCCTCTTGTAACTGTCACGTTCCACTATTTCAATACGTGCGCTAAATTCTCAACTGATGGAATGAGGTTGTGTGGACTTCGTGTGGCTGCTTCGTGGTTTACTGCATAGACTGAGTTTTTAAGGTGTTATGTTCGTAATGGAATTCATTATGTTCGTAACAGCTAGGCCCTTTGTTACATTCGTAACGCGTTACGTTACGTTCGTAACAGTGTGCACTAGCTGTTACGTTCGTAACACTAAGCGTTGCGCTCGTAACGCTCATCTGGTGTGAGTTTCTTGGCAGAATGTCATTTTTCTTCTTTCTTCTTGCCATTACCTAGCTTGTTTTGCTCCTTTCAGCTAATTTGCCATCTTATGCCTTGTAAAATATAGTTTACCTGAAAACAAATAAAAATACCTTCGTGATGCATATTATTCGATAAAAACGTACAAATAACTCGTGTAAATTAGGCCTAAAAAGCGATACATTTTCGTGTTATCAAACCCAGGTCCCAAAGGTTACAGACGCGCGCTTCTACCACTGGGGTGGTTATACATCTGTTAACATAAGCAAAACAATAAATATATGATACAAAACGCGCCCTGATTTACACTTCATCTTCAACCTCCAGCCAAATCAACTGTAACTTGTTCATTTCTCAACAAAAATGAATACTGTAAACAAGAAACTTGTAGCAAATTTTCTCACGGTTTCAGAAATATAATGCATTAAAACTATAGCTCAAAGATAAACATGAAATTTAATGGCCCTATTCTGAACCCTAAAAATATCAGAAAATTCAATCTTAAAATTCTCTAAGCTCAGGCAAAATTAATGGAAACTATGGACATGGTTAGCTTTAGGGCAATGATATCTACATGTTTCATTCACAAATAAATTATTGATGATGCCTGTATGAAGAGTTCCAAATTTAGAAAACTTACCTTGCAAGAGGGTATCGGGTTTGAAGTTTGAGCAGCTTTCAAGGAGTTCCAATGGTTGGGTTAGCTTCCTCAAGTTCCCAGGAAGCTAATGGGATGCTTAGCTTGAGTTGAAAGTACCTGAGGAGTTCTGGAGAAGTCCAAGTGCAAAGCTCTGTTTTTGAAAATTGAGGATGGTGTTAATGGTGTTACAGTTCTGTAACAGGATGTGGGACCAGTTCTAAATGATGTTTAGAAGCTTTAGGAACCAAAAGGCTTGAAAACACACGAGGGAGTTATGAGTTTCAAATTTTTGGTCAATTTATGTGAAATGGAAGTATGAGATGTGATTCTGAGCTTTTGGTGTTTTCAGGGGTCAAGCCTTCGTGTCTTAGATGAAAATAGTTTGTGTATTTATAAGCAAAAGGATTGGAGTGGTTTAGACAATCAGAAGTACAAGTTTTCAGCTAATTGCTAGGTTACTTGATTTTGAAGAAAAGCCGGAAACCAAGTTTCAATGTGAGGTACAAGCATGGGCTGGGTGATTGTAAGTGTCTAAGCCATTTCTCATGTATTGTAAGACATGTATGATCAGAAGAGAACAAGTGCAAGGCTCAAGAACAAGTTTTGTCCAAAAAGTCAATTTATCAAAAGGAGAATGTGCATTTTCTTCCCAAAATGGATATAAAGCATGTCCATGCATTGGATACTTGAAATGAGACCTCTAACAACTGTGCAAGCCATTAATTATGGAGTGCCTAACAAGTTTGAGGCCTTCAAAGTAGAGTTTATGCAGCATAACTTTGAATTTGAATTTTGTTCATCACAAAATGCCTTGTAATTCAAGTGATAAAATCCTAACTTCATCTCTTCGATTCTCCCTACTCAAAAATTATCTCAAGGAGTTCTTGGAAATTTTGGAAAGCTTGCAATGTTCTATACAACCCATATTTGAATTGCTTTTGAAGATTCACCTTGTAACTATATGAAAAAGTGCCATGAAGTTGGGTCAAAATCCTGACTAAATTAGGGCAAAATTTTCCCTAAGTGTTTAGTTTCATGACCACATGTTCTTAAAATTATAACTTGAGACGCTAGCACTTTTGGAAGAAGTTGTGTGAATCAAAGTTGTATATTTCACGGAGATATACAACTTTCATGTTGGAAGTTTCGTTTGAATCAACTTGCATCATGGTGAAAATTTTGCTCAAAGTTATGAAAAAATAAGAATTTTCCAACACTTAGAAAAATTTCTAAGTTTAGAAATTTTCACTTTTCAAAATGAAATTTTGAATTTTGAATTTCTTGATGAACAAGTTTCATATTTTGACATGTTTTGATGAATTGTGATCTTTGGCATTTGAATTTGACCAAAAAGTCAAAGTTTGACTTTTCAATATACAATTAACTTTTGATCAGTTGACTGAAAAATTCATTTGTCAATCCAATGGACTTGCAATGTTTTGAAAAATGTCATTATGTCAAAATTATACAATTGGACTCTTGAGATCATTCCTTAAACCAATTGATCATTTGCTAGGTCAAAAATTAGAAATTGCCCTTTCCCAGTCAAAACCCTAATTTTGACCATTTTGCCCTTTTGGAGATTTGATCAAATTTCTTGAGGAATTATGGTCCAAACTTGATCAAATGATACATATGAGTTTAAAATGTTGATGTGGATCAAGAATTATGAAGTTTTACTGTAAATTGGCCATAGTTGACTTTTTCCTCAATACAGTTGATTTTTAGGTCAACTACTTAATTGACTGAGCAAAAGTGTGATTTAAAGCCTGAAACTTGACATGAGTAATCTTGAGGGTCTATAATGATCTATGAAAGTCATATGGGGCATTGGAAGTTCAAGAATCCTTGTGCAAACTCAAACCCTAATTTTGGTCATTAGTGCTTAAGGAGATGACTTGAGCTGATCAAACCTTAATGCAGTCTTGAGCTAAGGAGATCTTGTGAGCAAATTATTGATAAGTAAGAGGGCAAATTTTAGGTTACAACAACTTCCCCTGTTCAATCTTCTTAAGTCTGAAGAGTTAGATTGGCGAGTTTTGCCATTCGTGACTCGTAGGTGGAAGATGATTGGACACTAGAGTGCCCAAAAATTTGCACTCGGTGGTGTGATGGTAGAGGGAATGGGCTTAAAGATGCTATTTGGAGAGATGATAGAAAGTTGTTGGAGCGTATCTGAACTGTATCTGAGAGTTGAATCTGAATGAGTATCAGAATGGCATCAGTGTCTAGAGCGTATCTGAACTGTATCAGAGAGCTGAATTTGAATGAGTATCAGAATGGCATTCGTGTTTGGAGCATATCTGAATTGTATCTGAGAGTTGAATCTGAATGAGTATCAAAATGGAATTCGTGTCTGGAGCGTATCTGAACGGTATCAGAGAACTGAATCTGAATGAGTATCAGAATGGCATCCGTGTCTGGAGCGTATCTGAACTGTATCTAAAAGTTAAATTTGAATGAATATCAGAATGGCAACCGTGTATGGAGCGCATCTGAACTGTATCTGAAAACTTTGAACATTGTTAATGGTAGCTGCTGATTAATCTTATCTTGAAAAGGGTAAAATGTTAGCTAATATGCAATTTCATGTTGTATGAAATGCATGGTATAATGCATTCATGTTATCAATGTTTATGATATATGAATGTGATGCATGCGTATGTGAGCTAGTCTGCTGCACTGTTGTTGGATTGGGGAAAATAAATCCCTGATTACTGCTGAGGATATGGAGTGTAATTCTTTATGTTGTGAAGTTGAAGTGTTGATGAATTTCCTCTTAGAGAAATAAACTCTGTTGTAAGGGAAATATCGTGTACTGCTTTGTAAAATCCTGAGAAATTTGGCGACTTCTACTGGGGATTAATAACTGGAAGCTTTGTCCCGCTAGGGATTAAACTGCACACTGTGCGGGTTTTATGAAAATAACTTAGAGATATTTCCCTACCTTAAATCCATCAGTGATTGTCTTTTTATTTTGTTCATTTGTAAATAGTAATTATGTTCAAATTCATATGTTCAAAAATAAATCATTGGATGTTTTTGTAAACAAAACATAAGAGTAAAGAAAAACAGACAGTTTTGTACTTTCAAAGGGATATCTTTGTATTGACTTTGAGTAAGTGTTTTTGTACAATGAGACAAACATTCTAGTAAGAGAATGCCGTCATGAAAATTTGATACAAAGAAAAGATAGCTATGTGAAATAATCCCATGGGGTTCCCATTCTGCTATAGCCTTCGTGTCTTTG
The DNA here is from genome assembly GCA_948472305.1 of Vicia faba. Classification (NCBI taxonomy): domain Eukaryota; kingdom Viridiplantae; phylum Streptophyta; class Magnoliopsida; order Fabales; family Fabaceae; genus Vicia; species Vicia faba. The sequence continues at coordinate 1,642,374,837 of OX451737.1, read as the reverse complement.
AGTGTCTTGTCTATTTAGTGCCTTGTCCGAAGCTGATTGAATTGATCAGAACCTCTGAGTTTGTCAGTTGAAGCCAAAGGTTATTCGTAAGGTGATCCAACAGGACATAGTCATACACTTTAATTCCATAACTTTTGCCTGGACAGCCCTTTCGGGTTTTCAGTCCACTGGGAAACCCTTTTTTGCCAAAGTCGCCCTTTCGGGTTTTCAAATTGTCGGGTGTACAAATTTTTTTTGGTTTTATCCCTAATTTTTGCCCAATCCTTTTTGGTTCGCCGGGATGCCCTTGTTTTGCCTAGGTGTGTCAACCTATCGTGTCTCTTATGCGTAGTATCTTTTGATTATGTCTGCGTTTGCAAGATGCGGCAGGTCGTCGCCATCCATGGTGGTCAGAATCATTGCTCCACCAGATAATATGCTTTTGATTACAAATGGTCCTTCGTAGGTAGGAGTCCATTTTCCCCTGGGATCACCTTGTGGAAGTATGATACGTTTGATCACCAAATCCCTGACTTGTTATACTCAATGTCTGACCTTTTGTTGAAAGCCTTGATCATTCATTTTTGATACATTTGACCATGATAGACAGCAGTAAGCCTTTTCTCATCAATCAATTTTAGTTGATCAAGTCGAGTTTGAATCCAATCGTCTTCGTTCAGCCCGTCATCCTTCATAATTCTCAGAGAGGGGATCTGGAACTCAATAGGCAAGACAGCCTCTATGCTGTATACCAGAGAGTAGGGTGTTGCCCCAATTGATGTGCGAGCTGTGGTACGATACTTGTGGAGAGCGAATGGTAGCATCTCATGCCAGTCTTTGTACGTGACTGACATTTTCTGTATGATCTTTTTGATATTCTTATTTGCGGCTTTGACAACACCATTCATCTTTGGCAGGTAAGGGAAATAATTGTGATGCTGGATCTTGAATTGCTCGCACAGGGCAGTGATCATAGTATTATTTAGATTCGTACCATTGTATGTGATGATCCTCTCCGGGATACCGTACTGACAAATGAGATTTTTCTTGATAAACCGGGCAGCAACATTCTTGGTGACGGAAGCGAAAGAGGCTGCCCCAACCCACTTTATAAAATATTCAATGGCCACCAAGATGAAACGATGTCCATTCGAGGCTGTTGGCTTGATTTCCCCAATCATATCGATGCCCCACATAGCAAAGGGCCAAGGAGCCGTCAAGACATTCAGAGGAACCGGAGGTACGTGCACCTTGTCAGCATAGATCTGACACTTGTAACAGGTTCAAGAGTGTTGATAGCAATCTGCTTCCATGGTAGACCAGTAATAGCCTGCCCGTAGGATTTTCTTCGCCATCGTATGCCCACTGGAATGGGTGCCAAAGGTGCCTTCATGTAACTCAGCCATGATCTTTTCCACTTCAACCTTGTCTATGCTCCGAAATAACACATATTCATGGTTGGGTTTGTAGAGAATGCCATTACTAAGGAAGAATTTAGCATAGAATCTCCTTAAGAACTTCTTATCATTGACTGAAGCTCCTTCTGGATATTCTTGAGCCTCAATATACCTCTTGACTTCGTGAAACTAAGGCTGGTTGATAACACGATTTTATATCGTATAAATCGACTTAATTAATGCAAATAATTCATGTTTTTATTTAATTTATTTTATTTTATTTCCATATTACGCTGGTATTTCTTTGTTTCAGGTATTTTGCCTTAAATAAGCTTATGTGAAGAAAAATGAAGAAATAGATGCAATTTAGTACAAAAATGAAGATAATTGATTAATGTGGTACAAAATACTAAATGGGGGTGAAAAGAATGATTTTTCCAAGGCCCAAAAGACCAAGAACGCGCAGAGGCCCAAGGGAACACACGTTCCCCACTTCAGCTTGAAGGGACCGACCGGCCCACTAAGGGGAACGACCGGTCCGGCCCACTTCAGCTGAGTGGAACGACCGTTCCCTCCCCTTTCCTATTTTCACGCCATTTTCTCCTCACACGGAACGACCGGTCCCAAGTCAATGAAGAAACCAACTTTTGCTATATTTCCGTACACGTCTTCAGCATGTTATGCAACAAAGTCCACTAGTAATATTTTTTGGATATTCAGTTTTACGTGGATTGGGCTTTTGGGATACAGTTATTTTACAAGCATTATAAATAGAAGTGAAAGCCAAATCCCAAAGGTCGGAGAATTTTTGCAAGATCGTACTATTTTCAGCAGAGCAAATTTCCTTCCATTTTAATTTTTGTTCTGCCTTTTCCTTTATTTTTATTTCATCGCATTGTTTTTATTTTTTTTTCTTCTCCAGTTTTCTGCCTTTATTTTTCGTACAACAATTTCTACACCGGAAATTGTTGTGCAATTTTATCCGGTTTAACCTTACGTTAGATCCGGTATTTTTACTTTCCTTGTTGTTACGAAATTCAAGATTCGAAGGGTAGATCCAGCCGGCTTGTGGTGGAATACTCGAAGGATTTGAAGAACGAATATTTAATTGAAGCTATTGAAGTATTTCTACATTTTCATCAGGTTTTCATTTATACGCTTTATTTAATATATTTGTATGATCTTTGTTCTGAGTATGTTTTTATTTCGCCGTTTCCTAATTAATAAACCTTGCATGATTAATTGTATGAACATGTCTGGCTAAACCGATTAAATATCGGTATGTAAATTAACCAAATAACGGGATCCGAAATAAACTGGCTTAAAATTATTTTGTAAAAGAAACTTCTTTCATGGTTTTAATATTCAATTAAATTGTTTAAGATTTTACAAACCAATAGAACGGAAGTGTGAGGTTTTAGAATTGATTAAGGTTTTTACTAATAAAACGGAAGTTTGAGGCTAAAACCAGATAGTGATTATTAGGCATTGTTTTTAAAGAGGCGGAAGCATTTTAAAAACAATTAAATTTTATTATGTTTTCAAAAATTACTTTTGAATCCGGCGGAGTGACGGAAGCACACGTTAGGGTATTAATCGTATAACCTGAACTAATAGAACGGAAGTGTGAGGGGAAGGTTTTTAGACAAATAAAGTTTGCGTAAAGATAATTTTTGACCAATTTAAGTAAAAGCCAGTGGAAATTCGGAACCCAAAATTTAGGTGAAATACATACCGGTATTTATAATTAAAAATTTTATAACTAAATTTAGTAATTAGATCCCTTTCGTTAATTAAATTAATATTAGCCTTAGCTTTACCCAGTAACCAAAATTACGGTAGATCGATTCATAGTCCCTGTGGATTCGATATCTTTTAAGACTACGCGATAGGACTGTGCACTTGCAGTCTCCAGATTTATAGACATACAAAGTCGCGATCAAGTTTTTGGCGCTGTTGCCGGGGACTATTTAAGTCGATATCGTAACTCTTTTAGTTACATCATAGAGACTAAGGTCTTCTTCTTTTCATCTCTTTCTGATTTGTATTCCAAACACTCGCTCTCAAGGAGAACCTTTGCATCTACAAATCAACGACATCGAGCGTTATCTTCGATTGAGACGCCGAATTCAGGAATATCGTCTACTAAACAATTTACCCCCGACGAATATCCCTGATATAACTGATCTTAGACGAGCTGAGATGGCTGCGCCACGACCTCTAAAATCTTACGCAATCCCTTCTCAAGACGAACCTCATAACAGTATTGCCGCTCCGGCAATCGAGGCAAACAACTTCGAGCTGAAACCTGCGCTATTATCTGCAGTTCAACAAAACCAGTTTTCTGGAAATCCAACTGACGATCCGAACCTGCATTTATCCGTATTTCTACAATATGCAGATACCGTAAAAGCTAATGGGGTCAGCACGGAAGCTATTCGTTTACGATTATTTCCTTTTTACCTTAGAGATAGAGCTAGAGCTTGGCTCCAATGTCTACCTTCTAATTCAATCACTACGTGGGATGAATTAAAGAAAGTTTTCCTAACCCGATATTTTCCACCAAGCAAAACGGCTATGCTTCGAGCTCAAATCAACGGATTTAGACAGAAAGACACCGAGTCCTTATTTGAAGCATGGGAACGATATAAAGACATGATAAGACTCTGTCCACATCATGGTCTGGAGGAATGGTTAGTGATACATACTTTCTACAATGGTCTTTTGTACAACACGAGATTAACAATCGACGCTGCTGCTGGAGGTGCGCTAATGGAGAAACCTTATGTAGAAGCCTACGAGCTGATAGATAATATGGCCCAAAACCACTACCAGTGGGGAAGCGAGAGAGCTGCCGTTGAAAAACCTCCGACGAAAGGAGGAATGTACGAAATTAGTAGCCTAGATCAAGTAAACGCTAAGGTAGACGCACTAACTTAGAAAATAGAAAACCTTACGTTAACTCCTGCAGCTACCGTAGCTGCAGTGACTCCTGACTGCGAAATATGCGGAACATCTGGTCACGCTCCCGCTGAATGTCAATTTCTGTTAGGTACTCCGACTGACCAAATAAACTACGCTCAGGGAAACCCTTATTCAAATACGTACAACCCAGGTTGGAGGAATCACCCAAATTTTTCCTACAAGAATAATAACGCATTGAACGCACCTGTTCAAGCGCAAACTGCTCCACCTGGATATCAAAAAGCACCTGCTGCCGCACCGAGCGCACCTAGGAAATCTAATCTCGAAATAATGATGGAAAACTTTATAGCAAGCCAAGCGCAAACTCACAAAGAATTCCTAAACCGAGACATACACACTAACGAGCAAATTAAGCAACTATCGAACAAAATAGATGCCTTAGCCACTCACAATAAAATGTTAGAAACTCAAATCTCACAAGTGGCTCAACAACAAGCCCCTGCTGCCGCACCAGCCGATACTTTCCCTGGACAACCACAACCTAATCCGAAAGGACAAGCTCACGCAATTATATTACGAAGCGGTAAAGAAATAGAAGAACCATTAGATCCAAGAACCGAAAACCCGGCCATGCACCAAAACTCTGAAAACCAAGCCGAAGAGGATAACGAACCTAAAAGAAAGGAAGATGGATAAACAATAGAACAAGAAAAACCTTATGTACCTCCACCTCCCTATAAACCACCTATTCCTTACCCTCAAAGACTAGTTAAAACAAAAGACATAGGGCAATTTAAGAAATTTGTAGAACTTCTCAAGCAATTAAACGTAACAATTCCTTTCACAGAAGCGATAACGCAAATGCCCTCATATGCTAAATTCTTAAAAGAAATTCTATCTAACAAGAAAAAACTAGAAGAAAATGAAACAGTTACTCTTACAGCTGAATGCAGCGCAATAATCCAAAATAAGATGCCACCTAAACTGAAAGACCCTGGTAGTTTTTCTATACCATGTGTAATAGGAAAATTCGTCATAGACAAAGCTTTATGTGATTTAGGAGCAAGCATCAGTGTAATGCCTTTATCCATCAGTAAGAAACTCGAAATGGGAGAGTTGAGACCAACTAAAATGTATGTTCAGTTAGCAGATCGTTCTGTCAAATACCCCGTAGGAGTACTTGAAAACGTCCCCGTTCGAATAGGTCAATTCTACATCCCAACCGACTTTATAATAATGGATATTAAGGAAGATACGAACACACCTATCATTTTAGGAAGACCCTTCCTAGCAACTGCCGGTGCCATTATAGACGTTAAAAGAGGAAAACTCACCTTTGAGGTAGGCGAAGAAAAGATTGAATTCATTCTTTCCAAATTTCTAAAAGCACCAGCCATAGATGACAATTGCTACTTTATGGATATGATAGAAGAATGTATAAAAGAAGCAGAAGATCATCCAGATAAAACCTTAGATGAATGCTTAGCAATAACACCCGATCCTACACAAGGTTTACACAAACCAACCATTGAACTCAAAACGTTACCCAAAAACCTGAGATACGAATTCTTAGACCCAGAATTCGAACGACCAGTAATAATCAACGCAAATCTAGGAAAAATCGAGACTGAAAAATTACTACATATACTAAGGAAATATCCAACTGCTTTAGGATACAATTTAACTGATCTTAAAGGAATAAGTCCTTCCATCTGTATGCATCGCATAATGCTAGAGGAAGATAGTAAAACCTCTAGAGAACACCAAAGAAGACTTAATCCTATAATGAGTGAAGTAGTAAAGAAAGAGATATTAAAATTGTTAGAAGCAGGCATCATTTATCCAATATCTGATAGTAAATGGGTAAGCCCAGTTCATGTAGTCCCCAAGAAAGGAGGCGTAACGATAATCGAAAACGACAAAGGAGAAACCATAACAAAGCGAATTGAATCAGGATGGAGGATGTGCATTGATTATAGGAAACTTAACAAAGCCACCCGGAAGGATCATTTCCCTTTACCATTCATTGATCAAATGCTGGAGCGTCTAGCCAGACACTCATATTTCTGTTACTTGGACGGTTACTCCGGATTCTTTCAAATACCGATACACCCCGATGACCAAGAAAAGACTACCTTCACCTGTCCATTCGGAACCTTCGCATATCGAAGAATGCCTTTTGGCTTATGCAATGCACCTGCAACTTTTCAAAGATGCATGATGGCAATCTTCACAGACTTTCTTGATAATATTATGGAGGTATTCATGGACGACTTCTCCGTCTGCGGACGTAGTTTTGAAGGATGTCTTGCAAACTTAGAAAAAGTACTAGAAAGATGTGTAAAGGTAAACTTAGTATTAAATTGGGAAAAATGCCATTTTATGGTTCAAGAAGGTATTGTGTTAGGACATATTATATCTAATAGGGGAATCGAAGTAGACAAGGCCAAGATAGAAGTTATCGAAAACCTTCAACCCCCTAGAACTGTCAGAGAAATAAGAAGTTTCTTAGGACACGCCGGTTTTTACCGACGTTTTATTAAAGATTTCTCTAAAATTTCTAAGCCATTAACAGAACTGTTAATGAAAGATGCTGAATTCATATTTAACGAAAAATGCCTTGAAGCCTTTCAATCATTAAAGAAAGCATTAATTACTGCGCCAATCATGAAGACCCCAGATTGGAGTGAACCATTTGAGATAATGTGTGACGCAAGTGACTATGCCGTAGGAGCAGTCCTAGGACAAAGAAAAGATAAAAAATTACACGTCATATATTACGCTAGTAGAACCCTAGATGAAGCGCAAATGAATTATGCAACAACCGAAAAGGAACTCCTGGCTGTAGTCTTCGCACTCGATAAATTCCGATCTTATTTAGTAGGAGCTAAGATAATAATTTATACTGACCACGCTGCCATTAGATATCTCCTAACCAAAAAGGACGCTAAACCTAGACTGCTAAGATGGATCTTGTTGCTACAAGAATTTGATTTAGAAATCAAGGATAAAAAAGGAACTGAAAACGTAGTGGCTGATCATCTATCAAGAATCGAAAATCTAAAACAAGAACGAATTCCAATCAATGATGAATCTCAATATGATAGATTAATCGCCCACTTCGAAGCAAGTGAATCTCAAAACTATTCTGAAACAACCTTAGCAATCTCATCTGTCCCTTGGTATGCAGATTTCGTAAATTATCTAGCTGCCGGTGTATTACCACCAGAGTTAACGTACCAACAAAAGAAAAAATTCTTTCACGATCTCAAACAATATTACTGGGATGAACCTTTGTTATTCAAAAGAGGACCCGATGGAATTTTCCGTCGTTGTGTACCCGAAGAAGAAGTCGAAAGCGTGATTAAACATTGCCACTCCGCACCATACGGAGGACACACGAGTACTTCTAAAACATGTACGAAAATCCTACAATCAGGTCTTTATTGGCCAACACTATGGAAAGATGTTCATGTCGCAGTCACTAAGTGCGACCGGTGCCAACGCACTGGTAACATTTCAAGACGCGACGAGATGCCATAGAAAGGCATTCTGGAAGTAGAGATTTTCGATGTATGGGGTATAGACTTTATGGGACCATTCCCGTCATCTTTCGGTAACAAATACATACTCGTGGCAGTTGACTATGTATCTAAATGGATAGAAGCTATAGCTTCTCCAACAAACGATACCCGAGTTGTATTAAGGCTCTTCAAAAACATGATATTTCCGAGATTCGGTATACCAAGATTAGTAATAAGCGATGGAGGTTCTCATTTTATTTCTAAGATATTCGAAAAACTCCTAAGGAAATACGGTGTCCGACATCGAGTAGCTACACCCTATCATCCACAAACGAGTGGACAAGTGGAAGTCTCTAATCGTGAAATCAAGCAAATATTAGAAAAGACTGTAGCAACTTCGAGAAAGGATTGGTCCTCAAAACTATCTGAAGCTCTATGGGCATATAGGACCGCATTTAAGACACCAATAGGAACCACCCCGTTTAAGCTCATCTATGGAAAATCTTGCCATTTGCCGGTTGAATTAGAACACAAGGCCTATTGGGCTATTAAAAATATAAACTTGAATTACACAACCGCAAGCGAGAAGCGCATCCTTGATATAAACGAATTAGAGGAATTGAGACAAGATGCGTATGAGAACGCCAAGATTTATAAAGAACGAACGAAAACATGGCACGACAAAAGAATAAATAGAAAACATTTTAAAATAGGTGATATCGTACTACTGTTTAATTCAAGATTAAAATTATTTCCTGGAAAACTACGCATCAGATGGTCTGGTCCGTTCACAATAACAAACACGTTTATTAATGGAGCGGTCGAAATCAAAGGAAAGATTTCCGAACCCTTTATAGTTAATGGACAACGTTTAAAACCATATCACAGCGCAGAGAGTAACGAATACTTTCAAGAAATAACTTTAATAGAGCCACCTGCTCAATTAGAAATTTAAAACTTTGATTTTATTTGTCGAGCTTACGACATAAAACAAAGCGCTTAGTGGGAGACAACCCACCTTTTTATGATTAATTATTATATTTACCTTTTTGTTTTATTATTCTTATTATCATTCTTACTATTATTATTATTCTTATTTTTCTCTTTATTCTTCTCATTCATAAACACTTATACACATATCTTCTCTAATATTCTATTTCATCTATATTTCTTCTTCATTCTATCACTATTATGCTTATTCTTATTTTCTTCTTTTCGGCATCTGGCCAAAAAAAAAATCTGATTAAATTTCCTGTATCTAATTAATTTCAGGCTAACTTAATTAATATAAAAATTAAGCTGACCAACTAACAATGGAAGATACTATGGAAATAGCTTTCAGAGGAAGAGGCCAAAGAGGCAGATACAATTTATTAGCTGCAAGGAATATGTCCCTGACATATTATCCTGATCTTTTTGCTATGACTACTTTGGGAATTCATGATAGTGTTTTGTTTCTGCTGAATCAAATTGGATGGGAAGATGCTCATATTTTGAGGCGGTTCAGTACCTACTGCAAATTGACTCTGGAATTTCTGAGCTCTTTTAACTACCTCCCACATTATGGGAGGGGCCTGAAGAGAGGTCTTATCTTCTTTAGGCTATTTGGAATGGAGTATAGGTATAATCTTCATGACTTTTCTGCTTTGCTGGGATTCCCAGATGGATTTGATACTTTTACATCGAGGCAGGAAGAATTGTTTGATTTCCACGAGCTCGACATATTCTGGGAATCATTGACTGGGTTGAGTAGCTTTGAGCATTCTGAGCCACATGCGGATTATATTCATAATCCGGCGTTCCGCTATTTTCACCATATTCTGTCACATACCCTGTTTGGAAAGGAACAAAATAACACTATTGTTTCTCGAGATGAGCTGTTTATTATGCTTTGTGCTGTACAGAATCGGCCCGTGAACGGTGTCGCTTTTCTATTAGTTACCATTGAGAAAATGCTTCAAGATGATAATATACCCATCATGATGGGAGGAATGGTAACAATGATAGCGAATGCTTTGGGTTTGCGGCAACCACTGTTGAGTTGCCATCCTTACGTAGGTATCCGACCAATGGACCTCAGTTTTTGTTTCAACACAAGATTAATTGGAAACCATGGTCCACGAGAGTTTGAATTGCTGATTAATAATGAGGTAGTTAACCTTTTTACCTTGCCTAGTCCACGCACCAGTGTTCACGATAAAGTTAATTGGCTGTATAATTTGGACGGTTTACCATCTCCTGCTCGCTCCACTGAAACAATCCAGGATTATGAGATACCTGAGATTTATGAAATTGAATCTGATCCTGAGACACCACCTGGGTACCATGACTTTCCTGAGCAACCTTTGTCACCACCTGTAACTCCGGTGATTGAAGAAAATAGGCAAGGATCTGAACCCATGAACCAAGAAGAAACAATTAAGGAATTGAAGGAAGAAGTGAAGAATCTGAAAGAAAACCTCACAGCTGCGAACAATGAAGTTAATACACTCCGGATGGATCATTTTGGATTCGTCGACACGGTAGCTATGCAGTTTGATGAAGTGTTTCAACATATCTATTCCATGCAGAAGAATAACGGAGACGATAATAATAAAAGTGGCTAATGAGAGAATTTATTTAATTAGTTAGTTTTAGTTAGTTATTTATTTGATTTGCATTTGGATTTCATTTGAATTATGTTTTGCAATTTGGTTTATTTTATGTTCTTTGTAGTACAATTTGAATTATGCAATTTAAAGTTCAACATTATTTATCTTCTTGTTTTGTTTCAATGTTATTTATATTAGTTATTAGATTATTAAGTGGTATCAAATAAAGCTGAAATGATACTGTTTGCAAAAACTATGCATTCTGTGCCTGAGATATATATTATAACGTACTGTATCAAAAGAAAACAAAAGGAAAAGTTGAATTTCCCACGCAGGCACAGGACCGGACGGTCCCACGCACACCATGCCCCCTGGACCGACCGGTCCCCTTTTTGACTGAAAAGCAGGACCGACCGTCCCCCTGTCCTAGTACAGGAGGGAATGACCGGCCCCCTGTTGCATGCTGTAAAGCGTGTCTCTTTGTCTCCCACGCCAAATTCAATTCATAACTCATTTTTACCATTTATCTTCTCCATAAAACAACTTCCAACCACTCTTAAATTCCCATTACTCCACTATCTCATTTTTTTCAAATTTTTACCCTTTCCAACTCCCTCATTAACTCTCATTAAATTCTCATTATCACCATTCAACCACCCTCACAATATAAATACCCCTCATTTCTTACTATCTCTTCACACCATTTCTTACTTTCTACTATGTTTCTCTCATATTTATCTTCATCTTCTCTAACTTCCTTCTACATCTACCACCATTTTCTTACCATTACCATGCCTCCGAGAACCATCCGTCCTGAAAGGCAACAACCCGACCTTTCAAACATTATCTTCCGCGATGATAAGCAACGCACCATGTATCTCAACTTATACAAACGCTCGGTGGTTCCGACAAAGTATGTAGATATAAATTGTCTACAAACTTTAGGACTCACTGAAAGTGTGTCATGGTTGCTAAATAATACTGGTTTATACAATCTCTGTACCCAACCAAACCCAACCTTTGAACCTCTAGTGTTGGAGTTTTTGAGTTCTTTTTCTTACTCAACAGATATTGAAGATCCATACACTACGGGAACTGCTAGTTTCCGTATGTTCAACCGTGAGTATACGCCAGATCAAGAACAAATTGCTGAGGCACTAGGATTCTCACAAGGGGATGGTATTTATTACAAGCCATTTGAAGCGGAAGATGATATTCCAGCTTGGGAGGATCAAGGTTTACAATTCTGGGAGGAGATAAGTGGGGAAGCCGCAAATGGTTGGAGACTATTATATGTGTCCCACGTTCATAATCCAGCAATACGGTATTTTCACCGTATTTTGGCTCACACTATCTTTGGACGCACCTACAACCATAAGGTAACCCAAAATGAGTTATTTTTATTATATTGTGCCTTAACTGGGAGCCGTGTCAACGCCGCACCATTTATGCTATCACACTTTCAACTATGTGCTCAAACCGCCGGAAACAACCCTTTTCTTTTCGGTGGCATTATTACCGCGATAGCTTACTCGCTAGGATTGGCTGACGAGATCCTAACTATTGCTCAACACCTTATGCCCGCCCAATTTCTAGATGAGGTATACTGCAGAGACTCCCATCTAATCCTCCCAAGGCAAGGTGAGAACAGATTTACTTTATTGGTCAATAAAGTTTTGGTACCAAGCATTATTCTCCCATGTCCCCATCTTATTAATGTGCAAAATCGAAACCGTTGGTTATTCGATTTAAATGCACCCGAAGCTGAGAATAATGCTCCCGTGGATGAAATGGAAGAAGAAATGAACAACAATCAACAAAACCATCTCACCATGAAAACTCTGTACCAAACCATGCAACAGATGCAAAACCTACAAAACGCAACATTTGCATTGGTACAACAAATGCATAACAACTACAACACCTTGAATGCAAATGTTATTGACCTTGGAGTTTCTATGCACTCACTTCACCTACGCTTGGACGAATTCGAGCCTCCACAACGCCAAGATGAGCGACGTCCAAGAACTCGAGGAAGAGGAAGTCGTCCACATTGTAACTATTAGTTCTTAATATTTCTTTTCTTTTTATTTTTGTATTTTTCGATTCCCCATTTTTAAGCATTGAGGACAATGCTCAATTTAAGTGTAGGGGGGTCGAATTAACTATTGTTATCTTTCTTCAAGTAAGCAAATTTCCCTTTTGTAATTTCCCTTTTGTACTTTAAAATTTTAATTAATAAAAATTTGTTATTAAATTAAGTCTTATATACATATATAAATTCATGATTATCCGAATTCGCCAAATTCGCACAATTATACACACTCAAAAAGTGTATCAAAGTTGCTTCTTTAGAAGAAAATATTTATAAATTGAACACGATTGAAATAATATCGTCGCCACTTCAACGCTTTAAAATCTCAGGAAAATGAATTAAAATTTTAGTACCCTTTATATACCGAAAATTTAAATTCTAGGTTTTAAAGTAACCTTTAGTAGTTTATACAAGCAGTCAGCACCGTCTAAATAGCAAACTACGTGGAGGATCGATGAATATAAGTGATTGATCGAAAAAAAAAAAAATTAAATTTGTAGAAACGCTCTAACTAAGTTAGATAGTCCTTACCAGACTATTTAGCCCAACGGTCGCGAATCTTATAAATTATCAATTAATGAATTCTTTGTAAATTGGTTCAGCGGTTTCTGGTGTTGAACTTGGTAGGGCGAACTACGGTTCGATCCCCCGCAATTTACAAAAGAACAAAAAGGAGTTACCAACTATTAAGTACCAGAACTCCTAGCAGGCTTAAAAGATCAAATTCACTAACCGGTCACTCCACTATGTGCGCGAAAGGGCAAAGGGCTTAATGTGATTGCGCCTGAATGAAAAAGGTGAAACAAAATGTAGGATTTAGAGTTAAGTTATAATGGCATCACTAGAATTGTTCTTCGAACCTGAGTTTATTTAGTATTGTTACGGTGACTTTAGTATCGAAGTCGAGAGCTCAAGAGCAATGTGCAACTTAATACATTTTTGACTTGTGGCAATTTTTGTTGCGTCTGACCCACATTTAGAGAGATATATATTTCTTGCTTGAGGACAAGCAAAGGTTCAAGTGTAGGGGAGTTTGATAACACGATTTTATATCGTATAAATCGACTTAATTAATGCAAATAATTCATGTTTTTATTTAATTTATTTTATTTTATTTCCATATTACGCTGGTATTTCTTTGTTTCAGGTATTTTGCCTTAAATAAGCTTATGTGAAGAAAAATGAAGAAATAGATGCAATTTAGTACAAAAATGAAGATAATTGATTAATGTGGTGCAGAATACTAAATGGGGGTGAAAAGAATGATTTTTCCAAGGCCCAAAAGACCAAGAACACGCAGAGGCCCAAGGGAACACACGTTCCCTACTTCAGCTTGAAGGGACCGACCGGCCCACTAAGGGGAACGACCGGTCCGGCCCACTTCAGCTGAGTGGAACGACCGTTCCCTCCCCTTTCCTATTTTCACGCCATTTTCTCCTCACACGGAACGACCGGTCCCAAGTCAATGAAGAAACCAACTTTTGCTATATTTCCGTACACGTCTTCAGCACGTTATGCAACAAAGTCCACTAGCAATATTTTTTGGATATTCAGTTTTACGTGGATTGGGCTTTTGGGATACAGTTATTTTACAAGTATTATAAATAGAAGTGAAAGCCAAATCCCAAAGGTTAGAGAATTTTTGCAAGATCGTACTATTTTCAGCAGAGCAAATTTCCTTCCATTTTAATTTTTGTTCTGCCTTTTCCTTTATTTTTATTTCATCGCATTGTTTTTATTTTTTTTTCTTCTCCAGTTTTCTGCCTTTATTTTTCGTACAACAATTTCTACACCGGAAATTGTTGTGCAATTTTATCCGGTTTAACCTTACGTTAGATCCGGTATTTTTACTTTCCTTGTTGTTACGAAATTCAAGATTTGAAGGGTAGATCCATCCGACTTGTGGTGGAATACTCGAAGGATTTGAAGAACGAATATTTAATTGAAGTTATTGAAGTATTTCTACATTTTCATCAGGTTTTCATTTATACGCTTTATTTAATATATTTGTATGATCTTTGTTCTGAGTATGTTTTTATTTCGCCGTTTCCTAATTAATAAACCTTGCATGATTAATTGTATGAACATGTCTGGCTAAACCGATTAAATATCGGTATGTAAATTAACCAAATAACGGGATCCGAAATAAACTGGCTTAAAATTATTTTGTAAAAGAAACTTCTTTCATGGTTTTAATATTCAATTAAATTGTTTAAGATTTTACAAACCAATAGAACGGAAGTGTGAGGTTTTAGAATTGATTAAGGTTTTTACTAATAAAACGGAAGTTTGAGGCTAAAACCAGATAGTGATTATTAGGCATTGTTTTTAAAGAGGCGGAAGCATTTTAAAAACAATTAAATTTTATTATGTTTTCAAAAATTACTTTTGAATCCGGCGGAGTGACGGAAGCACACGTTAGGGTATTAATCGTATAACCTGAACTAATAGAACGGAAGTGTGAGGGGAAGGTTTTTAGACAAATAAAGTTTGCGTAAAGATAATTTTTGACCAATTTAAGTAAAAGCCAGTGGAAATTCGGAACCCAAAATTTAGGTGAAATACATACCGGTATTTATAATTAAAAATTTTATAACTAAATTTAGTAATTAGATCCCTTTTGTTAATTAAATTAATATTAGCCTTAGCTTTACCCAGTAACCAAAATTACGGTAGATCGATTCATAGTCCCTGTGGATTCGATATCTTTTAAGACTACGCGATAGGACTGTGCACTTGCAGTCTCCAGATTTATAGACATACAAAGTCGCGATCACTGGTCCACTACTTCTTCAGTATTAATCTCATGACAGTGTGTTGGTTCATCCATTCGTTCAATGGTGATTTGAGGAGCCTCATTATCCCATTCAATTTTAAACATAGATGACATTGTGGCTAGTGCGTCTGCTAGATGATTTTATTCTCGCGGGAAATGCTTGAAGGTAACCTCTTCAAAATGTGGGATCAATGTCAATATATGTTCTTTGTAAGGGATAAGGTTAGGGTGTTTGGTGTCCCATTCCCCTTTGATATGACTGATAACCAAAGCTGAATCTCCAAATACATTTAAGGATTTGATCCCCAAGTCTATGGCAGCTTTGAGACCAAAGATGCACGCTTCGTATTCTACCATGTTGTTTGTACAATTGAAGCAAAGTCTTGCTGTAAAAGGAGTATGACATCCTTCAGGAGATATGAGTACATCACCAATACCATTGCCGAGTGCGTTAGATACCCCATCAAAAACCAAGGTCCATCGAGATCCTTGTTCAGGTCCGTCATATGGCCTGTATTCTTCACAATCGTTTACCATCATGATGTCTTCATCTGGGAATTCGAACTTCATGGACTGGTAGTCTTCTACAGCTTGGTGAGTAAGGTGATCAGCTAGTACACTGCCCTTTATTGCTTTCTGGGTAGTGTACTGTATGTCATATTCTGTCAGGATCATCTGCCATCTCGCTATCCTTCCAGAGAGGGCAGGTTTCTCAAAGATGTATTTTATTGGATCCATTTTAGATATCAACAAGGTAGTATGGGTCAGCATATACTGTCTTAGCCGGCGAGCAGCCCATGCTAGAGCACAACAAGTTTGTCGAGCAGTGAATATCTTGTTTCACAGTTGGTAAACTTTTTGCTCAGGTAATAAATAGCGTGCTCTTTTCATCCAGACTCGTCATGCTGCCCCAACACACACCCCATTAAATTTTCCAAAACAGTCAGATACATGATCAATGGTCTTCCCTCGACTGGTGGCATCAAAACAGAAGGCTCTTGTAAGTACTCTTTGATCTTATCAAAAGCAGTTAGGCACTCATCATTCCATTTGAATACTTGATCTTTCTTCAATAACTTGAAGATTGGTTCACAAGTAGCTGTCAGGTGAGAAATGAATCTGGCAATGTAGTTTAAACGTCCCAAGAATCCTCTGACTTCCTTATCAATATGAGGAGCAGGCATCTCTTGTATCGCTTTTACCTTGGCAGGATCTACTTCAATACCTTTATTGCTAACGACAAAGCCTAGGTGTTTACCAGACCTTACTCCAAATGTGCATTTATTTGGGTTCAACCTCAGCTTGTATTTCTTTAGTCTCTCAAACAGTTTATGTAAGTGATCAAGATGCTCTTCTTCTGTTTGAGATCTAGCTATCATGTCGTCCACATAGACCTCTATTTTGTGATGTATCATGTCGTGAAATAGAGCTACCATGGCATGTTGATAAGTTTCCCCAACATTCTTCAGTCCGAATGGCATAACCTTGTAGCAGAATGTGCCCCACTGTGTGACAAAGGTTGTTTTCTCCATGTCCTCAGGAGCCATTTTGATTTGGTTGTAGCCTGAGAAACCGTCCATGAAGGAAAACACTTTGTGTTATGCCGTATTGTCAACTAGAATGTCAATGTGGGGAAGTGGGAAATCATCCTTAGGGCTTTCCCTATTCAAATCCCTATAGTCCATGCACATTCGTACCTTGCCGTCCTTTTTGGGAACGGGAACAACATTGGCAACCCATTGCGGATAGGAGGTGACGGCTAAGAATCCGACATTGAATTGTTTCATGACTTCAGCTTTAATCTTCTCCGACATATCTGGTCGCATACGATGGACCTTTTGCTTTACCAGTGGGCAGTCTTCTTTTGTAGGTAGGCGATGTACCACAATATCTGCATCAAGTTCTGGCATGTCCTCATACGACCAGGAAAAGATCTCAACATAATCGTGTAGCAACTGAATCAGACTCTCTTTGACATTGGGTTCCAGATTGGCACCCACCTTGACCTCTCTTTTGTCTTCTTCAGTACCTAGATTAATAGTATCCACTGGTTCCTCGTGGGGCTGAATGGTCCTCTCTTCTTGTCATAGTACCCTGGCGAGTTCCGCTAGTACTTCACAATCTTTCTCACCTTCGTCTTCGACTTGGTAGATTAGATTATCAGAGTCACAAAAGGCCATAGCAGAACCGTTACCCATGGGATCCCGAATGGATGTAGACCTGCATTATGAGTGTGAGTGTGTGTAAGGGTATAGCTATCTTTGAAAGAAATGAAAATGTAAAAGGAAAAACAATGAGCACAAAGTTTGTATGCAAAAACGTCCATGATTCATTGATGTCATATGGAAATGTGATAATAACCCTTACAAATGGACCATTGTGCCTCGGGTAAGACACGAGGTTTTAAGAGTCTGAATTGTTTTAATATTACAGATCCAACAATGTAAAGACAAATTACTGTGGGATAAAAGTGATCAGGATGAAATCTCTAGCCTCCTAGTTGTTGAGCCCTCCACTGACAGTTGGAAAAATCCATTCCTCTAGGTCATAGCTGTCTTCATCATCCTCCACTATGCTGACTTATTGGTTGCTGATCTTCAAGGGTGGTCCTCCGGCACGAGCGCGACGTACAACCTTCTGGGCACCTGAAGTGAAACTCAGACCAAACTTATCAGATTTATATGGGATATCTGAGAGTTGACCCCAAATAGTTCACCCACCTTCTTCTATCACTGCCTTGGCATCCTTCAGAGACGACATCTTGAGTGGAGGCCTTGTGATCTTGGGATCTTGAGACACAACCTTAGTTACTGCCACAGTCTGAGGGACTTCTTCGAAGTGCTGGAATGAAGTTTCAATAAATTCCCCATCTAATTCCACATATCTGGAGGAATTTAGATGGTTGACCATATACTCTTCTTCTCCATGAACAATGATGATCTTCCCTTGAATTGGATATTTCAGCATTTGATGCAATGTAGAAGTAACAACGCCAACATTGTGGGTCGATGGTCGGCCTAATAAGCATGAATATGAAGGGCGAATATCCATTACATAAAAAGTTGAATCAAATGTTTGGGTTCCAACTTTTATGGGGATGTCCACTTCCCCATGCACCATTCTTTTTGAGCCATCAAAGGCTCTCACTACTATGTTGCTTGGTTTCAATGTCAATGCTTCACAGTCAAGCCTATCAAGAGCCTTTTTAGGCAACACATTCAGAGACGAACCGGTGTCAACCAAGACATGAGCCAAAGTTGTGCCCCTGCATTTGACTGAGACATGTAATGCCTCATTATGCTTTCTCCCTCTTGGCGTTAAATCAGATGCGCTCCAGACGCGGACGCCATGCTGGCAATCATCCAGTTCCAGCTTATAGATACAGTCCAACAATCACCTCTGGATGGCATCTTTAAGCCCATCTCCAACAAATATCCCTTTACCTCTCCAAATGGCATCTTTAAGCCCATTCCCCACATAATCAACTAACACATCTTCGAGTGCAAATTTTCTGGCCACTCTAGTGTTCAATCATCTTCCACCTTCAAGTCAGGAATGACAGAATTACCAATCTAACTCTTCAGGTGTAAGAAGATTGAACAGGGGAAGTTGTTGCACCCTAAAATTTTCCCTCTCATTTCACAAGGGATCACCCTGGATCCCAGGTTTGCTTCTATCAAGTTTCCAAGCTTTTAACTACAAATTTTCCAAGAAAATCACTCATAAGGGGCAAAATGGTCATTTGCACACTGAAAAGTCAAACTTTGACTTTTGGATCAAAATCAAGCTTCAAGAATCATACTTCATCAAGACACGTTGAAATATGAAGTTTTGTTTCATCAAAATCCTATTGTAAGGGAAATGTTGTGTACTGCCTGTAAAATCCAGTTGAGGAATTCTGAGAAATTGGACGACTTCTACTGGGGATTGATAACTGGAAGTTTTATTTCGCTGGGGATCAAACTGCACACTGTGGGGGATTTCATGGAAATAGCTTAGAGATATTTCCTTACCTCTTAAAGCCATCAGTAACTGTCTTTCTATTTTTTTTATATGTAAACAATAATTATGTTTAAATGCATATGTTCAAAAATAAATCATTGGACGTTTTTGTAAACAAAACATAAGAGTAAAGGAAAACAGATAGTTTTGCACTTCCAAGGAAATATCTTTGTATTGACTTTGAATAAGTGTTTTTGTACAATGAGACAAACATTCTAGCAAGAGAATGTCGTCATGAAAATTTGATACAAAGAAAAGATAACTATGTGAAATAATCCCACGGGGTTCCCATTCTGCTATAGCCTTCGTGTCTCCGAGCGTCTTGTCTATTTGTTGCCTTGTCCGAAGCTGATTGATTGATCAAAACCTCTGAGTTTGTCAATTGAAGCCAAAGGTTGTCCGTAAGGTGATCCAACATGACATAGTCATATGCTTTAATTCCCTAACTTTTGCCTGGATAGCCCTTTCGGGTTTTCAGTCCACCGGGATACCCTTTTTTCCCAAGCCGCCCTTTAGGGTTTTCAGCTTGCCGGGTGAACAAATTTTTTTGTTTTATCCCTAATTTTTGCCCGAACCTTTTGGTTCACCGGGATGCCCTTGTTTTTCCTAGGTGTGTCAACCTAGTGGGTCTCTTATGCGTAGTATATTTTGACTATATCTGTGTTCGCAGGGTGCGGTAGGTCGTCACCATCCATGGTGGTCAAGATCATTGCTCCACCAGAGAATATGCTTTTTATTAAAAATAGTCCTTCGTAGGTAGGAGTCCATTTCCCCTGGGATCTCCTTGCGGTAGTATGATACGTTTGATCACTAAATCCCCGACTTGATATACTTGGCATCTGAATTTTTTGTTGAAAGCCTTGATCATTCGTTTTTGATACATTTGACCATGACAGACAGCAGTAAGCCTTTTCTCATCAACCAAGTTTAGTTGATCAAGTCGAGTATAGATCCAATCGTCTTTATTCAACCTTGCATCCTTCATAATTCTCAGAGAGGGGATCTAGACCTTAATAGGCAAGACAACCTCCATGCCGTATACCAGAGAGTAGGGTGTTACCCCGGTTGATGTGCGTGTCGTGGTACGATACCCGTGGAGAGAGAATGGTAGCATCTTATGCCAGTCTTTGTACGTGACTGTCATTTTCTGTATGATATTTTGATGTTCTTATTTGCGACTTCGATAATACCATTCATCTTTGGCCGGTAAGGGGAAGAATTGTGATGTTGGATTTTGAATTGCTCGCATTGGGCGGTGATCATAGTATTATTCAGGTCCGTACCATTATCTGTAATGATCCTCTCCGGGATAACTTAACGACAGATGAGATTCTGCTTGATGAACCGGGCGACAACATTCTTGGTGACGGAAGCGAAGGAGGATGCCTCAACCCATTTTGTAAAATAGTCAATGGCCACTAAGATGAAGCAATGTCCATTAGAGGCTATTGGCTTGATTTCCCCAATCATATCAATCCCCCACATAGCAAAGGGCCAAGGAGCCGTCAAGACATTCAGAGGAACCAGAGGTACGTGCACCTTGTCAGTATAGATTTGACACTTATGGCGGGTTCGAGAGTGTTGCTAGCAATCTGTTTCTATGGTAGACCAGTAATAGCCTGCCCGTAGGATTTTCTTCGCCATCGTATGCCCACTGGAATGGGTGCCAAAAGTGCCTTCATGTAACTCAGCCATGATCTTTTCCGCTTCAACCTTATCTACACACCGAAGTAACACATCGTCATGGTTGCGTTTGTAGAGAATGCCATTACTAAGGAAGAATTTAGCAGAGAATCTCCTTAAGAATTTCTTATCATTGACTGAATCTCCTTCCGGATATTCTTGAGCCTCGAGATACCTCTTGACTTCGTGAAACCAAGGCTGGTCCACTACTTCTTCAGTATTAATCTCGTGACAGTGTGATGGTTCATCCATTTGTTCAATGGTGATCTGGGGAGCCTCGTTATCCCAATTAAGTTTAAACATAGATGACATTGTGGCTAGAGCGTCTGCTAGCTGATTTTCTTCTCGCGAGAAATGCTCGAAGGTAATATTCTCAAAACGTGGTAGAAATGTCAAAACATGTTCTTTATAAGGGATAAGGTTAGGGTGTTTGGTGTCCCATTCCCCTTTGATCTGACTGATAACCAAAGCTAAATCTCCGAATACATCCAAGGATTTGATCCCTAGGTCTATGGCAGCTCTGAGACCAAAGATGCACGCTTCGTATTCCGCCATGTTTTTTATACAATTGAAGCAAAGTCTGGCAGTAAAGGGAGTATGACATCCTTCAAGAGATATGAGTACATCACCGATACCATTACCAAGTGCATTGGATGCTCCATCAAAGAACAGGGTCCATCGGGATCCTTGTTCAGGTCTGTCATATGGCCTGATTTCTTTACTGTTGTCTAATGTCATGATGTCTTCATCCGGGAATTCAAACTTCATGGACTGGTATTCTTCTACAGCTTGGTGAGCAAGGTGATCAGCTAGTACACTTCCCTTTATTGCTTTCTGGGTAGTATACTGTATGTCATATTCTGTCAGGATCATCTGCCATCTCACTATTCTCCCAGAGAGGGCAGGTTTCTCGAAGATGTATTTTATTGGATCCATTTTAGATATCAATAAGGTAGTATGGGTTAACTTATACTGTCTTAGCTGGCGAGCAGCCCATGCCAGAGCGCAGCAAGTTTTCTCGAGCAATGAATATCTTGTTTCACAGCCGGTAAACTTTTTGCTCAGGTAATAAATAGCATGCTCTTTTCGGCCAGACTCGTCATGCTTTCCCAACACACACCCCATTGAGTTTTCTAAAACAGTCAGATACATGATCAATGGTCTTCTCTCGATTGGTGGTATCAACACAGGAGGCTCTTGCAGGTACTCTTTGATTTTATCAAAAGCGATTTGGCATTCATCATTCCATCTGACTACTTGATCTTTCTTCAATAGTTTGAAGATTGACTCACAAGTAGCTGTCAGGTGAGAAATGAATCTGGCAATGTAGTTTAAATGTCCCAAGAATCCTCTAACTTCCTTCTCAATACGAGGAGCAGGCATCTCTTGTATCGCTTTAACTTTGGCAGGATCTACTTCAATACCTTTATTGCTGACAACAAAACCTAGGAGTTTACCGGACCGTACTCCAAATGTGCACTTGTTTGGATTCAACCTCAGCTTATACTTCTTCAGTCTCTCAAACAACTTTTGTAAGTGATCAAGGTGTTCTTATTCCGTTTGTGATATGGCTATCATATCGTCTATGTAGACCTCTATTTCATGATGTATCATATCGTGAAATAAAGCTACCATGGTGCGTTGATAGGTTGCCCCAGCATTCTTCAATCCGAATGGCATCACCTTGTAGCAGAATGTGCCCCACTGTGTGACAAATGTAGTTTTCTCCATGTCCTCAGGTGTCATTTTGATTTGGTTATAACCTGAGAATCCGTCCACGAAGGAAAACACTTTGTGTTGTACGGTGTTGTCAACCAGGATATCAATGTGGGGGGGGTGGAAAATCATCTTTAGGGCTCGCCCTATTCAAATCTCTATAATCCACACACATTCGTGCTTTGCCATCTTTTTTAGGTACGGGAACAATGTTGGCGACCCATTGAGGATTGGAAGTGATAGCCAAGAATCCAACATTGAATTGATTCATGACCTCCGCTTTGATCTTTTCTGACATATCAGCTCTCATGCGGTGAACCTTTTGTTTTACTGGTGGGAAGTCTTCTCTTGTAGGCAGGCGATGTACCACAATGTCTGTATCAAGCCCTGGCATGTCTTCATATGACCAGGCAAAGATCTCAACATAGTCATGTAACAACTGAATCAGGCGCTCTTTGACACTGGGTTCCAGATTGGCACTCACCTTGACTTCTTTTTTATCCTTCTCGATACCCAAGTTGATTGTATCCATAGGTACTTCGTGAGGCTGAATGAATCTTTCCTCTTGTTGTAGCAGTCTGGCCAGTTCCCCTGGTACCTCACAATCTTCCTCACCTTCGTCTTTGGCTTGGTAAATTAGATCCTCGGAGTCATAAAAGGCCATAGCAGTACCGTTACCCATGGGATCCAGAGTGGATAGGTACCTGCATTTGTGAGTGTGTGTGTGTGTGTAAGGGTATAGCCACCTTTAAAAGAAAATAAAATTTAAAAGAAAAAACAATGAGCCAAAAAGTTTACATGCGAAAAACGTCCATGATTCATTGAATGTCATGTGAAGATGAAAATAACAACCCTTATAAATGGACCATTGTGCCTCTGGCAAGACACAAGGTTTTAGGAGTGCGAATTGTTTGTGAATATTACAGATCCAACAACAAAAAGAAAAGATTAATTACTGAGGGATGAAATTTATTGGGAAAAAGTCTCTGGCCTCCCAATTGCGGAGTCCTCCATTGATAGTTGGAAAGATCCAATCCTACAAGTTGCAATCCTCTTCACCATCTTCTATCGCGTTGACCTCTCGGTTGCTAATCTTCAAGGGTGGCCCTCCAGCATGGGCACGACGTACATCCTTTTGAGCACTTGAAGTGAAACCTAAGCCAAACTTATCAGACTTATACGGGATGTCTGGAAGTTGCCCCCAGATGGTGCATCCACCTTCCTCTACTACTGCTTTGGCGTCCTTTAGAGATGACATCCAGAGTGGAGGTCTTGTAATCTTGGGAATCTGGGACACAGTCTTGGTCACTCAATCTCTTGGGGGACCTCATCGAAGTGTTCAAAAGGAGTTTCAATGAACTCACCGTCCAATTCCACATACCGAAAGGAATTGAGATGGATAATCATGTATTCTTCCTCTCCGTGGATAGTTATAATCTTTCCTTGAACCGAATATTTCAACATCTGGTGCAATGTAGAGGTGACAGTGCCATCATTATGGATCCATGGCCGTCCTAGCAGACAGGAGTAAGAGGGGCGGATGTGCATTACATAAAAGGTTGAATTGAAAGTTTGAGTTCCAACCTTTATGGGGATATCTACCTCCCTGTGTACCATCCTCTTCAAGCCATCAAATTCCCTTACTACTATGTTACTTGGTTTTAATGTTAGTCCTTCACAGTCAAGTCTGTCAAGAGCTTTCTTCGGCAAAACATTCAAAGATGAGCCAGTATCCACCAAGACATGGGCCAGAGTTGTGCCCCTACATTCCACAGAGACATGTAATGCCTCGTCGTGCTTTCTTCCCCTTGGTGTCAAATCAACATCCGAGAAGCCTAGGCCGTTATCCGTTGTCAGACTGGCCACACAATCTTGAAATTGGTTAGCAGACATCTCTTGAGGCACATGGGCTTTTTTTAAGAACTTCACCAAGGCTTTCACATGTGCCTCGGAACACAGTAGTAATGCTAGCATGGAGATTTTGGAGGGAGTTTGCCCCAACTGTTCGACTACGTTGTATTCGCTCCTCTTTATAATTTTTAAGATCTCCTCCATTTCTTTCTTGGAAGCTTCGGGAATAGTCAGTGATTGAGCCTTCATCCGGACAAGCTCTTCTTGAATACTTTTTCCTCAGGTTTCAGCAGCAGGAGTGTTGGTAGGAATGACATCAGGGGTTATAAAGGTCTCATCAATAGGAGCACTTGCAGAGATGATTATGGGTACGGAAGTAACCTTTGGAGCAACCACGGGTCCAAAAACTGCCTTTGGGGGGGCAATCTCTGGAGAAAAGATTCTACCTCTTCGGGTAATTTTACTGGTTCCAGCAATATTGCTAATGTCAGAACCTTCTTCTTCGGAGTTTATCTCTTCGACGGTCGGCCCATCTTGTTTGATGCCATGGTAGTAAATGTCCCCACCGTAATTCCACGGAACAGTCTTGTCTGATTCATATGGGACTGGCCCAAGCATTATGATTATTATAGGAGTTGTTTCGGAATCAATGTAATTCTAACGGGTTTTTTGGAAACCCTGGAAGAATTGGCGGATATGGTAATGATTGAAACATCTTCAATAGAAATAGGTGAAACAAGAGTACTTTCAAACAAAATCTCTTTGTTGTCTATCAAGCGTTGAATGCCTATTTTCAACAAAGGCCAATCAGTTGGTGGGGATAAGCAGAGGTGGAAAACTTCATTACAGCCCGGGAACACACCGTCTTTCAACAAATTTATCTTAATGATTGGAAGTGGAGTCACGAGCTCATCAACTGTGGTAACAAACAAATCTTCTTCAACAACATTGGTGTTGTGACCATGTCTGTGCATGGGAGCAGAGATAATATTTGGCTTCTCGGGCGCATCAAACTCAATTTCTTTTGCTTCAATGAGATCTTGTATTTTGTTTTTCAAGGCCCAACAGTTATTGGTATCGTGCCCAGGACTTTCGGAGTGATATGTGCAACGGGCATTGGGGTGATAATGAGGAGATGTCGTGTTGGGATTTTTCGGAGCTTCCTTCAGGGTTACCAAATTGGATCTCAACAGATGCGGTAATACTTGAGACGGAGTCATGTTGATTCTGGTGAATTGTCGGACTGGCCTTTCCACCCTTGGTTGGTTACTTCTTTGTTGATCAGACATAGGTTTTGGAATCATAACAACCCCTACCATTGGTCGACGCTCGGCTCTCTCTTGGTTTCTTTATGGTTAAATAGCATATACCTCTTTCTTACTAATAAAAGGCTTCCTCACAGCTGTAGAAGAAGAGGAATCCTTCTGAATCTTTCCATTTCTTATGCCAACTTCCACCCTCTCTCCGGTTAGTATTAACTCAGTAAATCCTGCAGATGACCTTCCAATTAAATGGTTGAAGAAAGGGCCTGATAAAGTGCCTAAGAACATGTCCACCAATTCCCTTTCAGGCAAAGGGGGTTGGACTCTCCCCGCCAGATCTCTCCACTTCTGTGCGTAATCCTTGAAACCCTCATTGGAAACCATAGCCATGCTCTTAAGTTGAGTACGGGTAGGCGCTAAATCGGCATTGTATTGATATTGCTTATAGAAAGCTGCTGCAAGATCATCCCAATTATGGATGTTGGCCCTCTCTAGTTGATAAAACCAGTCGAGTTGTGTTCCGGATAGACTATCCTGGAAAAAGTGCACCCACAAGTCTTTATCAGCGGAGTGTGGTTAGATTTTTCTCACATATGATCAGAGGTGCATCTTAGGGCATGACACTCCATCATATTTTGCAAACAAAGGTACTTTGAACTTCGGGGGAATCACAATCCCAGATACTAGTCCCAAGTCTTCAAAATCTAGGCCAGGTACCCTTTGTATTTCCATTGCATTCAAACGCTCTTTGAGGTGTCGGTACTTGTCATCAGCTGGAGGATACTGTTCCTCAGAGTAGTCTTCCTCTTCTTCCTCCTCGGATGTTGGGTCGTTGTTCACTTCCTGGGTTTGATTATCCCATTTTCCAGATGATGTCGCAAAGTCCAAAGTTCGTCTGGTTTGTCCTTTAAACCTTCTCCCCATGATTATAACACCGGTTGATTTCTTCACTTTCTTCTTCTTCTCCAATAGAGTCTTCAACACCTCTTGTCCTTTGGCCAGGGTTGTGAGCAACTGTTGAAACTGCGTGTTCTAGGTTTGGAGGTCTTTGACTGTTTGTTCGAGATCCATCTTACTGAAATAAACAACAGAGAGATGAGGGAACTTGTTGCAAAAGACATATTTATGTTATGATGAATGATATGTGAATATGCAATGTTTTCAATGATTTCAAAGATTCAAGTTCGTTTTAGACAAAAAGAAATGCATGTTATATTAATAAGATAAAGTTTGAGTACATCAATGCCCCTTGGGCAAAATAATACAAAACACTAAGATAAAAAAGTAGTGCGCATCCTCTTTGGTGCAATGTAGGCATTTAGAGTCTGCTCCTCATGAAGTAGCCTAGTGAGTTCCAAAACCTTCTTCTTGCTTGCATAGAATTGGGCTTCAAAAGTATCACGCTCTCCTTTAAGCTGTATCCAATCCCTTTGTAGGTCTTCAAGAGATGTGGGCATGTCAGGATGTAGGATAGTGTATGGAACTTCTCCCTACTTAACTGGCTCAATGATCACCGGGAGGATGGAAGGATAAGGCATCATAAGACTTTGAGCATGTGTTCGTACCCATTTGAGGTAAGGCTCAAGAGGGATGGAATTCTTGTTCCCCAAGGTCTTTCTATCTACCTTGTTTAGCATCCTCCAAGCCCGGATGAATCTCTGGAGGAGACCTTGATCGTCATTGTCGTAATCGAATACCAAACCTTGAATTAACATCTCGTGCGGGCCATCCCTTCGGGCGTAGCCAAACTGTCTTAAAGCTAAGCATGGGTTGTAGGTGATGCCTCACCTAATGCCAAGTAGAGGGACATTATGGAATTCTCCATAATGGTCAACAATGATAACATTCTCTTTGGACCGG
Source organism: Vicia faba (assembly GCA_948472305.1). Lineage (NCBI taxonomy): Eukaryota > Viridiplantae > Streptophyta > Magnoliopsida > Fabales > Fabaceae > Vicia > Vicia faba. Next base: position 1,642,347,176 of record OX451737.1, on the reverse strand, counting down.
GAGCACCAATGAATGTTTGAATTCTCCACCTCAAACCTTGCTCATTCTTTAAGACTGATTGGGGAAGATGAGAAATAAACCACCTTGCCAGGAGAGGAGTGCAACACATAAGGACACCTCTTTTCCTAATTGTACGAGTGTGAAAAGAGTGTAGGATATCCCCAAGCAATGTAGGCACCGGGTTGCATGACATGAAGATTTTGACGGTGCTCACATCTATGAGTTGGTCAGGATTGGGGAACAAGACCATCCCATAGATAAGAAGAGCCACAATTTCCTCAAAGGCTCGCAAGTCTAAAGAATTCCAACAGCTTTGGGCTTTCTCAAACAGGAACTTTGCTAAGAAGCCTTTGACACCACTCCTAGTTTCCCAATGAGTTGTGACATCAGATCAGTGCAAGTGTAGAGCTTGAGCAATCTCCTCTGGCTCTGGGTCTCTTTCCGTGCCGTTGAAAGTTAGTTGATTGAGAATGGGAATCCTCAAGAGTTGAGAGAATTCTTCCAAAGTAGGCACAAGCTGGTAGTCGGGAAATGTGAAGTAATGGTGAAAAGGATCAAAGAACTGAAAGAGCACCTTCATCATATCCTCATCAATGTTGGAGGTGACCAAGTTTAGTAGACGACCATGTCTCTCGGTGAACGGAGAGTTCTTAGGGATCCTTGAAGCTAGCTCCTTAAGTTGTGGAGGAATTCTTACAAGGTTGACTTGGATAGTTTTCCTGCAAAGTGAATCCATATCCTACAAAACAAGAACAAAGATGAATTTCCAAAATCCTTGAAATGGTTAGTGGATGCATATGATGTTCTTGATTTCCATGATGTTATGTACAAGTATGCATATACAAGTAAAGCAATCAAGTTCTTAGTTTTAGGCTTGCATGGGGTTTTATAGGTAAGTACCCTCTTGAAGTTTAGTTGGCTTAAACCTGTCCTAGTAATAGTAACCGGGTTCTAAGGAGCTCAATATCACCAGATTGTTTCCTTGGTCATTGTTTCAGCTCAAGCCTCTTTGATGGCGACCGAAATATCCCAAGAAACCAAACCTCAATGGGTGTAGTATCGAGTATCTACCAACTTCAGACTGCACCAAAGCCGGTCATCTCACTACATCCTAAAGGCCAAGTTGGTCAAGTAAAGGGTTCTAGAAGTTCATTAGTGCTTCATGACATCACTCAGCGGCCCCGTATTCTCTTTGATTAACTCAAAGGCTACCGGTACCCACAAATATGTCACACTAACGTAGCTATTTCTTAGACCATGTCGATATACCCCGCACAGTTTCCACAATGTATTGCTATTTACCTATAATGTATCCCAAATCCAGGTAGAAGATTTCAAACCCAAACAAAGAACCATAATGTAAAGCAAACAAGTCAAACAATATAAGCAAATAAATGTGATCTAGCCCTAAGGTAACCCCACTTTAAAAATTTCCCCAACAGAGTCGCCAGTTCTGTGATACGGTGGGAGAACTGACTTGAGGTTTTGCGTTTTATCTCAAATGTTGCGGTTTAGCAAGAGTCGCCACCGACTTTTCTTTTATCCAAAAGGAAAGGTAAAGAAGCACAGGAAAGACCTTTGAGATATTTTCTTGAGTTCGGGGGGTAGATTATGAAAAGGGAAGGTATTAACACCCTTTTCATCCATGGTTTTCCATGAGCTCTTAGTTACTTGCTAGATCACTTTCTTTTTGTTTGAAATTGTGCTTTGTGTGGTTTTGAAAGTATTTTGTAAAAGAGGCCATTTGTTTAGGCAATCTTTGTAATGATTCTCGTTCGTAAGAATGTATACAAAGATGTTTATCTTTTTGAAAATGTTTTCAATGTTTGTAAGATATTTGGAAATGTGTGTGTCTGTTTTAAAAATGGCAAGGATATTTGTTTGAAATGGGGTAAGTAATTAAGAGAAAACTACCTACTCAAATGTATTTCTTGTTCATTTTCTATTCCTTTGACATTGTTGTCTTACCATTGATTTGGTAAGCAACCCTATCTTTGGATGTTAACGGGACGGGCGCGGGTCATCGTATAACCATGATTAGCAATGTTGCAAAGTATCTTAGCATTTTTGAGGGACCAAGATCATTTTTGTAAGGCAACTTAGAATAGCGTCATCGAGGGACTATGATCTTATAATTGTTTATTTTGCCAAGATACTTCGCATACGTAATATGGCTATTTTTGTATAAGGCAACCAAGTGGAGAAACCCTAAGGATGCTTGTGCGCAAGTGTGTTATTTTCATGCTTGATTTTTTCTTGGATTTAGGATTTTCTATTTGATTTGTTTTTGATCTTGCCATACAAACCCTAATTACTAACATGGTATATAAAAGCGGTAAATTGCGTAAGATTACTACGCTATTACAACATTTTTATGGAAAAGGGGAATACAAATTATGAATGGGGATTTGCTATAATGTAAATCTAATTAAGCTATTACAACCAAATCAAATTTGTACAAGTAATGGAATAAATAATGTACAAGACAATTTAAATATGCAAGGATACATAAAATGCAAGAAAAAGATTTTTGTATTGTTCTTTATGTGAAAAAGGTTTTGAGTTAAATCTAATAAACTTAAGAAAAAAATTAATTCTTGAAAATAAAAGTTAACCCTAATTTCTAATTTAAAAGAAAATAAAGTTCTATAGGTATTATTTTTATGTATTTTTTTGTATTAAAAATAATAAACAATATCTTATGAAAATATTTAGTTTTTATATATCAAAAATAAATATTTTACAAGTATGAATAAAAAAAGGAATAAAATAGTTAACCTAATTCTATTATATTTACAAGTTTATTTAAGAAAAATAATTAATATATAGTTTAATAAAAAATATTTTTTATGTGAAAAATAAAATAAAATAAACAAAATGCAAAATTTAACATGTTTATATTTTTTATGATTTTAGGTATTAAAGAAAATATTTAATGAAACAAAGAAAATAAAATAAAACAAATAAATAAAATGCATGGGCCAGGGGGTATCCTGAGAAATCAGGTGGTGTTATGTTAGAAAAAAAACGCTAGGCCCAATGTTGAAGCCCATCCCGCAAAACAGCAAAAAAATGAAACTGGAAAAAATATGAAAAAACAAAAGGTAACGCCAAGGTTCGAACCCACGACCTATGCATTTTCAGCGCGCTACCTTGCCACTGGGATGGCTGTACATCCATTAGTCTAAATGAAATAAAATATACATAACACAAAACCGTTCATATCCCTGTACTTCATTTTCTTCTTCGAGCTAGCCGGACCTCCTGTAAGTCTTTCATCTCTCAACAAAAATGGAAATTGATAACATGAATGTTATAGCATTTTGTCTCACGATTCTAACCATGTGCATAACTAAAACTATAAGTCCAAGATTAAAGAGAATTTTAATGGCCCTAATTCTTAACCTAATTTTTCCAGGAACTTCAAGTTCAAAGTTCTCTCAACTCAGGCCAAATAAATGTAAGTTATGGACATGTACAGCTTTGTAGCAATGATATCTACATTTTTCTTTCACAAATCGTGGCTAATGGATGCCTGTATGAGGAGATAAAAGTTGGAGTTCTTACCTCTTTCATATGAGATCGAGAATGGAGTTTGAGTGAGATTTATGAAGGCCTGATGATTGCTTGAGCTTGCTTGAACCTCCCTGAGTGTGTTCCAATCCTTGCCTTGCTTAGGAAGTGCTTGGAACTCTCTATCCAAGTCAACCTGTAAGCTTGGAAAACAAAAACGACAGATGAAGAAGGAGGAGTTACAGTGCAGGGATGATGGTCTGGATCACTTAGATATGAAGTAGGTAAAGTGTTTGGATGATTAAAACTTGAAACGCACGAGCCAATTTGTGAATTGCTATACTTATGCTCAAACTGCTAGTTTTTAACAGATTTTTAGTGAGAGGGAGTGTTTGAGTGTTTCAGGCCTTTTTCAATCGTGTTCTAAGTTGTAATGGGTTTGTGTATTAGTATGGAGAAAGTCTTAAGTCAGTTTCACAACAGATCTTTTAGTTATAAGCTTTTTGCATACTTTCTTGCTTTTGAAGCAAAGTGAAGGGACAAGTCTCCACATGCTTGTACTGGCCTGCTTGGAGTTGGTATAAGCTCTATACAAGTTGCTTTAGTTATGTAGGACTTGTGTGTGCAGAGAATCCAGGTCCAATGCTCAAGAATTGGAAAGTTGCAAAAGTGAAACTTTTCCAAAATGGCAATGGCAACTTTGTGCCATTTATGGAATTACAACTTGGACAAAGACTTTTGGGCTTGAATTATAGCTTTGTCAACTGAGTAAGCATTAAATTATGAAGTGAGAAACAATTTTGAGACCTGTAAATCAAGAATTAGGCAACATAGGTTTAAATTTGAATTTTGTTCTTCATAAAATGGCTTGAATTCAAAGTGAGAAATTGCTAACTTCATCTCTTCGATTCTCTCTACTAAAAAATGATCTCAAGGAGTTCTTTGACATTTTTGAAATCTTGCAATGTTCTCTATAACTCATATTTGAAATTCATTTCAATATTCCTCTTGGAACTAGGTGAAAAATTTCCATGAAGTTAGGTAAAAAACCTGCCTAAATTAGGGCAAAATTTCACTAAGTTATTTAGTTCATGAGCATGTAATCATAAAATTATATCTTGAGATCCAAGCATCTTTAGGGAAAAATGTGTGAAGCAAAGTTGTAGATTTCATGGAGGTCTATAACTTTCATGTTGGGAACTTTTTTTGAATCATCTTGCATCATGGTGAAAATTTGGCTTAAAGTTGAGAAAAAATAAGAAATTTTCTATACTTAGAAAAATTTCTAAGTTAAGAAAATTTCAAATTTTAAAATCAAATCTTCAATCTTTGATTTATTGATGAAAAAGTTTCACATTTTGACATGTTTTGATGAATTGTGATCCTTGGCACTTGATTTTGACCAAAAAGTCAAAGTTTGACTTTTTAGTGTACAATTGACTTTTGATCAGTTGACTGCAAATTTCATCTGTCAATCCAATGAAAATGTAATGTTTTGAACCATGTCATTAGGTCAATATGATACAAATGAACCCTTGAAATCATGCTTCAAACCAAATGGTCATTTTCTAGGTCAAAAAGCAGAAATTGCCCTTTCTCAGTCAAAACCCTAATTTTGACCATTTTGCCCTTTTGATGATTTGATCAAATTTCTTGAGGAATTATGGTCCAAACTTGATCAAATGATACATATGAGTCTAAAATGTTGATGTGGATAAAAAATTATGAATTTTGACTGTAAATTGGCCATGGTTGACTTTTTCCCCAATACAATTGGTTTTTAGGTCAACTGTCCAATTGACTGGTCAAAAATGTGATTCAAGGCTTGAAACTTGACATGAGTAAACTTAAGGGTCCATGATGATACTTGAAAGTCATATGAAGCATTGATAGTCCAAAAATCCTTGTGCAAACTAAAACCCTAATTTTGGGTCATCAGTGCAAGATGAGATGTCTTGAGTTGATCAAACCCTAATCCAATGTTGAGTCAAAGAGATCTTGTGAGAAAATCTTGATAAATGAGAGGGAAAATTTTGGGGTACAACAGTAACATTCTCTATGGATCGGGAGCTTCAATGAATGTCTGAATGTTTGAGCGTCATCAACCTTTGTGACCACCTTGAACCTTGCTCATTTTTAATACAGATTGGGGAAGATGCGAAATAAACCATCTTGCCAAGAGAGGAGTGCAACACATAATAACACCTCTTTTCTTCATTGTGAGAGTGTGAAAAGAATGTAGAATATCCCCTATCAAAGTAGGCACCGGGTTGTGGGATATGAAGATTTTGACGACGTTCACATCTATGAGTTGGTCAGGATTTGGAAACAAAACCATCCCATAGATGAGGAGAGCTATAATTTCTTCAAAGGATTGCAAGTCCAAGGAGTTACAACAGTTTTGGGCTTTCTCAAACAATAACTTTTCTAGGAAACCTTTGACACCACTCATTGTTTCCCAATTAGTTGTGACATCAGATGTGTGCAAGTGTAAGGCTTGATAAATCTCTTCTAGCTTTGGATCTCTTTACGTACCGTTAAAAGGTAGTTGATTGAGAATAGAAATCCTCAAGAGTCGGGAGAATTCTTCCAAAGTTGGCACAAGTTGATAATCGGGAAATGTGAAGCAATGGTGTAAGGGATCAAAGAACTGAAAGAGCACCTTCATCATGTCTTTATCTGTATTGGAGGTGACCAAGTTGAGTAGGCGACCATATCTCTCAGTGAATGTAGAGTTTTCTGGAATCCTTGAAGCTAGCTCCTTAAGTTGAGGAGGGATCCTTACAATATTGACTTGAATAGTTTTCCTGCGAAGAGAATCCATATCCTACAAAACAGAACAAAGATAAATCCCAAAATCCTTGAAATGGTTAGTGAATGAGTATGATGTCATGATGTTCATGATGCTATGTACAAGTAAATATACACAAACAAAGCAAACAAGTCCTTAGGTTTAGTCTTACATAGGGTATCATAGGTAAGTACCCTCTTGAAGTTTAGTTGGCTCAAACCTGTCCTAGTAATAGTAACCGGGTTCTAAGGAGCTCAATATCACCGGGTTTTTTCCTTGGTCATTATTTCAGCACAAACCTCTTTAATGGCAACCGAAATATCCCAAAAAACAAACCTCAATAAGTGTAGTATCGAGTATCTACCAACTTTGGACTGCACCAAAGTCGGTCACCTCACTACGTCCTAAAGGCCACGTTGGTCAAGTAAAGGTTCTAAAAGTTCATTAGTGCTTCATGACATCACTCAGTGGCCCCATATTCTCCTTGATTAACTCAAGGGCTACCGGTACCCACAAATATGTCGCACTAACGTAGCTATTGCTTAGACCATGTCGGTATACCCCGCACAGTTTCCATAATATATTGCTACTTACCTATAAGGTATCCCAAATCCGGGTAGAGGATTCAGACCCAAACAAAGAACCATAATGTAAAGCATATAAGTCAAACAATGAAAGCAAGTAAATGTGATCTAAACCTAACGTAACCCCACTTTTAGAATTGTCCCCAGCAAAGTCGCTAGTTCTGTGATACGGTAGGAGAACTGACTTGAAGGTTTTGCGTTTGATCGCAAATGTTGCGGTTAGCAAGAGTCGCCACCGACTTTTCTTTTATCCAAAAGGAAATGTGATAAAGCATAAGAAAGACCTTTAAGATTATTTATTGAGTTTGGGGGGTATATTATGAAAAGGGAAGGTGTTAGCACTCTTTCCATCCATGGTTTCCCATGGGCTCTTAGTTACTTGCTAGATCACTTGCTTTTATTTGAAATTATGCTTTGTATGGTTTTTGAAAGTATTTTGTAAAGAGGCCATTGTTTAGGCAATCTTTGTAATGATTCTCGTTCGTAAGAATGTATACAAAGATGTTGACCTTTTGAAAATGTTTTCAAGTTTGAAAGATGTTTTGAAAGTGTATGTGTTTGTTTTGAAATTGAGCAAGTGATTAGGAGCATTCTACCTTCTCAAAAGTCTTTCATGTTCATTTTCTTTTCCTTTGACACTGTTATCTTACCATTGATTTGGTAAGTAACCCTATCTTTGGATGTAAACAGGACTTGTGTGGGTCATCGTATAACCATGATTAGCAATATTGCAAGGTGTCTTAGCATTCTCTTTTAGGGACTAAGATCATTTGAAAGGCAACTTAGATAGTGTCATCGAGGGACTATGTATTTTTGCTTGTTTTTGCTAAGATACCTCACATGCGTAATATGACCATTTTGTAAAGGCAACCAAGTGGATTTACCCTAGGGATGCTTATGTGCAAGTGTATTATTTTCATGCTTGATTTTGTCTTGGATTAGGGTTTTCTAAGTATTGGTTTTAGTCTTTCCATTCAAACCCTAATTACTAGCATGTTATACATAAAGCGATAAATTGCAGAATTTAAAGTTACTACGCTATTACAATACTTGTGGGAGGGGGTGTACAAATTGTAAATGGGGATTGCAAAATATAAACCTAATTAATCTATTACAACCAAATTGAATTTGTACAAGAATTGAAATAGATAATGTACAAGATGAATAAATATGCAAGAATGCAAATGTAAAGAAAATGGATATTTTTGTTTGGATTTTTTTAGGAAAAGTGAATTTGTTTTAACCTAATTAATTAAAAGAAAATAATTAATTAAAATAATAAAAGTAAATCTAATTTAATAAGAAAATATTTTAAATAAAACCCTAAGTCTATTAATTGATTAAAAGGAAATTAAGTTTAAGAAAAGTATTTTTGTATTTTTGTCTTGAAAATAATTTATAGTATTATAAAATATTTGTGGCCTTTTTTATATTAAAATAATATATTTAACATTGGTGTAAAAGAAAATAAATAAAACATATTTTTTAATTAAATTTACAAGATATTTAGTGAAATGAATAAACTATTTATTAAATAAAAATAATTTTTATGAGGAAAAATAAATAAACTATGTCAATTTGAAAATCTAATATTTTTATATTTTTTATGATTTTTTAGTGTTAGAAAAATAATTAAGAAAACAAATAAAAAGAAAATAAGAAAATAGGGCCAGGGGCGTGTAAATGAAATAAGGGGGTTAGCTAGCAAAAACAAAAAAACAACAAAGCCCAACAAGGCCCAGCGCCAACAAAAAAAGTCAGAAAATGCAAAACATGTAAAAAAACAAAAGGGTACCACTAGGGCTCGAACCCCGGTCCCAAAGGTTACAGACGCGCGCTTCTACCACTGGGGTGGCTATACATCCGTTAACATAAGCAAAACAATAAATATATGATACAAAATGCACCCTGATTTATACTTCATCTTCAACCTCTAGCCAGACCAACTGTAACTTGTTCATTTCTCAACAAAAATGAAAACTGTAACATGAAACTTGTAGAAAATTTCCTCACGGTTTCAGAAATGTAAAGCATTAAAACTATAGATCAAAGATAAGCATGAATTTCATTGGCCCTAATCTGAACCCTAAAAATCTAAGAAACTTCAATCTTAAAATTCTCTAAACTCAAACAAAATTAATGGAAACTATGGACATGGTTATCTTTAGGGCAATGATATCTACATGTTTTGTTCACAAATAAATCATTGATGATGCCTGTATGAGAAGTTCCAAAGTTAGAAAAGTTACCTTGCAAGAGGGTATTGGGTTTGAAGTTGGAGCAACTTTCAAGGAGTTCCAATGGTTGGGTTAGCTTCCTCAAGTTCCCAGGAAGCTAATGGAATGCTTAGCTTGAGCTGAAAGGGGCTGAGGAGTTCTGGAGAAGTCCAAGTGCAAAGCTCTGTTTTTGAAAATGGTGGATGATGATGGAGGTGTTACAGTGATGCTGTAGGTGTTGGGATTATTTGTGTATGTTGTTTAGAAGCTGTAGAGCAACCTGTCGAAGAACCTAGGGTAATAGCCCCAGAGGTAAGGTTAGTTAACAGAAACCAAAATGCTGACGAAGTGGTTCAGCATATCCAACACCAAAACATGGGTTTGGAAAATAATCTGGCAACCATGATCGAAAGGATCATGAATCAGAATGGGATGAACATGGGCTTTCGAAGGCCCAACTTTACATCTCCATTGTCAGAATATGTGTTACAAACTGACTTACCTCCAAGAAGCAAAGTCCCCAAATTTACTAAGTTTTCTGGGGACACGACAGAATCCACTGTCGAACATGTGGCAAGATATTTGATCGAAGCAGGAGACATTTCGAATAACGAAAACCTAAGGATCAAATACTTCCCAAGTTCCTTAACCAAGAACGCTTTTACTTGGTTCACAACCCTACCCCCCAATTCGATCCACCATTGGACCCAGTTGGAAAGATTGTTCCATGAACAATTCTATATGGGGCAAACCAAGATAAGCCTGAAAGAACTGGCGAGTGTGAAGAGACGTTTCACTGAACCTATAGACGAATATCTGAATAGGTTTAGGTTGCTTAAGGCGAGATGTTTTACACAAGTGCCAGAACATGAGCTGGTCGAAATGGCCGCAGGCGGTTTAGATTATTCCATTAGGAAGAAGCTAGATACCCAGTACCTAAGAGACATGGCCCAACTGGCCGATAGAGTTCGACAAGTCGAACGCCTCAAAGCTGAAAAAGCTAAGGCAACGAAAACTCACAAGAGAGAAAGAATAGCTTACGTTGAGATGGATGACGAAGATCTAGAATCCTTCGACGACACTTTAGCTATCGAAGAAGGAGAAGTCGATTTAGCAGAACTAAAACAAGGGCCACCATACTCTTGTAAACAGTTAGTCCCCTCAAATGGGAAAAATCCCATTGGTCCAGACAAGACCAACGATAGGTTCCCAAAAAAGACTTACAGTTTTGATATCACAAAATGTGATGAAATATTCGACTTACTAGTTAAAGATGGCCAAATGATAGTACCCCCTGGGGTAAAAGTGCCTCCTCTTGATCAAAGAAAGAAGAGAGGTTTTTGCAAATATCATAATTTTCTGGGCCATAAAACTTCTCAATGTTTTCTTTTCAGGAATATTGTGCAAGACGCTATTGAGGAAGGGAGATTAAAGTTTGCTGACAAATCCCCCATGGCTGTCGACTCCAATCCACTGAAGGCTGAAGCCCACTATGCAGAACCCTCTGAGGTGAACATGATAGAGGCAACCAGGATCCAGTCGAAGAAGCCAGGCATTACCATGGTCGAAGTCTCAAAGGACCACATCAACATGCCAATCTTTGGCAGTTTTTCTGGAAGTTTATCCAGGAAGACAATTGAGGCTGTCCAGAAAGCGGTCGAAGACCCGAAGTCGAAGACTGCTGAAGCCCAAAAAACTGGACCAAAGCCCAGTTCCCACTTGGCCACTGTTCAAGGCCGGACGGAGAATCTGGAGACACAAATGAAGCAACTAACTCTTGCTACTAAGGATACCATGAATATCAACATGGTTGAACTTTCTGATCCTAAAGCTTCAGAAGAAGCCATAAGGCAAGAGCAGGCAAATAAAACGGCTTTCCCTAGGGAAAACGAAAACTTGGCAGATTTTTTACAAAGATGCCAAAAGAAGAAATCAGAGGTGATGCTGTGTCCAAGATGCAGTTCTATCTTTGATAAAAAAGCTGCTGAGCACATACAAGGCGTGAGAGCAGCGAACAAGAGAAGGGAAAATGCGGACCTTCGACATGATCCCAGAAGGGGTTCTCATCAAGACAAGAGGCCTTTGACTTTTAGGCCTCCAACAAATGTACCAGTAGACACTTGGTACAAAACATCTGGCCGGAAAAGGCCAAGCGAAGAGAAATGGCATTCTTTCGAAGTGCCAAGAGGTTCCTCTTTAATTCAGAAGAAAGATCCTCAAGTTGCTGCACCCAAGGTTGCTCAAGTGTCCAGCAACTACAAGGGAAAAAATCCTATGTCGAGATCCCAATGGAGGAGATATCAAAGAAGGCGAAAAGCTGAAAGAGAGGCTGCCAACGAACCTAAGGCAGAAACTAGTTCGAATGTGCCTCAAAGGAAACAAAGAAAGCCTCTTGAGAGAGAACCAGTTACCAACAGGCTAGTTTGGCCTAACCAGAGCGAAGTCGAAGACGAAGATGATGCTGAGTCCGACGATACTCTGGACATAATGGTGAACATTGTTTCGGTACTGCCTAGGGAATTCAATCGACAGGTAGAAGTCGAAGCCAGTGACTGGGAGGTGGAACAAGAAATGGCCAAACACAGGCCAGTGTGCTATTTTGTCATGGACAATGGCACTACATAAGAACAAAATGGCTTCTTCGAGCCACCTACAGAGGCGATGAAGAATCACCTCAAACCTTTGTTCATAAGGGCTAAGCTCGAAGAGACCACTGTGAACAAAATATTGGTCGACTGTGGGGCCACTATCAATATTATCCCTCATTCGATGCTAAGGAAGATTGGCAAAAGGGATGAAGAAATCAAACCTCACAATATGGTCCTGTCCAACTATGAGGGAGGCATTGGGACCACCATGGGAGTGATCCAGCTCGACATAAAAGTTGGGTCGATCCTTCGACCAACAATGTTCATGGTCATATCGGCCAAACCTAACTACAACCTTTTGTTAGGCCGTGAGTGGATACATGGTGTGGGTGTTGTTCCTTCATCGATGCATCAAAGGTTGCTTCTATGGCGTCCAGATGGGATGGTCGAAAACATAGAGGCAGATCAGAGTTACTACCTTGGCGAAGTGAATCACTTGGGTGTAACAGATTTCGACAAAAACTTGGCTCACATAGGGCCATGTCCAACTCCTGACTTCGACATGGCGCCAGCGCCAAACACCTTTTGTTCCCTATACCTGCATCCTGAGCATGGTTTCCAATGGGACAGAGAAGACTTGTCCCACATAGACTTCAGTGGGCTAACTGACATCCAACCAACTGGTTGGGGAAGTGAATTCAGTGATAATGACTGAGTCACAATCTCTGAAGCGAATTTCGGCTTATGTAGCCGAAACCAAGATGATAACGGCTCTCGAAGCCGAAGTAAAGTACATGGCCACTCAGGCCAATGATCAAAAATTATCTGCTGTTGGCCCAGGAAAGGATTTCGATCCAAGACCCCCTGACATCATGCCAGATGAAATGTTGGAACAGAGGCTCGACGCCATCTATGACGATGAGCCTTTGGGCTTCGAAAAGGATCCCTTGGCGAACAACATTAAGATGTTAGCACAAGACCCTTTAGAAGAAATCAACTTAGGCGAAGGATCAGAGAATAGGCCAACCTACATCAGCGCCAAAATTGATCCAGAACTTAGGTTGGAAGTAATCCAATTGCTGAAAGAGTTTAAAGACTGTTTTGCATGGGATTATGACGAAATGCCTGGTCTCGACAGAGGATTGGTAGAACTTCAGTTGCCAATCAAACCTGGAAAGAAGCCAATCAAGCAAAATCCAAGACGCTTCGCTCCAGAAATTTTGTCGAAGATCAAAACGGAGGTCGAAAGACTTCTGAAATGCAAATTCATCCGTGTTACAAGGTATGTCGAATGGATTGCAAATATTGTGCCAGTAATTAAGAAAAATGGCACGTTAAGGGTGTGCATAGATTTCAGAGATTTGAATGCTGCCACCCCCAAAGATGAATATCCTATGCCTGTGGCGGAAATGCTAGTCGATTCTGCCGCTGGCTACGAATACCTGAGTATGCTCGATGGTTATTCAGGATATAATCAAATATTCATTGCTGAAGAGGATGTGTCGAAAACAGCCTTTCGATGCCCTGGGGCCTTAGGCACTTACGAATGGGTAGTGATGCCTTTTGGCCTAAAGAACGCTGGGGCAACGTACCAGCGAGCAATGAATACTATCTTCCATGATTTTATTAACACTTTTATGCAAGTTTATATTGATGATATTGTTATAAAATCTGTTTCCAGGAAGAGTCACATTGACCACCTTCGACAATCATTCGAAAGAATGAGAGAACATGGTCTGAAGATGAACCCTTTGAAGTGTGCGTTCTGTGTAAAAGCTGGAGATTTCTTGGGTTTCGTTGTCCACAAGAAAGGAATCGAAATCAATCAGAACAAGACGAAGGCAATTTTGGAAGCGAAAGCGCCGTCGAATAAGAAGGAATTGCAATCTCTCTTAGGCAAGATAAACTTCTTGAGAAGGTTTATATCTAACCTAAGTGGGAAAGCTCAGGCCTTTTCACCCTTACTTCGACTGAATAAGGAGGGGTTCGAATGGGGGCAAGAGCAACAAGAAGCCTTCGACAAAATCAAAGGGTACCTCACTAAGCCACCTATTTTGGTGCCTCCTTGTAGCAATAGGAGTATGAGATTGTACATAGCTGCATCTGACAAAACTCTGGGAAGTATGTTAGCCCAAGAGGATGAGAATGGAGTCGAAAGACCCATTTATTATCTCAGTCGAGTTTTGAATGATGCAGAAACTAGATATAGCGAAGTTGAAAAATTGTGTCTATGTCTGTATTTCTCTTGTACAAAACTCAAACAATATATAAAACCAGTTGATGTTTATGTTTCGTCTCATTTTGATGTTTTCAAATATATGTTGTCGAAACCTATCTTGCATAGTCGAATTGGCAAGTGGGCATTAGCATTGACTGAATACTCCTTGACCTTTATGCCTCTTAAGGCAGTAAAAGGACAAGTGGTTGCAGACTTCATAGTCGACCACTCAATTCAAGTCGAGGATATTAATTATGTGGAGATAGAACCTTGGAAATTCTACTTCGATGGTTCCAGCCATAAAAATGGAACAGGAGTAGGAGTCTTGATTATTTCTCCAGATAAAATTCCAACAACATTCAAGTACCAAATCGAAGGTTCTTGTTCGAACAATGAGGCTGAGTATGAAGCTCTAATTACTGGCCTTGAAATATTGTTGGAATTGGGGGCAACTCGAGTCGAAATAATGGGAGACTCAGAGTTAGTCATCAAGCAAGTCACAAAGGAGTATAAATGCATAAGAGAGAATCTCATTATGTACTTTGTGATAACAAATCATTTATTGAAACAATTTGAAAGTGTCAATATTCGACACATACCCAGAGTCGAAAATCAAATAGCCAATGACTTGGCACAGATTGCATCAGGGTATAAGATTTCAAAAACAAGATTACAAAGAGCAATCGAAGTTCGAGAAAAGATAAAGGCAACTTGTCTATCACCATCAGACTTGGAATCGACAAGGCTAGGTTATGCTGATCACTCAAACTTCGAGATTTCGTTCATTGATAATTTATCAGACCAGGATTGGAGGAAACCCATTGTGGACTATCTTCAAAATCCAGGAGCTCCGACAGAACGAAAAACAAAATATAGGGCGTTGAGTTTTGTACTCATGGGTAATGAGTTATTCAAGAAGACGCCTGAAGGGGTGTTGCTGAAATGTTTAAGTGAAACTGAAGCATACATAGCCCTTTCGACTACGCATGCTGGGGCATGTGGGGCTCACCAAGCAGGCCATAAGATGAAATGGTTGTTGTTTCGACAAGGACTATATTGGCCCACTATGCTGAAAGATTGTGTTGAGTTCGCCAAAGGTTGCCAAGAGTGTCAAGTTCATACAGGCATCCAGCATGTACCAGCAAGCGAACTTCACTCGATAGTGAAGCCTTGGCCCTTTCGAGGATGGGCGTTGGATCTTATTGGAGAGATTCGACCAGCATCATCAAAGAGTCAGAAATACATATTGGTAGGCATTGATTATTTTACTAAGTGGATCGAAGCTGTCCCTTTAGTCAATGTAGACCAAGAAAATGTCATTGAATTTATTCAAAAGAACATTATATTTAGGTATGGAATTCCTGAGACAATAACAACTGACCAAGGTTCAGTTTTCACTGGTCGAAAGATGCAGGAATTTGCTCAGGAAACAGGTTTCAAACTCCTAACATCCACGCCTTACTATGCACAGGCGAATGGTCAAGTCGAAGCAGCTAACAAAGTGGTGATTGGCTTGATAAAGAAACATGTTGGGAAGAAACCAAAGAATTGGCATAAGACGTTAGACCAGATTTTATGGGCTTGTCGAACGTCCCCAAAAGAAGCCACTGGTACAACACCATATAGGCTAACTTTTGGCCATGATGCAGTATTGCCAGCAGAAATTTGTCTTCAATCTGCAAGAGTTCAGAGGCATTATGATATTCCTTCTGAGGTTTATTGGAATATGATGTTAGATGAACTGGTGGATTTAGACGAAGAGAGACTACATGCTCTCGACTTACTCAGGCTTCAGAAGAAAAGAGTAGAAGACTCTTATAATAGAAAGGTAAAACCTAAGGTATTTTTGCCTGAAGATTTAGTTTGGAAGGTAATTCTTCCCATGGATCGACGGGATCGAAGCATGGGGAAATGGTCACCCAAATGGGAAGGACCCTTCAGAATTATCCAAACTTTTTCTGGTGGAGCCTATGAAGTCGAAGAGATAAGTGGTGATAAAAGGCTCTTGAGAGTGAATGGTAAATATTTGAAAAAATATAAGCCTATACTTCAAGAGATAAAAATAAAACAATAAAAGAACAAGCTAAATTAACCATAAAAATGCCAAAATGGAAATTTTCATTAATTTCAGCCAAAATGGCAATTGTTGTCGAAAGTGATTACAGAAGATGGTTACAAAAGAGAATCAATCAAAAGGAAAGAGAATTCTTGAGTCGAAGATACTTGGCATGCTGCAGATCCAACCTCTTCTTGCACCAAGATTTTTCTTGCACCAGTTTGGCAATTTGGGCGTCGAGGCTTTGAGCCCTCTCAGCGAATTCCAGGCCTTGCTTGATCTCAGTCTGGCTCTCAGTGTCTGGGATGGTCGAAAGAATTTCCTCCTGGAGCACAGTGTTGGCGTTTATCTTCGCCTCTATCTCTGCAATTTGTGCTCGGAAGGAGACATTCTCTCGCTCAATAGCATCGAACCTTTCCTGTGCAGACGCTTTCTGTTTCGACAACTCGGCAATTCGAGAAGTCGAACTTGAGACAGCAGTCCACGCAGATAAGCTCTTGCCATGCAGCGTTTCGAGCTGACTGTTAAAAGTTCGTTGGCGCCGGTAATCCGCTGAGACTTGGTCAATCATAGAATGTAATTCCATGATTAAGTCTGAGATTTCTGGGGCTACAGCATCGAAGTCAACAGCATTCAAAACCTCTTTTAAGCAAGATGGAGCAGTGGGGTCCCCCTCTAAAGCCTTCATTAAATCTCTCTTGAAGAACTGGGCCTTGACCTTCGCCAACGCATCATCAAGAGGAGAAGTCTCAGTAGATTTCCCCGACAGAGTAGGAATTTCCTGACTGGTGTCGGAAGAACTCTTACTCTCGACGATTGCATTAAGGTAGCTGACAGGGTCAGTTTGTTTCAAGATTTCCAAGTCCTCTTTCGACCTGTGCTTTGAGGAGGTGACCCTTGCCATAGTATTATCTTGGACTTGAGTCTGTTGAATGCTGAGTGCCTCGTTTGGTTGCTCTTCGACTTGGACGGAGGCGGTACTAGCGTTGACTTGTGGTTCTTCGTTAACATCACCTTGGGGTCCTTCGCCAGCGTCATTTTGTGGCTTTTCGCTAGCGTCACCCTGGTGGTCTTCGCCAGTACCACCTTGATGCTCTTCGTCAACAGTATCTTGATTCTCTTCGCCATTGCCTTGGTCTCTTCCTTCAGGATTCTCTTCTGACGACAAGTCTACCACAGGAACCGTTTCTGGCTGTGTTTCCTCCGCCATAGGCTCTTCAGTTGTCTTCTCCACTGTTTCAGCATTGGCCTCAGTCTCAGTGTGGGCTTCGTCATTGCCTAAATTTTTCTCCTGAGGCCTGCTGAGTTCAGCAGATTCTAGAGTTTCTGAAGTCCTTGGTGGAGAACTTTCAGTAGTGTCCTGAAGAAAAGAAAGAAGACAAGTCTTCAGAGCCGGCGCTATAGTCTTCGCCGGCGGTGGAGGTTTTGTCGAAGGGACTCTTCCTTGTGGGCCTTCTGTAGCCTTCTTGGCTAGGGGCTTTCGAATAACTGAAAGCGAAAAGGAAAGTTAACAGGCTAACAGTCGAAGAGAAAGATAAAAAGTAAATGTGAGAGCATGAACTTACATTTTTTTACTTTGTCCAACACAAGGACAAAAGATTTCTGCAACTCTGCTATGAAGTCCTTCTCGTCGAAGAAGTACTCAGCGTAATAGCTTCTCCACCACTCTTCAAAAGATGGTGAGCAAAGGAAGTTAAGCTGGTAGTTGAACAGCGAGAGGATTGTTCGACCAGCATACCTTCCGATATGCTTGGTAGCAGCTTCTTCTGTATAATCGTTGCAGAAGTACAACATTGACTTCTCTCTTTGGAAAATGGGAGAAGGCAGGGTTTGGATGATACCAAACTGGCGAGATACCAGATTTGGTTGATAGGCAAGCAGACTCAGATGAGTCTTAGAACTCTTAAATCGAAGAGGCATGATCCTGGGTGTCAGGAACGCCTCCCAAAGTATAGTGTGCTCATCGACATTGGGACCACTCGACTCCTTTGGATGTGGCCTCGTAAACCATGCTGGCCCCACCTTTCGTTGAGCAAATGGAGCCATAGTTGAGACAAATTCCTTCCTTCGAGCGAACATCAGCACGAAGTTAGTGAAGGTTTGTTGGAACTCTAGCCCATCTTCTACAGGTGTCAGTAGAGCCAGCCTAATTCCTTCGATACGTCTATTAGCTATCGCTGGGGCTTGTTCATTTATCTGAGTCTTCTTGGGTAAGAAAGATTCGAAAGTGGCGTTAAGCCACAGTTGAAGTAGCCAGAAAGGCCCAGCGAGTAGCAAACTGTTCCTATCTTCGACATGTTTCAGGAGAGTAACCCCATTGCTGATTGAGTCATAAAGACTGGCCAGAATTAGTTCTGCCAAACAGATGTTTTGGCGGTGATGCAGTTGGGTGGCCAGAGTGACCATCTTTTTGGTCACTTGTAGAGATTTCGAGCAAAACACAAAGCGAGTTAGCCATAAGGCTAGAAACGCTATGTGTTCGACATCCGACACTGTGTCCGTCGACCTGTCGTGATAATGGTTGATAAAGGTGGTGAATGTTGGCTTGGTCTCAGAGAAACCAATTTGGTCCTCCGACATCTCCTCCGGGTCGAAGTAATCTCCGGTTGGTCGAAGGCCAGTAATGGCCGCTACGTCGAAGAGTGTGGGGGTTAACATCCCACATGGAAGGTGAAAGGTGAAGTGAGAGTTATCCCAGAACAGCATCGAAGCTATAAGCATCTCTGGGGAGTAGTTTAAACCTGTCTTCGACAGCATTACTAGGTCAAAGATTCCCATTTCCTTCCAGACTGGAGTTTGATGTTTCTCCAACTTTGCTAGCCAAGCAACATAGTCAGAGGTCAGATTAGGGCAAGACCTAAAAACTCTAACACTTCTGTTGAAGAAACGAAGGTCGATCTTCTCGTGTGTAGGGTCTTCGTTGTCCTCTGCGTCCTTCTTGGCGCATGCTACTGGCTTGAGTTTCTCAACGATGGGAAAATAGCTCTTGATCTTCAGAGCTTCAGAGATGCTTGGGTTCATAGGTCCAGACATTGCGAAGATCTGGTTGGAGTATCCAACCGGGATCATCAAGTGACGCGAGTAAGCATCGCGAACGGAGATGTCATAAGGTTCAGGGACCCTTCGTTTCCCTGTGGAGTTCACTACCGGAGCAGTAACAAAGACCTTGGGCTTAGCAAGTTGTTCAGTTGGTGCGTTAGTCTTGGGGGCAGTAGAAGCAGAGGCCATTGTTGAAGATGAAGATGGAGTGGAAAAGGAAGAGTTTTTCTGCAAAGAGAGCAAGATTGTATGAAAACAAGGGAGTTTGAGGGCAAGTTTGCGTGAAAAGTCCCACAATGGGATATTCACTACTATTTATAGTAGTGGGAGAAGTTCCCAATAACGAGGACATTAAATGTCATTTAATGCTGCAGGAAGTAGTGGGACGCGTGGCAGCATCCTGTTGTTTTGGCCGTTTCTGCAGAAACAGAGAGACGCAGCGTGCGTCCTCGTTTTTGGGATTTGTCATAATGACAAATTTTGAAGTGACGTTTGGTACTGCACGCCGTACTGAAAGTGACGTCCTAGGATCAAATCAATGATGGTTTCTTGGGATTGCCAATAGTTGGTAAAAAGCAACAAAAAGTGCACAAGTTAACTTGTGACTAAGCGTGGAAAAATGGGTGTCGAATGGCGTTTTCAAAGAATGCCTTTTTCTTTCAGAGTCGAAATAAGGCATTCTTGGGGGGCAATTTGTTGGCTCCTAAATTCGACACCTTTGTTTTAATTGATGGCAGCCATTAAAAGCTGAAAGATGCTTTCGACTGGCTAAGCTTGTCGAAGTGCCCGTCGAAAGATGGCAAAATAACTTAGAAGATTTCTTCCAAGGAGGAAGGCTCATTGCCTTCGACGTCGAAGGAGTTTTCGTCGAAGACGTCTCTTGATGAAGGTGTTCGATGATCCAGAGTGGAACAGTTTGAAATTCAAAGCTTTGGAGGGAAAACGGTTTCCAGCAGTTACTACGTGCAAACGTGCAAGGATCTGGAGCGTCGAGCATGGAGAACGTGCCAAGTGGCTTGATCTCGAAGCAGTGTAACTGCCCGACGGTTACTTGGAATGTTTTTGTATAAATAGGAGTAGACGTGTAGTTTCTCGCGTGTGTTCACAATAGATACATAGTCACTCATTTAGATTCAAGTACCCAGTGTGAGCGAACGAATTGTTGAGAAATGTATGTGTGAAACACCAATTTTATCAATTCAAGTCATTTACTTTTCCAGTATTTTACATGCTTTTCCCCTTTAAGATTCCTGTCGAACCTTTACATTCAAGCCTTGTTTATTTTACCAAGCCTTTCCTTTATGCAATTTACTTTAAACAATTTACTTAAAGCCTTATCCACATTAATCAAACTTCAAAATCAACCTATGTCCATAGGATCAATCTGATCGATCCTGCGAGTAACCAAATAAGTAACCATTTGGAGGATCAGCGGTTGTTTACCAAATCCCTAGGTAAACACTTCTTTGACTGGATTAGCGTCAGAAAAATCTTTTAGGAACCGGATTTGTCTTCTTTGACTGGATTTGTCTTCTTTGATTGGATGAGCATCAGAAAAACCTTTGGGATTTAACTGGACTTGTCTTCTTTGACTGGATTTGTCTTCTTTGACTGGATTGGTCTCTTTTGACTATATTTGTCTACTTTGACATAGCTGATCATTTAACTGCATCCTACCTGAAAGGTAAAGGTCAGTCATATGCAATGCATGATATGGATCAAGCAATGAGGTTCTCATGTATGAGATTGTATGATATGATGCGTGTATCATGACAATGTGATGTTTATAAATGTATCTTCGTCTAGGAAAGTAAATCCTTGACGCATGCCGGGAAGTTGCATCCTGGGCTGATGTTGAAGAATAGAGTTCTTCGTTTCCGCTGGGGGATGATGATTACAAGAATAAAACGGTAGGAGAAGATGACTACGTTGGGGAATAAACTTGTTGGAGAGATTACTCTGCGGGGAATTACTCTGTGGGAAGAGATGCTTCGTTGAGGTTTTGATGATAACTCCGCTGGGGATTCCATTGATGAGCTTTGTTGGGGAATTGATGAACTCCGCCGAGTGATAGGAAGAACTTCGCCGAGGACGATCTTTCCTTGGTAATTAGCTGAGGATAACCCAGTTATAAGCTCTGGTGGGGAATAACCTTTGAATATAGTCGGGGAGATGCGTCTGTACTCCGCGAGGTATAAGCTTCCAGAATCTACTGGGGATAAGCTTCCAGAATCTATTGGGGAGATTGATTCAACTCTCCTAGGGAGACTTTTGGATTGTACTAGGGAATGGCTCCGCTGGATGTTTGTATTCCGCCGGGGAACAATCTTATATTAAGACTGTTGGGGATGCTTGCTTAGGAACAACTGTATACTCTGCTGGGGAATATTGAGATTTTCTAGGGATACCCAACTTCCTTAAGGCTGACAGTAGGCTAACTCTTCTTGGGGAGAGTGTTGTTGACTTGCTGGAGATACTGTGCCTTTTGGGGGCTGCTGGGAGACCAACTCTGCTTGAGGAGAATTGTTGAATCTTGTCTTACTCTATGGGGAGTGAAGGTATCTTGGTCATGTTCTTCAGCTGAACTTACCTTGGTACCTCGGCGGACAGAGCGACTAGGTCGCTCAGACAATTCTTATTGCCCCTGTTTCTGTGGGGGAAGATACCCGTGGAGGTGTTTGATGACTGCCGATTGACAAATCTTCTTCTGGTAGGCAAGTGACGAGATGACGGAACATAGTCGTACGCTTTTGATCCTTAACTTTTGCCTGGGCCGCCCTTTCGGGTTTTCAGTCCATCGGGATACCCATTTTTGCCCAAGCCGCCTTTTCAGGTTTTCGACTTGCCGGGTGTACAGATTTTTCTATTTCATCCCTTATTTTTGCCCGAACCCTTTTGGTTCGCCGGGAAGCCCTTATTTTTGCCTAGGTGTGTCAACCTAGCGGGTCTTTGATTATGCGTAGTATTTTTTTTGACTATGTCCATGCTCTCGGGATACAGGAAGTTGTCACTGTTAGTAGTGCAGTGTTACCATACCACCAGAAGATCTTCGTTTGATCGTCCAATGCCCCAAATGATCCGGATGGAGATTTGCCCCAAGCTGGTTGGCCTATTGAGAGATTCTCCGAATCTTGACTTAACTGCCCCAGATGATGGACAATGATCATGCCATGCCCCTTGATTGGAGATGCTTTTGTTCATTAGACATTCGTCGTGCGAACTTCTATGTTGTTCAAACAAATAGTCATATGCAAGCAATGTTATATTAAAATGCAAAGCTCATGTCTGTCTTAAAGTTTTTGAAAATGCATTTTTTATTTATAAAAACAAGTGAATTTTTTGTAAACTGTGATGTCAACTCGTTATTTTACCGCAAGCCTTAAGGAGTCAGGATACCTTTCGTAACAGTATGCTTTCGAACTAACCCATGCTTCAGCTAGGACTTTTTAGGGTTATAACGTGGCCTGGTTCACGGTTTAAGAAACAAAGAATAAAGGCTCAAGTTATATTTGTACCCACCCGCTCTTCATGATGTTCTTCAAACCTAAACTCAGCTAATCGTGCATTAGACCTTGTTTGAATCTTTGCTCTGATATTCCGGTGGTGGTTCGGATATTGACAATTTATTTTGAATAGGCATTCATTTCCTTCTTTTTTTGTTGAGGGTTTGTAGGACCTCTTTCTTTTTGATTGTGTCATCCCTAAATTTTGCCTGAACTGTTTCTTTGTATTTACAGTCAGCGGGATGCCCCCGTTTTGTAAGTCTCCTTCATAGGTTTTGACTTATTGGGCTTTTATTTTTGGGAAATAATGACTGTCTATCTTTTATGATTATTCGAAACCATCACTGTCTTTTGTTTCAGAAGGACTTCTTTTGATTCCATTCGTTGTGCACCTGGATCAACTGAGAAGACTACCCTGCCCCAGGTTATGATTAAGGGTTTTAATTTTCGAAAAGAAAAACTCCTACTTCTTTGGCTCGAAGGGGTTGACGAGGGATTATCTTCCTTATAACTCCAGTGTTTAGGAATTGAAACAATGCCTGTCCCTCATCAGCGGGGTCTGTTCAAAAGCATACTGTAAATCGTGGTATCGTTTTCGTCATCCTCCCTCAAGAGGCTTAGAATTTGCAATTGAGAGTTGGACATCACAAAAAATATGAAAACAGTTTGCATATAGCGAATGCGAATATATTGATTCAAAACAGACATATGCGGTGCATTGATAAAGTAAAAGAGTTTGCTATGACAATAATTGTTTGAACAATCAAAAGAAAATTACAACTTGAAAATTCTAATGGACAAAAAGTCTTCTCATCTCAGGACTTGTTACTTCAAATGGTGAATCCTGTAGGGATGGTAGAAGAACTCAGCCTGACCCTCTCGGGTGAAATCCACTGCTCCTTCATTGATCAGGTCCTGTACTTTGTTCTTCAGAGCCCAGCAGTCGACAGTGTCATGTCCAGGACTATCAGAGTGGTATGCACATCTTTTGTTGGGATGATAGTTAGGAGCAGAGATGTTGGGGTTCCGGGGAGGAGCCCTTAGTGTAATCAGATTCAAACTCAATAGGTGTTGTAAAGCTTGAAACAGCGATACGTTGAGCTGGGTGAATTGCCTCCTGGGCTTGTTTGGCTTACTCTGATCAACCCGTTGCTCTGGGCGAGGTTGTGGTTGGACCTATGAAGCAGTAGCAATTTGGAGAGGTCTATTCCTCACCATACCAGACTCTTGTCCTCTTGGAAGCTGATCAATGACCTGGTCCCTGACTTGGACTGGTTGCTTCATGTTGTATCTGTCTTGATGAAGTTGACTGATCATGGTCCTCAACTCTTCTTGCTCCCGATCTAAGCCTTGGATGAGAGTCATTTGCCCCAGCATATGGGTTCTCATTGTATCTACCTCAGCTTGCAGCCGTTTCAGCCGTTCGTCCTTGTCATCTTCGGGACTTTTCTTGGCCAAATTCCCTATGAGGAGTGTCCTCAACTCTTCCTGCCCATTGGATAGGCTTAGGAAGATCTCCCTAAACTGAGTCTCTTGAGCATGAAGACCCTGGTTATCTTGTTGGGAAGCCATTGCTGAAATAAACAGCGAAAAAGGTAAGTGACCTGCAACAAAGGCACCTGTAATGCAATGATATGTATGATATGCATGCAATGTTTTCAAGGAACTCGCGGGGTAAACAAGGAAATTGTTAGAATTTGAATCCAGTAGCTTGATTGAAGGAACTTCATGTTGTTGAGAGTCCTTCTTCAAGGGTCAAAGGCTCACCATATCAAGTGGGTCATAGCCCCTGACGACCTTGGCTAGAGGAAAATAAATCCCCTTTGCCCCTTGCTGGATAATTGGTTCATCATGACCTGCATCACAAGCCCTTGAGATCCTTGAAATGGGTTAGTCTTTATGCAGGATGTATGCAATGGTATGATGTTATGCTATGCATGGAGTGATGTAAGTAGGCCCTGTAATGAGTCCCAATTAAGGACTGTAAACAAAACATGCATGAAACCCGTGTGTTAGATAACAGGCATGCAAGTAGTCAAGTATGAAAGCACACAAGTCACACAAGAGAGCCCTTAATTTTTAGGCCAACATGAAGTTTGGGGTACTACCCTCTTTCAGTTTCGTTGGTTAAGACCTGTCCTATCAAAAGTAACCGGGTTCTAGAGGATCCCAATATCACTGACTACCCTCAATCGGTCATAACTCCAGCATCACAATCTTTTCTTACGGCCAGAACCATCGCGAGAGTTTAGCCTCAATGGGTGTAGCATACTGCTACTGTTATATGGCCAAGTTGGGTCAAATTAGGGTTCTAAGGTCGGTTGGTGCTTAATGACTCCTCAGAAGACCCATATTCTCTTCGTTGCGACACAAGGGATATCGGTACAGACCAAAGTGCCACACCAACGTAGCCACTGCTTCACCCGTGTCGGTCTACGCCGGACAGGTCCCTCACAGCTTATGCTACCTAAAAGGGTATTCCCCAGATCCGGGTTAGGATCTATGAAACTCCAAGACAAAGCCCATAATAATAAAGCAAACAAAACATTCAATTGAAAACATAAGTATGAGCTATCCTAAGGTACACCTCACTTTATAAGTATCCCCAGCAGAGTTGCCAGTTCTGTGATCGGTGGAAATAGAACTGACTGTTTTTTAGCTGGTTTCGCGAAATGTCGCGGTAAGCAAGAGTCGCCACCGTCTTTTATGTTCTCCAACATGGAAAGGACAAAAGCACAGCAAAATTCCTTATTCGAGAACGTTTCTCGGTTCGGGAGGTAGATTTATAGAAAGGGAAGGTGTTAGCACCCTTTCTATCCGTGGTTATCCACGGGCTCTTAGGTACTTGCTCTTATGTTTTCAAAAATTGTTTGCTTTTCAAGTGTGTGTGGGTTTTGAAAAAGTTTCGTTTAAAAAGTTTCTAAGTAACTCTTGTATCTGTCCTCAAGAGTGTATGAAAAATTTGTTTTGAAAACCTTTTGAAAGTGTAGGTGCGAAAAGTTGTTTTTGTTTGTTTTGAAAAGAGCAAGTACTTAAGAGAATCTACCTACCCTAAGGAATTAAGCTGTGTAAGAGTCCTTTAGATAGTGCTATCCCACCATTGAGAGGTAGGTAGCACCATCATTGGAGGTGTTCGGGTCAATTCGATTATCGGGACATGTGCGGTCACCGAAGCAATGGTAGGACATCTTAGTGGTAACCCTAATGTCCTAGATCCTTTGTATCTGAGGCAACCGTTTCGAGGCGACTGGATCTTTAGACAGGAGGGTGACCTCTAAGACGTCCTATACTTGATGACCACGTTTCGAGGCAACGAGTGAAGCGTACCCTAAGAGTGGCATGTGCTTTGTGTGTTGTTTTTCAGTTAATTGTTATCTTCTACATGTTATTTTGTGAGCTACGGGTTAATTTTATTTACATACATTCTTGCAGGCATTTTTTAACAATTAGGAGTGCGAAAAGTAAATTGCGGAAAGATAAATCTAACTATTACAAGGCGCGGGTCTATACATCGCCAAAAACAAAAACCCGTTTTGGTAAATAAGTACGAGAAATTAAATAAAGCGGTAAAATTCCTATTTAACTATTACATATCTGGAGACAGTTACATAAATAATCAAAATAAATAGATGCGCGTGAGAAGAAATTTAATCGGGAACGTCCTAAGGGTTTTGACCCTTTTAAGAAAAGAAATGATTTTTTTTTTGTTTTTTGTGATTAAATGAGATTAAGATTAATAACTAATCTAATTAATTAATTAATTAAAAAATAAAAGTTTTTTTGTATTTTTATGTTTTTTATAAAACAAAAGGAAATAAAATTAAAAGTTAATAAAAGCCTAATTCTAAATTTATTTTAGTTATTAAGAAAAAAAATTAAAGTTACCTAATTAAAACTAATTCAATTTATTAGTATTTACTTACAAAAATAACATGAAATTAATAATAATAATAATATTAGTTCTTTTTTTTTGGTTTTTTATGGGAAAAGTTATTTATGTTAATTTAGTGATAATTAGAAAAATTAATTAATAAACAAACAAAATAGAAATATAAAATAAGAAGAAAAAGGGATGAACCAAAAAAGGGGGTTAAGTGAAGCAATCTGGGCCCAATAGTGATCAAGCCTCTTGCTGACTTTTGGAATTGCCTGGAGACACGTTGACTAGGGAGCATGGTGCTCCTTCATTTCTTTGCCTTGGGATCCATGATTATGGACATGTGGCACATGGATTGGTGAGGCGTATGATGGACCCCTTCAGGAAGCCTGCATAGGAATATGTATAGAAAAAATGGAAATAAGCATTTGGGGGACCTGGAAATACTTACAGTGCTTGATAATGGACCTTAGGACGTGGCAAGGGTTGCTTTAGCTTCAGGGTATGGCAAAGAAGAGAGTCACGTTCTCCTTTTGGCCTGAAAATGCTTGCAAAACTCCTTTTGATCTCACACTTTTTTTTGACAAATTTTGAACTTTGCTCTGGCCGTTTGTGCACTTTTTTTCGTTTCTGAATGAGGCTTGCAAGGCTTGTATATATAGTAATGAGTGAGAATCAGTCACTATTATGAGCTCTTAACCATTGCAATTAAACTTTGGATTTCTTCATAACCACCATTAAAGCAACTTGCCAATTTTGTTCAAATTTGAATTTTTATGCTTAAAATGGACTTGGCACGGTTTTGTATGTGTATTATGCTTCATCAAGGTCATTCAAACCACAAGATATCAATTAATTAATTTTTTTGATTTTTATTTGAATTTTAAGGATTTAAAATGAATTAAATCAATAAAATTAAATAAAAATAGAAAAATTAATGTTTAATCTTGAAATTAATCATGGGACACGTGGGTGGCATGACAAGGCTGAACCAAGTGGAAAAAAGTGGGCCCTTTTGTCAAAAAATGAAGTTTCAAGGATAGTTGACTTTTGCCATTTTACAAAAATTTCCCAACTTCTCCAATGCATATCTTGCTCAATTTTGATCATATGAACATGTTCTTGGACATTTTGGAAAGGTCTTGAAGTCCTCTAACCAATTCCTTTGGTCCCATGTCATTTGAATTTACCAATCTCAAGTTATGGTCTTTGACTTAAAGTGCCTTTTTGTTGACTTTTGAAAATGACCTATAATGTTGAAATTGATAACTTTTTGTGAGAGCATTTCTTGGATTTAGAATGTGAAGATGAGTTATAGGAAATGTCCTCCCCTTAAAAATGAGCATTGGATGGGATTTTTATGATGAACCATGAAAAAGTTATGCCTTGGTCAAGTTACAGTTGACTTTTCAACTGTCCAAAAATAGAAACTTTTGCATCTTGATAATTTTTGAGCCATTCTTGTGGAATCATGATCAAGACTTGATCAAATGATGATTGTGGCTTCAAAATAAGATGTTGACCAAAAATTTTGACTTTTGACTGCCAAATGACCATTTTACCCCTACAGATGATTGTAGAGCAAATAGGGATTTTGACTGTGTAATTTGATGCTGTGAGTCTTGCAACTTGACATGTGGATGCTTGACAATGTGTATAGGCATATGTTACTTGATTGAGACTTTGAAAACCTCAACTTCCTTGCAAGAATCAAAACCCTAATTTTGACTGTGTTAGGAGGCAATTGGACTGTGCAACCCTTGAGAGATTTTGAACCATTTGGAGGTTGATCTTGACAAATCTTGAAGAATATGGGAGGGCAAATTTAGGTGTACAACAAAGGCTTATTACAAGAGTCCAAGCCCAACTTTTGACATAAATTCTCTTCTATATATTGCATGCATTCAGACATCAAAGGGAGCCACTAAAAACCCTGTCCAAGAAACCTCCAAAAAATCACAAATTTCTTCAAATCTAGGCCAACTTGCAAAACTTATTTGCGGCCGTTTTCAATACATACTAACCATCCTATTCATTCCCAAGAAGATTAGAGGGTAAGATGAGATTGTTTGCAACGATCTAAAGGGTTCGAAACACCCCTGAATGCATCATTGTCCTATCATTATTTCATAAATTCAAATTTTAATTTTCTTATTATTTTGATCGAAGCTAACGTCATTGATGCGTTTCTGAGGTTCATTAGTCCAGGACTGGATCATCGCAGGCGCCCCATGCTACCGGAATCGTGCATCACTATGATTGCACCAATTCCATGTATTTTTGTCATAGCTCTTAAACCAGTCCATTTTAGCCCAAAATAACCACTCCATTGGATTCGTAGGGCCTGATTTAGGGGTGTGGGGTTCCATTGGTTTGCTAATATCTCTTATTTCGCAGGTTGAATGAATGAGAGCTACCGGAGAAGACGACCGAAACTAGGGCTCTGGCGTCTCTCTGGTCTATGCGTTTTTGTTTAATATTTTTTTAATTGTTTCAGTTTAAACAACAGATATATTACCATCCTAGTGATTAAATGCGTGTGCTTAAGATGTTACTATGCCAAGGCGTGGGTTCGATCCCAGCCTTTTGACATTTTGTTTCTTTTTTCATATTTTCCTTGTCTTGTAGATTATAAAACGCGTTGATGATGTTCCTTGACACCAAGCGTGTCTAGCCTAGTGGTGAATATGTTGGGTGAAAGTGCAAAGAGCGTGGGTTCAATGTCCAACCCTGGAAATTTTGGATTTTTCTCTATTATTTTCTATGTTTCTCACTATTTTTCACCCATTTTCCTTTAATTTCACAAAACCTTCTTTTTTCCATAAACCCTAATTAATTTTTTTAGGTTTTTATTTAATCAATCAATTTAAGTTTTTAGTTTTTTTTAATTTAATCAATCAATTATTTTCTTAATTAATTAAAATAAATTAGGCTTTAGGATTAATAATCATTAAAACCTTATTTTCAAAAAATCACCAAAAAACCCTTTCACTTTCGCTTTCCTATCTTACATTTTCGCGTAGTTTATTATTCTCGCGTTTTTTACAATTATTATAATTACTCACAGTTTGTAATAGTAATTAGGTTTACTTTCCCACACTGTTATTATTTTTGTACTTCTCCCAAAACCATGTAATAGTCTAGGGTTTTATTTTCTGCTTTTACTTGCCGCTTATTTACCACTTTCTTATTTTCTTTTACTGTTACTGTTAGTAATTAAGTCATGTATGGCAAGATAAAATAAAACGGTAGCAAATCCTAATTTCAAAGATAAGCATAACTGAATCAAAAATAACTCGCACACCCGCACCTCTAGGGTAACCTCTCTTGATGTCTTTTGATAAAAACAATCATGTTACTCGAACGTGGGGACGCTTTAGCACTGTCCCTCGAAATCAAAGATCATAGTCCCTTGATGATCCTTTCGATGTTGCCTTCGGTAAACGATCTAGCCCCTTAATGATAAATTGCTAAAGCGTCCCTATCAGCTGCCTTCTATGACTGTACGATGACCCACACCCGTCCCTTCACATCCAACGATAGGATTTCCTACTAACTAATGGTAGAATAACACTATCTAAAGGAGGAGGAAAATAACAATAAAGACCTTGAGTAGGTAGAATGCTCGTAATCGCTTGCTCACAAATATTTCAAAACAAAAACATTTCACACAAGACACTTTTCAATAAATATTTTCAAACACTTTGTACGCATTCTGGAAGACCGATACGAGAATTATTACAAAGTTTCGCCTTACATTGACAACTTTTCAAAATATTTTTTGAAACACATAAGACAAAACAATTTTTAAAGTGATCAAGCAATTAAGAGCCTGTAGATAACTACAGATGAAAAGACTGCTAACACCTTCCATATTGGATAAAAGAAAAATCGGCGGCGACTCTTACTATCCGCAATATTTATGATAAAACGCAAAACAAGTTAGTTCTCCCACTGTATTACAACATATGCTTAGTAACTTCGATTATAAAGAGATATATTGATAGTATAACTCAAGTTGTGTAATCCAAATTTAAATCTCAATCAATTCATTACTTGATTAGCAAATTAATCTTTTATATATATTATTATTATAATAAAGTTTGATATAACAATAATAATAATACAACAATCTTTAATCTTTTTTCTCACATTTCTTCTCTCACGAAAAAATTACTCACACACTAACACTTATTAAACTTACTATATACTTACATATCTTTTTAGCAACGCGGTCCGGCTCATTAACAAGCCCAAAATTTAGAGAGGGAGTGGATCATAAAATACTAATAAGCTATTCAATATGTACACCCACCATAAAAAATTTACACAAATAATTTTCTAACAAAAGATATTTCTTCCCTTCAACCGAAGAAATTCACTCAATAACACTCACAATACATATCCTTTAAATCCATAATAAAATTGATCCTATATATCTTTGATATATAAAAATTAAAATAAACATGATGATAAAACCCTAGTTCATTCATATCAAACTATAGTATAAAGGAATGCTTCTCAAATATAATAAAAGAACAACATAAATCCAAATTAAAAATATTTTTCATTGTTTAGAAGCCTATAACATATCCTTTACTTTCTATATGAATCTCTTTAAACATCCTTTTGGTTGCAAATCAAAGCCCTTTGCATCTGACCTCTTCATAATCCTCAGCCTCTTGCATGACTCAATAAACATCCTGTTTTTTTTTTCCACATCATAAAAGTGAATATTAATTAGAATACTATATAGTTTTAAATATTTATTCAAAAAAATATTTCATGTTTGATCATTATAGGAATTGCAAGCTTTTTTCCTCTTTATTTGATGTTTCCATAACACAATAATGGCTTTTCCTTTTCCATGGTAGGCCATGATTTAGATTGTTTCTCCTTCTATATTAATGTTCTCTACATATTATAATGAGAGTTCACGCAATGTCTGCTATATGGGGTCCAAGATATATAATGTACTATTATTTCTAATATTTGATTTGATTTGTTTGTATAGTATAATAGAAAGCATTATATTAAATTACTAATACTATAAGAAATAATAAAAATACTTACTCCCAAGGGACATCTCCAACCAGCATCCAATCACCATCTTTGTCTTCATAAATTGGAACGTGTTCACAACTCTCTGCATCTTTTAATGACTCTTCTGTCAACAAATAAAATTTTAATTAATTTTCAATAGTTTTTTTATTTTTTTTATTTTTTATTTTTTATCTAGTAACATAATAGTAAAATTTTCATCTATTAAAAATAAATAAATGAGATATTGTTTTTTCTTTTTGTTGCTTCTTTTCATTCAAGTGTTATGATTAATTAATGTTTATGTAGCATAAATGTTGTGCTTAATTATTTGTTGTCATTAAGAGATAGTGATGAACTTTATACGTACACTAGCAGCACGCCACCATCAGATTAGAAGGAGAATGTCTAATTATGATCATTATACATTCAACTTTGTCTCCCACTTTACCCTTTTTTCTATCAACTTTATAAAAATTAAAGATCTTCATGATCCTATATGTTGTACAATAATATCTACCTGGGATCAATGCCCTAACTTACATAAAAACATCATATATTTATTCTTTTAAAAACATAAAGCACCATATCCCGGTTTGTTGAGTGTTGAGTTTATATAAGAAATAATTTAGTTCGTATAATAATCTAACCATGCCCATGTAAAGAAGTTTTATAATGTCAAAAAAAACTTACTCACACACTCACGTAGTTGTGTGATATACTTCCTCCATTTTTTTTATTATTACTCGTTTTAATGTTTTTACACATATACTAAAAAAATTAATTAATTTTGATGAAAAAAATTACTAATAAGTTTATAAAGTTATCATTCAATAATAGTCTTGAAAAGTTAAATTTAAATAAATAAAAGAAGAGAAAATTATAAATAGTTAAGGGTATAAATAAATCTTAATTAAGGATTCTTAAGAATTACAAATCGTCCTTTAATTTATTTTGATACAAATTTTTTCTAAAATAACTTATAATAAATAACAGATAAAATACTTAATTACAATACAAATTTATATTGGCAGTGAAAAAAATTACTCATAAGAAATTACTATGTTTGTTTCATATGAAATATATATATCATATTAAAAATATTTATTAAATTTTTTAGTTTAGAATATCAATGATCTACCTATTAGTTAATATATTTTTCAATAAAGTATTATTGGATCAATTTGATATTGAACTTTTAAAAATTCTTTCCATTTTTAGTAATTTTTATAGTAATATAAAAAGAGAATAAAGATGATATTTTATCATTAATTTACTAAAAATAGCAAGATTCATTATTTAATATAAATCATATTTAACTCATCATGCTTTATTTCTGTATTTAAATCTACCTAACTATCTTACCAATTACTTTATAAATATAGATGTTCCAGTCAATAAATTATATTTCTATCATAAAAATTAGTAAGTAAACTCAATGAAAAAAAATCAAAATTATGCATTATTTTAAAAGACACCTTAATATGGTATAGAAAGTAACTAGCTAGCTAGTGATGATCATTAACAAGATCAACAAATAAACTTCTATATAGACAAAAATTATACATATTGAAAACTTTTAAAAAAAATGAATTATGCCCTATATTTTGCATGTACCACAAACTATAAGATTTTGCATGTACCACAAATTATAAGAAAGACTTAAAAGATGGAAATATATAACTCACCAATTCCACAACAATCAAAGAGCTTCTCCAAAGCCAAAGCTAACTCCAAGTATTCCTTATGCAAACCAAGATCAATCTTACGCAAGTAAGGAGCTCCATCCATGCTAACCTTCATATACATTTTGGAACCTTCATTCATGTTCTTCTTCCGGTACGAACACACCGGAGGCCACCCGACAACTTGATTCTTCTTGTCAACACTTTTCCGATCACCGGAGCCTCCATTTTCTTTCCCGCCACCGTCTATCTCCGAGAATTTCCTCTTCTTCTCATTCATTTTTGGCTCACCACATGATAAACCTAACCTTAGCTCAGTTATCTCAAGTCCTAAACCTTCTCTTGCCATGTTTAACTCTCTTTAGGGTTGGAATATTTGATGAGTATTTTTTGAACATGTAAGAAAATAAGGGTATATGTATATAAAGATTATGAGTGAATGGAAAAGGAGTTAGTGGGAGCAAAGACAGGTCAAGTAAGAGGAAATGGTCGGTCACATGAGAAACAATTGTGGGGACAAAAGTTGTCTCCTTTCAAAATCCTCCAACAGAAGCCAGCAACTTAATAAGTTGGATATGGGACATATCGAACAATTTATGCTTCCTTGTAGTTTTTTTATAGATTTGATAATGGCCGTTTGATTATATGACTTGGAAACATGCCATGTGATTTGCTTCATTGAAGGGTCTCTTTGCAATAAATTATACCAAGGAAGAAGGTTAAATAAAGAAAGTATTTGGTATAGATAAATATATATAATTTAGTGTGTCTAATATAGATCTATAAAAAAAATCTAAAAGTGGAGGATTATCATTTTAAATAAAGATTCAAAATTTAAAATAATTAGATAAGAAATTTAATATTTTATTAAAGTTTATTTAAAATTTTAATAAAATATATTGTTGGACTTGTTAAAAAATATGGTTGATCCTAATTCATTCTTATAAACCGATTTGAAGAATGAAGATAATTCACATTTATAAACTCATATTTAAGAAGGCATATATTATTCGATATATGACTCTTCACACTTTCTCACCATCAACAGCGTAAAAATAATAGTGAGTAACCCAATAACGAAAAACACGATAGCATATGACCAACTGAATTTTAAACGAGACACAATACTATCTTAAGTATTGTGGTTTGTCGTAATGCAAAAGTATCAGTTTGCATAAATGCTTCAAAGGTTTATATATAATTCATGAGTTACTGACCAAGGAAACAACAAGAGAACTCAACTAACTAACTGATTTAAAACTAATTAACAGTTAGTTACTATTCTAACGAGTTAAATCCCAACAAACACTCTCGTAATCTCACCACACAATTCAAATTACAACAAAACAAATATTGAACAAAATAACCTAGTTACATGAGTTCATGAGAACATACTCTGGGCTTTGCTCTCAACTTGTAGAATGACTCCAACTTTAACAATTTAGTCAACACATCAACAATTTTCTCTTCACTATTGTAGTGACTTGTCTCATTAGTTCCTTCCTTGGTTAGGTCTCCGAGAAAATAAAATATCACATCTATATGTTTACATCTTTCATGCATGATATGGTTCTTTGATAGCTTGATTTTAGAATTGTTGTCACACCACACAATTGTGCCCTTTCTTTGAGTTTGTGTCAGTTGATGAAGAACATTTCAGAGCCACAGTCCTTGACATGGGCATGAAGCTGCAACTACAAGTTCTGCTCCAATAGTTGAAAATGTTACGATTGGGTGCTTCTTCAAGGACCATAAATTTGAGCTAGATCCAAGTTGAAAGACATATCGTCTGGTGCCTTTTCGTTCATCATTGTCCTCTACATATTCAAAATCAGTCCATCCTTGCAACACCACACTATCTGCCTTTTTGTACAAGATTCCAAGGTGTGCAGACCCCCTTAAATACCTGAGTATCCTCTTGGTTGTAACTAGATGAATTTCAGTTGGTCTCTCCATGTATCTTGCTACTAAAGAGATACAGTAAGAGTGAGAGCAAAGAGGTACAAGCAAAGTGTTAAGGTATTAGTGGTGAATAGTGAATATTCGATACCTGACCCTCACATGTGTGAGGGTTTATATAATGCCCCTGGCGCATGGTCATTGGTTTCTGTTTTTTGGGCTTGGATATGCGGGTCTGCAAAAATCGGTAACTGTTAGGACTTGGTCATACCGGGCAGGTGTGCTCGTAACTAGCTGTTAGATCCGAGGAGGGGGGTAGGTTACATACAACAATATGGTCGGTTCCTGGTTGTCTGCACGACTTAAGGTCGAGCAGAATGAGAGGTGTTCATCGATCATCTTGGGTTAGCGCTGGCTTAGGAGGGCAAAGGGTCGATGTTGTCCGACGGAGAGCGGGGGAGATTTGGGCTATGGGTGTACAGACTGTACCAAAAGAAAGGGTAAGACTGGGGCCACTTTAGTGAAATCTAAGCCATACTGTTGAGAGTACCCTTTATCTATAAGCCTTTTCTTATAATTCTCTACCTCTCCATTTTCATTGCACTTGGTTTTGTAGATCCATTTGACTCCAATCTTCTTGACACATGGTGGAAGATTGACAAGGCTCCGTGTTTCGTTCTTCTCTATAACTTGCATTTCAGAATTCATGGCCTTTCTCTACTTTTCATGCTTGACTGCTTCTTCATAGTTGGGTGGATAATTGCTTTTGCAGAATACTACAAGGTTGTGAAGTTGCTCTTCCTCTTCTATTTCTATGTTTCTAACATATTCATCTTGATAATTACTTGGTTTTTTTCTTCATATTCTTGATTCAAACTCTGTATGCTCATGTGTATGAGTAGAGTCTTCTTCTTCTTCTTCTTCTTTAGTTGCATTGCCTTCACTGATGCTTTATTCATTGTTTTCTTCTTTTTGAAGAAAGTTATTATTTTCAACATGTACTTCATCTTCAGGTGCTCAGAATTTATCATCTTCAATGTCTCCTTCATCAATATCAATATTGCTAGTTGACTGGTCTTTTTCCTCTTTGTCACACTTCCACTCCCAACTTTTAGACTCTTCAAATACTATATCTCTGCTTTTCAATATTTTATTGTTGATGGGATCAAGAGTTTGTAGGCTTTTGATTCTTCATTTAATCCTAAGTGAACATACTTTATACTCTTCACATCCAGCTTCTGTATATACACATCAGGGATGTGCATAAAAGCTACACTGCCAAATATCTTGAAATAATAGACTGAGGGATTCACACCACTCAATGCTTCTTCTAGAGGTATATTCTTCATAGATAGTGAAGTACTTCTACTGGTTATGTATGATGCCCATTTAACTACTTTAGGCCAAAATCTTATAGGTACATTTCTGCTTGACATCATGCTTCTAATTACATTCATTAAGGTTTTATTCTTTCTTTTAGATACTCCATTTTTTGTGGAGTATAAGCAGTTTTTATATGTCTCTTGATGCCATAAAAACTGGAGAAAACAAAAAAAAATTGAATGTAAAGTCACCCCCTCTTTCTGTTCTAAGACACTTGATGTATCGATCTGACTCTTTTTCAACTAGTGCTTTGAATTATTTGAATACATTAAAGACACCAACTTTCTCATGATGGAAATAAATCCAGGTTTTCCTACTAAAGTCATATGTGAAAGTTATGAAGTACCTTATTCCACCATTTGATGTAGGATTGATAGGACTACACACATCTGAATGAGCTAGCTCAAGTTTTTCTTTAGCTCTCCATGTGGCATGTTTAGGTATGGATTGTTTGTGTTACTTCCCCATCAAGAAATCTGAGCAGGTCTCATTTTAATCCTTCAAATTGGGAAACCCTCTTACCATATCCTTTTTGATGATTGTGTCGAGGCCTTTGAAGCTCAAATGTCTATATTTATAGTGCCACATTTATGTGACATTGTCTATAATGACATTCATGCACAGTGGAAGGATCATTGGTACATAAACTATAAACATTGTGTTGGATGAAATTCGTGTGGTTGTGATCACTCCTTAGTCATCATGATACACTCTGCATCCTCCATTCTTGAACATTATTGTTAGGTTCTTTTGCATCAATTTTCCAACACTCAAGAGATTGTTTTTCAAGTTACCTTTTCCCATCACATACATCTTGGAGTCATCTCCCAGCTTGACAAATTGTCTGAATTCTTCATCAAATTTGAACAGTCATTCCTTTGTTCCCAGCATATGATTACTACAACCTGAATCAATAAACCAAACTTGATCTCTAGTATTTGTGCCTCCTCGTTCTACCATGAGAAGAAATTCTTTACTTTCACCAAAACCATCAAAATTGGTATCATTCTCTTGCTAAGTTGGACATTCACTTTGGTACTGTCCTATCTTGTGACATTTTTAGCATTAAATCTGATCTCTACTGAGTCTTCCTCTTCCACAGCCACGATAACCACCACACCCTCTTGCTCTATTATTGTTGCTGCCTCAACCTTAGTTTGCAATTTTTAGAGCTTGTTCTTCTTTCTTTTCTTGATTGATCTTTATTCTTTGTTCATGAAATCAATGGAAAAGGTTGTAACAACATTTGATTCATCTATAGAGCACACCAGATAATTGAATTTTATGGTAGTGCAACCGTCATGCCATGCTCCATTAGCTCCCAATAATCTTTAGATCGAAGGAGATTCTTCATGAGCATGACCCAATAATTATAAAATCTATCAAATTTTGGAATTGCATGGATCAAAAACTTTGAAGAATCTGCCATGGAAAGTGTAGAGCTAGAAGAAGAAAAAGTTGGTCATGACACAAAGAAGAAGAAGAAGAAAGAAGGAACAAAGGAACAAAGAAGACAATGATCAACAAATGTGTTTTTCCCGCAGCATATCAATAAATGTGTTTCTTGAGATTGAGTACACACAAGGATCAGTAACCAGGTTCTGATAGCACTTATTGTAATTGGAAAAGCATTAGTTTACTTAACTGCTCCAAAGGTTTATAAACAATTCATGAGTTACATACCATGGAAGAAACAAGAGAATCCAACTAACTAACTGATTTAAAACTAACTAACAATAGTTACTATTCTAACCAATTAAACCTCAACTTGGTTGAGCTTAACTCAACCTTACAAATCTAGGTTATAAAATGAAAATTACATTCACTTAAAAATACATATTCAAACCATATATATATATATATATATATATATATATATATATATATATATATATATATATATATATATATATATATATATATATATATATATATATATATATATATATATATATATATATATATATATATATATATATATATATATATATATATATATATATATATATATATATATATAGTAAATTCTTGGACATCCTTTGTAAATTTAGGGGATAATTTACCCCTTATGACGTGTATCAATCAAATTTTGTCATATAAAATAAAATTTTAAAATCACATATTAATCTAAAATCTTAAAGAGTCAAAATGAAATCAAGAAAATAATATATAATTTTATTTTTTTAATAGTAAGATGCTAGTATGCCAAGTGTGATAATGCTTCTCACATTGAACGAAAAAGAGGAAATTGAATTTTTTTCTAAGTGAGAAAAATCGTAGACCGAATATCTTAAAATTTTGGATTAATATGTGATTTTAAAGTTTAACATTATATGATACAATTTCATTGATATAGGTCATTGAGGCTAAATTATCTCTAATTTTATAAGGGGTAGCCTAGATCTTATACATATATATATATATATATATATATATATATATATATATATATATATATATATATATATATATATATATATATATATATATATATATATATATATATATATATATATATATATATATATTTACAAAAAAAAAAAAACCAATGATAAATAGTCATATAATTAAACTTAAAGGGGGAATATAAATTATTTGAGTACCACTTGCAAATTTATCCGTTAATTTAGTGTAAATAAATTTCTCACAACTCTTGAAAGCCTCGCCATAATAACATGGTGATATGATATATTCTTTCAGTATGTAGGTATGTAATATTATATTGAACTATTATATGATATTATGTTAATTACATGATTATGATCAATTAATGGAACTAATGCCATGCGACAAAGGATGTGACATATCAATATATCGTAGATATATATTGGGCATGCATATGATGTTGATGCTACTACAAGGAACTGAAATGAAATGAACAATTAAGTATGTAGGACCTAAAGGAAATTCCTTGTGTGAGCTGTGAAGGATCACATCAAACCAATTCAGTCAAACTAGACAATCCTTAGGACCAGGAAACACTCTGAGACTTATCAAACGCGTATCCTCTCCTAAGTCATAAATCACACAACTACCACTTAGTGCTAGCAAGACCATAGAAGATCCTATCCTGCAATAGAATCTTGTTCACTTGAATAAAATAAATTAAGGAAGATTATAATAATAGAATTAGTAAAGGAGAATTGGTGGTATAAGTGTATAACAAAGATATAAAGTGTAGTGTTACCCTTATGTAAACAATCTAGAGGGTTGACATACCATGTTAGTGAAGCAAAATGATTCTTACACCTACTACAGATTCACGGCCAATTCTCGATCTTGATTTTCTCTAGGATACTAAGAGCAACTAAAATTTTAATTATTTGAGAAAATAGAGTTGTTAATGAGATCATAATCAAATAATTGAGTGTCAAATTAAGGACTCCTATGACTTTCTTTTTTCCCTTAAGGATGTGGTTCTAGGGATGGCCAAAGGCTTAATGAGACTGACTCAATCTAACAGTCTAATCTAACCAAAGAATTTAACTCAATTGAGGTATAAATAGACCTTCACTCTAGACCACTGCATTGGAGCACAATTTATGTTCTCACTGCATTCATTGATATGCATCCAATTGCCATCTTCAATCTAAATCGAATCAATCAGAGTAGTTCTAACCGTCACGTCACCCATATATAAATGTGACTCTGAGTCACTTTAGAGTATACAATCACCCATATTTGCAACAGTTTCACCTTGTGTCCTTTTTACTTTAAACCGCACCTTATTTGTAACTACATCAATCTTATCGTACACATTGTCCCACATGTTGTGTTAGACATCTTTCCGGTGGAAGAACAAAA
This sequence comes from Vicia faba, assembly GCA_948472305.1. Classification (NCBI taxonomy): domain Eukaryota; kingdom Viridiplantae; phylum Streptophyta; class Magnoliopsida; order Fabales; family Fabaceae; genus Vicia; species Vicia faba. The sequence continues at coordinate 1,642,306,980 of OX451737.1, read as the reverse complement.
TTTCAAGTCCTAATCACTATAACTGTTTATTAAATGTTGTTCATGTTATCATTATCTCCTCGAATGGTCGGTTCTAAATCAACTCGGCCCCTAAGGATTTCTTGAAGTGCGAACAACGATTCAGATCCTCCAAGACAATGTATCACTGATTTTTACTCTCTCAACCGAAGAACCTCTACAACTTCAATATCTTGAAGCTTCTATCGCAACACCCTAACCAATTATTCAAGAATATCAATTGGTCCCTACATTTCAACATCACAATCCTCCTCATCTTCGACCTTTCCAATCTCTAAGACCAAAACTATCACATGACATCAACAACTCTAAGTATCGCTAGGAGTACATGGTGTAACAAACTCATGTTAAACATCTTCAACTTGATACAACAGTAAAATGCAAGACTCTTTTTCATTGAAGAGAATCAACAAAAGATACATACTAAGATCACAACTAAACTAGAGGTGTTGCAAGACGACAACTAGGGATGGAAAATGGGCATGTCCCTCTTGCTTAGACCCTCACTACAAAAAAAAAACAAGGCGATGAAAGAACAGTATAGGGTACAAGTCTAAAACCTCTAATCAGCCCGCGTAAAAAGGAAGGTGGGGCGGTTCGACGGGCCCTGCACCCCTAAAGCCTAAAAGTTGCAAAAATCCACGCACGCCCCATTAATGCACACACCCACAAAAGCCTACAAAAAACATGGCTTGCATAGTATAGGGTGCGAGCCTAAAACCTTTGCTCGACCCTAAAAAATATGAGGGCAAAACGGGCATACATGGAGGTTTAGGTCTGTTTTGCCACCCCTATCGATGCCAGATTGCAACCCAAAAGAGCACAAGAGTTTCAAATAAGATATCAACATCATCACCTTGGTCACAATTCTCCTCCCTGTGATTCTAGAGACATAGACAACAACGAAAATGAGGACAACCGAAAGGGAAAAAGAGCCTTCATAACCTCCTTCTCATGAGGTCATCACTTTAGTACATCTATCACTAGAGGGTTCTCACACCTAAAGATGCAGTCTAAGGAGGGTGTGAAGAGAAATATTGTAGAATTTTGTTAGTATATAAGAAAGGGGAACCGTCTTCAGGAGAGAACACCAGACGAACCATCCTAGGTTTTAAAGACTGTGAGAAAGTAAGGGGTATCCCTAAATAAATATTTCCCTTAATGATAACATGCATTATAACCAACTTTTACGTTTCAAGGATACTCGTTGATGGAGGAAGTTTATGTGATATTTTGTACGCCAAATTATTTATCAAGTTAAGCTTAAAAAGATAAAGGTTTTCACCTTACATATGTATTAATATGGAAGGCTTTAACGTATCATTAACCCATCCATGAGGCTTCATTTAACTTAAATTACCTTTGGAGAATTGAGGGATGTTATGACGGGGTATGTTTATTTCCTAGTAGACTCGTTGAGAAGAGTTTACAATTGCATCCTAGAGAGACCTTTTAAAGCAGTTTTAGACATTGTCACATCTACTGTCCACTTGGATATACAGTATCAAATCATTCATGATGAAGCAATAACTATTTGTGCATATCTGGAATGAGTATGTAGCTATCATAAAGCCCTGTTGAGATACTTGGATGAAGTTTCCAGCCAATAAAGAAAGAAGGTAAATGAGACCATATCTTATGGACACCCCCCTATAGACCTCAATGTCATGGACTTCAACGCACGCAGAGAGGAAATTTTTTCCCACATATGATTTCAAACAAAAGAAATGGTGAATTCACTACTACGAAAAAATCATACCACAACGGTTGGAAAAGGGATACCACAACGCCTGACCAACCGTTGTGGGGTATGGGGTGATTGTATGTTGGGTGCTTTCCACCACGGTCACAAGACCATGATAATAAGGCAGAACGCGTGCTACATATCACAATGATTACGCTTATCAACCGTTGTGATATATATTTAGGTATTGGGTTTGAAACGCAACAACAACAATTTATTTGGAATATAAATAACATCTTGTCACTGTTACAATAGATAATTAATGTGGAAAGTACCCCGAATTTATTATATAATATGTAGATTTCTTTTTTTTCATACATATCGCTGAAGAAATACAACCTTTCAAATTGATGAAGAAGTATATAATCTGAAAATTAAACTATTCTTGAAAAACAACTTCAATAAACCACTTATTTTCGAAGTGCATGCATGTGACAACTTATATATTGCTCTGTAACATTTAGGACATAGTTCAACGGTCTAAGTCATTCACAACATCGATTCATTCACTTATAGTTTAATTTGAATAACATCAATTTATTGACCAAGTCTACCTCGTCATCGTCATTTATCATGATGATTGTGACGATGGCTCATCATCATAACAATCATGATGATAAGTGACGATGATGAGGTAGACTTGGCTAATAAATTGATGTTATTCAAATTAAACTATAAGACACGGTATAAATGCAATGAAGGAATCAGATCAATGGATCATATTCTATAGGTTAAAAAGCGTGAGATGAATTATGAGACAGATGCAATTCGGAAAATATTGATTGGTATAAGTTGGTTTTCAAATACAACTTAATTTTCAGATTATAAGTTTCTATGTCGATTTAAATGAATGTATTTTCAGTGAAGGGTTAGTGAAACAAATAATCTACATACAATATAATAAACTCAACTTGATCTTTTGTCAACCTGCAAAAGAATTTAAAGAACAAAACATTGCTAAGTCACAAGAAGCCTCTTTCTTGTGACTTAATAATATTTTGTTCTTGTTCTGAGAACATTAATCAACAACAACAACATATAACAAAATTTATCAACAACACAACAATAACATACAACAACATAAAAAATATACATTTTATCAACAAAACAATGACAACATACAACAACACAAGATATAATAAAATATTTCAAGAGCGCGTCTTTTATTGAAAACAATCGTGGAACCGGAATCAATGATAAATTTAATCTAATTTATGATGCTATGAAAAGGAATACAAGGTGGATGAAGCTTACACAATATCTTCATACTTCTTGTATTATTTTTCTTAGCAACACAAACCATATGTATCATAGTCAAAGTATGCGCTTTGTTAAGGTGGTTTTCTTCATTCACTTTCCCTATAAGTAAAAAAAATTAAACACCATGACATTAACAACATTACATGGAACATTCATCAAATGAAAAAAACGAGAAACCATTTTTATTAAGAAATGTAAACGAATTCATAGCATAAGTTTAATGAACAAACCAGAAGGTAGCGATTAGTGAAGACGAATCTGAATGTTGCAGTATGTCTGATGAGTGACATGGGTGTTAGGGTTACATTTTGAGAGAGAAGAGTGAAATATGTTAAGATTTTTCTTTTGAGAGAAACCGCTGCTATGTACTGAGCGAGAAATATTTTCGCTTATATATATATATATATATATATATATATATATATATATATATATATATATATATATATATATATATATATATATATATCATTTTTCACCACGGTTGACAAGAAGAACCGTGATGAAATGATTGGATTTTACACCACGTTTGACTAAAATAATCGTGGTGATATACTTTTTGTTGACGATAAAATGGAATATCGAAGGAGTTGAGATTCGAACTCTGTAACTTCTGGTACATTTCACTACGGATTTTAACATTCACCGTAGTGAAATATCTTTTAGTATAAACAAAAAAAAAGCTCAAAAATGAGATTCTACCATGGTTAACGAAAGACCTTGTAATATTGTTTGACGGAAAGTGTTTTCCGTAGTGATGATTGTGATATAAAAGATTTTAGAGATTTTTAAAAAATTAATCAATTTTAAAGTTGATTTTAAGATGAGTAGAAAATGAAGAGAATGACAAGTAGATATAGATAGAAAAATAAAGAGATGAAAAATTAGAGAAAAATACATCAACTATTATTAAAGAATAAATTTAAGAGTTAAATATGTTTGTGGTTCTCTTAAATATCTCAAATTTCATTTTTAATCCTTTAAAATATTTTCTTCAAAGAATGATCTTCATAAAATTTTCATTCACACTTTGGATCCCTCTTGCAACTTCGTGTCGATTTTTACAACTTATCGATCGAATTTTTAACTATATTAGTGAAGGTTATTTGATAGAGATTGAATTAACGTTAATTTTAACGACTGTTTTTGTATTAGAGATGTGGATGAAAAATTTTAAAAAAACTATTCTTTAAAAAAAATATTTTGAAAAATAAAAAATAAAATTTAAAATATTTAAAAAACTACAAACATATTTAACTTTAAATTTAATAATACTTAAAACACTAGCACTAGCACTAGCACTAATTTTACACAATCATCAAGTGCTTTCTTATTTTATTAGTTTATTTAGTATTCATCATAATCTCTATATAAAGTTTTCAAGCAAATACCTTTTCAAATCATTTCTTCGTATAATTTTGTAATATCCATGCCTACCATTAAAGAGTACACTATACGTCAGTTGGGATACCATGTAGTAGAAGGAGTAGACAGAAATAAAATAAAAAATATAAAAACCTGAAAATATATTTTGAAGCTTTAATTCCCCAACATGTATATTTTATTGTGCTAATGTTTAGTTAGGGATCGGTTATATACTAGTAAGAAATAATAGTTAATCAAGATCCGTATCAACTTACACTCATTGAGATATTATGTCATGTGGGAGTATTGAAATCCGTATCGATTGATTTATAAATTGTCTATGATAATAAGTGAAACATCAATTATGTAACAACCATCCATATTATCACAATTTCTTTATACATCTTTTAGGATTGGAAAAATACCTTGAAAATTTGAAAATACTTTTCGAAAATATATCTTCAAACGCACTCAAGTCAAGATATTTCAAAAATGCATATTCGAAAATATTCAAAATTAAATTTTAAGGTGAATTCGGAAATACACTTCTGAAAATACTATGTTTCTAACTAGACGTTACATTTTAACATTTAGGTATATTTTCGGAGATGTATTTCCGAAAATATGTAAGTTATACCACCTTACTGTATGAACTATTTCATTTTATTCATTTGCTTTTCATAACCAAAACCCTCACAAAAAACTCAATCTATTGTCAATTTACTTTTCATCTCCAAACCAAATTTCAAGTGTTTTATCATGTCAAAGAGAGCATAAAAAGCTGCAATTTAAGGTAAACTTTCCTAATTTTATCTCTCACTTCCTTGGATTGATGCTGATTTTTGAGATGAAAAACTGCGTCACTTCGAAAAAGTATTTCAGAAACACACCTAACATATTTCGGAAATACATTTATGAAACTTCCTGTTACAGAAAAAAATTATTAACAATTTTCCTGTTTTAGCCGTTTTAGATATGGTGCACCTCGACGTGTTTCCCAAGGATGTTTCAGACAACGTGAGTAGTGATCTAAGCCAGATGAGGAGAAGAACGATATGAAATTGATTATTATCGACATAGATGTTGAATACCAATTCGCAAATGATCACATTTTCAATAAACGAAAACATTTGCTTGAATGAGTTCAAATGAAAGCTAACAAACTCGACTTTGGTGTTGTGATTGAAAGGTCTGATAATGGCACTAGAAGAAGGCAGAAATTTGTAACCATGAGATGCGACAAAAGTGGAAAATATGTTCTAAAAGTTTGGAAGTTAAAACATGATGACACCAGATCGAGAAAATGTGAGTGTGTTCAAATCACACGAATCATGTAGGATGGATAATACATGGCGGTTTTTTGTCATTTTCGATAAACGTAATCATGCGTTGGACACCAAACTAGAAGGTCATCCAATTGTAGGTCATCATCTGTATTGGGTATCTTAGATCGCTCCATTTTGTTTAGGTTTATTTGAAGTCGGAGTGTCCTATTCCAGCTACGTCAGTGCAATGGTCGACACATTCCTCAAGAGAGATAGAAACTTGGTCTGATCATTTTTTGGAAAGGATGACCGAATTCACCAAATTGCCGGAACTTGAGAGAGAATCAAATAGGGAGAAGTATAAGAAAGAATCAGTTTTAGATTTAAGCGGTAACCATTCATTTGGTACATTTTAGAATGTAATCGAACTATTTTTTGTATGTATTGTCGCATAATGTAATCGGATCATTTTGGAATGTATTTATACGATTCAATACATATATAATATATCTATTCAACATTTTATCGATTTATACATTTTATTGATTTATGCTTTTATCAATTAAATTGTGCATTTATCTTTGAATGGTATTAATTCTCCCAAGATAGAGTTATGTCTCCGCATAATTCGGAAATACATTTCCGAAAGTTTAAAAAAACAATCAGGGAATGTTTTAGAAGTGTACTTCCGAAGACACCCTATTTTTATTTAAAAAAAATAAGGAGTTGTTTCAGAAGTGTATTTCCGAAACATGCCCTGACACAGGATAAGAGTTCTTTGGACCAAGTTGCTCCAAATCTTCTATAGATAGGGTGTCTAAACCATTTCTTCAACATCATACACAACAATCAAATATCACACACCACAAATCAGATATGACACAAACATGTCCACACGTTGTTTTTTTTTACTTCAACAGTGAGATGCCACCACTTCAATTTAGGTTATGTGAGTACACACCTCTCGTTGAGCTTATTACCATACTCAACTCTCTCTTGCTATACCCAGAAAGCTGAAAGGTAGTCAAGCTCGAGTATCATTCATCATCACTTGACACTAAAGAAAATGTACAGTTTACCGAGTTTCCAGTGAAGACAGATGGCGATTTAAAGGTTACGTGGAATACTTTTTATTGATACTCTACTAAGGGTCTGATTGAATTGGATGTAAAGTTTCATAGATCCGGTGAAGATGTTATCAAAATGTTGTGACGTCCTCAGTTACCCGTTTATAACAACATATAATGTTAAATTCATGTTTCAATATCTAAGTAATTTTGACTTTCAACGTTAAATTTATGTTATTGCTTATGTAATATCTATGTATTATCAATGTTTCAATATCAATGCTATCAAGGTTTTTGTTTTGTTGAAATCGATCAGTATCTATTTTAGAAATGTACATCAGATTTATAATTTTGAATATCTTCGAAAATATATTTTCGAATTCACCAAAAAAAATGAAATTTTATAACTTCAGAAAAACATCTCCGAAATCATCCCATAAAAATGAACTCTAATGCGTTCGGAGATACATCCTCAAATTCTGAAGATAAAAATGGAATTTCTCCAATAATAACTAAGAAGGTATAAGGATGGGAAAAGAAATTCCCTAAATTATTATAGCTGCAAAAATTTAAGAATTATGAGCCAACAAATTTTTGTCTAATGGAATAATAGACTACTTGCCCTAGATAAATTCAATTTCAATTTCAATTTCAATTTCAATAATAAGATATGTTGATATTTAATATGTGATAATTTTTTAAAGATTATATCTTATTAAGAGTGGGAATGAATCAAATTGATTACGAGAGTTTATATTACCAAGATGCACCAGAAATTTTGCACTTTTTCCCTTCATCAAGAGGTTAATATATACACCATACAGAATATTATAAGACTAAGCACTAACATATCTCCTATTAGTATATTAATTAAGGTAAAAGTAACTCTTCCTAAATATAAATTGTTACTATCTCCAAATAACAAAGAAATAGTGTCTCATTAGTAATCTTAACGCAATATCTGCTTCCCTCCTCCTTTCCCTTCTAAGGAGGATAAATTTTTTGAAAGCCTAACTTACGTAGAAGGAATACATATTGTGTCTTTTCAAAGACCTTTGTAAAGATGTTCGCTAATTGTACCCTCGTAGTAACATATGAGAGAATGATAATACAAATATTTACCACATCACAAACAAAATGACAATTTACAACAATATGTTTCGCTCTTTTATGAAATACTTAACTTTGAGCTATATGTATAATGGATTGACTATCACAATTATATGCATCCCTTTTGGAAGACTAGCTCTTAAATCACCAAGTAACTCTTTAAGCCATTTTAGCTCGCATGCAGTCGCTGTCATAGAGTGACACTCAACTTGCACAAAAGAACATAAGATTGTTGGTTTTTTAGTTTTCCTAGACATCATGGAAGAATCAAGTAATACCAGCCATCCTGTCAAAGAACACGTTGTTGTGATAAGTAGCATGCACTTGCTATAATTACAATGAGTGGTAACTCTTTCTTGTGAAGGATGGTCAGAGGTTTTGGAGAGTTGTTGTAGTGTTAGAGCAAGCTCATGTGAGGATGGTAAAAAGTTCTGTATATTGAAGTTTAATGAGTGAATCAAATATCCTTTTAAACACAAGGATTAAGGTATTTATAGGAACCTCTTAGGTCCAGATCTTAGAGTCCAAGAAAGGAGTAACCATATCTTTCTCTCTCAATGGATAATTAGTTCCCCTATTATACTATAGAACATGACCCTCTTTTTTCTTCTTTCCTTTCTATACCGTTACTAGGTGGGGGCACGTTATTCCCCACATTTTCATAAGTGGGTGAGTGCTCCAATTCGTGGGTGACTACTTCATAATTTGGTGGCCGTGTGTCACCTCTTTTGCATCCCATACGAATATACCAGTGCACAATCTCTCAAACATGATGATTTGTAAAGGGCAGAGTAATTTAGTTTTATACCACATGCAAAGTTCTAGGTAGAGTTCCTCGTGCGAGACTTTATATTGAGTCCCTTAAGTGAGACTTTAAGTTGAGTCTCTTAGGTGAGACTTTAATTATAGTTACTCAAGCCATACCTTAATTTGAGTCACTCAACCGAGACTTTAAGTAAAGTCTTTTAGGCGAGATTTTAAGTAGATTCCCTCAGGAAAGACCTTAAGTTGAGTCTCTCAGAAAAGACCTTTAGTTGAGACTCTCAAGAGAGACTTTAAGTTGATTCCCTCAAGCTAGACTTGAATTTTAGTATGGCTCCTTTGTAATATCAAACTTCTCAATGAACTTTATTTTGATGAAGACAAACCATAATGGCAAGAAGGAAAAGATATTGATCAAGCTAAAGTATCAATGGATAAAAGTCTTTGATTCAAGCTTTTGGCAAATTTTACAAGGTATAATAACAAATCTTGCTATGAACTTAAGTCATAAATGCTCAATGATAAAAAAAAGTGTTTAAAACTTGTCCAAACTTTTTCTTAAGTTTTCTAAGCAAAAAATCCATTTTTACTTTTATGCAATTGATTTACATGTTGGTGCAATTGATTGCATGACTCACATTTTCAGTTGTTTTGCTTCTGTTTCTTAGTGCAATCGGTTTACACAAGAGTGCAACTGATTGCTCCCTGGTTAAAAATGCTTTTGTTTTAAAGTGAAGTCGATTTTCATGTTTGTGCAATCGATTGCTCACTGAAAATATTAGAATTTTCTGTCTGTTAGAACCCGTGCAATCGATTTGCATCAAGGGTGCAATCGATTACTTGCTGAACATTTTTTAAAAAACTGCAGATTTGAACATACCTTTTCATAACACCACTTCATGGAATCTTTTCATTTAATATTGGCAATTATACATGATTAATTTACATAAACTTATGTTGTTTCAAAGGGGTGCTATGAACATATAAATACTGAAATTTCAAAATAAAAAATAATCTCATCCAATCAATATTTTTCTGAATTTTCAAATATTCAACTCAAGCCTTTTTCACTTTCATTCAAAAATATTTCTGCATATTTTCATATCTTGTATAACAGAAAACTTTGAGCAATCTAAGTATTAATTCATTGTATATCATTGTTATTAGAAGAGAAGATCAAGTTACTGATAAAATCACTCAAAGTGATTATTTCTCTACAAACTCACTCAATCAAAATATTGATGTACACTTTCTTATTTTTCAGGATTGTTGAAAATAAGATTAGTGGTTTTTGTACTCTTGTTTTTCAGGATTGTTGGAAACAAGTAAGGTCACCTTGAGAGGATTGTTCTCACTGTTGACATAGTGAAAATCTAAGAGGATTGTTCTTCGTCCAAAAAGATTGTTCTTGGTTTTGGTAATTCTTGTTTAAGTTTGCCAACTATAATGAAATTTCTTTCATGTTGAAAGGGGGTTGGATTACTCTCGGACTGTAAGGGGAACCGGGATATCTCGCTTGTGTCTCTTTATTTTTATGCACTTTACTCTTTCATAAACTCACTATAAACTAGAAAATAATATCCATCATCACTAAAACCAGAAAAATTTTAAAGTACCTAATTCACCCCCCCCCCCCCCTCTTAGGCGCACTTCGTACTTACATCCTTGAGTAACAATTATCTTCAAATGGAAGTTCCTCATTTATACTACCTATGAGGGTGGCCAATATTTTCCAATCGAAATCTAACATTTATATTGCCTCTAAGGGCAGTAAGGATCTTTCAATAGAAGTCCAACATTTATATTGAATCTGTGGGTGACAAGGATCTTCAAATAGAATTCCATCTTTTATATTTCCTCTAAGGGTGGAAAGGATCTTAAAATAGAAGTTTATCATTTATAGTTCCTCTAAGGGTGGAAAGGATCTTCCAAGAAGTCCAACATTTATATTGCCTCTAAAGACAATAATGATCTTCCAATAGAATTCCATATATTACCTCTCAGAATAACAAGGATCTTTCAATGGAAGTTCAACATTTATATGAAATAAGAAACATATTAAGTTAATGTGAATATGGTACTAGACAATTTTTAAGATAGTTTATACATAGGTTGGATAAACGCCTTTTGCCTTTTTGAAAATAAATAACATGAAAAACGAATAGTTGTAATAATATTTCAAGCTAACTGAGTTCCATATTCTTGGGATGTGCCATCCGCTTAGCGCTTCAAGCTTTTAGGCTTCATGAGGTTATGTATCACCCTCTCAGTTATATTTTAGCTTCCACCATTGGGCTAGCACAACAAACTGTCAGAGCATAAGGTCTTCCTCTAACATTTCTCTTAGGGCCACCTTTGAGTTGTATCTTCTGGCCGCCCTTCTCTAATGTGGGTGACATTTTGGGTCTCGTCAATTAAGTCAGCTACACACCTGACTCTTGCTTCTTTCTCTTCTTTATTAAATTGTGAGCACGTCCACGTGGGTGCGTAAATTTTGACATGCAGCATGGCGTTGGCATCGTATACCATTGTAAATGGAGTCTTTTTGGTGGTTGAAGGAAGGGTGGTGTGATATGACCATATTACTTCTTGGAATGGTTCATCCTATATCCCTTTTAGATTCATCCAACTTTTTCTTTATTCTGCCTAATATCACTTTCTTTGCTGACTCTTCCTACGTGTTCACCTGTGGGTGGATAATAGAAATAAAATTTGTTTATACTTTAAAGTCGTGAAAGAAATCAGAGCTAGAAAATTGAGTATTGTTATCTGAAATTATAACTCATGGAAAATCAAATTTGCACATGATCCGCTGCCAATTGAAGTATTAGACTCTTCTTGTTGCGATCTTGAAGATGGATTCAACTTTTATCCATTTTGTGAAGTAATCTACTCCAATGATCCAGAACTTCAGATGGTCAGACACCAGTGGAAAAAGACCTAAGATGTCCACACTCATTGGTAAAATAGAAAATGCGATGTGGCAGAATAGAAGATCCCAGCCGATGCATGATATAGATTGGTGTTTTCTGGTATTTTTGCATGTTTTGACAAATGTTGCAATATCCTTAACCAAAATGGGACAATAATAGCCAGCCATTAGCAATTTTTGGGCCAATGCTCACACACCAATGTGATTTCCACAAGTCCTCTAGTGTACCTCTGTGAGGACTAGGGAGATTTTGTGTTCTCCTATACATCTCAGCATGGGGGAGACCCTTCCCATCATATAAAGTTTCCATTACCATGGTGTACTTTGTTGCACGTTTTCAAATATTTTTGCTTATAACTCCTTTAGTAGAACTTCATATGAGTATAGATAACATATTTTAGGCTTCATCTAACTGGTAGTTCTGGAAACTTCAAGAGTGTTGGATTCATCTGTCTCAGTACTAGGGGTTATAAGAGTCTCTTGAATTACAGTACAATAATGCCATATTCTTTTTATGCTTGCAAGCTTGGAGAGAATATCATACTCAACACATGTGATTTAATACTTCCTGTGGGGATATATTGGATATCATACTCAGACAACTCAGTCGACCAAGCTACCATCCTCCCTGCATTATTTAACTTTTTCAAAACTTGTCAAATGGGGTAGTTGGTTTCTACCATTAACTAGTTCCCTTACAAGTAGGGTTTGAGTTTGCTTTAATTAATCATGAGCGCAAAGGCGAGCCTCTTAATGTTTTGTTACATGGCCTTAACACCCTTAAACACCTTTCTCAGAAATAGACAGGTTGCTCATGTTTATATGTCTCTTGCATGAGCATATAACCCATTGCCTGGTCAGTAACAAATATATAAAGGTAAAGGGGTGAACTCGTTATAGGACGCCTCAATATGGGCGATGATGCCAAAAATGCCATTAATTTGGAGAAATATTCCTCCCACTCTCTTTTACACTCAAACATCTCCCTCTTCATCAAAGTGGAAGAGAAATGGAAACTCTTGGCATGTACACAAGAAAGGAAATGAGTTAGGGCGAATAAGCATCCTATTAGTTGCTGAACTTATTTAATGTTGGATTGGGTTCTCATGTTAATGATGGCCTGAAACGTATATGGATTCGCCTCTATCCCTCTCATGGTTAGCATGAATACTAGAAATTTACTTGTCAGCACGTCAAAAGAGCACCTACCGAGATTTAAGCATATATGGTACATCTACACTAATTCCAGGATGTCCTATAGATCTACAATGTGGCTCTTCCCTTATGATTTAATGATCATATCATCAATGTAGACTTCCAAGTTCCTCCCTATCTGCTTTGAGAACACAACTTCCATGAGCCTTTGGTAGGTGGTGCCCATGTTCTTTAGTCCAAAGGTAGTAATAAATATCATGGTTGGACATGAAAGTTGTCTTAGATGATTCTTCAAGATCCATCTTAATCTGATTGTAGCTAGAATATGCGTCCATGAAGCTCAAAGTTTTGTATTATGAGGACCCATCAATTAGACGATCTATATTAGAGAGCGAATATGGGTCTTTGGGGCAGATGACGTTTAGATTAGTGAAGTCAGCACACATGCACCATTTTTTATGCCTTTCGAACAAGGACTATGCTAGATAGCTGGGAGAAATATTTAATTTCACTGGTGAAGCTAATGCTTCTCAGCTTGTGAATTTTTTCATCGATGATCGTCCTCTTCTCTTCACCCACCTTGCATTTTCTTTGAGAAAACTAGTTTCATTGTGTATTCAATAGCGAGGCGATGTCCAATCACTCAATGTTAGAGGGTGCCCAGGTGAACAAGTCAAAGTTCCTTCTCAATAGGTGACCAACTCCTACTCATCCTCAAAATCATATAGGGAGGTGCCTATCTTGGTAACTTAATGGTCCAAGGGTCACACCTGGCCCTCTTTTAGGTCCTCGATGGGAGTGAGCCATTAATGCTCTATATCCAATATAGGATCCCAACTCATATCTACTTTTTGTACGTCAAGCTTTGGGTGGTGTCTACGATGATTTATTCCCTTTTCATTTATATGATACTCTAGTAACGTTATATGGTGACCTAACTACAAGAAAAAAAATAGGATTTACTACATGAGTTACGACACTTACCCATAAACAGCCCTAATTTCTCATCTACGATGGTTTTTATGGCTGTTAAAGCCAACCATCCCCTATTTTTTGGTTAATGAAGGTAAAATATATAAATTCTCTTTTGGTAAAATGCACAAGTTAGATTTCATATCCTACGACTGTTGCAAGAACTCGCTCAAATTTCACGACCGTTCTCCATCATCTGCCATGTTCCTATACATCAATTTTTCAATTCACGCGGCTATGTTTTCCAATTTCTACAGGCCTTTCATTTTCTTTCAGAACTGTAAACCTTTTCCATTTTTCTATCCAAACTAAAACCACATTCCATTTTCCTAAAATTGTAAAACTTTCTCGTTCTATCGAATCTCTGAATCATTCTTCTCGAACATCTCATGTACAAAGAAACTCAGTTAAGGTATGTTTTCTCGCATTTTTATGTTTTGTCTTTCTCTGAAGATTTTGTTTCGATTTGGGGATTTAGGGTTTATTAATTTTAATGCCCATAGAATCATTTATCGAATATGTTTGTTTTGATTTTTGGATTTTGGTTTTATTCGTTTTATTTTCAAACTACTGATACTTCATATGTCTATTCCAGGCAAATTTTTTTGGTAACAGAAGATCATTTTTATGTCTAATGTTAAAAGATTACCTATTGTGATTTTCCTGTTGGAAATCCACCAAATTCTATGATGAATTTCTACCACAATGACAATTTAATTATGAGACAAACAAAGAAAAGAAGACAAGACAAATATTTCTACAGAGTTTCTCTCTGCTCACAAACTGTGAAAACTTTCTTATTCACTTTGCAACTGCAAAATACTGTGAATGACTTGCTTTGAAAAATAGGGATTACTCCCTCTATTTATAACTGAGCTTACACCCTAAGCCCAAAGCCCAAAATATCTTTTTGTTACTAAATCAAATCAAATCAAATCTATTCTGGACTTAAATCAAATCTATTTAAATCTAAAATAAATCAAATCTTCTTTGACACTATGAATTACAATTTAACACACCACATAATTCATTGTGTCTAAACTGTCTATGTTCATCATGGCTCTTAGCTTTCTGAATACTTCGACTTGCACTCCCTTTGTCATGATGTCTGCAATCTGATTCTCAATTCTGCAGTGTTCCAAATTCATCTTCCCATCTTCTACCTGCTCTCGAAGATAATGGAATCTCATTTCGATGTGCTTACTTTGACCATGTGCTATTGGGTTCTTTTCCAGATTAATAGCTGACATGCTGTCTATCTTCATGGTAATTGCTCCATGATTTTTCCCTGTTATCTCTTCGACCAAGTTCACCATCCAAGTTGCTTGACATGCACAAAGAGAAGCAACTACATATTCTGCTTCGCATGATGATAATGCCACTACTGGTTCCTTTCTTGAATTCCAAGAAATTGGTGCAACACCTAGCATAAACACATATCCTGCTGTTGACTTTCGATCTTCAGCATCACTACACCAACTCGAATCAGTGTATCCCACTAACTTGCATTCTTTTCCTTTATCAACTGCATGAAACAAAATGCCATAATCGAAAGTTCCTTTGAGATACCTTAGTATCCTCTTCACTGCTGCTAGATGTGATACCTTTGGCTTCTGCATAAATCTACTTACCATACCTACACTGTATGCTAAGTCAGGCCTTGTATGACAAAGATATCTTAATGATTCAATAAGTCTTCTATATTGGGTTGGATCAACATCATCTTCATCTGCATCTTTCGACAGTTACAGTCTTGGTTCTGCAGGTGTCGAAGTTGAGTTGCATTCTTCCATCTCAAACCTCTTGAGAATTTCTCCTGCATATCTTCTTTGATGCATCATCAAACCTCTACTGCTCTTGTAGAATTCGATACCAAAGAAATATGAAATCTCACCCAAATCAGACATTTCAAATTCCTTGCTGAGATCACCTTTGAAGTCTTCGATCTCACTTTTACAGCTACCTGTTATCAACAAATCATCTACATAGAGACACAGTATAAGCAATTTACTCTTGCTTCTTCTTACATATACTCCATGTTCAGTTGTGCACTTCACAAATTCCTTCTCCCTTAGAAAACTATCAATTTTCTTTTCCAAGCCCTTGGAGCTTGTTTCAATCCATACAGGGCTTTATGTAGCCTGTACACCTTTCTTTCTTCGTCATGTTTCACAAACCCAACTGGTTGTTTAACATAGACTTCTTCATCTAAGGGTCCATTTAGGAATGCACACTTCACGTCCATCTGACATATGTGCCAACTGTTTATTTCTGCTAGACCAACAACCAACCTGATTGTTTCGATCCTAGCAACAGGTGCAAAAACTTCGTTGAAGTCTATTCCTTCTTTCTGTAGAAATCCTTTCGCCACAAGTCTTGCTTTATGTCGAGTTACTTCACCTTTCGAATTCGTTTTCACTTTGTATACCCACTTGACATCAATTGCCTTTTTGCCTTGAGGCAATTCGACAAGTGACCAAGTGTTGTTGTCTTCGATAGACTTTACTTCTTCGTTCATTGCATTCACCCACTTCAAATCTTTTAATGCTTCAGCTGCATTAACAGGTTCGACATCTGCATAGAAAGCATAATGTACCAGCTCACCTTCATTATCTATTACATCATCTGATGTAATCACACAATCTTGCAATCTTGCAGGCATGCGTCTTGTTCTTTGAGGTCTGCTTGTACTTGGTATATCTGCTGGTTCCTCTTGTTGAACTTCTCTTTTGACTTGAGTTTTTGGCTCTTCGAATAGGATTCCCACTGAATCTTTCTTGACATTTGCAGTCCAATCCCATTCTTTAAACTCATCTATGATCACGTCCCTGCTGATCACTATCTTCTTGTTCTCTGGATCGAACAACTTGTAGCCTCCTGTCGAATGATATCCAACTAGGATCATTTGACTTGACTTGTCATCAAGTTTTCTTCTCAACTGATCTGGCACATGTCTATGTGCAATAGATCCAAATACCTTCAGATGACTCAAGCTAGGCTTCACAGCAGACCAACATTCTTCTGGAGTAATTCCTTCTAGCTTCTTTGTAGGACATCTGTTCAAAATGTATGTTGCAGTCGAAACAGCTTCACCCCAAAACTCTTTAGGTAAACTCTTGACTTTCAACATACTTCTCACCATATTCATGATGGTTCGATTTTTCCTTTCTGCAATTCCATTTTGTTGTGGAGTATAGGGTGGCACCACCTCATGCACAATCCCTTCCTTTTCACATAATCTGTCGAAGTCTTTCGACACATATTCTCCACCACCATCAGTTCTCAAAACTTTGAGCTTTCGACCACTTTGTCTTTCGACCATAGACTTAAACCTGGTAAATACTTCGATCACTTCACTTTTCTTCTTGATCAGGTAAGTCCATAGCTTTCGACTGAAATCATCTATGAATGTAACAAAGTATTTGTTACCTCCCATCGAATTCACCTGGATTGGTCCACATACATCAGAGTATATGACTTCAAGACTAGCCTTCGATCTGCTTCCTGCATCCTTGCTGAAGCTATTTTTGTGTTGCTTCGCCTGCACACATTCCTCACATACCTCGTTTGGAATGTCAATTTCTGGCAATCCTGAAACCATATTTCTTCTCTTCAAATCTCTGATGTCTCTGAAGTTGAGATGACCTAGTCTATAATGCCATATCCATTAATCTCTGCTAGCTGCAGTCGAAAGGCACTTGTGCTCCATCACATTTAGTTCAATCTTGAAGGTTCGATTCTGAGACATAGGAGCCTTCAAGATTACTCTCCCATTTGCATCAACGACTCTCATCAACTTATCTTCGATTGACACTTTATAATTCTTTTCGACCAACTGCCCTATACTGAGCAAATTTCTCTTCATGCCTGATATGTACAACACATTGGAGATTACTGACCTTTTGCCATCTTTCCTCATAATCATAAAATCACTAATACCTTCAGCTGTCAGGGTATTGTCATTTGCAAATTTTACCATATTTTTCTTTGAGGGCTTTATATTGACAAACCAGTCTTTCCTTCCAGACATATGTGATGAACATCCTGAATCCAAGTACCATTGGTCCTTGAATCTATCTTTATCTCTTGTTGTGGCCATCAGCATCATCTCTTCTTCTTCATGTTTTGCAAGCTTTGCATCACTTTCTTGATTCTTTCGTTTTTCTGGACAATCACTCGAATAATGTCCATATTTCTGACAATTGTAACATTGAATGTGACTCTTATCAGGTTTTCGACCACCACCTCTTCCTCTATTTGCAACACCACCTCTTTGGTTGCCTTGGTATGATCTTCTTTGATTCGACACGTCTCCTTCGATTTGGTTTCCTCTACCATTCGATTTGTTGTAGCCACCTCTACCTCTGTCGAAACACTTTCCTTTGCCTTTGGTCTCTTTTGCTGAATGTGCCTGCAAGGCCACATCACTCTTCGATTTTCCTGCAACTCTTTAGTTCATTCTTTGTTCATGAGATTCAAGCGTCCCTTGAAGCTCTTCCTTTGTCAATTTCGACAAGTCTTTCCTCTCTTCTATCGCCACCACTATGTGGTCGAACTTAGGAGCTAAAGATCTCAAGATCTTCGACACAACAGCTCTTGTTGTTAACGCTTCTCCACATATCTTGATTTGACTTACTAGTTTTGTAACTCTAGTGAAGAAATCAAATATGTTTTCACTGTCTTCCATCTGAAGCAGTTCATAGGTCCTTTTGTGAGTTTGTAACCTCACTTCTTTCACCTTCTCAGCGCCTCCAAAAGACTTCTCAAGGATCTCCCAAGCTTCTTTTGCAGATTCTGAATCACTAACCTTTTCGAAATTGTCTGGGCTGACACATTGATGAATTATAAATAATGCTTTTATAACTCAGCTTCTCAGATTCTGTGTATTTCTTCTTTTCTTCTTCTGAAGCGTTTTCGCCAAGCGCTTCGACTCCATCTTTTACAAGGTCCCAAAGACCTTGACACTTGAATAAGACTTTCATCTGTTTGCACCAATTCTCATAGTTGTCAACTTTCAGAATTGGTAGCGTTGCTGGATAGTTTGCATTCCCATAACTTGTCATCGTGAATTCTTCAATCGTTCTTGATTGACACTTCCCTTGAATCGAAACAAAAGCTCTTGATACCAGATGTTGGAAATCCACCAAATTCTATGATGAATTTCTACCACAATGACAATTTAATTATGAGACAAACAAAGAAAAGAAGACAAGACAAATATTTCTGCAGAGTTTCTCTCTGCTCACAAACTGTGAAAACTTTCTTATTCACTTTGCAACTGCAAAATACTGTGAATGACTTGCTTTGAAAAATAGGGGTTACTCCCTCTATTTATAACTGAGCTTACACCCTAAGCTCAAAGCCCAAAATATCTTTTTGTTACTAAATCAAATCAAATCAAATCTATTCTGGACTTAAATCAAATCTATTTAAATCTAAAATAAATCAAATCTTCTTTAACACTATGAATTACAATTTAACATTTCCTACTATCAATTTAAGTGAATTCATACATGAAAGTTGCTTACATTTCCTTCAATTTTGTGATATTTTCTTTGGTATTAAACTCATTATTAACTGTAATAAACTGAAGAAAAGATTTTGTGTGCCACTATATGTATTAAAAGGTCCTAGCCACCATTGTAACTCGTGGATTCTACACTCTTGGTTCTTTTACATGAAAGCTTGAGTGGTGGTTCATTATAAAATAAGTGATATAAGTATAGATCTACATAGATGACTGTCGTGATTATATGCAAATCTGAAAGATGAAGGAGTTGTGATCCATCATATTTAATTGACATTCATGATGCAAATGTGTCCATGACAATTTGTATTGATTAGGTTCACTTTTTCTTTTCATTTGAGACACGACTCATGTATCATAAGATATTATTAACCATGGGTTGTTTTAATCCTTTAGTCCTCTATGTTACGATGTCACAATCCCATTTTCTTATTCATTTTTTGGGTGATCATGCACTCTCAACGACTTGTAGTCACTACTATATTTTTATAGCATCTAAACTTAAATCTTCCTGTCATCCTATCTAGTTCCAGTGGGCCATGGCTGCTTTCTGGTTCACTGGCTAGAATGCTCTTAATTGACTGTGAGCAAAACAGTAGTGACTAGCCCTTGACAATATCTGGTATGGTTAACAATATCTTTCATGCATTCTTCTGCCTATCTATGAATTCATGTGTTGATTTGATACTAATTTTATTTTGTATTCTTTCTTTTGTCTTTTACTCGATACACTTGTATAGACAACATTGCAACTTAGGGGACTCAATATGTTGGATCCTTTTATAAAAGCTAGAACCAAAAAATCAAAAACTCAAATCAACCACTCAAAACAATAACCTAAATCAGCAACTCAAAACAAAAGGATAGATAAAACAACAAACCTAAGTCAACAACTCAAAACAACCTAAATCAGCATCTCAAAGAAGCAAACTTTGAATAAGTAAATCAACCAAAAATAGAATAGTGACTTTAAATCAACCATATTAAGCTTTTCCCT
This sequence comes from Vicia faba, assembly GCA_948472305.1. Taxonomy (NCBI): domain Eukaryota; kingdom Viridiplantae; phylum Streptophyta; class Magnoliopsida; order Fabales; family Fabaceae; genus Vicia; species Vicia faba. The sequence continues at coordinate 1,642,286,806 of OX451737.1, read as the reverse complement.
TACCATCACGGATAACAAGGAGAGGTGATAAAGACAAATGAAGATGGATAGTTTGATCAAATGAAAAAAAATACAAAAATAAAGACTTGAATTAGAATGATACAAATAAACACATAAATAAATGATGAAATCAAAAAACCTAAAAGTATTAAGCATTAATCAAACATTGAGATTAGAAACATTAAGAAGAAGAAAGGTAAACTTGAAGGTGGGTAAGATCATGACTCTTCAAGTTGATTTGTAGATACATAGGTGGTGATGAATGATGTTAGTGAAGTTATTTGAGGGAGATGAAAGAAGGTGGGGCGATGGAGGTATAATTAGGGTTTGTGAGGTGAGCCTCTAATGAGAGAGCGGATAGAGATTGAAGGAATGGGAGAAAGTGAGGTGTGGTGTATCTCACTTTTGAGTGACTATGTACTCGAGAATTAAACCCTAATAAAAAATTATGTAGTTTTCTTAGGTTAATCCAGAGGGTTAGGTTACTCGTGGTTCCATTTCTTTCACCCAGCCCCGCCCATGTTAAATCGAACAAAACCATTTGTTTGTCCTACTAAATCGATGGCCCAAATGAATGCGCCCAAGATATTTTTTGTTTCGATTTATTGTGGATTGGGTAGGGCCACATTGTTTGTTCGACCTTAGTCATATATTAGCAAGGGCTTGAGGGGGAATTGTTCTATACCAACAAGAATATCCATCAGTCGAAAACTCAGGGGGAAATACAATTCATATGGATTTTTGCAACACTGGTGTAGCGGTAAAAAGTTGAGACTAAGCCATTGATTGACTTAACTCTTAATAGTGAAAGTTGCCACCACACTTTATTATTTCCAAAGGAATGAGAAAAGAGCGAATAAAACCAAAAGTAATATAGAGATCAAGGTAAGGGGGTTGGTTATGCAAAGAGAAGGTATTAGCATCCTAAACATCTAAGGTAGCCCGCAGGAACCTCTTTGAAAATTTGTGTATTTTGGATAAAAGAAGAATGGATAAAATAGATTATGGAGATTAGAAAATAAGTATATTTTACAATTTTTTTTTATAAAGTTTCCAATGAGCTCTAGGCCTACATACCAACAACGTGCAATGTTGAAATCAAAACCCATGTAGTTCGGGTAAAAAGGACCAAAATTGGTGTGTTGGTTAATTTTAAAGAAAACGTTTTAAAGTAAAAAAGCCAAAGTGGAAAAATGATTTGAATTTTTTTTTTTGTATTTTTTTAATTATTAAAGAAAGAAATCATATCTTGATTAAGATTTATTGATGACTTTATTAAGAAAAGAGTTTTAAAAAAGACATGGACCTAAGTCCAAGTTTTTTTTTGAAAGTGGTTCAAGTTAGAAAACAAGAATCCTTTGAAAAAGAGGGAGAATATTTTGAAATTAAAGAAGATGAGAGAAGATAAAGAGATCATCCTAAAGCAGAAAGTAAAAGTTAAGGTAAGGAAAAGTTTAACCAACAAGAAGCCAACACTTGATATAATGAAGTCAATGTAGAATTCTCATTCTTTGGAATAAAGCCACAAGTACCAATTTGACCAAGAGCATACCAATCATCATATGGAAATAAATCACAAGTAAAGAAGTATCAAAGAAACCCAAATTTTTAAAACCCAAAGCAAGGTCTTCAATATTGAGCCATGAGCCATATAGATCACTTAAAGCCAACATAACAACACCTGCACACAGAAGATTTCTCAATACACAAGCTGAATAACAATAAGGCAACACAAAGTCCAAAGGTCCCAGAGTCTCCAAGTATCAAGGATTCTAATCCTAAGTCCAAGAGGTCCACAACTCCAATATGTCAAGGATAATAACTAATAGTTCATAAAGAGCCTTAGGTTTTTTTTAATGTTCAAGTTAGTTATTAAGTGTCTTCAAAAGAAAAAAGAAAAGCTCAAATGAGCAAAGAAGAAATGACACAAAAATAAATGCTCAAGTGAGCAAAAGTCAAATAGCATGAGATGTAAATGCTAAATGTAAAAGGTACATAAAAGTAAAGACATAAAATAAATTCATAAAGTAAAATTAATTTTTAATGAGTTAGAAGTTAATGGTTAATGGTCAAAGGCATGATCAATGATGATTGAATGATGTTCTTGGACCAAGAATAATGAAAACTCATTGGAGAATTGATAAAACAAAAATCTCTTAACAAAGTTTCAAAGGTATTGGACCCAAGCTAATCAATCAACCATACTTGGACATTCAAACATAAAGTTTGTGCCACAAATCATCATTTAAAGAAAAATAAGAAGAAAGGGAGAAAAGAGATGGAATCCGTAATAAATGATCAATGATGATTGAAGATTGAACTTAGGTCAAAGTTAATGAAGACTTGTTAGAGAATTTATAGAATCAAAGCCTCATAACAACAAGCTTCAAAGGTTTTAAACCATAGTCCGATAATCAATCATACTTGGACCTTCAAACATAATTTGGGTCACTAATGACAATTTAAAGGAAAAAAGCAAGAGATTAAGTGAGGATGGAGGGGAATGTCATAGTGGAACCATAGCCTCAAATGAACCAAAAGAAGGGTCTCAATTATCATCAACATTATTCATCCATTTTGGTGGATTTTTCTTTTCAACCTATTAACACCCAAGATCCAATGAGGTTGAGGAAATTGACCCAAAGTATGACCAAGTATCATAAAGTCAGTACCAATCACAAAAAAGAAAATAAAATGTAATAAAACAATTAAAAACAATTTAAAAATAGTTAATTAAATGGAATTAATTGATGAAATACACAAAGTGTATCAAAACATCAAATAATAACACTAAAAAATTACCAGAGGTCAAACATAAGTCAAGAAATGTTGACAAAATTTTCCAGAATTTTAAAAGGTCAGAAACTAATTTTAAAAATGTAAAAATTATTCAAAATAAATCAAAAATCACAAAAAATAGCAAAGTCAGAAATAAAAATCAAATGAGGTCACCATAAGTTGTGAAACTATCCTTGGATCATTCCATAATTTTTCCAAAATTTAAAAAGTATTAAAAATATTTTTAAACCAATTAAAATAAAGCAAACAATCCAAAAATTATAAAAAATAGCAAGCATCAAAATAAAAATATGAAAAAATATTCATAAATTCAAAAATAATTCAAAGTATTTTTTTTTGTAATTTTTTCATAATTTTTGGATAAAAAAATAAAGGAGTTATGAATTTTTAAAGATAAATGAATTAAAAAAAAATAGAAAAAGAATAAAGATCGGAAAATATAAGAAGCGTTGTGTTGTACTCCAAAATTTTCCCTCTCGATTTTGAAGACTTTTCTCACAAAGATTCTCAAGATTTAAGTTTGCACAAGTGCACTGAGATTTTCCAGTACCAAAATTAAAAGGAAACTGTCAAAAAGGGAGAAAACATATAAAAATAACATTTTGACAAATTTGGAGAAAAAAATAAGTCTCCTTCGATTTGGCACCCTTCGATTGACTTTTGGCCTCTTTCGATTGCTCAAAACGACTGCTAGCGTGCTTCTTTCGTCTAAGAATGTGACTTCTTGTTGCAGGCCTTTTGATTGGACAAGTATGCTGCCTGCATGCTTTGAATCCCAAGTTTGTTGGCCTCATGTGCCCCCTGCAAGGCAAACACTTCGATTGGAAAAAATAGCTGCCTGCAAGCCTGCTTCGATTTGGACAAATTTTGCTGCATACGGGCTTTCAATTGAGTCACAAATTCCTTCTTGCATGCAAGAGGTGCCCACAAGACCAGCAGGCACAAGGCAAAAATCCTTCTGTAGCCTTCTTCGATTCCAAGGCAAAAAGGCTCCCTTTTTAGCATCCTTCGATTTGCACTTTTTGCCTCCTTTGTGCCTCTTTCGAATCTGGGCATTTTGGCTTCCAGCATGTACCTTTCGTTTGGGCAGATGAATCCTTCAGCACAAGATTTTGGTCAAACCTTTCGTTTGGACATTTTGGCCTCTTACATGCACCTTTCGTTTGGCCACATGTGACCCTTGGAAAACAAACCTTCGATTGGACAAAAGTACCTGCATGTAAAGCTTTCATTGGTATGTGGATCCCCTTCGAATCAGCTTGCTTCGAATCCAAGTTGATTCATTCGAAGCAGTTTTCATTTGAAGCAAATCTGAGGAAAATCTCATGACCAACTACTTGACAGGCTATGTTACTTCCAAATCTTCACATGATCAGAGTTTTACACACAAAATCGAAGCTTTATCCATTATATATTACTATTTTGGAAGAAATAACGAAAAGCTATGTTATCTATTTTCATAAAGGTTATTTTAATCACCAAGTCAGCTCCTTGAACCCCCAAAATTTATTTTGTCTGTGCACAAGCAAAATCAAGATCAAAAGCATAAGTCATATCTTCTGCACCCCAACAGCCCCCCACTTGCACCCTTCACGCTTCATATTTTATTGTTTTACAAGACTGACTATTGAAAAGATGTCTATTCTTTTTCTCTATAAATAGAGGAACTTTTGCAAAGCTAAGAGAGGATTTTTTTTTGTGGCTAGAGGAACGAATCTCTAAATTATCCCAAACGCTCAAACTCTCAAACTCTAAAAAATCTCAAAACTCTCTGATCCTCCAACTCAATAACTCTCAAAACTCTAAAAAAAATATCAAACCCCTTTGTTACATTAGTGAGCCTTTTGATTCACCTCCCTAACCCATATATAGCAGCCTTTCGATTCACCTTCCTAACTCATATATATCATCCTTTCGATTCACCTTCCCCCCGGCTTCCACACACCAGCTTTGGAACACTCCCAAAGCCCTCAAAAACCACTCAAGGAAGTCAGTGAATCCTTCAATTCGCTCCTAACCTCCATATACCAACCTTTAATTCAGTGACCTTTTTCCAAGCAAAGCAATAACTGAAATAGTTCTAGGGAGATCCCAGCCAAGCCTAATCCACCATCAAGCCATACACAACTCATTCGACTGGAACTTCAAGAGGTAAGTCTTTTCTTAACTTGAAACTTTTTTCGTTCTAGCTTCATTTGTACATACATTGTAAAAGAAAAAATGTAAACATTTCTAGACTATGTTTTAATTTTCGATTCTGACTGCCTGTATGTTGAAAACCCAACCTTAATTTAGTTATGCTTTGGACTTTGAGACCCATTAGTTTTCATGCTAACCCCTGGATTATAGTTATATTTGGATATTGTATTTTTAGACTTTAAGACAGGTTTGTTGTACCCTTCGATTGGCTAGTTGCACAAGCCTTTCGAATCATACTCTGAGGACCCAATATGCTTACAAAGGGTCAGCAAGGAACCTGTGACAAAGTATGAGTGTTGCTTCTTCTGGGCCTCAAACGAAGGCCAGAGCCTTGCTGTTTCCAGGCCTCAAACGAAGGCCAAAACCTGGCTGTTTCCAGACCTAGGCGAAAGGCTTGACCACCTTGATTCCAACTCTCAATCGAAGGAGACAGAAAAGCAAATCGAAAGACATGACCCTGCTGGTGCCTGCCTAATCGAAAGACCTGACTTTGCTGAGTCCATTCCCCAATCGAAGGAGGCCAAGAAATGCAAATCGAAGAATGCTCTAGCCTGGATCGAAAGAACTCATTTTTCTTACTTTTATCTTATTTTTGCTTCTATATTTTCATACAATTCGATATGGTTGTAATAGTGTAGGATTTTATCTTTCTGCATTTTATCGCTTTTGTATGCTTGTTAGTAAAATATGGAATGTATCGAAAGATAAAAACAACAAATAGACAACCCAAAAATCAAAGACTAAATGCATGCAATTAAATACACTTTGCACACATGCACCCTTAGGATAATCTCACTTATCGCCTATCGAAAAAATAGTCATGTCCCTCGAATATGAGCGTTTTAGCAAAGACCCTCGATAAAAGATCGTAGTCCCTCGATGACCCTCGATGTTGCCTTCGGTAAACGATCTAGTCCCTAAACGATATTGCTAAAACGTCCCATAGGTTGCCTTCTATGACTATACAAACGTCCCACGCTTGTCCCTTCACATCCAACGACGGGGCTTCTTACCAAAACAATGGTAAGATAGCAACATCTAAAGGAGGAGAAAAAGAATATCTAAGACCTTTTGAGTAGGTAGATTTGCTCCTAGTTGCTCGCTTGCTCACAACAAAAACATTTCATACACCAACACTCATTTTGAAACATTTTCAAAAGATAACACTTTGTACGCGTTCTTATAGAAACGAGAGCCATTACAAAGACACCTTTTCAAAATCAGTTCCAAAAACACATTCCACAAACACCTCTTTGAACTATTTTCGAAAAAAACACTTTGTACGCGTTTTTATAGAAACGTGAACCATTACAAAGACAATTTCAAAATACTTTCAAAACTCACACCACAAGCACATTCAAACAAAAGCAAGTGATCTAGAAAGCAACTAAGAACCTGTAGATAACTACAGATGAAAAGGGTGCTAATACATTCCCTTTTCATAATCTACCCCCCGAACTCAAGAAAACATCTCTAAAGGTCTTTCCAGTTCTTTTCAGTCTTTCCTTTTGGATAAAAGAAAAGTCGGTGGCGACTCTTGCTATCCACAACAATTGCAATCAAACGAAAAACACCCAAGTCAGTTCTCCCACCGTGTTACAGAACTGGCGAATCTACTGGGGACATGTATTAAAAGTGGGGTTACCTTAGGGCTAGATCCCCTTTAATTGCTTTCATTTGTTTGACTTGTATGCTTTACATTTTGGGTTTTTGTTTGGGTTACTGTTAAAGATCCTACACCCGGATCTGGGGCACCTTTTTAGGTAAGTAGCAATAAATCATAGAAGCTGTACAGCGTAGACCGATATGGATGAAGTGATAGCTATGTTAGCATGACACTTTGGCTTGTAGTAATGTTCCTTGAGTCAGTCAAGGATGACATTAGGCTTCCTTAGCGTCATTAAGCATTAACTGACCTTTAGAACCTTTTAATTGACTCACCCTAAGCCACTAGAAAGTAGTGAGATGACCATCTTTGGTTTCGACCGAAGATTGATTGATACTCGATGCTACACTCATTGAGATTGGACTTTTGGGATATTCTAACCGCAATACTTTGGTGCTTGAGCTAGAACAATGCCTAAAAGAAAGGTAAGTGATATGAGACTCCTTAGAACACGTTACTTTTAATAGGACAGGTTGAGCCAACTAAACTTCAAGATGGTACTTACCTTTAAAGACTCACGCAAGCCTTTATGCCTAGGGTCTTTTATGTGACTTTGCTTGATATGTCTGTGATTTCAAAGCATAACCATAACATCATGAACATCATGACATACATGCTAACCATTTCAAGGGGCTAGAGATTTATCTTTCCTTTTTGTTTTGTAGGGTATAGATTCAACTCGTAGAAAGACCATCGAATCAATTTTGTAGAGGTCCCTCCCAAGCTCAAAGAATTGGTCCTGAGAGTTCCTGAGAGCTCATCGTTCAATAAGAGATATGGTCACTTGCTCAGTTTGGTTACTACCGGGTTTGACAAAGGCCTCATGAGTGTTCTGTTCCAGTTCTTCAACCCTAAACACCATTGCTTCACTTTTCTAGATTACCAGTTAGTGCCTACGCTGGAAGAGTTCTCCAAAATACTTGGGTCACCTATATTGGAGCAAGTACCTTTTACCGGCCTAGAACAAGATCCAGTTGCTGAAAGTGTCGCCATAGCCTTGCATTTGAAGCCATCTGACATTGAATCCAATTGGGAAAGAAGAAGTGGAGTTAAGGGTCTCCTTGCAAGTTTTCTAATGAAGAAAGCTCATATATTCTTAGATGCCATGAGTTACCATGCCTTTGAAGATGTACTAGCTCTATTAATCTATGAATTGGTTCTGTTCCCCAATTTAGACCAGTTTATAGATGTCAGTGCCATCAACATCTTCCTTGCTCGCAATCCAGCGCCTACATTGCTCGGAGACGTGCTGCATTCACTCCACACTCGTACTATGAAGAAACAAGGGAATCTTATGTGTTGTACGCCTTTGCTCTATCAGTAGTTTATTTCGCACCTCCATCGGTCAGTAATGAAGAATGAATCAGGCTTGAGGTGGAATCAAAGGATAATGTCCCTTTCTCACTCTGATATCTATTGGTGCCCTCGCTCTCAAGAAGATATCTCTTTTATTGATCGCTGCGGAGAATTCTCTAATGTGCCACTTCTTGGCATTAAAAGAGGCATCACTTACAACCCTTATTTGACCATACGCCAGTTCAGTTACGCCCGGAGGGATGGTCCCTACGAAATGCTCATCCAGGGTATTGGGTTTGACTATTCGAATGACCTGCAAGGTCATCACCAGAGGTTCATTCGCACTTGGGGCATGTTAAAGAAGACCAATAGCAGTACTTTGGGATGCAAAAACTCTATCCCTTTGGAGCCTTACCTCAGATGGGTACGAGCTCGGGCTCAAAATCTCATGATGTCGTATGCTACTATACTGCCAGTGATCTCAGAGTCTGTTGATCAAAAAGACGAACCTCACATCATTTCTCATCCTGATATGCCAACAAGCTTCGAAGAGTTGCAAAAGTCATGGATACAACTAAAGGAAGAACTAGACACTTTCAAAGCCCAATTCTACGCCAGTGAGAAGAAAGTTCTGGAACTCACCAAGCAGCTTCATGAGGAGCAGAATCTGAACGCCTACATCGCACCAAAGAGATAATAACTTAATTACCTGGATAATAACTTAATTCATGGTGTAAACAATTAATTATGGAGTGAAACATAAGAATTGAGGCCTGCAAAGTAAGATCATGTAGCATGGCCTATGGATTTGATCAGTGTTCTTTCAAAATTCCGTCTTTAACTCGTGTGTCAAAGGGTTTTGGAGATGGATCAACGAAGGTTGCTTCGAATGGAGCAAAATGCCCAAACAAAGCTTATGGATTTAAAATTGATTGAAGGAGGCCACATGCCCAAACGAAAGATGTAAACCAAACTTGTATCGAAGCAGGCCAAATGCCCAATCAAAGGATGTAAACCAAGCTTGCATCAAAGGAGGCCACATGCCCAAACGAATGATGTAAACCAAGCTTGCATCAAAGGAGGCCACATGCCCAAACGAAGGATGTAAACCAAACTTGCATCGAAGGAGGCCATATGCCCAAACGAAGGATGTAAACCAAGCTTGCATCAAAGGAGGCCACATGCCCAAACGAAGGATGTAAACCAAGCTTGCATCGAAGGAGGCCACATGCCCAAACGAAGGATGTAAACCAAGCTTGCATCGAAGGAGGCCAAATACCCAATCGAAGGATATAAACCAAGCTTGTATCGAAGGAGGCCAAATACCCAATCGAAGCCTCTGAACCAAAGCTTGCATCGAAAAAGGCCAAATGCCCAATCGAAGCTTGTGAATCAAATAAAACTTGCTCTTCTTTGATTTGATGCTTGAGAGTCCAAAATGATCCATGGAAACTACATGGGGCATTAAAAATCTAATTGTACTTGTGTCAATTCAAACTCTAGTTTTGAGTCATCAGTGTTGAGAAAGTATCTTAAGTTGATTAAACCTTATGCAATCTTGTCCCAATAGAAATCTTGGGAGAAACTTCTTGAGAAATGAGAGGGAAATTTTTGGGGTACAATAGCATGCATGTCACAACTCATATCTTGCTCTGTAACATTTATGATATGGTTCAACGATCTAAGTCATTCACGACATTGATTCCTTCGCTTCTAGTTTAATTTGAATAACATCAATTTATTGACCAAGTCTATCTCATCATTGTTATTTATCATGATGATTGTGACGATGACTCGTCATCATAACAATCATGATGATAAGTGACGATGATGAGGTAGACTTGACTAATAAATTGATGTTATTCAAATTAAACTATAAGAGACGATATAAATGCAATGAATGAATCAGATCATTGGATCATATTCTATAGGTTAAAAAGCGTGAGATGAATTATGAGACAGATGTTATTAGAAAAATATTGATTGATATAAGTTGGTTTTGAAATACAACTTAATTTTCAGACTATAAGTTTCTATTTCAATTTAAGTGAATGTATTTTCAGTGAAGGGTTAGTGAAACAAATAATTTACATACAATATAATAAACTCAACTTTATCTTCTGTCTACCTGCATAAGAATTTAAAGAACAAAATATTGCTAAGTCACAAGAAGCCTCTTTCTTGTGACTTAACAATGTTTTGTTCTTGTTCTGAGAACATTAATCAACAACAACAACATACAACAAAATTTATCAACAACACAACAATAACATACAACAACATCAAAAAACATACATTTTATCAACAAAACAATGACAACATACAACAACACAAGATATAATAAACTATTTCAAGAGCGCGTCTTTTATTGAAAACAATCGTGGAACTGGAATCAATGATGAAGTTAATCATATGAAATATATATATATATATATATATATATATATATATATATATATATATATATATATATATATATATATATATATATATATATATATATATATATATATATATATATATATATATATATATATATATATATATATATATATATATAATATCATTTTTCATCACGGTCGACAAGAAGAACCGTGATAAAATGATTGGACTTTACAACACAGTTGACTAAAATAACTGTGGTGATATACTTTTTGTTGACGATAAAATGGCATATCGAAGGAGTTGAGATTTGAACTTTGTAACTTCTGGTACATTTCACTACGGATTTTAACATTCACCGTAGTGAAATATCTTTTAGTATAAACAAAAAAAAAAACTCAAAAATGAGATTCTACCATGGTTAACGAAAGACCTTGTAATATTATTTGACGAAAGATATTTTCCGTAGTGATGATTGTGATATAAAAGATTTTAGAGATTTTTAAAAAATTAATCAATTTTAAAGTTGATTTTAAGACGAGTAGAAAATGAAGAGAATGACAAGTAGATAATAGACAAAAAAAAAATAGAGAGATGAAAAATCAGAGAAAAATACACCAACCACTATTAAAGAATAAATTTAACAGTTAAATATGTTTGTGGTTCTCTTAAATATCTCAAATTTTATTTTTAATCCTTTAAAATATTTTCTTCAAAGAATGGTCTTCATAAAATTTTTCATTCACACTTTTGGTCCCTCTTGCAATTTAGCATCGACTTTTACAACTTAGCGACTGAATTATTGACTATTTTAATGAAGGTTATTTCATAGAGACTGAATTAGCGTTAGTTTTAGCGACCATTTTTATATTAGGGATGTAAATAAATTTTTTTAAGAGGACTATTATTTAAAAAATATATTTTAAAAGATTAAAAATGAAATTTGAAATATTTAAAAGAACTATAACTATATTTAACTCTAAATTTAATAACACTTAAAACACTAGCAGTAATTTTACACAATCATTAAGTGCTTTCTTATTTTATTAGTTTATTTAATATTCATCATAATCTCTATATAAAGTTTTCAAGCAAATACCTTTTCAAATCATTTCTTCGTATAATTTGTAATATCCATGCCGACCATTAAAGAGTACACTATACGTCAGTTGGGATACCATGTAGTAGAAGGAGTAGACAGAAATAAAATAAAAAATAGAAAAACCTGAAAATATATTTTGAAGCTTTAATTCCCCAACATGTATATTTTATTGTGCTAATGTTTAGTTAGGGATCGGTTATATACTAGTAAGAAATAATAGTTAATCAAGATCCGTATCAACTTACACTCATTGAGATATTATGTCATGTGGGAGTATTGAAATTCGTATCGATTGATTTATAAATTGTCTATGATAATAAGTGAAACATCAATTATGTAACAACCATCCATATTATGAGAATTTCTTTATACATCTTTTAGGATTGGAAAAAAATCTTGAAAATTTGAAAATACTTTTCGAAAATATATCTTCAAACGCACTCAAGTCAAGATATTTCAAAAATACATATTCGAAAACATTCAAAATTAAATTTTAAGGTGAATTCGGAAATACACTTCTGAAAATACCATGTTTTTAACTAGACGTTACATTTTAACATTCAAGTATATTTTCGGAGATGTATTTCCGAAAATATGTAAGTTATACCACCTTACTGCATTTCACTATTTCATTTTATTCATTTGCTTTTCATAACCAAAAGCCTCACAAAAAACTCAATCCATTGTCAATCTACTTTTCATCTCCAAACTAAACTTCAAGTGTTTTATCATGTCAAAGAGAGCATAAAAAGCTGCAATTTAAGGTAAACTTTCCTAATTTTATCTCTCACTTCCTTGGATTGATGCTGACTTTTGAGATGAAAAACTGCGTCACTTCGGAAAAAAAAAGTATTTCAGAAACCCACCTAACATATTTCGGAAATACATTTATGAAACTTCCTGTTACAGAAAAAAATTATTAACAATTTTCCTGTTTTAGCCGGTTTTAGATATGGTGCACCTCGACATGTTTCCCAAGGATATTTCAGACAACGTGAATAGTGATGCTAAGCCAGATGAGGAGAAGAACGACATGAAATCGATTATTATCGACATAGATGTTGAACACCAATTCGCAAATGATCACATTTTCAATAAACGACAACATTTGCTTGAATGAGTTCGAATGAAAGCTAACAAACTCGACTTTGGTGTTGTGATTGAAAGATCTGATAATGACACTAGAAGAAGGCAAGAATTTGTAACCATGAGATGCGACAAAAGTGGAAAATATGTTCTAAAAGTTTTGAAGTTAAAACATGATGACACCGGATCGAGAAAATGTGAGTGTCTGTTCAAATCACACGGATCATGTAGGGTGGATAATACATGGCAGTTTTTTGTCATTTTCGATAAACGTAATCATGCGTTGGACACCAAACTAGAAGGTCATCCAATTGTAGGTCATCATCTGTATTGGGTATCTTAGATCACTCCATTTTGTTTAGGTTTATTTGAAGTCGGTGTGTCCTATTCCAGCTACATCAGTGCAATAGTCGGCACATTCCTCAAGAGAGATAGAAACTTGGTTTGATCATTTTTTGGAAAGGATGACCGAATTCACCAAATTGCCGGAACTTGAGAGAGAATCAAATAGGGAGAAGTATAAGAAAGAATCAGTTTTAGATTTAAGCGGTAACCATTCATTTGGTATATTTTAGAATGTAATCGAACTATTTTTTGTATGTATTGTTGCACAATGTAATCGAATCATTTTGGAATGTATTTATACGATTCAATACATATATAATATATGTATTCAACATTTTATCGATTTATACATTTTATTGATTTATACTTTTATCGATTAAATTGTGCATTTATCTTTGAATGATATTAATTCTCCCAAGATAGAGTTATGTCTCTGCATAATTCGGAAATACATTTCTGAAAGTTAAAAAAACAATCAGAGAATGTTTTAGAAGTGTACTTCCGAAGACACCCTATTTTTGTTTAAAAAAATAAGGAGTTGTTTCGGAAGTGTATTTCTGAAACATACCCTGACACAGGATAAGAGTTCTTTGGACCAAGTTTCTCCAAATCTTCTATAAATGTCTAAACCATTTCTTCAATATCATACACAACAATCAAATATCACACACCACAAATCAGATATGACACAAACATGTCCAGACGTTGTTTTTTTTACTTCAACAGTGAGATGCCACCACTTTAATTTAGGTTATGTGAGTACACACCTCTCGCTGAGCTCATTACCATACTCAACTCTCTCTTGCTATACCCAGAAAGTCGGAAGATAGTCAAGCTCGAGTATCGTTCACCATCACTTGACACTAAAGAAAATGTACAGTTTACCGAGTTTCCAGTGAAGACAGATGACAATTTAAAGGTTACGTGGAATACTTTTCGTTGATACTCTACTAAGGGTCTGATTGAATTGGATGCAAAGATTCAGAGATCCAGTGAAGATGTTATCAAAATGTTGTGACGTCCTCAGTTACCCGTTTATAACAACATATAATGTTAAATTCATGTTTCAATATCTAAGTAATTTTGACTTTCAACGTTAAATTTATGTTATTTCTTATGTAATATCTATGTACTATCAATGTTTCAATATCAATGCTATCAAGGTTTTTGTTTTGTTGAAATCTACCCGTATCTATTTTAGAAATGTACATCGGATTTATAATTTTGAGTATCTTCGAAAATATATTTTCGAATTCACCAAAAAAAAATGAAATTTTATAACTTCGGAAAAACATCTCCGAAATCATCCCATAAAAATGAACTCTAGTGCGTTCGGAGATACATCTCTGAATTCTGAGGATAAAAATAGAATTTCTCCAATAATAATTAAGAAGGTATAAGGATGGAAAAAGAAATTCCCTAAATTATTATAGCTGCAAAAATTTAAGAATTCTGAGCCAACAAAATTTTGTCTAATGGAATAATAGACTACTTGCCCTAGATAAATTCAAATTCAAATTTAATTTCAATTTCAATAATAAGATATGTTGATATTTAATATGTGATAATTTTTTAAAGATTATATCTTATTAAGAGTGGGAATGAATCAGATTGGTTACGAGAGTTTATATACCAAGATGCACCAGAAATTTTGCACTTTTTTCCTTCATCAAGAGGTTAATATATACACCATACAAAATATTAAGACTAAGAACTAACATATCTCCTATTAGTATATTAATTAAGGTAAAAGTAACTCTTCCTAAATATAAATTGTTACTATCTCCGAATAACAAATAAATAGTGTCTCATTAGTAATCTTAACTCAATATTTGCTTCCCTCCTCCTTTTCCTTCTAAGGAGGATAAAGTTTTTGAAAGCCTAACTTACGTAGAAGGAATACATATTGTGTCTTTTCAAAGACTTTTGTAAAGATGTTCGCTAATTGTACCTTCGTAGTAACATATGAGAGAATGATAATACACATATTTACCACATCACAAACAAAATGACAATTTACAACAATATGTTTCGCTCTTTTATGAAATATTGAACTTTGAGCTATATGTATAATGGATTGACTATCACAATTATATGCATCCCTTTTGGAAGACTAGCTCTTAAATCACCAAGTAACTCTTTAAGCCATTTTAGCTCGCATGCAGTCGCTGTCATAGAGTGATACTCAACTTGCACAAAAGAACATAAGATTGTTGGTTTTTTAGTTTTCCTAGACATCATGGAAGAATCAAGTAATACCTGCCACCCTGTCAAAGAACACGTTGTTGTGATAAGTAGCATGCACTTGCTAGAATTACAATGAGTGGCAACTCTTTCTTGTGAAGGATGGTCAGAGGTTTTGGAGAGTTGTTGTGGTGTTAGAGCAAGCTCATGTGAGGATGGTAAAAAGTTCTGTATATTGAAGTTTAATGAGTGAATCAAATATCCTTTTAAATGCAAGGATTAAGGTATTTATAGGAACCTCTTAGGTCCGGATCTTAGAACCCAAGAAAGGAGTAACCACATCTTTCTCTCTCAATGGATAGTTAGTTCCCCTATTATACTATAGAACATGGCCCTCTTTTTTTTCTTTCCTTTCTATACCGTTACTAGGTGGGGGCACGTTATTCCCCACATTTTCATAAGGGGGGTGAGTACTCCAATTCGTGGGTGACTACTTCATAATTTGGTGGCCTTGTGTCACCTCTTTTGTATCCTTTACAAATATACCAGTGCACAATCTCTCAAATGTGATGATTTGTAAAGGGAAGAGTAATTTGGTTTTATACCACCATGCAAAGTTCTAGGTAGAGTTCCTCGTGTGAGACTTTATGTTGAGTCTCTTAAGTGAGACTTTAAGTTGAGTCTCTTAGGTGAGACTTTAAATATAGTTACTCAAGCCAGACCTTAATTTGAGTCACTTAGCCGAGACTTTAAGTAAAGTATTTTAGGAGAGACTTTAAGTAGATTTCCTCAGGAAACACCTTAAGTTGAGTCTCTCGGAAAAGACCTTTAGTTGAGACTCTCAAGAGAGATTTTAAGTTGAGTCCCTCAAGCTAGACTTGAATTTTAGTATGGCTCCTTTGTAATATCAAACTTCTCAATGAACTTTATTTTGATGAAGACAAACCATAATGGCAAGAATGAAAAGATATTGATCAAGCTAAAGTATCAATGGATAAAAGTCTTTGATTCAAGCTCTTGACAAATTTTACAAGGTATAATAACAAATCTTACTATGAACTTAAGTCATAAATGCTCAATGATAAAAAAAAAGTGTTTAAAACTTTTCCAAACTTTTTCTTAAGTTTTCTAAGCAATTTTTGTTTACTTATATGCAATCGATTTACATGTTGGTGCAATTGATTGCATGACTCACATTTTCAACTGTTTTGCTTCTGTTTCTTAGTGCAATCGATTTACACAAGAGTGCAACTGATTTCTCTCTGGTTAAAAATGCTTTTGTTTTAAAGTACAACTGATTTCTCACTGAAAATATTTGAATTTTCTGGCTGTTAGAACCCGTGCAATCGATTTGCATCAAGGGTGCAATCGATTGCTTGCTGAACGTTTTTTAAAAAACTGCAGCTTTGAACATACCTTTTCATAACACCACTTCATGGAATCTTTTCATTTAATCTTGGCAATTGTACATGATTAATTTACATAAACTTATGCTGTTTCAAAGGGGTGTTATGAACATATAAATACTGAAATTTCAAAATCAAAAATAATCTCTTCCAATCAATATTTTTCTGAATTTTCAAATATTCAACTCAAGCCTTTTTCACTTTCATTCAAAAATATTTCTGCATATTTTCATATCTTGTATAACAGAAAACTTTGAGCAATCTAAGTCTTGAGTCATTGTATATCATTGTTATTGGAAGAGAAGATCAAGTTACTGCTAAAATCACTCAAAGTGATTATTACTCTACAAACTCACTCAATCAAAATATTGATGTACACTTTCTTATTTTTCAAGATTGTTGAAAATAAGATTAGTGGTTTTTGTACTCTTGTTTTTTCAGGATTGTTGGAAACAAGTAAGGTCACCTTGAGAGGATTGTTCTCACTATTGACATAGTGAAAATCTAAGAGGATTGTTCTTGGTACAAAAGGATTATTCTTGGTTTCGGTAGTTCTTGTTTAAGTTTGCCAACTATAATGAAATCTCTTTCATGTTGAAAGGGGACTGGATTACTCTCGAACTGTGAGGGAAACCAGGATATCTCGCTTGTGTCTCTTTATTTTTCTGCACTTTACTCTTTCATAAACTCACCATAAACTAGAAAATAATATACATCATCACTAAAACCAGAAAAATTTTAAAGTACCTAATTCACCCCCCCCCCTCTTAGGCGCACTTCATACTTACATCCTTGAGTAACAATTATCTTCAAATGTAATTTCCTCATTTATACTACCTATGAGGGTGGCAAGTATTTTCCAATCGAAATATAACATTTATATTGCCTATAAGGGCAGTAAGGATCTTTCAATAAAAGTCCAACATTTATATTGAATCTGTGGGTGACAAGGATCTTCAAATAGAATTCCATCTTTTATATTTCCTCTAAGGGTGGAAAGGATCTTAAAATAGAAGTTTATCATTTATAGTTCCTCTAAGGGTGGAAAGGATCTTCCAAGAAGTCCAACATTTATATTGCCTCTAAAGACAATAATGATCTTCCAATAGAATTCCATATATTACCTCTCAGAATAACAAGGATATTTCAATGGAAGTTCAACATTTATATGAAATAAGAAACATATTAAGTTAATGTGAATATGGTACTAGACAATTTTTAAGATAGTTTATACATAGGTTTGATAAACGCCTTTTGCCTTTTTGAAAATGAATAACATGAAAAACGAATAGTTGTAATAATATTTTAGGCTAACTGAGTTCCATATTCTTGGGATGTGCCATCCGCTTAGCGCTTCAAGCTTTTAGGCTTCATGAGGTTATGTATCACCCTCTCAGTTATATTTTAGCTTCCACCATTGGGCTAGCACAACAAACTGCCAGAGCATAAGGTCTTCCTCTAACATTTCTCTTGGGACCACCTTTGAGTTGTATCTTCTGGCCGCCCTTCTCTAATGTGGGTGACATTTCGGGTCTCGTCAATTAAGTCAGCTACACACTTGACTCTTGCTTCTTTCTCTTCTTTATTAAATTGTGAGCACGTCCACGTGGGTGCGTAAATTTTGACATGCAGCATGGCGTTGGCATCGCATACCATTATAGATGGAGTCTTTTTGGTGGTTGAATGAAGGGTGGTGTGATATGACCATATTACTTCGTGGAATGGTTCATCCTATAGCCCTTTTAGATTCATCCAACTTGTTCTTTATTCTGCCTAATATCACTTTCTTTGCTGAATCTTCCTACGTGTTCACCTGTGGATGGATAATAGAAATAAAATTTGTTTGTACTTTAAAGTCGTGAAAGAAATTAGAGCTAGAAAATTGAGTATTGTTATCTGAAATTATAACTCATGGAAAATCAAATTTGCACATGATCTGCTGCCAATTGAAGTATTAGACTCTTCTTGTTGCGATCTTGAAGATGGATTCAACTTTTATCCATTTTGTGAAGTAATCTACTCCAATGATCCAGAACTTCAGATGGTCAAACACCAGTGGAAAAATACCTAAAATGTCCACACTCATTGGTAAAATATAAAAGGCGATGTGGCAGAATAGAAGATCCCAGCCGATGCATGATGTAGATTGGTGTTTTCTGGTATTTTTGCATGTTTTGACAAATGTTGCAATATCCTTAACCAAAATGGGACAATAATAGCCATCCATTAGCAATTTTTGGGCCAATGCTCACACACCAATGTGATTTCCACAAGTCCTCTAGTGTACCTCTGTGAGGACTAGGGATATTTTGTGTTCTCCTATACATCTCAGCATGGGGGAGACCCTTCCCATCATATAAAGTTTCCATTACCATGGTGTACTTTGTTGCACGTTTTCAAATCTTTTTGCTTATAACTCCTTTAGTAGAACTTCATATGAGTATAGATAACGTATTTTAGGCTTCATCCAACTTGTAGTTCTGGAAACTTCAAGAGTGTTGGATTCATCTGTCTCAATACTAGGGGATATAAGAGTATCTCGAATTACAGTACAATAATGCCATAATCTTTTTATGCTTTCAAGCTTGGAGAGAATATCATACTCAACACATGTGATTTAATACTTCCTGTGGGGATATATTGGATATCATACTCAGACAACTCAATCGACCAAGCTACTATCCTCCCTGCATTATTTGACTTTTTCAAAACTTGTCAAATGGGGTAGTTGGTTTCTACCATTAACTAGTTCCCTTACAAGTAGGGTTTGAGTTTCCTTTAATTAATCATGACCACAAAGGCGAGCCTATTAATGTTTTGCTACATGGCCTTAGCACCCTTAAACACCTTTCTCAGAAATAGACAGGTTGCTCATGTTTATATGTCTCTTGCATGAGCATATAACCCATTGCCTGGTCCGTAACAAATATATAAAGGTAAAGGGGTGAACTCGTTATAGGACGCCTCAATATGGGCGATGATGCCAAAAATTCCCTTAATTTGGAGAAATATTCCTCCCACTCTCTTTTCCACTAAAACATCTCCCTCTTCATCAAAGTGGAAGAGAAATGGAAAGTCTTGCCATGTACATAAGAAAGGAAATGAGCTAGGGAGAATAAGCATCCTATTAGTTGCTAAACTTATTTAATGTTGGATTGGGTTCTCATGTTGATGATGGCCCGAAACGTATATGGATTCGCCTATATCCCTCTCATGGTTAGCATGAATACTAGAAATTTACTTGTTAGCACGTCAAAAGAGCACCTACCGAGATTTAAGCATATGTGGTACATCTACACTGATTCCAGGATGTCCTATAGATCTACAATGTGGCTCTTCCCTTCTGATTTAATGGTCATATCATCAATGTAGACTTCCAAGTTCCTCCCTATCTGCTTTGAGAACACAACATCCATGAGCCTTTGGTAGGTGGTGCCCATGTTCTTTAGTCTAAAGGGAATAATGTTGTAGTAATAAATACCATGGTTGGACATGAAAGTTGTCTTAGATGCTTCTTCAGGATCCATCTTAATCTGATTGTAGCTAGAATATGCATCCATGAAGCTCAAAGTTTTGTATTATGAGGACCCATCAATTAGACGATCTATATTAGGGAGCGAATATGGGTCTTTGGGGCAGATGACATTTAGATTAGTGAAGTCAGCACACATGCACCATTTTTTGTGCCTTTCGAACAAGGACTATGTTAGATAACTGGGAGAAATATTTTATTTCACTGGTAAAGCTAGTGCTTCTCAGCTTGTGAATTTTTTCATCGATGGTCGTCCTCTTCTCTTCACCCGCCTTGCATTTTCTTTGAGAAAACTAGTTTCATTGTGTATTCAATAGCGAGGCGATGTCTAATCACTCAATGTTAGAGGATGCCCAGGTGAACAAGTCAAAGTTCCTTCTCAATAGGTGACCAACTCCTACTCATCCTCAAAATCATATAGGGAGGTGCCTATCTTGGTAACTTAATGGTCCAAGGGTCACACCTGGCCCTCTTTTAGGTCCTCGGTGGGAGTGAGCCATTAATTCTCTATATCCAGGATCCCAACTCACATCTACTTTTTGTACGTCAAGCTTTGGGTGGTGTCTACGATGATTTGTTCCCTTTTAATTTATATGATACTCTGGTAACGTTATATGGTGACCTAACTACAAGAAAAAAAATAGGGTTTACGATACATGAGTTACGACACTTACCCATAAACAACCCTAATTTCTCATCTACGATGGTTTTTATGGCTGTTAAAGCCAACCATCCCCTATTTTTTGGTTAATGAAGGTAAAATATATAAATTACCTTTTGGTAAAATGCACAAGCTAGATTTCATATCCTACAACGGTTGCAAGAACTGAATTCGCTCAAATTTCACGACCGTTCTCCATCATCTGCCATGTTCCTATACATCAATTTTTCAATTCACGCGGCTATGATTTCCAATTTCTACAGCCCTTTCATTTTCTTTCAGAACTGTAACTCTTTTCCATTTTTCTATCCAAACTAAAACCACATTCCATTTTCCTAAAATTGTAAAACTTTCTCGTTCTATCGAATCTCTGAATCATTCTTCTCGCACATCTCATGTACAAAGAAACTCAGTTAAGGTATGTTTTCTCGCATTTTTATGTTTTGTCTTTCTCTGAAGATTTTGTTTCGATTTGGGGATTTAGGGTTTATTAATTTTAATGCCCATAGAATCATTTATCGATTATGTTTATTTTGATTTTTGGATTTAGGTTTTATTCGTTTTATTTCCAAACTACTGATACTTCATATGTCTATTCCAGGCAGATTTTTTTGGTAACAGAAGATCATTTTTATGTCTAATGTTAAAAGATTACCTATTGTGATTTACCTACTATCAATTTAAGTGAATTCATACATGAAAGTTGCTTACATTTCCTTCGATTTTGTGATATTTTCTTTGGTATTAAACTCATTATTAACTGTAATATACTGAAGAAAAGATTTTGTGTGCCACTATCTGTATTAAAAGGTCATGGCCACCATTGTAACTCGTGGATTCTACACTCTTGGTTCTTTTACATGAAAGCTTGAGTGGTGGTTCATTATAAAATAAGTGATATAAGTATAGATCTACATAGATGACTGTCGTGATTATATGCAAACCTGAAAGATGAAGGAGTTGTGATCAATCATATTTAATTGACATTCATGATGCAGATGTGTCCATGACAATTTTTATTGATTAGGTTCACTTTTTATTTTCATTTGAGACACGACTCATGTATCATAAGATATTATTAACCATGGGTTGTTTTAATCCTTTAGTCCTCTATTTTACAATGTCACAACCCCATTTTCTTATGCATTTTTTGGGTGATCATGCACTCTCAACGACTTGTAGTCACTACTATATTTTTATAGCATCTAAACTTAAATCTTCTTGTCATCCTATCTAGTTCCAGTGGGCCATGGCTGCTTTCTGGTTCACTGGCTAGAATGCTCTTAATTGACTGTGAGCAAAACAGTAGTGACTAGCCTTTGACAATATCTGGTATGGCTAACAATATCTTTCATGCATTCTTCTGCCTATCTATGAATTCATGTGTTGATTTGATACTAATTTTATTTTGTATTCTTTCTTTTGTCTTTTACTCGATACACTTGTATAGACGACATTGCAACTTAGGGGACTCAATATGTTGGATCCTTTTATAAAAGCTAGAACCAAAAAATCAAAAACTCAAATCAACCACTCAAAACAATAACCTAAATAAGCAACTCAAAACAAAAGGATAGATAAAACAACAAACCTAAGTCAACAACTCAAAACAACCTAAATCAGCATCTCAAAGAAGCAAACTTTGAATAAGTAAATCAACCAAAAATAGAATAGTGACTTTAAATCAACCATATTAAGCTTTTCCCTTACCATCACGGATAACAAGGAGAGGTGATAAAGACTCATGAAGATGGATAGTTTGATCAAATGAACAAAATCCAAAAATAAAGACTTAAATTAGAAGGATATAAATAAACACATAAATAAATGATGAAATCAAAAAACCTAAAATTATTAAGCATTAATCAAACATTGAGATTAGAAACATTAAGAAGAAGAAAGGTAAACTTGAAGGTGGGTAAGATCATGACTCTTCAAGTTGATTTGTAGATACATAGGTGGTGATGAATGAGGCCAGTGAAGTGATTTGAGGGAGATGAAAGAAGGTGGGGCGATGGAGGTATAATTAGGGTTTGTGAGGTGAGCCTCTAATGAGAGAGCGGATAGAGATTGAAGGAATGGGAGAAAGTGAGGTGTGGTGTATCTCACTTTTGAGTGACTATGTACTCGAGAATTAAACCCTAATAAAAAATTATGTAGTTTTCTTAGGTTAATCCGGAGGGTTAGGTTACCCGTGGTTTCGTTTCTTTCACCCAGACCCGCCCATGTTAAATCAGACAAAACCATTTGTTTGTCCTACTAAATCGATGGCCCAAATGAATGCGCCCAAGATGTTTTTTGTTTCGATTTATTGTGGATTGGGTAGGGCCACATTGTTTGTTCGACCTTAGTCATATATTAGCAAGGGCTTGAGAGGGAACTGTTCTATACCAACAAGAATAGCCATCAATCGACAACTCAGGGGGAAATACAATTCATATGGATTTTTTCAACACTGGTGTAGCGGTAAAAAGTTGAGACTAAGCCATTGATTGACTTAACTCTTAATAGTGAAAGTCGCCACCACACTTTATTATTTCCAAAGGAATGAGAAAAGAGCGAATAAAACCAAAAGTAATATAGAGATCAAGGTAAGGGGGTTGGTTATGCAAAGAGAAGGTATTAACATCCTAAACATCTAAAGTAGTCCGCAGGAACCTCTTTGAAAATCTGTGTATTTTGGATAAAAGAAGAATGGATAAAATAAATTATGGAGATAAGAAAATAAGTATATTTTACAAATTTTTTTTTTTGATAAAGCTTCCAATGAGCTCTAGGCCTACATACCAACAACGTGCAATGTTGAAATCAAAATCCATGTAGTTCGGGTAAAAAAGACCAAAATTGGTGTGTTGGTTAATTTTAAAGAAAAGGTTTTAAAGTAAAAAAGCCAAAGCGGAAAAATGATTTGAATTTTTTGTAATTATTAAAGAAAGAAATCATATCTTGATTAAGATTTATTGATGACTTTATTAAGAAAAGAGTTTTAAAAAAGACATGGACCTAAGTCTAAGTTTTTTTTTGAAAGTGGTTCAAGTTAGAAAATAAGAATCATTTGAAAAAGAGGGAGAATATTTTGAAATTAAAGAAGATGGGAGAAGATAAAGAGATCATCCTAAAGCAGAAAGTAAAAGCTAAGGTAAGGAAAAGTTTAACCAACAGGAAGCTAACACTTGATATAATGAAGTCAATGTAGAATTCTCATTCTTTGGACTAAAGCCACAAGTACCAATTTGACCAAGAGCATATCAATCATCATGTGAAAATAAATCACAAGTAAGGAATTATCAAAGAAATCCAAAATTTTAAAATTCAAAGCAAGGTCTTTAATATTGAGCCATGAGCCATATAGATCACTTAAAGCCAACATAACAACACCTGCACACAGAAGATTTCTCA
Organism: Vicia faba; assembly: GCA_948472305.1. Taxonomy (NCBI): domain Eukaryota; kingdom Viridiplantae; phylum Streptophyta; class Magnoliopsida; order Fabales; family Fabaceae; genus Vicia; species Vicia faba. The sequence goes on along the minus strand of OX451737.1, from coordinate 1,642,262,749 downwards.
ATACACAAGCTGAATAACAATAAGGCAACACAAAGCCCAAAGGTCCCAGAGTCTCCAAGTATCAAGGATTCTAATCCTAAGTCTAAGAGGTTCACAACTCCAATACGCCAAGGATAGTAACCAATAGTTCATAAAGAGCCTTAGGTTTTTTTAATGTTCAAGTTAGTTATTAAGTGTCTTCAAAAGAAAAAAGAAAAGCTCAAATGAGCAAAGAAGAAATGACACAAAAATAAATGCTCAAGTGAGCAAAAGTCAAATGGCATGAGATGTAAATGCTAAATGTAAAAGGTACATAAAAGTAAAGACATAAAATAAATTCATAAAGTAAAGGAATAAAGTAAAATTAATTTTTAATGAGTTAGAAGTTAATGGTTAATGGTCAAAGGCATGATCAATGATGATTGAATGATGTTCTTGGACCAAGAATAATGAAAACTCATTAGAGAATTGATAAAACAAAAACCTCTTAACAACGTTTCAAAGGTATTGGACCCAAGCTAATCAATCAACCATACTTGGACATTCAAACATAAAGTTTGGGCCACAAATCATCATTTAAAGAAAAATAAGAAGAAAGGGATAAAAGAGGTGGAATCCATAATAAATGATCAATGATGATTGAAGATTGAACTTAGGTCAAAGTTAATGAAGACTTGTTAGAGAATTTATAGAATCAAAGTCTCATAACAATAAGCTTCAAAGGTTTTAAACCATAGTCCAATAATCAATCATACTTGTACCTTCAAACATAATTTGGGTCACTAATGATCATTTAAAGGAAAAAAAGCAAGAGATGAGGTGAGGATGGAGGGGAATGTCATAGTGGAACCATAGCCTCAGATGAACCAAAAGAAGGGTCTCAATTATCATCAACATTATTCATCCATTTTGGTGGATTTTTCTTTTCAACCTATTAACACCCAAGATCCAATAAGGTTGAGGAAATTGACCCAAAGTATGACCAAATATCATAATGTCAGTACCAATCACAAAAAAGAAAATAAAATGTAATAAAACAATTAAAAAATATTTAAAAATAGTTAATTAAATGGAATTAATTGATGAAATACACAAAGTATATCAAAACATCAAATAATAACACTAAAAAATTACCAGAGGTCAAACATAAGTCAAGAAATGTTGACAAAATTTTCCAGAATTTTAAAAGGTCAGAAACTAATTTTAAAAATGCAAAAATTATTCAAAATAAATCAAAAATCACAAAAAATAGCAAAGTTAGAAATAAAAATCAAATGAGGTCACCATAAGTTTTGAAACTATCCTTGGATCATTCCATAATTTTTCTAGAATTTAAAAAGTATTAAAATTATTTTTAAACCAATTAAAATAAAGCAAACAATCCAAAAATTATAAAAAATAGAAAACATCAAAATAAAAATATGAAAAAATATTCATAAATTCAGAAATAATTCAAAGTATTTTTTTTTGTAATTTTTTCATAATTTTTGGATAAAAAATAAAGGAGTTATAAAATTTTAAAGATAAATGAATTAAAAAAAAAGAAAAAGAATAAAGATCAGAAAATATAAGAAACATTGTGTTGTACCCAAAAATTTCCCCTCTCGATTCTAAGGACTTTTCTCACAAAGATTCTCAAGATTTAAGTTTGCACAAGTGCACTGGGATTTTCCAGTACCAAAATTAAAAGGAAACTATCAAAAAGGGAGAAAACAGATAAAAATAACATTTTGACAAATTTGGAGAAGAAAATAAGTCTCCTTCGATTTGGCACCCTTCGATTGACTTTTGGCCTCTTTCGATTGCTCAAAATGGCTGCTAACGTGCCTCTTTCGTCTGGGAATGCGACTTCTTGTTGCAGGCCTTTCGATTGGGCAAGTATGCTGCCTGCATGCTTTGAATCCCAAGTTTGCTGGCCTCATGTGCCCCCTGCAAGGCAAACTCTTCGATTGGACAAAATAGCTGTCTGCAAGCCTGCTTCGATTTGGATAAGTTTTGCTGCATACAAGCTTTCGATTGAGTCACAAATTCCTTCTTGCATGCAAGAGGTGCCCACAAGACCAGCAGGCACAAGGCAAAAAGCCTTATGTAGCCTCCTTCGATTCCAAGACAAAAGGCTCCCTTTTTAGCATCCTTCAATTTGCACTTTTTGCCTCCTTTGTGCCTCTTTCGAATCTGGGAATTTTGGCCTCCAGCATGTATCTTTCGTTTGGGCACATGAATCCTTCAACACAAGGTTTTGGTCAAACCTTTCGTTTGGACATTATAGCCTCTTACATGCACCTTTCGTTTGGCCACATGTGACCCCTGGAAAACAAACCTTCAATTGGACAAAAGTACCTGCATGTAAAGCTTTGATTGGAATGTGGATCCCCTTCGAATCAACTTGCTTCGAATCCAAGTTGAGTCATTCAAAGCAGTTTTCGTTTGAAGTAAATCTGAGGAAAATCTCATGACCAACTACTTGACAAGCTATGTTACTTCAAAATCTTCACACGATCAGAGTTTTACATACAAAATCGAAGCATTATCCGTTAGATATTACTATTTTTGGAAGAAATGACGAAAAACTATGTTATCTATTTTATAAAGGTTATTTTAATCACCAAGTCAGCTCCTTGAGCCCCCAAAATTTATTTTGTCTGAGCACAAGCAAAGTCAAGATCAAAAGCATGGGTCACATCTTCTGCACCCCAACAGGCCCCCCACTTGTACCCTTCACGCTTCATATTTTATTATTTTACAAGGCTGACTATTGAAAAGATGTCCATTCTTTTTCTCTATAAATAGAGGAACTTTTGCAAAGCTAAGAGAGGATTTTTTTTGGCCAGAGGAACGAATCTCTAAAGTATCCCAAACGCTCAAACTCTCAAACTCCCAAACTCTAAAAAATCTCAAAACTCTCTGATCCTCCAACTCAATAACTCTCAAAACTCTAAAAAAAATATCAAACCCCTTTGTTACATCAGTGAGCCTTTTGATTCACCTCCCTAACCCATATATAGCAGCCTTTCGGTTCACCTTCCTAACTCATATATATCATCCTTTCGATTCACCTTCCCCCCAACTTCCATACACCAGCTTTGGAACACTCCCAAAGCCCTCAAAAACCACTCAAGGAAGTCAGTGAATCCTTCGATTCACTCCTAACCTCCATATACCAACCTTCGATTCGGTGACCTTTTTCCAAGCAAAGCAATAACTGAAGTAGTTCCAGGGAGATCCCAACCAAGACTAATCCATCATCAAGCCATACACAGCTCATTCGACTGGAACTTCAAGAGGTAAGTCTTTTCTTAACTTGAAACTTTTTTTGTTCTAGCTTCATTTGTACATACATTGTAAAAGAAAAAATGTAGACATTTCTAGACTATGTTTTAATTTTCGATTCTGACTACCTGTATGTTGAAAACCCAACCTTAGTTTAGTTATGCTTTGGACTTTGAGATCCATTAGTTTTCATGCTAACCCCTGGATTGTAGTTATATTTGGATATTGTATTTTTAGACTTTAAGACAGGTTTGTTGTACCCTTCGATTGGCTAGTTGCACAAGCCTTTCGAATCATACTCTGAGGACCCAATATGCTTACAAAGGGTCAGCAAGGAACCTGTGACAAAGTATGAGTGCTGCTGCTTGTGGGCCTTAAACGAAGGCCAGAGCTTGCTATTTCCAGGCCTCAAATGAAGGTTAGAACCTGGCTGTTTCCAGGCCCAGGTGAAAGGTGTGACCACCTTGATTCCAACTCTCAATTGAAGGAGACACAAAAGCAAATCGAAAGACATGACCCTGTTGGTGTCTGCCTAATCGAAAGACCTGACTTTGCTGACTCCATGCCCCAATCGAAGGAGGCCAAGAAATGAAAATCAAAGAATGCTCTAGCCTGGATCGAAAGAACTCATTTTTCTTGCTTCTATCTTATTTTTGCTTCTATATTTTCATACAATTCGATATGGTTGTAATAGTGTAGGATTTTATCTTTCTGCATTTTATTGCTTTTGTATGCTTGTTAGTAAAATAAGGAATGTATGGAAAGATAAAAACAACAAATAGACAACCCAAAAATCAAAGACTAAATGCATGCAATCAAATACACTTTGCACACATGCACCCTTAGGGTAATCTCACTTGTCGCCTATCGGAAAAATAATCATGTCCCCCGAATATGGGCATTTTAGCAAAGACCCTCGATAAAAGATCGTAGTCCCTCGATGACCCTCGATGTTGCTTCGGTAAACGATCTAGTCCCTAAACGATATTGCTAAAACGTCCCATAGGTTGCCTTCTATGACTATACAAACTTCCCACGCTCGTCCCTTCACATCCAACGACGGGGATTCTTACCAAAACAATGGTAAGATAGCAACATCTAAAGGAGGAGGAAAAGAACATCTAAGACCTTTTGAGTAGGTAGATTTGCTCCTAGTTGCTCGCTTGCTCACAACAAAAACATTTCATACACCAACACTCTCATTTTTAAACATTTTCAAAAGACAACACTTTGTATGCGTTCTTATAGAAACGAGAGCCATTACAAAGACACCTTTTCAAAATCACTTTCAAAAACACAGTCCACAAACACCTCTTTGAACTATTTTCGAAAAAAACACTTTGTACGCGTTCTTATAGAAACGAGAATCATTACAAAGACATTTTCAAAATACTTTCAAAACCTACACCACAAGCACATTCAAATAAAAGCAAGTAATCTAGAAAGCAACTAAGAGCCCGTAGATAACTACGGATGAAAAGGGTGCTAATACATTCCCTTTTCATAATCTACCCGCCAAACTCAAGAAAACATCTCTAAAGGTCTTTCATGTTCTTTTCAGCCTTTCCTTTTGGATAAAAGAAAATTCAGTGGCGACTCTTGCTATCCACAACAATTGCGATCAAACGAAAAACACCAAAGTCAGTTCTCCCACCGCGTTACAGAACTGGAGAATCTACTGGGGACATGTATTAAAAGTGGGGTTACCTTAGGGATAGATCCCCTTTAATTGCTTTCATTTGTTTGACTTGTATGCTTTACATTTTGGGTTTTTGTTTGGGTTACTGTTAAAGATCCTACACCCGGATCTGGGGGCACCTTTTTAGGTAAGTAGCAATAAATCATGGAAGTTGTACATCTTAGACCAATATGGATAAAGTGATAGCTACATTAACGTGATACTTTGGCTTGTAGTAATGTTCCTTGAGTCAGTCAAGGATGACATTAGGCTTCCTTAGCGTCATTAAGCGCTAACTGATCTTTAGAACCTTTTAATTGACTCACCCTAAGCCACTAGAAAGTAGTGAGATGGCCGGCTTTGGTTTCGACCGAAGATTGGTTGATACTCGATGCTACACTAATTGAGATTGGACTTTTGGGATAATCTAACCGCAATACTTCGGTGCTTGAGCTAGAACAATGCCTAAAAGAAAGGTCAGTGATATGAGACTCCTTAGAACACATTACTTTTAAAGACTCACACAAGCCTTTAAGCCTAGGGTCTTATGTGTGACTTTGCTTGATATGTCTGTGATTTCAAAGCATAACCATAACATCATGAACATCATGACATACATGCTAACCATTTCAAGGGGCTAGAGATTTATCTTTCCTTTTTGTTTTGTAGGGTATGGATTCAACTCGCAGAAAGACCATCGAATCAATTTTGTAGAGGTCCATCCCAAGCTCAAAGAATTGGTCTTGAGAATTCCCGAGAGCTCATCGTTCAATAAGAGATATGGTCACTTGCTCAGTTTGGTTACTACCGGGTTTGATGAAGGCCTCATGAGTGTTCTGTTCCAGTTCTTCAACCGTAAACACCATTGCTTCACTTTTCCAAATTACCAGTTAGTGCTTACGCTGGAAGAGTTCTCCAAAATACTTGGGTCACCTATATTGGAGCAAGTACCTTTTACCGGCCTAGAACAAGATCCAGTTGCTGAAAGTGTCTCCATAGCCTTGCATTTGAAGCCATCTGACATTGAATCCAATTGGGAAAGAAGAAGTGGAGTTAAAGGTCTCCTTGCAAGTTTTCTAATGAAGAAAGCTCAGATATTCTTAGATGCCATGAGTTACCATGCCTTTGAAGATGTCCTAGCTCTATTAATCTATGAATTGGTTATATTCCCCAATTTAGACCAGTTTATAGATGTCAGTGCCATCAACATCTTCCTTGCTCGCAATCCAGTGCCTACATTGCTCGGAGACGTGTTGCATTCACTCCACACTCGAACTATGAAGAAACGAGGGGCTCTTATGTGTTGTACGCCTGTGCTCTATCAGTGGTTTATTTCGCACCTCCCTCGGTCAGTAATGAAGAATGAATCAGGCTTGAGGTGGAATCAAAGGATAATTTCCCTTTCTCACTCTGATATCTATTGGTGCCCTCGCTCTCAAGAAGATATCTCTTTTATTGATCGCTACGGAGAATTCCCTAATATGCCACTTCTTGGCATTAAAAGAGGCATCACTTACAACCCTTATTTGGCCCTATGCCAGTTCAGTTACAACCGGAGGGATGGTCCCCACGAAATGCTCATACAGGGTATTGTGTTTGACTATTCGAATAACCTGGAAGGTCATCGCCAGAGGTTCATTCGCGCTTGGGGCATGGTAAAGAAGACCGATAGTAGTACTTTGGGATGCAAAAACTCTATCCCTTTGGAGCCTTATCTCAGATGGGTACGAGCTCAGGCTCAAAATCTCATGATGTCGTATGATACTATTCTGCTAGTGATCTCAGAGTCTGTTGATCAAAAAGACGAACCTCACATCATTTCTCATCCTGATATGCCAATAAGCTTCGAAGAGTTGCAAAAGTCATGGATACAACTAAAAGAAGAACGAGACACTTTCTAAGCTTAATTCTACGTCAGTGAGAAGAAAGTTCTAGAACTCACTAAGCAGCTTCATGTGGAGCAGAATCTGAACGCCTACATCGCACCAAAGAGGATGCGCTCAACTTTTTTGTCTTAGGAGTTTTTGTATTTTATTTCTTTCATTGTAATCCCAAAGAGGCATGATGTACTCAAACTTGGATTTATTAATGCAATGTGTGTTCCTTTTTTGTATAAAGCAAATTTAAATCTCTAACTTCCTTGAAATCATTTGCATATGCATCTTCATTCATCATAACACATACAAGTTTCTTACAACAGGTCTCCTTATCTTTCTACTGTTTATTTCAGTGAAATGGATATTGAACAGACAGTAAAAGATCTTCAGGCGCAAAACGCTCAGTTCCAACAAATTTTCTTGACTCTGACAAAAGGACAAGAGGATTTGAAAACTTTGCTGATCAAAGAAAAGAAGAAGAAAGCGGAGAAATCTGCTGGTGTTTTGAATCTGGGAAGAAGGTTCCAAGGACCAGCCAGACGGACCCTAGACTTTGCAACATCATCGGGTGAAGGGGACAATCAAGAAGGAAAAAACAAGGAAGTGACTGACCATCCAGAATCTGAAGAGGAAGAAGAGGTTGATTACTCTGAAGAGCAGTATCCTCCAGCTGACGACAAATACAAATAGTTTGAAGATCGCCTAAATGCTATGGAGATCCAGAGGGTACCCGGATTAGATTTTCAAGAGTTAGGACTTGTCTTAGGGGTTGTCATACCGCAGAAATTCAAGGTCCCTACTTTTGCTAAATATGACGATGTCTCTAGTCCAAAGCTACATTTAAGGTCATACGTCAGGAAAATTCAACCCCATACTGCCGATAGGAACCTATAGGTACATTTCTTCCAAGAAAGCTTGTCAGGGACGCAGTTGGATTGGTTCTATCAGTTGGAAGGGACCAATATTCGTAATTGGGAAGACTTGGCTAAAAGGAAAGCTGGTGAGAAAGATTCTCAGATCCTTGCCTAAAAGGTTTGCAATGAAAGTGACTGCTATAGAGGAAGCTCAGGATATCTGCAACTTAAAGGTTGATGAACTCATTGGGTCACTTCAGACATTTGAGATGGGGATCAGTGACAATGTTGATAAGAAAAACAAGAGCATAGCCCTTGTATCCAATACTGAAGATGAAAGCAAGGAGAGTGATGAAGAGAATATCTCAGAAGCTATAACTATGCTTGGAAGGCAGTTCAACAAACTCATCAAGAGAATGGACCCAAAGTCAAGGTCAAATGTCAAGAACATTTCCTCTGACATTAGCAGATCCTATGACTCCAGCAAAAGAACTAAGTCTGAAGAAAGGGAAATCAAAGCAGAGGAATCCAATGCCATGGATGTGAGGGATATGGGCACATTCGAGCTGAATGTCCTACCTTTATAAAGAAACAAAAGAAAGGAATGTCTGTTACTTGGTCTGATGGTGACTCAGAAAGTGACTCTGAAGAAGAATCTGCTAAACTAGTTACTGCACTATCTGGTGTTTGTAACTCTGATAATGATTCTAGTAATGAGGTAGTGACATTTGAAGAACTTGCTGACACCTACAAGAAGCTATGTATCAGAAGTGCTGAAGTATGTCAGCAAAATGAGAAACAGAAAAAGCTCATAGTGAAGTTGGAGGCTGAGAAGAAGGCAGACACTGCTACTATAAGCCATCTCAAAGGTGAAGTTCTAATGTTAAACTCCAAACTTGATCAAATGACTAAGTCTGTCAAGATGTTAACAACTGGAACTGACAAGTTGGAAGAAATCCTTCAGGCTGGACAAAATGCAGGAAACATGTCTGGTCTAGGATTTGTGGCTGCAAAGAAATCTGCTATTGACAAGAAGAAGACCAGGCCTGATAAACAAATGTCAAAGCAAATGTCACAAAATAGGACTCAACATCAAGAACAGAGAAATATGAAGAAAAAGTATAAAAGATGGAGATGTCATTATTGTGGGAGGTTTGGTCACATAAAGCCATTCTGCTTCAGATTATATGGATATCCTAATCAGACCCCATGTGTCAAACCTAAGACTAACAAGGAACCATACACTCAACAGTGGAAGAAAAAGACTGCAGCCCTGATAGCTCACACCTCCCTTAGAGTTTCTGCCAAGGAAGACTGGTACTTTGACAGTGGATGCTCTAAACACATGACTGGAATCAAGAATCTGCTGAATGATGTCAAACCTCATACTACTAGTTATGTCACTTTTGGAGATGGTGCTAGAGGAGAAATTAAAGGAGTTGGAAACTTGTACTGTCCTGGAGTTCCAAACCTAAATGAAGTGTTGCTGGTAAATGGTTTGACTTCTAATCTCATAAGTATCAGTCAATTATGTAATCTAGGATTCAAGGTCAACTTCACCAAGTCTAAATGTCTTGTAACTAATGAAAAACAAGAAGTTGTAATGAGAGGAGCCAGATCAAAAGACAACTGTTACTTATGGGAGTCTGAGAACACTAACTACTCTTCTGTATGCTCTATAGCCAAAGAAGAAAAGGAAGTGAAACTGTGGCACCAAAAACTTGGTTATTTACATCTTAGAGGGATGAAAAAGATCATATCCATGGAGGCTGTCAGAGGGATTCCAAGGCTTCAGATTGATGAAGGGAGAGTCTGTGGTGAATGTCAGGTTGGAAAGCAAACTAGAATGTCACATCCAAAGATAAGACATCTGACCACATCTAAGGTGCTAGAACTCCTACATATGGATCTGATGGGTCCCATGCAGGTGGAAAGTCTTGGTGGAAAGAGATATGCCTATGTTGTTATCGATGATTTTTCCAGATTCACCTGGATAAACTTCATTAGGGAAAAATCTAATGTATTTGATGTATTTAAGGAATTGTGCAAAAGAATTCAGAGAGAAAAAGAAGGATGCATTGTCAGAATCAGAAGTGATCATGGCAAGGAATTTGAAAATAGTAAGTTTGATGAGTTCTGTTCCTCAGAAGGAATCAATCATGAGTTCTCTTCACCTATAACTCCTCAACAAAATGGAGTTGTGGAAAGGAAAAACAGGACTATACAAGAATCTGCCAGAGCAATGATACATGCCAAGAAGCTTCCTATTCATTTTTGGGCTGAAGCTATGAATACAACATGTTATGTCCACAACAGGGTCACCTTGAGAAAGGGAACATCATCCACTCTTTATGAACTATGGAAAGGAAGAAAGCCTACAGTGAAGTACTTCCATGTCTTTGGGAGCAAATGCTATATTCTGACAGATCGTGAACAAAGGAGAAAGATGGACCCTAAAAGTGATGAAGGAATATTCCTAGGATACCCTACCAACAGCAGAGCATATAGGGTGTTCAATTCCAGGACCAAAGTTATGATGGAGTCTATAAATGTCATAGTCGATGATCACCATGAGGAAACAAATGTCCCATATGATGTTGAGACATTCTTTGAGACTTCAACACAAGTGTCTAAAAAGGATGATGTGCCTAATCCTACTCCATCAGAGTCTGAATCAAAGGAAGCTAACAAAGATCCTTCCATCAGACATCAGAAAGATTATCCTAAGGAACTCATCATAGGAGATCCTAATAGTGGAGTCACTACAAGATCTAGAAAAATCATCACAAACTCTTGTTTTGTGTCTAAGATTGAACCAAAAAATGTTAAAGAGGCTTTGACTGATGAATACTGGATTGGAGCAATGCAAGATGAATTGAACCAGTTCAAGCAACATGAAGTATGGGAGTTAGTTCCTAGACCAGAAGGAACAAACATCATTGGCACAAAGTGGATCTACAAGAACAAGTCAGATGCTGAAGGAGTTGTCACCAGGAATAAGGCAAGGATTGTTGCTCAAGGATAACTCAAGTTGAAGGGGTTGATTTTGATGAGACTTTTGCTCCTGTAGCCAGACTGGAATCAATCAGACTTCTCTTGGGAGTTGCTTGTCTCCTTAAGTTCAATCTGTTTTAGATGGATGTGAAGAGTGCCTTCCTAAATGGGTACTTAAATGAGGAAGTGTATGTGGAACAACCTAAAGAATTTGTGGATCCAAACTGTCCTGATCATGTCTACAAATTGAGGAAAGCATTATATGGTCTGAAACAAGCTCCTAGAGCTTGGTATGAAAGGTTGACAATGTTCCTCACTGACAAAGGATACAGGAAATGAGGTTTGGATAAAACTCTTTTTGTCAAGGATGAAGGAGGAAAGATAATGGTAGCTCAAATTTATGTTGATGACATAGTATTTGGAGGAATGTCAGATAAATTGGTTAAACATTTTGCTAACCAGATGCAAGCTGAATTTAAAATGAGCCTCATGGGAGAATTGACCTACTTTCTTGGACTACAAGTCACAGATGGAAGACTCAATTTTTCTATCTCAAAGCAAGTATGCAAAGAATATTGTCAAGAAGTTTGGGATGGAGAATGCCAGTCATAAAAGGACTCCTGCACCTACTCATTTAAAGTTGTCCAAAGACACAAGTGGGGCAAATGTGGATCAAAGCTTGTACAAAAGCATGATAGGAAGTCTGCTATACTTAACAGCCAGCAGACCTGACATTGCCTTTGCAGTTGGAGTATGTGCAAGATACCAGGATGAACCCAAAGTAAGTCACATCAACCAGGTGAAAATAATTCTGAAGTATGTGAGTGGAACTTACAATTATGGCATGTTGTACTCTCATGGATGTGAACCAATTCTGTCTGGTTATTGTGATGCTGATTGGGCTGGTAGTGCTGATGATAGAAAGAGCACCTCTGGAGGATGCTTCTTTTTGGGAAATAATCTTATCTCTTGGTTCAGCAAGAAACAAAACTGTGTGTCTCTATCTACTGCTGAAGCTGAATACATAGCAGTTGGTAGCATCCGTTCTCAAATGATCTGGATGAAACAGATGCTGACTGGGTATAATGTCACACAAGATGTGATGACATTGTATTGTGACAATTTGAGTACTATTAACATATCCAAGAATCCTATACAGCACAACAGGACTAAGCATATTGACATTAGACATCACTTCATCAGAGATCTTGTGGAGGAGAAGGTGATTAAGCTGGAACACGTTTCCACTGAACTACAACTGGCTGATATTTTTACCAAGGCACTTGATGCTAGTCAGTTTAAGAATTTAAGAAGCAAGCTGGGTATTTGCCAATATGAAGAGATGTAGCAATTAATTTTGCTTAATACAAGGTTTGACAGAGACATTTTAATCAAGTTTTCCAACTGTTATGAGATTCTTGTCAAAAAATTCATAGTAAATTTGTCTGGTGGATGTGCTGATGGAAAGTCAGCTGATTTTAAGAGTGTTTATGTGAGAGGAAGGAAGGTAAATTTCTCTCCTACTGTGATAAACAAATACCTAGGGAGGCCTGATGATGCTCAGCCTGAGTGTGAAGTTACTGTCAACCAGGTTTGTCAAACCATCACTGCCAAGCAAGTCAAGCACTGACCCTTGAAAAGGAAGCTAACTGCAAGCAAGCTGAGTGTGAAGTTTTCCATACTGCACAAAATTGGTGCAACTAACTGGGTTCCCACCAACCACAAGTCCACCATCTCCACTGGTTTGGGAAGATTTATCTATGTTGTTGGAACCAGAACAAACTTTGATTATGGCAACTACATCTTTGATCAAATAATGAAACATGCTGAGAGGTGGGCTATTAAAGGCCCTATTGCTTTTCCCTCTCTCCTGTGTGGTATAATCATTGATCAGTATCCTGATATTCTGGTTGAAAAGGACTCTGTGTGCAAAAGAGCCCCTGCACTTGGTTTTCACTATAAGCTGTTTCAGGGAACACATGTCCTTGACATTGTTATGACATCTGCTGAGACATCAAATGTCAAAGCTCATTCCAAAAAGGATGATGTTATAGATGTTCTAAAAGAAACCTGCAGAGAGCTTGATGCAAGAAAAAGGACTCTTGAAGAGTTGATTACTAGTCTGGAACAGGAGGAGAATGAAGAACAAATGAGGGAAGAGGATGCTGATGAAGAACAACATGATGGTTCTGCAAGAAGCTCACCAAAAGATGCTGCTGAAAATAGTGCTTCCTCAGGGGATGACAGTACCTGAATGTCTGTGTTTGCTGAGTTGTAAAGATTGATGCTGGAACTTGCTGCTGCTACCTTCTCTCTGTTTATGTGTATTTTGGATTTCTTTTTGATGACTGTATAACTTGAAGTACTAGATCCTTTGGCCTCTTTATGGCTAAAAAGAGGGAGAAGTAATTGTGGTGTTTTTGGTAGAATTAGATATTGGGAGTTAGATTAGCTGTTATTAAAAATTCTGCTGCATGTTGCTTCTGCTTTCTAATCTCTGATTGTTTAGGGGTTTTAGCCAAAAATTTGCCAAAGGGGGAGTTTGTAAGTGTTTTCTTGTTGGCATTATTTTTTGGTAAAACCAGATTTGCAAATGTCATGACTGATGTCATAACATTCTGGGATAAAGACAAATTCTGCAGAAGGAATGTTCTACAGGAACAACTCAATATGAGTGAATATCATGATGATTAACCTATGATCATATGTACTGAATTCTACCAAAATCAGTGAGCAGGATACATGATGTCATAACCAATGTCATAACCCATGTTAAGACATCCGGTACTGATCAAGTTGTTGTGCAGATTTATTGTTCCTGAGATTTTTCAGGAATCTGGTGTGCTGCTCAGAGTTGAAGTATGTTGACTAGATCAGATGCTCACGTGGATATTAGGTTAACCTTGCTTAACCCTAATCTGTTATGATGAAAGCCCAAGACCAAGTCTTTAGGTTAACTTTGGTTAACCCTAGCTATTTTTATGGAAGCCCAAAATGAAGAATAGACTGCATATATATTTCTCACGAATTCTAATGGTGGGCAGCGCTTATATAGAAGATCAATAAGGCATTTTGTAGTTGTACTAGTTTTAGTAATTACTGTGAGCCAAGCAATTATCACTTGATAAGTGACTTGGAGTAGGTTTTGGTTGTAAGGTTTTTTTATCACTCAAAGCTTTGAAGCACGAGTGTTGTGTCTCTTGATTAAAGCTTTGAAGCAAAACCAAGCGTGTGTATTGAAGAATGTCTTCATAATCTTATTAATCAGTAGATTAGTATCACTGCTGTGATTGAGGAGGAGTGAGTAGGAACTCAGGTTTAAGTAGGACTTAGATTGAATTTGCATTGGGTAGGTCTTAAGTAAAGGAGATAAACTGGTTGGTTTATTCCTAAATTAATACTTCTTATAGTGAATTTCCTCCCTGGCTTGGTAGCCCCCAGATGTAGGTGTCGTTATACACCGAACTGGGTTAACAATTGATTGTGTTCTTTACTGTCTTTTAAATTACTGTTTGGTTTGTGTACAATTTGTCAGATACTGTGTCATAACATTCACTGTGACATTAAGTATCTGTTGCCAGAATTTCATAGAGTTTAGGATTAGGATTAGTGGTAATTTGGTAATTGATTCTTGGAGCAAAAAATTGAATTAATGATATAATTTTCAAATTATGTAGAAAAATTGGAGCCAAAAAGATGACAGTTTTGAAATTGCTGGCTTTTTTCAAAAATCACGTGTGTTTTGCTGCTATGAGTCGACACAAGAGTCGTATGCATCGACACATTCTATTTGTGTAACACAACATGAGTCGACACAAGCTTCTATGGATCGATACAAGCTGCCTTTTCAACTCAATACAAAATCAATCAATTTCCATGAGTCGACGCGAGCTTCTATGGGTCGATACAAGCTGCTATTTCAACACAATACAAAATCAATCAATTTGCATGAGTCGACACATAACATGTATGTGTCGACACATGCTAGTTATACAAAACAGGATGAGTCGACACAAGCCTCTATGGGTCGATGCAAGATGCTTTTGTCTGCACATTACATAATTGACTGTTTTGCATGGGTCGACACATAACACATATGTGTCGACACATACTAAATTTTTTTGATTTTTGAAGGCTAACAATACACTTTTTTAAATATTGTGCATAATACACTCTGTGCAATCGATTGCACTATGGGAGCAATCGATTGTACAAGAAAACAAAAATGAAAAATTTTAATTATTATTATTTTTCTTTGCAAATAGAGATTTTAGGGAAATAATACCGGAAAACCTTATTTGTCGGATGCTTTGACTCGGTACCTACAAAACACAAATATGCAAAGGCAAAGACAAATAGTTTTTTGTATTTTGATCAGAAGTTAGTCAACAACACATATACAAAATACACAACTAAGGTGCTTGGAGATTCCTCAAGAGCAAACTTAAAGATAGGAGATAGAAAAAGAGGAAGAACCAACCCTAATGTGATCTTGTTAATGATCGAGTTGATTGATATGATAGAGGAATATTAGGGGCAAAAATTGGGGTACAACAGGATGACAAAGAGATTTTGTTTGAAAAGAATCCCGTTCCAACCATTTCTTACAAGGATGTTTCAATATTAACCATTTCCGCCAATCCTCCCAGGGTCTCCACCAAAAGACCCGTCAGGATTACATCTGTTCTGAAGGTGACTCCACTGATAATTACTATGTCAAGGCCAATCCCATACTCCTCAGACAAAACTGTTCCCTTGAACTATGGGGGTGACGTCTACTACCACGACGTCAAGCAAGATTGGCTGGCTGATGAAGAATCGGTTTTTGAGAAGGTTGACCCTGATATTGGCAACATTGTGGGAACCGACAAAATAACCAGAAGTGGAAGAGTGTTCTCCCCTAAGATTTCTCCTCCGAAAGCTGTTACTGGTCCTGTGATCATTCCTGATTTTGTTCCTGCTGATACTACTACTATAGTTTCTGTGATTACCCATACTGACACCCTTATCACCGAGTCGACCGAGACTCGGGGAAAAGACATTTTGGTTGAGCCTGTACGGATGAAGGCGCAATCAGTATCTATCCTAGAGGCTTTCAAGAAGGAGATGGAAGAAATTTTGAAAATTATAAAGAAAAGCGACTACAATGTAGTCGAACAACTAGGGCAGACCCCTTCAAAGATTTCTATGCTAGCTTTACTGTTGTGCTCCGAAGCTCATGCGAAGGCTTTGGTGAAATTTCTTAAAACTGCCCATGTGCCATATGAAACCTCTACTGACCAATTCGAAGATTGTGTGGCTAGTTTGACAGATGATAACGGTTTGGGATTTTCTGATGCTGATCTGACACCTAGAGGGAGGAAACACAATGATGCGTTGTATGTCTCTGTTGAGTGTAGGGGAACTACGCTAGCCCATGTCCTGGTAGATACAGGCTCATCGCTGAATGTCTTGCCCAAAAATGCTCTTGACCAACTGGATTGCGAGGAACTCACTCTAAAGCCTAGCAAAAT
Organism: Vicia faba; assembly: GCA_948472305.1. NCBI lineage: Eukaryota > Viridiplantae > Streptophyta > Magnoliopsida > Fabales > Fabaceae > Vicia > Vicia faba. The sequence goes on along the minus strand of OX451737.1, from coordinate 1,642,246,584 downwards.
TATAGTGAGGACCTTTGATGGTTCTAAGAGGACAGTGCACAAAGAAGTTGACATCCCTATAAAAGTTGGAACTTAGACCTTTGATTCCACTTTCTATGTGATGGATATCTGCCCTTCCTTTTCCTGTTTGTTGGGTCGACCTTGGATCCATGGCGCTGGTGCTGTCACCTCTATGTTACATCTGATGTTGAAATACCCGATCAAGGGAAAGACCATCACTGTTCACGGGGAGGAGGAATATCTGGTCAGTCACCTGAACTCTTTCAGGTACGTGGAAATGGATGGTGAGTTCATTGAAACTCTGTGTCAGCATTTCGAGGAGGTCCCACAAACAGTTGCGACAACCAAGACTACTACCAAGACTCCAAAAGTCACCAGACCACCATTGAAAATGGCCTCAGTGAAGGATGCTAGATCAGTGATTGACGAAGGTTGATGCACTATCTGAGGTCAACTTCCAAATATTCCTTACAAATCCAACAAATTTGGTTTGGGCTTCACCTCGGAGGCACCAAGGGCCGTTCGATGAACTCGCGCCGGGGGGCCACCTTTACATATCAACAATCAGGGAGTCAACATAGTGGAAGATAGTGATGGTAGCTGTGACCTGGACGAGTGGATCTTCCCAACCGTCAGCGGAGGACTCAACAACTGGGAAGCCAAAGAACTTGTCCCTATTACTTTTCTTCAAGAGTAATTGTCTTTAAATTTTTGTCAGATTTGTAATAATTAAACAATTTAGACTTTAAAACCTCGTGTCTTACCTGAGGCACAATGGTACGTTTGTGAGGGTTGTTACTTCATCTTCATATGTCATCAATAAATCATGGACATTTTTGCATGCAAAATTTTACGCTCATTGTTTTTCTCTTTTTAACCTTTATCATTTTTCAAAGATAGCTATGCTCTTACACACACTCACATATCAAAATGCATATCCACATCCACTCAGGATCCCATGGGTAACGTTTTTGCTATGGCCTATCATGACTTTGAAAATCTAATCTACCAAGCCAAAGACGAAGGTGAGGAAGATTGTGAGGTACCAGGGGAACTAGCCAGGTTATTGCAACAGGAAGAAAGGACCATACAGTCCCACGAAGAGCCAGTGGAGAATGTTAACTTAGGTACTGAAGAGTACAAGAAAGAAGTCAAGGTAGGTGCCAACCTGGAGCGTAATGTCAAGAAGCGCTTAACTCAATTACTACATGACTATGTTGAGGTCTTTGCTTGGTCATATGAAGACATGCCAGGGCTCGACACTGACATCACGGTCCATCGTCTGTCGATAAAAGAAGACTGCCCTCCAGTAAAACAGAAAGTCCGTCGCATGAGGCCAGAAATGTCAGAGAAAATCAAGAGTGAAGTCATGAAGCAGTTCAACACCGGATTCTTAGATGTCACCTCCTATCCACAATGGGTCTCCAATGTTGTTCCAGTGCCTAAAAAGGATGGTAAGGTACGTATGTGTGTGGACTACAGAGACCTGAATAGGTCAAGCCACAAGGATAACTTCCCGCTTCCCCATATCGATATTCTGGTTGACAACACCGCACATCATAAAGTATTTTCATTCATGGACGGTTTCTCCGGATACAACCAGATCAAGATGGAACCCGAGGACATGGAAAAAATGACCTTCGTCATACAGTGGGGTACTTTCTGTTACAAGGTTATGCCATTCAGGTTGAAGAACGCTGGGGCAACCTATCAGCGTGCCATGGTAGCTCTGTTTCACGACATGATCCATCATGAGATAGAAGTCTACGTGGATGACATGATAGCCAGATCTCAAAATGAAGAGGAACACCTTAACCATCTGCAGAAATTGTTTGAAAGACTGAAGAAATACAAAATAAGGCTGAATCCGAATAAATGCACTTTTGGAGTAAGGTTCGGTAAACTCTTAGGCTTCATTGTCAGCGGTAAAGGTATCGAAGTGGACCCTGCAAAGGTAAAATCAATACAAGAAATGCCCGCTCCTCGCACTAATAAGGAAGTTAGGGGATTCTTAGGACGGCTGAACTATATCACCTAGTTCATTTCCCATCTAACTGCTACTTGTGAACCAATCTTCAAATTACTGAAGAAACATCAAGTGGTGGAATGGAATGACGACTGCTAGGCTGCCTTTGATAGGATCAAAGAATACCTTCAAGAGCCTCCCATTTTGATGCCGCCAGTCGAGGGAAGACCTTCGATCATGTATCTAACTGTCTTGGAAAATTCAATGGGGTGTGTGCTGGGGCAGCATGACGAGTCTGGCTGAAAAGAGCATGCAATATAATACCTGAGTAAAAAGTTTACCGATTGTGAAACCAGATATTCACTGCTTGAGAAAACTTGTTGCGCTCTGGCATGGGCTGCTCGCTGGCTAAGACATTATATGTTAACCCATACTACCTTATTGATATCCAAGATGGATCCAATTAAATACATATTGGAGAAGCCTGCCCTCTCTGGAAAAATAGCAAGATGGCAGATGGTCCTGACTAGATACGACATTCAATACACTACCCAGAAAGCCATAAAGGGAAGTGTATTAGCCGATCACCTTTCTCATCAGGATGTGGATGACTATCAGTCCATGAAATTCGAGTTCCCAGATGAAGACATCATGTTGGTAGACAATTATGAAGAACTCAGACCATATGGCGGACCTGAACGAGGATCTCGATGGACTTGGTTTTTGACGGAGCTTCTAATGCACTCGGCAATGGCATAGGCGCTGTGATCATATCCCCTGAAGGATATCATACTCCCTTCACTGCTAGGTTGTGTTTCAACTGTAGCAATAATATGGAAGAATATGAAGCGTGTATTATGGGTCTCAAAGCTGCCTTAGATTTGGGAATCAAGTCCTTAAGTGTATTTGGAGATTCAGCCTTAGTCATCAGTCAGATCAAAGGAGAATAGGACACGAAGCACCCTAATCTCATCCCTTACAAAGAACATGTGTTGACATTAATCACACATTTTGAAGAAATTACCTTTGAGCATTTTCCACGAGAGGAAAATCAACTAGCGCACACGTTAGCAACTATGTCATCCATGTTCAAAGTTAGATGGGATAATGAGGCTCCTCAAATCACCATCGAGAGAATGGACGAACCGGATTACTGTCACGAGATCGATATTGATGAAGTAGTGGACAAGTCTTGGTTCCATGAAATTAATAGATATCTCGAGGCCCAAGAGTATCCGGAGGGAGCTTCAGTCAATGACAAGAAATTCCTGAGAAGATTATCTGCTAAGTTTTCCTCATTAATGGCATTCTCTACAAGCGCAACCACGACTCTACTTTGCTTCGGTGCATAGACAAGAGTGAGGCAGACAAGATTATGGCTGATTTACACGAAGGAACTTTTGGCACCCATTCTAGTGGGCACACGATGGATAAAAAGATCCTACGAGCAGGATACTATTGGTCAACCATGGAAGCAGATTATCATCAACACTCATGAACCTGTCACAAGTGTCAGATCCATGCTGACAAAGTACATGTGCCTCCAGTTCCTCTAAACGTCCTAACTACTCCTTGGCCATTCGCGATGTAGGGCATCGACGTGATTGGAGAAATCAAACCTACAACTCCTTGGTTGAGGCAGCATCCTTCGCTTCTGTCACCAAGAATGTTGTGGCCCGATTCATCAAGCATAATCTTATCTGTCGATACGGTATTCCAGAAAGAATCATCACAAATAATGGTACAAATATCAACAATACTATGACCATTACACTTTGCACGCAATTCAAGATCCAACATCATAACTCTTCTCCTTACCGGTCGAAGATGAATGACGTTGTAGAAGCCGCTAATAAAAACATCAAGAAGATCATACAAAAAATGACAGTGACCTATAAGGACTGGCATGATATGTTACCATTCGCTCTCCACGATTACCGTACCATAGCGCGCACATCAACAGGGGCAACTCCCTTCTCCTTGGTATACGACATGGAAGCTGTTCTACCAATTAAAGTCCAAATACCTTCTTTGAGAATCATAAAGGATGCGAGGTTTAGTGAAGATGAATGGTTTCAAACTCGACTTGACCAGTTGAACTTGATTGTTGAGAAGAGGCTTACAGCCGTCTGCCATGGTCAGATGTACCAAAAATGTATGATCAAAGCTTTCAACAAGAAGGTCAGACTTCAGGCATATCAAGCTGGTGACCTGGTAATCAAGCGTATCCTACTACCACAAGGTGATCCCAGTGGAAAATGGACTCCTACATACAAATGACCATTTGTGATCAAGAGCATATTTTCCGGTGGGGCATTGATCTTAACCACTATGGACAACGATGATCTTCCACACCCTGTAAACACAGACACAATTAAAAGATACTATGCATAAACTAAGACCACTAGGTCGACTGGCCTAGGAAAAAATTAGGGTATCCCGGCGAACCAAAAGAGTTCGGGAAACAATTAGGGATAAAATACAAAAATAATCTGTACACCCGGCAAGATGAAAACCTGAAAGGGCGGCTTGGGCAAAAAAGGGTATCCCGGTGAACTGAAAAGCCGAAAGGGCGGTCCAGGCAAAATTTAGGGATTCCAAAGTGTATGACTATGTCCCGTTAGATTACCTTATAACCAGTCTTCAGCATCAATCGTCAAACTCAAACGGTACTAATCAATCCAATCAGCCTCATACAAAGCAGCAAATGGACGAGACGCTAAGAGACATGAAGGCTATAGCAGAATGGGAACCCCATGGCATTATTTCACATATCTGTTCTTTTCTTTGTATCAATTTTCATTTTTTACGACGACATTCTCTTACTAGGACGTTCGTCTCTTTGTACAAACACTTATTCAAGTTAATACAAAGATATTCCTTTGAAAGTGCAAAACTATCTGTTTCTCTTTTACTGTTCCTGTTTTGTTTACAAAAACGTCCAATATTTATTTTTGAACATATGCATTTAAATGTAATTACTGTTTTTAAATGAACTCATAAAAAAAAGAAAACTAAAGAAAAGACAATTACTAATGGCTTTAAGAAACATGACAACATCTATGAGCCATTCTACAAAACCCCCAAATGTATTTTTTCCAGCAGGGGAAGAAGCAAGAACATATCGTTACAGGATCTTCGTCATATCCCCAGCATGTAGCCTAATGGTGCCTTTTGCCTTCATATCCTCGATGGAGCGAAACTTCCAGTTGACACCTCAAATATTCCCCAGCAAAAGTCATTCAGCTTCTCAAGATTTCCCAACAGGATTTCGTAAAGCCCACACACAATACACGACATTTCTCTTCCTTAACAGAGTTTATTTCTATGATTATAGAAATCCATCCATCAACACTTCAACTTCAGCAAAATATGAAGACTTTCACTCCTCATTCCCGGCGGTAGTCAGGGATTTATTTTCCCCAATCCGACAACACTGCAGCAGAACTGTTTACACGCGCATACATCACATCCAGGCATCATGAGCATCAATGGCACAAATGCATATATCACAATCTCATTGCACTATTCATTTCATACATCATAGCATTACATATAACTAACACTTCACCTTTTTCAGGAAAGATCAAACCACAAAAAGTTATCGTCAATAAGACAAGGCAAATATCTATGAAAAAATCAATTGTAGATTCCCGAATCAAGACGGGGTGACTATCTATATGACAGATACTTCCTCCAGACTTCTCTCGGTTCAGTTTTAATCTCTCAATGGTTTATCCTGATTCTTTCTCGCAGACATCTTCTCTAGTTCAGATAAGTCGCTCCAAGATTTATTCTGATTCTTCTCCAGACCACTGCTGGTTCAGTTTTAATCTCTCAACGGTTTATCTTGATTCTTTCCCGCAGATATCTTTCTATGGTTCAGATAAATCGCTCCAAGATTTATTCTGATTCTTCTCCAAACCACTAATGGTTCAGTTTAAATCTCTCAACGATTTATCCCGATTCTTTCCAACAGACATCTTTCTCTAGTTCAGATAAATCTCCCCAAGATTTATTCTGATTCTTCTCCAGACCAGTGTTTGTTCAGTTTAAATCTCTCAACGATTTATCCCGATTCTTTCCCGCAGACATCTTCTCTGGTTCAGATAAATCGTTCCAAGATTTATTCTGATTCTTCTCTAGACCACTGTTGGTTCAGTTTAAATCTCTCAACGATTTACTCTGATTCTTTCCCACAGACATCTTTCTCTGGTTCATATAAATCGCTCCAAGATTCCTTCTGATTCTTCTCTAATTGAAGTCAGAATTTAGGCTCAGTCTAATTTCTGTCAACAATCACCTTTGGATGGAATCTATAAGCCCATCTCTAACAACTATCTATCATTTCTCCAAATGGCATCTTTAATCCCATTCCCTACATAATCAACCACCACATCATCAAGTGCATATTTCTGGGCACTCTAGTGTTCAATCATCTTCCACCTTCAAGTCACGAATGGCAGATTCGCCAATCTAACTCTTCAGATGTAAGAAGATTGAACAGGGGCAGCTGTTGTACCCCAAAATTTTCCTTCTCGATTCTCAAGACTTTTCTCACAAAGATTCTCAGGATTTAAGTTTGCACAAGTACATTGGGATTTTTCAGTATCAAAATTAAAAGGAAACTGTTAAAAAGGGAGAAAACAGATAAAATAACATTTTGATAAATTTGGAGAAAAAATAAGTCTCCTTCGATTTGGCACCCTTCGATTGACTTTTGGCCTCTTTTGATTGCCCAAAATGGTTGCTAGCGTGCCTCTTTCGTTTGGGAATGTGACTTCTTGTTGAAAGCCTTTCGATTGGACAAGTATGTTTCCTGCATGCTTTAAATCCCAAGTTTGTTGGCCTCATGTGCCCCCTGCAAGGCAAAATCTTCGATTGGAAAAAATAGCTGCCTGCAAGCCTTCTTCGATTTGGACAAGTTTTGATGCATACAGGCTTTCGATTGAGTCACAAATTCCTTCTTGCATGCAAGAGGCACCCATAAGACCAGCAGGCACAAGGCAAAAAGCCTTCTGTAGCCTCCTTCGATTCTAAAGCAAAAGGCTCCCTTGTTAGCATCCTTAAATTTTCACTTTTTGCCTCCTTTGTGCCTCTTTCGAATCTGGGCATTTTGGCCTCCAGCATGTACCTTTCGCTTGGGCACATGAATCCTTCAGCACAAGGTTTTGGTCAAACCTTTCGTTTGTACATTTTGGCCTCTTACATGCACCTTTCGTTTGGCCACATGTGACCCCTGGAAAACAAACCTTTGATTGGACAAAAGTACTTGCATGAAAATCTTCGATTGAAATGTGGATCCCCTTCGAATCAGCTTGCTTCGAATCCAAGCTGAGCCATTCGAAGCAGTTTTCGTTTGAAGAAAATCTGAGGAAAATCTCATGACCAGCTACTTGACAGGCTATGTTACTTCCAAATCTTCACATGATTATAGTTTTACACACACACTCAAAGCTTTATCCATTAGATATTACTATTTTTGGAGGAAATGACGAAAAGCTATGTTATCTATTTTCATAAATTTTATTTTAATCACCAAGTCAGCTCCTTGAGCCCCCAAAATTTATTTTGCCTGAGCACAAGAAAATTCAAGATCAAAAGCATATGTCACATCTTTTGCACCCCAACAGGCCCCCCACTTGTACCCTTCACACTTCATATTTTATTGTTTTATAAGGCTGGCTATTGAAAAGATGTCCATTCTTTTTCTCTATAAATAGAGAAACTTTTGCAAAGCTAAGAGAGGGTTTTTTTTTGCCAGAGGAACGAATCTCTAAATTATCCCAAACACTCAAACTCTCAAACTTCCAAACTCTAAAAAATCTCAAAACCCTTAGATCCTTCAACTCAAAAACTCTCAAAACTCTAAAAAAAATATCAAACCCCTTTGTTACATTAATGAGCCTTTCAATTCACCTTCCTAACCCATACATAGTAGCCTTTTGATTCACCTTACTAACTCATATATATAATCCTTTTGATTCACCTTCCCCCCAGCTTCCATACACCAACTTTGGAACACTCCCAAAGCCCTCAAAAACCACTCAAGAAAGTCAGTGAATCCTTCGATTCACTCCAAACCTCCATATACCAACCTTCGATTCAGTGACCTTTTTGCAAGCAAAGCAATCACTGAAATAGTTCCAGGGAGATCCCAGCCAAGCCTAATCCATCATCAAGCCATACACAGCTCATTCAACTGGAACTTCAAGAGGTAAGTCTTTTCTTAACTTGAAACTTTTTTTGTTCTAGCTTCATTTGTAGATACATTATAAAATAAAAAATGTAAACATTTGTAGACTATGTTTTAATTTTCAATTCTGATTTCTCGTATGTTGAAAACCAACCTTAGTTTAGTTATGCTTTGGAATTTGAGACCCATTAGTTTTCATGCTAACCCCTGGATTATAGTTATATTTGGATATTTCATTTTTAGAATTTAAGACAGGTTTGTTGTACCCTTCGATTGGCTAGTTACACAAGCCTTTCGAATCATACTCTGAGGACCCAATATGCTTACAAAGGGCCAACAAGGAACCTGTGATAAAGTATGAGTTTTGCTGCTTCTGGGCCTCAAACGAAGGCCAAAGCCTTACTGTTTCCAGGCTTCAAATGAAGGCCAGAACCTGGCTGTTTCCAGGCCTAGGCGAAAGGTGTGACCACATTGATTCCAACTCTCAATCGAAGGAGACAAAAGCAAATCGAAAGACATGACCTTGCTGGTACCTGCCCAATCGAAAGACCTGACTTTGCTAACTCCATGCCCCAATTGAAGGAGGCTAAGAAATGCAAATCAAAGAATGCTTTAGCCTGGATCGAAATAACTCATTTTTCTTGCTTTTATCTTATTTTTTCTTCTATATTTTCATGCAATTCGATATGGTTGTAATAGTGTAGGATTTTATCTTTCTGTATTCTATTGCTTTTGTATGCTTGTTAGTAAAATAGGGAATGTATGGCAAGATAAAACCAACAAATAGACAACCCAAAAATAAAAGGCTAAATGCATGAAATCAAATACACTTTACACACATGCACCCTTAGGGTAATCTCACTTGTCTCCTATCGGAAAAATAGTCATGTCCCTCGAATATGGGCATTTTAGCAAAGACCCTAGATAAAAGATCGTAGTCCCTCGATGACCCTCGATGTTGCCTTCGGTAAACGATCTAATCCCTAAACGACATTGCTAAAACGTCCTATAGGTTACCTTTTATGACTATACAAACGTCCCACACCCATCCCTTCTTATCCAACGATGGGGCTTCTTACCAAAACAATGGTAAGATAGCAACATCTAAAGGAGGAGGAAAATAATATCTAAGACCTTTTAAGTAGGTAGATTTTCTCCTAGTTGCTCGCTTGCTCATAACAAAAACATTTCATACACCAACACACTCATTTTGAAACATTTTTAAAAGACAACACTTTGTACGCGTTCTTATAGAAACGAGAGCCATTACAAAGACACATTTTCAAAATCACTTTCAAAAACACATTCCACAAACACCTCTTTGAACTATTTTAAAAAAAACACTTTGTTCGCGTTCTTATAGAAACGAGAACCATTACAAAGACATTTTCAAAATACTTTCAAAACCCACACCACAAGCACATTCAAACAAAAGCAAGTGATCTAGCAAGAAACTAAGAGCCCATAGATAACTACGGATGAAAAGGGTGCTAATACCTTCCCTTTTTATAATCTACCCCCCAAACTCAAGAAAACATCTCTAAAGGTCTTTCCTGTTCTTTTCGGCCTTTCCTTTTGGATAAAAGAAAAGTTGGTGACGACTCTTGCTATCCGCAACAATTGCGATCAAATGAAAAACACCCAAGTCAGTTCTCCCACCGCGTTACACGTTGGATCTCTCTTTATTAATTGATGTGGCAATCTGGATGGCTCAGAGAAACAGATGCATGGTAAACATCAATCAATATGCGCACACCGTATCCAGAAAATTCAAGAGAATGAAATTCATTGGTTGAGGATGACACATTGGTCATCTTCAACCTCCAGATGCCTACAACTAGGGAAAAATGGGGATTCTTCAAACAATAGATTTACACTTTCATAGTGGTACCATTATATGCGTCTATTCAAGACGATCTCAACCATATGTTTACAAAAAATTTATATAAAACACAACTTAGTAGATTAGGAAAAAATAAAATATGTTTTCAATTGAAAAATTCAAAAATAAACCTATCAAATGGATCGATTAAAGAAAACCAACGATCCTATGAGAATCAGAACCATGAGCTACATCATGACAACAAGTTTGACTTAATTTGGTGGAGAATTCTACCTGAACGAAGAAGAGAAAAGTGGCTTGAAACTCTATCTTGGTGAGCTTGATTTGAGCTTTGTTTCTTCTTGCTAAGGGTCTGGTCAGCTTTAGAGAAGTTCAATGAAGCTAATCGTGAGGAGCTTTTGAGTGTTTAAAGGGTGGAACGAAGAAAATGAAATTCAAGCTCAAGAGTTCAAACGGGATCTTGGCAGGGCTCATTTGGCTATTAAAATCTTGGAGAATGAGAGGAATATATTGCTCTATTTATAGATAAGTGAATGGTGATGAGAGTTGGAAGAATTTGTGATAAAATCATGCAAACCAAGCTAACCCAATGATTGCAAAAAGTGCGACTCCATGTGTATAAAAACTCACTCTAATGTTGTGTTTCAATGCTTAAACCGGTCCGGGCAAGTTTGTTAAAAATGTTTAAGTGGAAATCATGTATCAATTTGGTCATTATAAGCCACATTAAACAAATTCGAATCTGAGTGCAAGTGGAAAATTCAGTTTTAAAGGACCAACTTCAAAACCATGTTGCAAGCAATGCATGAGGCTTTATGACTTGATTCCTTTTGGGATGTGTAGATTTTCTCACAAGCTTCACAATGTTCCAAGAAAGGTTCCTTTTGAACTTTTGAGCACAAAGTTATGTCTCTTCAAAATTAGGAAAAACTCAATGAAATTTATACTTAGAAAAATTTCTAAATGTAGAATCTCAAAGTGACCTATAATGTTTTGCAAAGTTACATGATCTTCCACTCCAAATTAGCTCTTGATCATTGAATATGAAATGAAGTAGACTCTTCAAAGAGAATTATGGAATTGAGACCACTCAAAAATCACAAAAAATGAATGGGTTATGGTTCTTGGAAGTTGATGAAAATTTCTTGAGAAATCCACAAATGACCTATAATGTTTTCATCAATTCCATAACTTTCCAAACATTTTTAGATATTGCACTTTGAATCAAAGTTGCAGTAGACATCCTAAAGATTGTTGTGAAAAAATAATGAACTCAAGGAGATGTAAATTGACCAAGTTATGATCTTTTGAAGTCAAGTCAAAGATTTCAATGGTTTTCTCAAAGGACTTGTAATCTTTTCAAACTTTTGATGATCCTCCTTGCATAATTGGATCTTGTCATGTGAATAAAAGTTGTTGTAAATGATGAGAAGAGTCCATAGAAAAATGAACCACTTAAAAATATTGAACATTGAGAGAGTTATGAACTCGTGACCATAAAATCCAGGACTTATCCAAATTAGGTCAAACCACTTAGATCAAATTTGAATCTTTTGATCTTTTCTTGAAAATTAAGGTATGATGAATCAAATTAGAACTTAAAATGATGTTGTCTTGAAGCAAACTTGTTCAAGAAAACATGGAAATAAACACATGAACCTATAAAGATTTTTTATGAATCCAACCATTAACTTTGAGACAAATTTGACCAAATGAAGTTGAGAGAGTTATTAAACCATTGAACTTTGATGCCATAATCATAGCCTTGAAGTTCAAGCTTTTAAAATCCAATGAATAGCCAATTGAATGAGGATTAATCTTCAAAACCCTAGCTTAGAAGGTGAGAGAGATGCACTTGGCTCTATATCTACAATGTACAAAGAATAAAAAGGAATGCATATATACTTTTTTAATTTTGGTTAAGGGTTAGTAAACATAAAATATACATAAAAAGATACACAATTCAAGGTGCTTGGTGATCCCTCAAGGGAAAACTTAAACATATGATAAGGTAGAAGAGATAACCAACCCAAATGTGTGATCTTGATGCATTATGATGATATGAAATGGTGGAGGATCTTAGGGGAAAAACTTGGGGGTATACCAATTGGAGGACTACCATATATAATAGTATATGTGATCTAAAGGCAAGATGCATCTAACGTCTCTCAGCATCACACGCCTAGCAAATAATAGGTTGTTATAACTGCTCTATTACATAAATGATATGCGCGAAGAATTCAACTGTACAATTTCAAATTCAAATTTCATACACTATTATCATTAACATAGTTACTTGAGTGTTGGAGTTATAACCTTGCAGGTAAGAACCTCTTCCATCACATCAGAAACTCAGATCCATTATCATCTGATCTTACTGGTTGATCAGAACCTGCAAGATGGCCAGAGGATGATCTTTGATGGGCTGGAAAGTGAAGGAGAAGAGGGGGTTCTACTTGCAAAGCACTTCAACATTCAAGTAAGTGTGGGAGCAAATAGATACAAACAAAGTATTAGGGTTTCAGAGATGAATATCAGATATTCGATATTGGATACCTGGCCCTTATATGTGTGAGGGTTTATATAATGCCCCCGACGCTTGGCCATTGGTCCCTATTTTTGGGCCTGGATATGCGGGTTCCCAAAAATAGGTAACTGTCATGACTGAGTCAAAATGGGCAGGTATGCTTGTAAGTAGTCATTTGTTCCGAGGAGGAGGATTATAGGCAGATGGTTGTTCTAGTCATTTCCTGGGCATCTGCCTAACTCATGCCGGGGTAACGCAAGACGACTGCTTATTGGGTCAAACGTGCGTGTTGGGCATAGTTGGTCGTATGCTAAAGGCGTGGTCAACTAGAGTGATGGGCCGCCGTTGTTGGGTCGTGCCAAAGGTGGAAGTGGATTAGGACAATTCTAGTTATTAGGCAAGTCCAAAACAAGAGCCCCTCAAGTCGTTGCTCCTGGGCATATGAGTGATAACTTAGAATCAGCTCGTGAAAATGGGGGATGCTTCTTGGTCGATTTCATACGTGGAGTACGAGTGATGCTCGTTGTGTTCGTATTGCAGGGAGAGGAACAATTGAGCATTTTCGAGGAGTTATAACATCTCGAGGGGAAATCTCGTACGAGGAGTCTGAAAACTGCTTGGTGTTTGTTTTGCAAGGAGAGAAACGATTGGTTGGAGTCCGAGGAGATTGCATGCCACACTTTTATTAAGCCACGTGATGTCAGAGATGTGTGATGATGGCTAGCCTAGGGATTATGGCGTGATAATGATGCCTTTTAGGGTTCCCTTGGCGTGTGCTCTCCCATACGCTGGTGAGTCCAATATGTAAAAAGAGGGGATAAATCACTATACATACTCTTCACCCGTATTTCAGCAGCTCGATACCTTTGTTCTTGGTCGACTTCATCTGTATCTACTTGACTTCATCCATCTCTAAGATTTTCGTTTATTCCGCCGTTCGCCGTCGTCTATTCCCACCGTTTCTTCACTTAATCCAATAAGCTTTCCTTGATTTCCCTTGTTTTTGTGATCATCACTTTTGTTATAGTTTAGATTTTAAGGTTTTTCCTTAGAAAATGCATGAAGTTAGGGTTTAGGGTTATTGATTTCTTAGGAATTCTGGTGAAATGTTGGCTGGAGATGATGGTTCTGGCGGGTGAGGCCGTCAAGGATACCAAGTGTTCTCCCCAGGGGAGTTTTTGGAACCTCAATGGTGTCATACGAATGTAGGAAATTTTTGTATGAATCCAGCTGGCTTGGTCGGGGAAGGGATATCATCTAGTAGTCGTTTAAGTGAGGGCTCTGGTCGGAGAAAGGGTCCTCGTTTCTTGGCTCCCTTTCACTTGATTAGTGGTGGAAGGGTGAATTTGACGTTGATGCCGAACTCACTTTTATCCTATACTTTTCAGATACGATGACTACTAGTGCCGATGATGAGTTTATGAATAAGCCCTATGGTTCTTCCCGGAGCTCTGCTGAGAGTACGTCTGACGAGGCGAGCACCTCAGGGGCGTATGAGTCCTCACCGGGAGCACTGGAGCCAGAGATTCTCAATAATCAGGATGCCGGGAGGGAGATAGAGGTGGCTCACATTGATCGAGAGGGTCCTAGCATGCCCGTGGTCGAAGAAGGCCCACTGTATTGGGTTGCATCGGGTCCGTTGAGGTATGTCTCCCACTTTATTGAGTATCCTGACGAGATATTCACCTTGTTGGATCCGAAGAGGGATCGAGAGGGTTCTGAAGAGAAATGGGCAATCTACATCCCCAACAAGAAGAGTCAGATCTGCTCACAGTTTGAAGCTCGCTGGTTCCCTATGTACGAGATCATGTTCATGAAGATGGGTTTGCGGCTCCCTTTCTCGGACTTCCAAGTGGCGGTCTTCAGGCATCTTTGTCTGGATCCATCCCAACTGCACCTGAACTCGATCGCCTTCCTTTGGGCTTTCGAGATCGTGTATGACTATTTGGGCATCGGGGCCACTGTCCCTTTGTTCTTCTACTGTTTCCATATTTAGAGGCAATCGTTTGGTGCCCAATATGGTTGGGTTGCTCTATAGTAGGCAAATGGCAAGTTGTTTAAGGTGTACCTGGAGTCATTCCACTTCTTTAAGGAAAAATATATGCTTATTCAGCCTGTCTCAGAGAGGTCACTACTTAGTGTATTTCGGGTTGCCCTTGCGTATGAAGAGGAAGGGGCTCCTGTTTTGATCGAGGAGGAAAAACATGCGCGTTTGAAAGGGGGATTGGCGTCTATGTCTGGAAGAAAGATAAACTCGGTGCTGAGGACATAGCCAACTTTGATCGTCTATGCGCATTTGTTGCAGGGTTCCCTCCCGTCCGGCGTACAGGCAGAAGGGGGAATCTAGTTGTTGTTAAAAATGGGCAGGAGGTCCACGACCAGGGATTGATAAGCATTAAGGAGCTCCTCGAGAGTGAGGAGCCTGTGGCATATCTAGGTAGTTGTCTTATGATTTGATTTCTTTGTTTGCACGACACATATATTCTTTTGTTTTACTGAATGTTCTTTGTTGTTACCTTGCAGATAAGATTAATCCCACCCAAGAGCGCTTGGCCAGGATGTCCGTTTTCAACCTGAAGAAGGAACCAAAAGGTGTCAAGGCTTCCTCGATCGATACAGGCCCTTTGTCGGGATCAGGAGCTTCGTCGACAGGGCACCTGGCCAGGGCTCTTTCTCCTCTGCAGGTGTCCTTAAGGCGTAAGAGACAGCGCAACGAGGGTACTGTAGATTTGACTGGGGAGAGGGAGAAGGGAAAATATGAGCTGCCCCTTGTTGGCATGACATGTCCTTTTTCGAGTGTTCTTCTTTGTATCTTCTTAGGGGTGAGTCCCTTCTGCTCAAGGAGTTAGATGGCCCAATGAAGAGGACAATGATAGCTCAGGATGCCAGGGCTATCATGAGGGTCTTCGAGATGGGTGTGGCATACACTGAGGGGGGTACTTCATTGGAGGTCGAGGTGAGGAAGCTGCAAATGAATCTGGCCAAAGCGGATAAGGAGTGTTCTGATGAGAAGACTGCCCGAAAGGTAGCAGAGGATAGGATGGGGAAACTGTCCAAGGATCACAAGATGCTTTTGCTCGAGAAGAAGGCTTCTGACAAGCAGGTGGAAGCCTTGACTGCTGAAGCTGCTCCTACCGAGGATGACCCAGAAGAGGCCAAAGGCCTGGAGACCCGAGCTGATCTGGTTACTCACCTACATCTGGCGTTAGATGATGCTCTGGTCATTGTCGAGGGGAGCTTTGATAACATAGTGAAGAAGCTCCAGGTTCTTAACCTTACGGTCGAGTTGAATGTGACTGGGATGGGTCTCCACTATTACGTGGTAGATGGCCATATCGTAATCTATGAGTATCACAGTTGTGTCGGGGATATGCCCATTAGGGAATTGTTGTGTCAAGAGCTTGTTACCAAGTAGGAGCCCCAACCAGATACTTGATTGCCTTTTATTATTTCTTTTTTTCGGCCTGCGTGCCGTATTGATGTAATCTTATTCTTCCGATCCTGGCCCGTTTTGTTTAAGTTTCGAACAGTTGTGGTCCTTGTGGCTAAAAAGTTTTTGTTGGATGGGGGGCCAAAGGCCTCCCTTTTTTATAAAAGTTTCACAATCGCGGCCTTAATGGTCGTATATTAAATTTCCGACAGTGGTGGTCATTTTCTTTAATTCGTGCATGATCGTGTCACTTTTATATTTGAAGTGTTTTGCATGTTCATTGTACGCTCGTCTGCTTGAGACACTTTTATTGGTTAAGAGTTTCCAGTGGGATTTGCTTATTATTTAGTGAGTTTGCCGGTGTGGGGAGACCGGACAAATGTCCAGGATGATTATCGGGCATGAGCCGAAACTCAGGTCTCATTTCTAGGATCCGAGCTCAGTGGCATGAACTTCCCATCATGAGTTTGGCGTTCTGCTGGCGTGGTATAATGACGATGGAGTTCAGTTGAGTTATCCATGTTGGGCTGAGGCCCGCTTGTCAAAAGAGTGGAGTCTCGCCCCTTCAAATAATTTTTGAGTTCCATGCTTGTACCTAGGCATGCACGTGTGGTCGGGCCTGGATGAGTTTGTCTTGTCGACGATGCTCGCCGACTTCTCAGTGTTTTAAGTGTAATATTGTTTTAGCTTTTTAGATTTCTATGGTCGATCAAGTTGTTCCCCTTGTATATTTTCTAGTTAGTATGCCTCGGTCCCAGTTTTTTCATAGACGCAATATGGACCTTCCCAGTTTGCCGCGAGCTTGCCTTCGCAAAATTCTTTCTAATTTCTTTTCAAGATAAGGCTGCCGACCTCGAACTCTCTTCGTATGACATTGGTGTTTTAGTGCATCGTTATTTTTTGTTTGAGAGAGGCCTCTCGTAGAGACGCTCTTGTTCGGATCTCTTCGACCATATCTAATTCTTCCTGTAGGGTGACATCATTCATCTCCTCGTCTAAGGGAGCTTCGGTTCGCCTGGAGGGTTCCTCAATCTCTACGGGGATGAAGGCCTCTGTTTTATAAGTTAGTCAGAAAGGAGTCTTCCTAGTGGATAAGTACACCGTTATTCGGTAGTCCTAGAGTATGTTGTGCAGCTCCTCGACCCATCTTTTCTTGGTTTCCTCTAACCTTCGTCTGAGACCCGAGTATCACCCTGTTTGCTGACTCGGCCTGGCCGTTTGTCTTAGGATGCTCGATAGAGGCGAAGTGTTGGGTGGTGCCTAACTTGGTGACGAATTCCTGAAAGGCTTGGTCTATGAACTGGGTTCCATTATTGATGATGATCGCTTGCGGTACGTCGAACCGAGCGAGTATGTTTCTTTTGTAGAAGCACATAAAATTTTGGGTGGTAATTTTTGCCAATGCTTCCGCTTCTATCCATTTGGTGAAGTAGTTGACAGCCACTATCAAGTACTTGTTTTGATTTATACCTACCAAAAATGGTCCAAGGAGATTTAATCCCCACCAAGCAAAGGGCCAGGGGGTAGATAGGGAACTGAGCTCGTCCGAAGGAGCTAAGTGCATGTCCCCATGCCATTGACACTTGTCACATCTCTTTACGTGTTCTTTTGCACCGTGATACATGGTGGGGAAGTAATACCCTACTCGCAGAGCTTTCCTGGCGAGGGATCTTCCGCTCAGGTGTTGTCCGTTTATCCCTTCATGGATTTCGAGCAGGATGCGATCTGCGTCGCTCCGATCAATGTATTTGAGGATGGGAATGGAAACCCTCTCATGTATAATTTTCCTTCGACCAAGACGTAGGAGCAAGCTCTTCGTCTCACTATGGCTTCCTCCTTTGATTCGGAGGGTAGCTCCCCTTTTGTGAAGTAGTTGTGTACATGGGTCATCCAGCCGTCGTGGTCTCCTATGGAGAATACTTCCAAAATCGAGGGGGCTCTCTGGGTGCTTGGTCGATGAAGAATATCCTGTATCACCAACTTATTCCCCCTTTCCTCTTTATACTTTCTAGTTTGGACAGTATGTCTGCTCGGGCATTATATTTGCGGGGAACATGTTCTACGTCTGATCAGTTCATTTTGATGCACATTATTCCATATTTGTACTTAAGCATTTCTATGTTTTAATTTGTTTATTTTTATGTTTTATAATGTTTTTCTAATTTAGTTTATTTTTATTTAATTTGATTTTCGTATTTAATTTTTAGTATTGGCAGCTTTCATTTAAAAATTCATAACTGGAGCTATATGAATCGAATCGAGGCGTTCTAATATGAGTTGAAAAGATAAGAGAAAGAGCTACAACTTTCATGTTGGAGCCAGAAGCTAATTCAGACTGTAGACGTCTTGAATAATTCCTTGAAGTTGCAGCATTAGATACATTTCATTTTGGGTCAATTTTATGGGTCTGGTTAGTAATTTCTGGCCCGGTTCGGATTTTTGTTGTAACCCTTATGCTCTTATAACTAGGTCAGCCGCTATTATTCTTTTTGGGGTTTTTTCTCTCGACTATTCACGAAAAAATATTATGTGGCTTCTGTACAAATTCCATGGGGAACTAAACAATCCTCGCAATTTGCTGTATTCAGGTTCCGACCTTGAGGTTATTATAATCTTAATTCAGTTTTGTTCCTTTCAATATTATTATGTGTTCTTGCATGCTTAATTCAATTCCATAGAGTATATTGATATAATTCGATTGATTATATGATTCTAACCATAGTGACGTTAGTGTTTGCTTAATTCATTATCGTGTCCGATCAAATCATGTTTTCTTAATTCATGAAACTTAATTTCATTTGCTTAATTTAGATAATAGGATCATACATTACACAATACTCATAACGCTTGTCACTAAGTTTGTACTCGAATAAGAATAGATAATCTACTTAGGAGATTGAAATTATGATAGTCGATGATAGATAAGAACCGAATCAGCAAATTGACTTTTCAACTTATTTAATAATCACCTATTCACTCTTTTGTTAAATCAAACCTTAACCCACCCCCTCGAATTCAATTCATATTAGTTAATAATAATACAAGAATCCTCGTGATACGATACTCGATCCATTGTCGATAAACTACTGTTTTTCAAAAATACTTGTTTTTGATCTGTACGCGACAACAGATCAACGTCCACATATTTGAATTTCTTATTTATTTCTTGGACTAGGACCCAATACCCAGCGAGGTGTTCGTTTTCACCTGATATTCCCCTCGTACCAAGGATGCGACGAGTTGAGATCCAGTGAAGATCTTCACCTCCTCAGCTCCTAGATCTTCGGCCAGGCGTAACCCTGCTAAGAATACCTCATATTTGGCCTGGTTGTTAGAAGTCGAGAAGGATAAAGCGAGGGAGACTTTGATTAGGATCCCCTCCTCATTCTCTAGGATAATGCCTGCTCCGGTTCCTGTTGAACTGGAGGCACCATCGGCGAAGATTGTCCATCGGCGCGTCCCGTCCAGAGGTGCGGGCGAAGTCATTTTGGCCACAAAGTCAGTCAACGCCTTAGCTTTGAGGGCTTTCCTTCCTTCGTACTGGATATTGAATTTGAAGAGTTCTAACGACCATTTTAGCATCCTGCCCGCCATATCAAGCCTACGGAGCAGTTTCTCTATTGGTTGCTCTTCGAACGACTATGGTATGTTCCAAGAAGTAGTGTCTGAGCCTTTGAGCTGCATTGATGAGGGCTAGGGCCACTTTCTCGATTTGCTGGCATCTTACTTCAGGACCCTCCAGGGCTTTTCTTGTAAAGTAGATAGGCTTTTGCCCTATGGGGTTTCTCGGATTAGTGCAACACTTATTGCTTCGGAGGTTACGACTAGATAGAGATAGAGGATCTCATCCTTCTCTGGTCGAGAAAGGAAAGCGGTTGCAATAGTTCTTGATTTAGGTGGGTGAGAGCTAGCTTGCATTTTTCTCTCCATTCGAATGCAGCTTCTTTGTGGAGAAGTTTGAAGAGGGGGGGTCCGTGTTGAACGGATTTCGCCACGAAGCAGGAGAGAAAAGTGAGCATGTTGTTCAAGATTTGAATGAATTTTTTTGAAGTGGGCATTTGAAACTCATAGAATGCTCGTCATTTTTCGGGGTTAGCCTCGATTCCTTGTTCCGTGAGGCAGAATCTGAGGAACTTACCTGCTTGTACGCTAAAGGTGCATTTTTTGGGGTTAAAATGAATTTGACATTTCCTGGCCTGCTCGAAGACATTCTTCAGGTAGAGGACGTGGTCGACCTCTTCCATCGATTTGACGATCATGCCACCTATCTCGTTGCGGATAAACTTATTCATCATCTGCAGATATGTAGCGCCCGCATTTTCTAGGCCGAAGGGCATTACGTTGTTGAAATAGTTGTCTGATTCAGTCATAAAAGAGGTATATTTTTTGTCTGGTTTAGCCATGGGAATCTGGTTGTATCTAGAATATGCGTCCATGAAAGATAATAATTTGAAAACAATCGATTTGTCGACTAGTTTTTCGATATTGGGGAGGGGGTAAGCATCTTTCGGGTAAACCCTATTGAGATCAGTATAATCAATGCACATACACCACTTTCCATTATATTTTTTCACGATGATTACATTTGAGAGCCAGGTTGTGTACTGGGCTTCATAAATAAAATTTTTCTCTAGGAGGTCTTTGACAGCATGCTCGGAAGCCTCCGTCTTTTAGAGAGACTATTTCCGCCTACGTTGGGCAACTTCCTTAACGGAAGGATCTACAGTCAGATGGTGACATACAATCTCTGGGTCTAATCCGAGAATTTCGGTTGCGCTCCAGGTGAATAGATCAACATTCTCCCTCAAGCAAGCTTTAAGTTGACTCTTCGCTAGGTCAGAGAGGTTGGCTCCGATCTTAACTCCTCTGGAAGGATCGTTTTTGAGAGGGATGGTTTCAAAGTCCCCGTATGGAATAGGCCGCACGGGATCTAAAGGGTCCTCACTGTCTGCAGTCGGGGATGAGTTCTCCCTTTCGACCATGGGCTCCTTCCCCTTTCTTCTTCGTTTTGGATAATCTTCCTTGGAGAAGAGGATATCAAGGTCGATGGCATCGACCCTTGGCAGTGCCTTGGGCTTCTCGGAGCTGGAGGGCAAGGCGGATCCAGTGGCCATTTGGGGCTGCACAGTGATGGAACTCAAGCCTTTGACTGAATCTTCAAAACACCTCCTTGATGCTTGGACGTCCTCGTGGAGGGTGGTGACTAAGCCTTTGACATTGTAGTATTTCATCTCGAGGTAACAGTGGAGGGAACCATAATTAGTTCGGCTAGGGTGGGCCTCCTAATGTTACATTGATAGACAGATGGGAAGTCCACTACTAGAAACTGAGTCTTGATGGCTCTGGAGGTCACCCCTCTCCCGAAGGTGACAATTAACTCGACATAACCCCAGGGTTTGATGCTGGCCCCATTAAAGCCCTAAAGGTCCGAGCCCATGTACGGGGTCAAGTGGGTTTCGTTCAGCTGGAGGGTGGTGAACAACTGGGTGTACATGATGTCCACTGAGCTTCCTTGATCGACCAGGATGCGCCAAACATCGAAGTTTTCTATGCAAGCCTGTACGAGCAGTAGGATGGTCGAGTTGGGAGCTCTGCCTAGCAGTTCCTCTCAGTAGAATGCGAGGGGATGAGAGCCTCCCATGAACTTGTACAGGGTAGCGTCCATGTTGGATTTGGTTTGATAAGCTGATCGAACCTTCTCTTTACGGACCCCACCACGTGCTTATTGAATCCTCCACCAAAGATGACCGTCGCAATAGGGAAAGACTCCCATGGACTATGTGAGGAGAAGTATAGGGGAACATTCACCATGTCTAGAAAGTAGAAATCTTCTGGTTGCATGATGCTCATGGAGATCGACATGATGCTGTTGTCGGGGGACTCCTTCCCCTCTTTGACGCTCTTGGTTTCTAGAGGCTCCTCGCAGGCACCCTCTTCCTTCTTCTTATACTGCTTGAGGTGACCATCTCAAATCAGTATCTCGATCGTTTTCTTTAGATGGATGCAAGCGTCAGCGTTGTGACCATGGATTTTGTGGAAACTACAGTACTTGCTCTTGTCAGTTCTGGGCTTGGAGGGCGTCTGGCAAGAAAAATGCACCCCAACCTGTTTGAATTCTGAATTGGTGAATTCGGTAAGAATACACTCCCTTGAGGTTGTCAGAGGGGTGTAGTCATGAAACCGACTAGTAGTCCCCTTATAATCTTTGGACTCTCAGGATCTGTCTTCATGCTTCCTCTCTCCCCCCGATAGGATGTTGAGAGCTCATCGCTTTTCAAGGATTTGACACGCTCTTAGTGCCTCGAATCCCTCACATTATTAGTCGCTTCTTTCTCGTCGTACTGAATGTATGCTTGATCCCTGAGGAGGAGGGATTCGAGCATGGCTATAGTTTCGATGCCCACTTTGTGAAGTCACTGCGGGGACGAAGTCCTCGTTCAAGAAGGTATTTCTTCATGGCATCAGTCGTTGAGACCTGCACGAATTTTTTATTGAAATGCTCGATATATGCTTGCAGAGACTCATCTCTGCCCTGGATAATCGCTTCTAGTGACGCCTATGATTTCGGTTGTCGGTGGGAGGTGGTGAAGTGCCTTAAAAATATCTTTCCCAACTGTTTCTAAGAAGTGATAGATTCAGCGTGCAGACTCTTGTACCAAGCCATGGCACCTTTTCTTAGAGTGGTCGGGAACAAACTGCATTTGATCACGCCCTTCACACCTCGGTAATCAAGTTGGTCGTCTATGTCTTTTATGTGGCCGTCTGGGTCAGTCGTTCTGTCATAGGATTCCAACGGGGGAGGCTTCTCGAGCCCGGCCAGAAGTTGTGGCTACATAATTTCTTTCAATAATGGACTGTGGGGCTCATCGTCATTGGTCTCTTCTAGCGATGATGGCATATAATGATGCTTTCTTCCTCGTCGAGCATTATTATCTCGTCGAGGGGAGGGGCTCCCCCCTCGTTGCCTCAGTCTGGGTGATAGTGACCTGCTGCGGTCGTCTTTGCACATGCTCTTCGTCTTCTTGGAAAGCGAAGAGTCTTTATCCTTCTTGGGAGATGCTCAATCATGCTTCTTGCGGAAAGAAACATCGAGCCTTTCCTTTCTTGGAGGATGCCCACCTCAGGGAGGCGATATGCTGGAGGAGTTATATCGTCAGTGTCTCTGAGGGGGGTACCTTGACTATTTACGCTCCAGAGCCCCCATCCTTTTGCTCTGATGGAGGATGAGGGAGTTAGTTTGGTTAAGGGAAGTGATCAGTGGTGTTATTGCTGCGTCGGTGTTCTGCTGAACAGGGACCAATTGTAGAATCTCTGGCTGGTCTTCGATAGGGTTATTGGGAAACTTCTCATCCAAGAATAGATTGTTGTTACGATCAGTGTCGATGGAATCTGGTGATGCAGTATATCTGTCACGGGCGTCAAAGTTATCCTTGAGGTGAGGATGTACTTGGCTTCTGTCGGTCTTGTGTTCCGAGGAGAGAACAGCCTTTCCAGATAGTTGGTGATCATCATGGTCGGCCATGATTGATGAATGAGGAGGATCTTTGATCTTCAGATTCTAGGGAATAGAAAACGGGGAAGATAGTTTCCAACATAGAGTACCACTGATTTTATCAGTTGATCAGAACCTGCAAGCTGGCCGGAGGATGAACTTTGACGGGCTGGAAAGTTGAGGGAAATGGGGGGTTGTACCTGCAAGGCACTCCGACAATCAAGTAAGTGTAGGAGCAAAGAGTTGCAAGCAAAGTATTCGGGTTTCAGAGATAAAAATTGAATATTCGATATTGGATACATGACCCTCATATGTGTGAGGGTTTGTATAATGCTCGACTCTTGGCCATTGGTCCCTATTTTAGGGCCTGGATATGTGGGTCTGTAAAAATAGGTAACTGCAAGGACTGGGTCAAAACAGATAGGTATGCTCGTAAGTAGCCGTTTGTTCTAAGGATGAAAATTACAGGCATATGGTCGTTTTGGTCATTTCCTGGGTGTCTTCCTGACTCGTGTCAGGCTGACAGGAGATAACTACTGACTGGGTCAGACGTACATGTCGGGCATAGCTGGTCGTATGCTCAGGGCATGGTCGACCAGAGTGCTAGGCTGATGTTATTGCGCCGTGCCAAAGGTGGAAGAGGATTTAGTTAATTCTAGTCATTGGGTCAGTCCAGAATAGAATCTCCCCAAGTCGATGCTCTTGGGCACACGAGTGATGATCGTCGTGTTCGTCTTGCATGGAGAGGAACAATTGAGCGGTTTCAAGGAGTTGTCATGTATCCAAGAAGCCCAATCCACTGCCAAAGGTTGACGCCATCGACCTCGACAGTCGCTACTTCAAAGAAGATTGCACAGAGCAAATAAGAAAGGGGAAGGAGCCCATGGTCGAAAGGGAGAACTTATCCCTGACTGCAGACAACAAGGAGCCTTCAAATCCCGTGTGGCCTATTCTAGATGGGGGCTTGGAAACCATCCCCCTCGGGAATGATCCTTCCAGAGAAGTTAAGATCGGAGCTGACCTCCCCGACCTGGAGAAGAGGCAACTTAAAGCTTGCTTTACGGAGAATGCTGATTTGTTAGCATGGAGTGCAGCCAAAATTCCCAGATTGGACCCAAAGATTGCATGTCACATCTGACCATAGATCCTGCTCTTAAGGCAGTTGCCCAGCGTAGGCAGAAATAGTCTCCCGAAAAGAAGGAGGCTGTTGAGCATGCTGTCAAAGACCTCCTAGAGGCACATTTTATTTCTGAAGCAAATTACACAACCTGGCTCTCAAATGTAGTACTCGTGAAAAAATCTAATGGAAAGTGGCGTATGTGCATTAATTATACCGATCTCAATTGGACTTGCCCGAAAGATATTTACCCCTTCCTAATATCGACAAACTGGTCGACAACTTGTCATGTTTCAAATTATTATCTTTCATGGACAAATATTCTGGATACAACCAGATTCCCATGGCGAAAGCGGACAAAAAATATACCGCTTTTATGACCAAACCGGGCAACTTTTACTACAATGTAATGCCCTTCAGTCTAAAAAACATGGGTGCTGCATATCCCTGCATGATGAACAAAGTTTTCCGCAACGAGATAGACGACATGCTCGAAGTCTACATGGACGACAAGATCGTCAAATCGACAGAAGAGTTCGACCACGTCCTCCACCTGAAGAAAGTCTTAGAGCAAGCCAGGAAATGCCGAATGCGCTTCAACCTAGAAAATGCACCTTTGGCGTACGGGCAGGCAAGTTCCTTGAATTCTACCTCACAGAATGAGGAATCGAGGCTAACCCTGACAAATATCAAGCATTCTCTGAGTTTCCAACGCCCACATCAAAAAATCCATTCATATCTTGAACGACATGCTCACTTTTCTCTTCTGCTTCATGGAGAAATCCGCCTAACACGCACTTCCCCTCTTCAAACTTCTCTGCAAAGAAGCTGACTTTGAATGGCCGAACGAATTCGAGAAAGCTCTCACCCACCTGAAGCAAGGACTGTCACAACTGTCTGTCCTTTCTCAACTTGATAAGGATGATATCCTCTATCTCTATCTGGTTGTAACCTCCAAAGAAATAAGTGATACACTAATTTGAGAAACCTAATAATGGAAAAAGCCTATCTACTTTACAAGCAAAGCCCTGCAGGGTCTTAAAGTAAGATTCCAGTTGTTGTACTCCAAAATTTTCCCTCACATTTCTACAAGGCATTCTCCTAGGGTTCTCAAAATTCTCAAGGATGTTCAAGAGTTGGTCAACAAATTCTTCTCCTAAGCAAGGGGTTCACAACCATGATTTCATCTTTCACAAGGAGATTTGAGTTTCTAAGATCTCAAGTGGTTTTCATGGTTCCTTACATGTTTCAAGAATGCTCATATCAAGTTTCATGCCTTGCATCATAAGTTTTCTCAGTCAATTGCTCAGATGACTAAAAATTAACTATATTGAATAAAAAGACAACTATGGTCAACATACAGCCAAACTTCAAGATTTTTGGTAAACATTAACACTTTTAACTCACCTTCATCATTTTATCAAGATTTTATCATGACTCCTCAAGAAAAACCCTCAAACCATCAAAAGCCAAAAGTTGCTAAATTAGGGTTTTCTTAGGAGAAGTCAACTGAACTTTGATCAAGTATAACTTTCACATGCTTCATCAGTTTTTTCCCAACCAAAGCTCATTTTTAAGTAAATTCAATTCTCTACAACTTTGTCTCTCTAAGATCAAGTCCAAAAAATGATTCATTTGAGAGATATGAGCCAATACATTATAGGTCATTTCGAAAGTCAACAAAAAGACACTTTTGTCAAAGCAACTTACATCAAGATAAATTATTCAAATGAAAAACTTATCAATATAGGGATTAAATAGGACATATTAGAGATTTCAAAAAGTCAAATATGACCTTCAAAAGATGAAAATTGAGAGAGTTATGACCACTGCAAGTTGGGAAATTTTGAGCAAATGCATGAAGTTCAAATTGAGCAAACTTGATATTTTTGGCTATTGGGCCATTATTTTAAGGTCCAAACGTGTATTACACTCCTCATACACCTCAAATCTTGTTCATACACACCTTGACCTATTTTTGTTTTAATTATTTTAATTATTTTTTTATTTTTTCATTAATAATGCAAAATAAATAAGATAAAATCATATCTTCTTACACAAGTTCCAAGTCCACAAATATTTGACCTAATTCCACATTATATAATCTCATTCTCTTCATACAAGTCAAACACGAAAAGCCCTTGCCTCAAAAGTTATCAAAAATCTCAAAATTTCAAAGAACCCTAAAAACTTCAAACCCTACTTACATTGTCGTTCACCACAAACTAATCATCCTATTCACTCCCAAGAAGGTTAGAGGATAAGAACATATCAATTGCAATGATCTAGAGGGCTCGATACACCCCTTCATGTAGCGCCACATTATCATTATTTCATGCATTCATAATTTTGTTTTCATACTATTTTGATTAAATCTAACGCTACTAACATGCTCCCGGGTTTCATTAGTACAGGTTTGGACCATCGGGGAGGTCCCATGTGATCGGAATCTTGAATCACCATATTAGCACCGATCCATGCGTTCTTCTCTATAACTCAAAAACCATTGATTTTTATCTCAAAATAATTCTTTTATTGGATTCACATTCCTCGATTTAGGGGGGTAGGGTGTTTTTCACTTGCTAACTTTTTATATTCTTGCAAGTTGAAAAAACAGGCTACCGAAGAAGACGACCGGAGCTAGGGCTCCTACGTGTCTCCAATCAATACATTCACGTTTTATATTTATTTTATTTGCTTCATTTAAACTAACAGATGTATCACTGCCCTAACGGTAGAAGCGCGCGCGTTAAGTCATTGGTGTCAAATGGCCTGGGTTCGATCCATCCTTTTGCCACTTATTTTCCTAACATTTCTGTATCCTGCAGGGTTAATTACAAAAAGCACTGAACCTGTTTCCTATCATCAAGGCGCGCTTGACCCAGTGGTGAAGATGTTGGTTGAAGGTTTCAAGGGCATGGGTTCAACACCCACCCCTACCCCTTTGGTTATTTTACACAATTCTCTATTCTTCTTGCTCTTGCCTTTCCTTTTCTTCATTATTTTTGCAAAAAACCAAACATTTTTCGCATATCTTTTATTTTTCTTTACAAACCCTAATTTAATTTTAGGTTTTTTCATTCAATCAACCCTAATTTAATTTTTAGGTTTCCTTAATTAAATTAAAATCAAATTAGATTTTATGCTTTTGTTTAATTTAATTAACTAACTTTTTTTAATTAATTAAAATCAATTAGGTTTTAGGTTAATCATCAAACTTTTTCATCAAAACGATCAAAAAACAATTTTCTATTTTCTTTTCCTTTTTATCGCTTCGCGCACTTTATTACTTTCACGTTCTTTTTCCAATTATGTATCTACTTACAATTTGTAATAGTTTAATTAGGGTTTATTGTTTTCCCCGTTTTTTACTATTTGTACCCCCATTCCCGAGGTCCTGTAATAGCATAGAATTTTACTTTCTGCACATTTATCACTTTATTATATTTTTTACTATTTCTTAGTAATTAGGGTTTGCATGAAAATACTAATAACGATTGATAGTTAACCTAATGCAAGATAAATAACTGAATCATAACACATTCTGCACACGCGCACCTCTAGGTTAACCTCACTTGTTTCCTCAGAAAACAATCATGTCCCTCGAACGTGGGGACTATTATACCCCAATTTCCCCCTAAGATTCCTCTACCATCTCATATCAACTCAATTACAACAAGATCACACAAGGGTTTAGTTCTTCTCCCTTTCTTTAAGTTTGCTCATGAGAAATCACCAAGCACCTTGAATTGTATATTGTGATTATTTATGTTTTGTTTTTAATTAACTTTTAACTAATGAATACTATGAATGTTTGCTCTAGTTGATGATGCTATAGGTGGAAGCACAACATATTTCATCAGGTTGATCTATAGGTTCATGAGTTTATTTTCATGCCTTCTTCAACAAAGCTTCATCATTGAAGATGCTTTGAAGTAATATCATGAAAAGGTATACTTTGATTCATCATGCCTCAATTTTCCAAAGAAAGTTAAAGGATGCAAAAGTTGATTGAAGAGGTTTGACCTAGTTGGACAAGTCCTTGATTTCTTGATCACAAGTGCATAATTCCCTCAATTCTCAATATTTGGAAGTGATTATGGTTTCTATGGTTCCTTATTATCATCCTCAACAACTTCTATTTACAAGACAAAAATATTTGTGCAAGAAAGCTTGTCAAATTTGAAAAGGGTTTCTAAGGCATTTTGTTGCTCTAGGAGCTAGGGTTTTGAACTTCTAAAGGTTACATCTTGCTCATATTTTGGTATTTTTGAGTGATTCCAAAGACATGCTCCTCTTTAAAGAGTTATCAACAAATCCCTTCAAAAGTTTTAAGAAACTTTTATATGGAAGATGCCTAATGATTGAGAAATATTACAAGTCCTCCAAATAGGCCATTAAATTCCCTTATGTAACTTCAAAAGATCATAACTTGGTCAATTTTTATCTCCTTGAGTCCATTATTTTTCCATAATGATCTTAAGGGTGTGAAATTCAACCCTCCTTTTATGTGCAAAGCTTAAAAATGGATGGAAGATGTCTTAAGAACTTCAAAGATTATAGGCCATCTCATGAATTTTCACCAACTTCACCAAGTCATAACTTTATCATTTTTTGTATATTTTAAATGGTTCAAGTCTCAAAATATCACTCAAGATATTTAATTCATGCCATATTTTTTGGTCAAGAGAAAATTTTAAATGGAAGGCCATGTTTGGATGCAAGACATTATAGGTCATTTTTGAAGAAAAATTTAGAGTTTTTCTAAGTACAAAAAGTCAGCATCTTTTTCTCAACTTCGACTCATCACAACTTTCAGCTCAAGTACCCATTTGATTCCATTCTTTGCGCATTGTAAAGTTTGTGATCTCATCTTTCCAGCACATCAAGAATCAAGTCATAAAGCTTCCTGAATTATGCACACAATGATTTCACGGTTGGTGTTTTGGAACTGAAATTTCTCAAACAGTCAGAATGAAATTTCCATAATTTGACTTCTAATCACCAAATTTATGCGTATTTTTTACTTAAACATTATAAGCATAAGCATGTGGATGATAGAGTGTTAAAATGCATCATTTGGATGAGTTCTGCTGCACATGTGATCACACTTATTTCATGAAAACAGGTGTGCACAATTTCCCTCAAAATTTCATCATTCACCCCTCCTCTTGATTCCATTCACTTCACCTATAAATATAGGCTCTATCCCACTCATTTTTGCAAGCTTAGATAGCTAGAATCACCCTGCCAAACTCTCTCTTGAACCCACTTTTTTGCAACTTCGAATTTGGTTTTACAGCTTTCCTCAATCCATTTTCTTTGTCAATTCTTTATCCTTGAACTTCACTAAAGCTAACAGAAGAAGAACCAAGCTTTACGACTTCCTAAATCATGCTAGCCAAGTCAAGTTTCAGAGCTCTGAATTTGAACTTCAATAGGTAGATTCCATCACCAATTTTCTCAAACTTTGGTACTATAATTAAGCTCTCATCATTCTGATTCTAGTTGCAACATTTGTTTTTAACTAGAAGTGAGTTTTGACCTTGAATTTTCAAATCCCTTTTCAAATCTTTCCTTCCAAAACGATTGAGCTACACTTTATATAAATTTTACGCGAGGGTACCATTGGAATCGCCTTGAAGAGACGAAACAAATGGTACCGGTCTTGAGCTCTAATTTTTCCATTTCAGAGACCTGGAATTCGCGTGGTTGGAGGTTGAAGATGACCAACGTGTCATCTCTCAACCAATGATATCATGCCACTTGTTTTTTTTAATTCTGATTTTAATAAATGTTTCAGTGTTTTATTCATTAAGGACCATGATATGCACAACGCGTTTAATCCATTGGATTAACTTACTAACGCATTTTGACTCTCATCCAATGGTCTACATCTTTTTGGTTTTTATTTTATTATTTGATTTTATATTTTATTTGTTTTAAAATTCAAAAATTCATAAAAACATTCATTTTAACTTCAAAAAATCTGAAAAAAATTCTTAAAAATACTTTTGATTTTTCTCTTTCTGATTATTATTTTTTCATAATTTTATTTTGTGTTTTGATATTTTTGATATTTTTTCACTTTATTTGAGTGGTTTTAAATGTTTAAAAATACTTTTCTTAATTTTTAAATTCTGAAAAAACGTGGAAGGATCCAATGACCTCTTGACAATTATTAGTGACCTCATTTTGTTTTTATTTCTGACTTTATTATTTTTCACAATTTTTAGTTTATTTTGCCTATTTCTTTTAATTTTAAAAATAGTTTTTGACTTTAAAAAATTACCTAAAATTTTATAAAAATATTTGAGCTCATTTCTGATTTTTCTATGGTTTCATTGAATTTTTTCTTGGATGTTTTGAATATAGTTGCTATTTTTCCTTTTTATTTTCATTTAAAACCATTTCAAAAAAATCTTTTTCTTCATTTTTAAATACAATTTTATTTTTGTATATATTCTGGCTGATCTTGAACTATGAGATTTTGATCATGAGCTTCATTAACACCATTTGATCTTAGGTGTTGAGTTTAACTCCACCAAAATGGATGATTGATTTTAATGATAGCTTGATTAAATTGTTGGTTCAAATATGGTTTAATTCTTATCCCTTCGTGTTGTACCCCAAAATTTGCCCTCCCATTTTCTTCAAGAGCATGCTTCAAAATCTCCCAAAGGTTGCACAGTCCAATGGCCTCCTAACAGTAAAAAATTAGGGTTTTGGTTCTGGCAAAGAAGTTGAAGTTTCCAAGGGTCCAAACAAGTCCCACATTCCTATAAACATTGTCAAGCATCCTTAGGCCAAGTTTCAAGACTCACAACACAAAATTGCACAGTCAAAAACCCTAATTGCTCAACAGTCAACTGTAGAGGCAAAATGGTCATTTGACAGTCAAAAGTCCAAATTTTTGGTCAACATCTTATTTTGAAGCCACAAACATCATTTGATCAATTCTTGATCATGATTCTCAAGGCATGGCTCAAAAAGTCTCATGATGCAAAAGTTTCTATATTTGGACAGTTGAAAAAGTCAACTGCAAATTGACCAAAGCATAACTTCCACATGTTTTATCATAAAAATTCCATCCAAAGCTCATTTTGAAGAGAATGACATTTCCTATAACTCCTATTCACACTTCAAGTCCAAGAAATGCTCTCACAAAAAGTTATCAATCTCAACATTATAGGTCATTTTCAAAAGTCAACAAGTCAAAGACCATAACTTGAGATTGGTAAATCAAATTGACATGGGACCAAAGGCATTGGTTAGAGGACTTCAAGACCTTTCCAAAATGTCCAAGAACATGATCAAATCTTAAAAATTGAGCAAGATATTCCTTGTGGAAGTTGGGAAATATTTGGGAATTTTGAAAAGTCAACTTTGCTTCAAATACCTCAAAATTGCTAATGGGCCTTAATTTCTTCCATGAATCATTACCCAAAGGCCATGCACGACCCATTGACATCCAAGGGAGTTATTTCATCATTTTTTATTAATTATTTGAATTTTTATTATTATTAATTCATTTAATTAAAATTAAATATGAAAAATTACTAAATCATACTTTTCAAATCTTTTTGTGCATAGAATTCACTCAATATTTCGTGCACTATTCAATAAGGAAAGATTCAATATGATTGGAATGATTGGCATCAAAAAGGAATGAAAAAGATTGAAAAAGATCATGGAAAATCACAAATTCAAAAGCATTGAATACATGGATTTTAGGCCAGTTTTTCTAACCTAAATCGTTCACATATATAAGCATAACATAACCCTAAAGCCAAGAACAAGAAAGCTGCGCATAAACCTCAAGAGCAAACTTGCATTTTTTCACAAAAATCCCAAAACTGTTTTCATAGTGTTGTACCCCAATATTTGACCTAAGATCCCATTTTTTATTTTTTGCATTTTTATACAAAAGTCAAGGTCACTAAACACAGTCGGTTTTAACCTCTCACCTTCGAGCATTGACTATGCGGAAATTGTCAAGTGTTTTGAACATTCTTAGCCAATGTATCACTAACTTCTAATCAAGCACGAAATGCGTGTTTTTTGTTTATTTGGTTTCATGTGCAGAAACAGGTCTAAATCAAGGACATCAGGTGTTACGCTCCAATTAGGGTTTTGAGTTCTTCAAGCCAGAAGTACAATCGATTATTGATTCTCGAAGACTGATTCATCAAGACACGACTTTTAAAGCTTTGTTCAGGCTTATTTTGATCAGGGTTGTTTCAAGTGTGATAGCTTCTGTCTCGAGGATCTTCAGAGGATCGTGTGTTTATTTCCACACCTTGTTCGATAAGTGGTCTCGAGCTTCTTCCAAAATTCCCCAAAGCACAGTCAAGATTTCATCATCACTGGTTTACATGTGCATCAAGATGCTTTAGAATGCGAAGAAAGATCAAGTTCGCAAGACGATTCAAAGCATTTCGACCAAAAGTCAACTCTTGCAAGTTCAATTTCAAACGGTCATAACTTCTTCAATTTTCAACGTCTTGAGGCGATTCTTTTGCAAAGTATCACAAATAGCGTTGTTTATGAGATTACTTCAAAGATTAAAGTTCAAGTCATGCCACAGACGTTTTCTCAAGAACGTTTGATTTTTTCTGTTGGGATAATTCATGAAACTGGAGTTTTAGTCCAATGATTCTTTGATTGCTTGTGGACTACTTCAAGTCATTTTGCAATTGAACTGTAGTGATCATTGGATTAAGGTGGATTGTCGATTAAATTTCTTAAAGGCACGATTTGCGCTATTAGTCTGTATTGAAAATTGCTATGAGGTGAAGACGCGAGTTAGGGTTGAGAATTCTTCGAATTCTTGTGGTTTGCAAGTTAACTTGGATTTGAGATCTGAATCAAGATTGAATTCGTTGTTATGAAGTTTTCTTTCAAGTAACCAATAACCATAAATCCAAAATATCTGAGTTTGTCAAATAACATGGGGGTTCTTATTTGCAAGAGAGATTCAAGAAGGTTTATGAATTTGATGTCTTGAATAAGATGCATTCCAATTTCACTAAGTTTATTCCAAGAGTGCAAGTTCATTAATGTGAATTGTTCAAAATATCAAGAATTATTCAAGACCTTTCTCAAGAATTCAACTTCATTCATCATTCATGCATTTCAAATTCAAAGACAAATTTCGACACAAATTTTAATTGGAATGAAATTCTGTGTCAATTCGGACTAGAGATTAAATTAAGAGAGCAAGATCATTTGGCATAGAATTTATTCAAGAATTTCATTCAAGATTCATACTTTCATTCATGTGAATCCAAGAGATTACAAAATACTTCCATTACAAAATCATCACCATTTCATATCTCATTATAAAACCATACACAAACACATGAATTCCTAAGTCCTAAAGTGCTAAAATTACATGAAATCTTTATGCTAAGCCACCAAAATAATCATGTTTTCTAGGCTACTATCTTGCTGCCAAATAATGTCAAAAAAAAGCTGCTGTATGCTGCTCCAAACTCTGCATATCAGTCCAAAAACAAGTCAAAAATTATGCACCAACAATAACTCCAAAACCTGCTGCTGCCCCTGCCCATAACCAGTCCAAAATGCTATATCCCAACCTGCAAAAAGCTGCATCATATCAGTCCGAATCAGTCCAAGGATTGCACTAAAATAGGTAATCAAAAACTACATCAATAAAGTGAAAAAAGCATAATAGTATATTTGTTCAAAAACCTAACTTGTTTCCCCCCAAAACCATATTGTCCCATTATAAAGGAGGGAGCTCAGCATCAGATAAAGGAGAAAAGAGGAGACATCGCATAAGAAAACATAAAAAAGAGGGAGGGGAGAAAATTAGGAAAGACGCTATATAAAGATTTCTGCAGAAAATTGATTCAAGGTCTTCCTCCAAATACCACTGAAACTCTGCCAAATCTCTATAAAAAAACTCACTCCATACACCCTACAAAGTCCTAAGATATTCCCCTACACCATTCTCAAAATTTATACCTCATATTTTAACACATAACCTTCAGATACAACCTCATAACATAATTATACCTCTGCACCAATCTACAAATCTGCATCCTTACAAACCCATTCAGAATCTCATCCTCAACTCCACACCCGTGCAAACCTCACGCCTACTCGAATTTCGCATCGGCCAAACCACACACAAGCTTTAACAACACATATCAACCTTCACCAAGTCCTTATCAGAACCTACACATATCTTAATACAACTTTATCAATGCAGCATAGCCACTAAGCGCTTGCAACAACAACAACATTTCACGCGACAAACTCGACACTTCAACAATCACGAAGCCACACTATGAAGAAGTAGAATAGAAAACAGAGTAATGCTTTACCTGAGTTTACTTCACCGATAGCATTTGATCAAAATGCGACCCAGTGATTTTGCGAGAGCTTGAAGTTGATTGGAGTTGTTTCGTTCTTGTTAAGTACCGTTGAAACGAAGCAGTGAGATATTCGGTTGGGTTTGATAGAGATCCGTGTAGCTTCCTTTGTTATTGGATTTGTTTTCTCATGAGAAAGATGAAGAGAATCAAGATATGGAAATTGAGGAATTCAAAGGGAAACGTGAGAGATTGTTTGAGATTATGAACCAGAGGAACGTTTAAAAAATAAAAGCAGAAGAATTCGGGAATTTGAGGAAGAGATGACCAACTGTGAGTTTTAGGGTTATTTTAACCCGTGTGGTCTTAAGTGGGAAGCGAGTATTGGTAAGACATCAGGTTGAATCCGACCCGGTCCCTTTTAAAGCCCAATATTTATTTTTTTATATTTATTTAGCTTATTTCTTTTACGGACCAATCTGTTTTCTTTTTCTATTTTGTAAAGCCCAAAACAATTTCTAGCTCTCCACCCGATTATTCTGCTTACACCACCTTTATTAGTTATTTCTTATTGTTAGTTAGTTAATATTAGTTTTTTTTTATAGTTTTAGATAAACCTCATTCAATTAATTTAGCTTAGAATAAACTTAACATTTTCTTTAGAATTAGTTAGTAAGTTTAGAATTTTCATCAAGCTTAGTTAATAACTTTAGAATGTTTAATTTATTTAATAACTTTAGAATATTTGATTTGGCTTGGTTAGTAATTTTAGAATTTTCATTTAGTTTAATTAGTAATATTAGAATTTTATTTTATTTTTATTTTAGTAACTTTAGAATTTTATTTTATTTAGATTTGACTTAGTAAACTTTAGAATTTTATTTTAGTTTTATTTTAGTAACTTTAGGATTTTATTTCATTTAGATTTGACTTAGTAAATTTTAGAATTTTATTTGTTTGAGTTTTGACTTAGTAAACTTTAGAATTTTATTTTGTTTAGTTTTATTTTAGTAACTTTAGGATTTTATTTCATTTAGATTTGACTTAGTAAATTTTAGAATTTTATTTGTTTTAGTTTTAATTTAGTAAATTTTAAAATTTTATTTGATTTTATTTAAGTTAACTTTAAAATTTTAGTTGTTAGTTTTAGTTTAGGGACTTTAGAACTTTATTTGATTTAGAATTAGTTTAATGAGTTTATAATTTTTATTTGATTTAGAATTAGTTTAATAAGTTTAGAATTTTAGTTGTTTAGAATTAGTTTAATATTCTTTTAGAATTTTATTTGATTTAGATTTAGTTTAGTAACTTTGGATTTTTTTTTGTTTTAGATTAGCAACTTTGGAATTTTTATTTAGTTTAGATTTAATTTACTAATTTTAAAATTTTTAATTTAGCTTAGATCTAATTTAGTAATTTTAGAACTATTTTTGCAACCTTAGAATTTGTAGTTAGTTTAGAATTTTTAGTAAGTAATCTTAAATTTTTAATTTAGTTTAAATAACTTCTTTAGATAATTAGTTACATTCTCTTTTATTTTATTTAAATATCTTTGTCATTTTAATTTCTCGATGCCTTTAGGTCATTAATCTGTTTCGTTATATTTATTTTCTTGTGAATTTTGATTGCTTATATTTTGATGTCTATTTCATTTTGCTCGCCTGATCTCATCCAAGGGAAATGTTTTAACTTTGTTGACTTCATGTTATCAAACACATCTCATCCAATCGTACGAATACCCTCATTCATCTTTTGTTTGTTTACTATTTTGTTAAACCTAAGATAATTTTCCCAAAAGATTCAATTTTTAAACTCACACCTTTTAAGTCAAAACTTCGACACTAGGTCGTCGCATCTTCAAAATCTCGTCCATACCCATTTTTTAGCCAAACAAACCATTTTTATCAAACAAATAATTTTAACCAAAAAACGGATATTTCAAAAGGTTCCTGCAGAGTACCGCAGATGCATTGGGTGCTAATACCTTCCCATTGTTTAACCAACCTCCGAACTCTCAATCTCTTTTAAAAACGCGTTGTATTTTCATTACTTTTAAATATTACTTTACATTGCATATTTTAGGGTTTTATTTCGCTCTTTTCCCTTTTCCCTTGGAAATAATAAAGCGCGGTGGCGACTCTTGCTTTTACGAGTCAAGTTAATTAATAGCTTGATCTCCTATTTTCACCGCTACACATAGTTGCTGTGCGTTTCAAGGCCAAAAAGCCATTCCAATAGCTTGCTTACACATCCAGGAAGGGATTGCAATCAAAAACACAGCCCCTAACCTCAAGAATTGGTAGAATGAAGTCGCCCTGTTCATGAACTTTTGCATATTCGTATTTGAATTTATACACATTTTCCATGCATTTTAATGTTTGATTTATACTAACCTGATCATTCTAAAGCTAATGGTGTTATCCAATTGAATTAATATGGCCTGTATGCAAAGTTGCCATTAAAATTTTCTAGGGTTCTTGAAGCTCCAAAAGAGGGGTTTACGTATCTGGAAAAATTGAACCATAAGACCAGTACCACTAAAATCGTGACATCCATACGATTCGTCCTCATACCTCGCGCCTTTTTTCTTTTTCACTATGCCCTATTCGCTATTATTCGCAGGTACTATTTAGTGGGGGTTTAAAACCCCCGCTATCTATTTTGTAATTTCAGGCAAGCGAAGAAGAAGGTGTACGTGTCCCAGGATGACTGGCTCGTTTGAATTTTTGGCGCGTGATGTACCATAAGCGTGTTGTTCTATTATATTATTTCTATTCCATTTAATTAACAAAGACAAGCGTTGGTTGGGTTGGTTGATGTGTTGTCATGCATGCAATGGGACCTGGGTTCGATTCCCAGGTCCCCTTATATATTTCATACTTTTTTCTCTAACATATTCCGGCACAACATTCACTCAAAGGAGCACCATGCCTCCTAATACCCAAGTCTGCCATGTGTCTCTAATGATCAATCAGAAGGCCATGATGAGAATTCCAGGGAACACACTAGTCAAACGCTCCATACACAATCACTGAAAAGTCAAAAAGGCCTCAATCTGTTGGGCCAGATTACTCACAATAAGCCTCCAAATTGGGTCAACCACCCCCCATGTTTGCATTTTCTTTCTCTCTTTTTTATTCTTTTCTTTTATTTATTTCAATCATGTTAATTGTTTTATTTAATTCCATAAAATTAACTCTCATAATACAAAAATACAAAAAAATCAGAAAAGTCAAAAAAATAAAAATATGTTTTATTAATATTAATTTCTATCAATTTTGTAAATAAATTTTATCAATCAATTTAGTTTAATTTAGGGTTTTCTTTAATTTTAATATTTTCTTAAATAAACTAAAAAATGTAGAAATTAGGGTTTTAGTATTTTTATTCTTTTTCTTAATAAATAACTTTTTATTTTTATCATTCTTAATTATTAATTATTTTTGTAAATATTCTTGTAATTAAACAATTAGTAAATTAGGTTTAAACTTAAATATTTTTCTTTAATAAGTTAAAAAATAGTGTAGAACTAGGGTTTCTTTTCTTTTTAATTTTCTTTATTTTCATAAATACAAAAACACCAAAAAAATAACTTCTTTTCCTTATTAAATAATTTAATTAATTTGTAATTTCAATTTAATTTCTTTAAAGGGTCCAACGCCCTCGCACCTTCGATTATAATTTCTTTTCGCGCGTTTGCTTCTATTTTTCATTTTAAATTTATGTAATTGCCCCAAAGCCTTGTAATAGATAATTAGGACATTTACTTTCCGCACTTTTATTCAAATCGGGTCTTTGTTTAATTTGGCGATGTATAGACCCGCGCCTTGTAATATCGTAGGACTTTTATTTTCCGCACTTTAAATTCCGCACTTTTAAACCGTTAATCATATGAAAGAATGTATGCCCAAATAAAATCAAAGCGTAGCTCACTCAATGCATGATCAAGATAAAACATAAACTGAAAATGACACACAATTCACACACCACTCTTAGGGTACGCCTCACTGTTGCCTTGCCCTTCGAAACGTGGTCGTCGAGTAGAGGACGTTTTAGTAAGTCCTCATGTCCATGAACATGGCATGAGGGTAGCTTCTAAGGTGTCCTATTATTGCTCTGGTGACCACACTGTCCCTACAAATGAATAGACCCGAACACCTCCAACGGTGGTGCTACCTACCCCTCAATGGTGGGATGGCACTACCTTAAGGACATTTGCACAGCCTAATTCCTTAGGGTAGGTAGATCTCATGGGTACTTGCTCTTTTCAAACAAACAAAACAACTTTTCGCACTCACACTTTCTAAAAGTTTTCAAACAAATTTTTCATACACTCTTGAGGACAGATACAAGAGTTACTTAGAAATTTTTCAAACGAAACTTTTTCAAAAAACCCACACACATTTGAAAAGCAAACAATTTTGAAAACACAAATGAGCAAGTATCTAAGAGCCCATGGATAACCATGGATAGAAAGGGTGCTAACACCTTCCCTTTCTATAAATCTACCTCCCGAACCGAGAGCAATCTCATAAGGAATTTTTCTGTGCTTTTGTCCTTTCCTTGTTGGAGAAAATAAAAGACGGTGGCGACTCTTGCTTACCGTGACATTTCGCGAAACCAGCTTTAAACAGTCAGTTCCAGATCCACCGATCACAGAACTGGCGACTCTGCTGGGGAATACTTTATAAAGTGAGGTGTACCTTAGGATAGCTCAGACTTGTGTTTTCAATTGCTGTGTTTGTTTGCTTTATATTTGTGGGCACTGCATTGGAGTTACATAGATCCTAACCCGGATCTGGGGATACCCTGTTAGGTAGCATAAGTTGTGAGGGACCTGTCCAGCATAGACCGACATGGGTGAAGCAGTGGCTACGTTGGTGTGGCACCTTGGTCTGTACCGATATCCCTTGTGTTGCAACGAGGAGAATATGGGTCTTCTGAGGAGTCATTAAGCACCAACCGACCTTAGAACCTTAAATGACCCAACTTGGCCAATAGAACAGTAGCAGTATGCTACGCCCATTGAGGCTAAACTCTCGTGATGGTTCTGGCTGCAAGAAAAGGTTGCGATGCTGGAGTTATGACCGATTGAGGGTAGTCAGTGATATTGGGATCCTCTAGAACCCGGTTACTTTTGATAGGACAGGTCTTAACCAACAAAATGAAAGAGGGTAATACCTAGACCCCATGCTGGCCTAAAATCTAAGGGCTCTTTTGTGTGACTTGTGTGCCTTCGTACTTGACTACTTGCATGCTTGTTATCTGACACTTGAGTTTCTTGCAGGTTTTGTTTACAGTCCTTAATTAGGACTCATAACAGGGATTACCTATGTTACGCCACACGTAGCATAACATCATAACATCATACCATTGCATGCATCCTACATAAGGACTAATCTATTTCAAGGATCTCAAGGGTCTGTGGTGCAGGTCATGATGAATCAAAATATCTAGCAAGGGGCAAAGGGGATTTATTTTCCTCTAGCCAAGGTTGTCAGGGGCTATGACCCACTGGATATGGTGAGCCTTTGACCCTTGAAGAAGGACTCTCAACAACATGAAGTTCCTTCAATCAAGCTACCGGATCCCAGCTCTAACCAATCTTCTTGTTTACCCCGCGAGGTCCCTGAAAGCATTGCATGCATATCATACATATCATTGCATGACAGGTACCCTTGTTACAGGTCACTTACCATCTGCGCTATTTATTTCAGCCATGGCTTGCCAACAAGACAACCAGGACCTTCATGCTCAAGAGACTCGGTTCGAGGAAATCCTCCTGAATCTCTCCAAGGGGCAGGAAGAGCTGAGAACACTCCTCATGGGGAATCTGGCCAAGAAAAGTCCTGAGGATGACAAGGACGAACGGCTGAAACGCCTGCAAACTGAGGTGGATGCAATGAAAGCCTAGATATTGGGGCAGGTGACTATCATTCAAGGCTTAGCTCAAAGACAAGAAGAGCTCGGGGTTCTTGTCAACCAACTGCTTCAGGGTAACCAGCTGGGGCAAACATCTAAGGGTGGAAAGCCAGTCATCATTCAATCACCTTTGAGACAAGAAGACAGGGGTAGAGCTCCTCAAATGGCTTCAGTGACACAAATTCAGCATCAACCTCACCAGCTTCAGCCAGACAAGCCTGGGAGGCAATTCACCCAGCTCAACATGTCGCTGTTTTAAGCCTTACAACGCCTGTTGAGATTGAATCTGATCACATTAAGGGCCCCTCTCCGGAAGCCCAACACATCTGCTCCTAATTATCATCCCAATAAAAGGTGCGCCTACCAATCTTCCAGCCCGGGACACGACACAAATGAGTGTTGGGCTCTGAAGAATAAGATCCAGGACCTGATTGATGAAGGAGCATTGGAGTTTACACAAGATGGTCAAGCTGAGTTTTTCTACCATCCTTCCAAGGCTCACCATTTGAAGTGACAAGCCCAGAGAGGAGAAGACTTTTTGCTCATTAGGATTTTTCAAGTTGTATTTTTTCTTGTTTGTTCAAACAATTATCATGTCAAACTCTTTTAGTCCATTAATGCACCGCATATGTCTGTTTTGGAATTAATACAATTGTTTTCGTTATATTCAAAACTACTTTCATTTTTTGTGACGTTCAACGCTCGATTAATAATGCTAAGCCTCTTGAGGGAGGATGACGAAAACGATACCACGATATACAGTATGCTTTTGAACAGACCCCGCTGATGAGGTACAGGCATTGTTTCAATTCCTAAACACTGGAGTTATAAGGCAGATAATCCCTCGTTAACCCCTTTGAGCCAAAGAAGTAGGAGTTTTTCTTTTCGAAAATTAAAACCCTTAATCATAACCTGGGGAAGGGTAGTTTTCTCAGTTGATCCAAGTGCGCAACGAATAGCACCAAAGAAGTCCTTACAAAGAAAAAGACAGTGATGGTTCCGAATAATTAAAGATAGGCGGTCATTATCTATCAAAATAAAATCCCAATAAGTCAAAACCTATGAAGGAGACTTACAAAACTGGGGCATCCCGCTGACTGTAACTCCACAAAAGAAACAGTACAGGCAAAAAATAGGGATAACGAAATCAAAAAGAAAGAGGTCCTACAAACCCTCAACAAAAAAGGAAATGACTGCCTAATCAAAATAAATCGCCAGTATCCGAACCATCACTGGTATATCAAAGCAAAGACGCAACAAGGTCTAACGCACGATTAGCTGAGTTTAGGATTGAAGAACATCACGAAGAACGGGTGGGTACAAATAAATTTGAGCCTTTATCCT
This sequence comes from Vicia faba, assembly GCA_948472305.1. Lineage (NCBI taxonomy): Eukaryota > Viridiplantae > Streptophyta > Magnoliopsida > Fabales > Fabaceae > Vicia > Vicia faba. Next base: position 1,642,204,407 of record OX451737.1, on the reverse strand, counting down.
TTGTTTCTTGAACCGTGAACCATGCCACGTTATAACCCTTAAAAGTCCTAGCTGAAGCATGGGTTAATTCGAAAGCATACTGTACGAAAGGTATCCTGACTCCTTAAGGCTTGTGGTAAAATAACGAGTTGACACCACAATTTACAAAACTTGCTTGTTTTACTAAAATTCATTTTTTCAAGACAGACATAAGCTTTGCATTTTTGATATAGCATTGTTTGCATATGACTATTTGTTTGAACAGCAGGGAAATTCGCACGATGAATACCTAGTGAACAAAAGCACTTCCAATCAAGGGGAAGACATGACCATGGTCTATTATCTGGGGCAGTCCAATCAAGATTCGGAGAATCCCTCAAAGGCCAAACAGCCTGGGACAAATCTCCGCCTGAGTCACTCGGGGCATTCCAGCAACGAATCTTGCCTGATCAAACATCTTCTGGTGGCATGGCAAAACACTTCTAACAGGGGGAACTCCCTACATTCTGAGAGCATGGATATAGTCAAAAAAATACTACGCATAATCAAAGACCCGCTAGGTTGACACACCTAGGCAAAAATAAGGGCTTCCCGGCGAACCAAAAGGGTTCGGGCAAAAATAAGGGATGAAATGAAAAAATCTGTACACCCGGCAAGTCGAAAACCTGAAAAGGCGGCTTGGGCAAAAATGGGTATCCCGGTGGACAGAAAACCCGAAAGGGCGGTCCAGGCAAAAGTTAGGGATCAAAGCGTAATGACTATGTCCCATCATCGCGTCACTTGCCTACCAGAAGAAAGTTTGTCAACCGGAAGTCATCAAGCGCCTCCACAGGCGTCTTCTCCCACATCAGAAACAGGGGCAATAATGAGTTGTCTAAGTGATCTAATTGCTCTGTCCATCAAAGTACCAAGGTAGGTTCAGCTGAAGAACATAACCAATATATCTTAATTCCCCAGAGAGTGAGTCAGCTAGTCAATACACTCTCCCCAAGCAAAGCTATACCATCAGCCTTAAGGAAGTTGGGCATCCCCAGCGGATCTCAACATTCCCCAGCACAATATACGAACATTCCTAACAAGCATCCCCGACAGTCTTGGTCTAAAACTGTTCCCCGACGGTATACCAGACGTTCAGTGGAGTCACTTCCAGTACATCTCAAAATTTCCCCAGGAGAGTCCAGCATGGTTCAAGATTTCCCCAGGACAGTTTGAGTCATCTCCCCAATAGTAAGCTTACCCCCAGTAGATTCTGGAAGCCTCTCCCCCGCAGAGCACGAACGCGTCTCCCGACTTTATTCAAAGGTTATTTCCCCACCAGGATATAACTGGGTTATCCTCAGCTAAAAGCCACGAAAAGATCGTCCTCGGCGAAGTCTTCTTATCCCCAGCAAAGTCTACTAAAACTTCCAACACAACAATGGTATCCCCAGCGAAGTTACCATCAGCAACCCAACAACATACCTCTCTTCCCACAGAGTATTGTTCCCCAGCAAGATCGCTAGATTAATTTTTGCCCCGCAGAGTAATCCATTCGCCAAGTTTATTCCCCAACGGAGTTATCTTCTCCTACCGGTACTCTTGCAACCATCATCCCCAGCGGAAACAACAAAGCACTATTCCTCAACATCAGCCCAGGATGTGACTTCCCGGCACCCGTCAAGGATTTACTTTCCTAGACAAAAAACATACATTCATAAACATCGCATTTCCATACATTATAGCATGCATATATGCATCATGAACATACGATCTCATTTATGTTGAGAACATCATGGCTTGATCCATATCATGCATTGCATATGACTGACCTTTACCTTTCAGGAAAGATCCAGTTAAATTCTCAGCTATGTCCAAGACCTCCTCAGGTTCAGTTAAATCGATTCCTAAAGATTTTTCTGATTCTTATCCAGTCGAAGTTATTTCAAGACCTCCTCTGGTTCAGTTAAATCGACCCTAAGATTTTTCTGATTCTTATCCAGTTGAAGTTATTTCAAGACCTTACCTGGTTCAGTTAAATCGACTCCTAAAGATTTTTCTGATGCCGATCCAGTCAAAGGCCTTCTCTGGTTCAGTCAGATCGACCCTAAGATCTCCCTGATTCTCATTCCAGTTGAAGATTCCAAGACCTTGCCTGGTTCAATTAAATCGACTCCTAAAGATTTTTCTGATGCCGATCCAGTCAAAGGCCTTCTCTGGTTCAGTCAGATCGACGCTAAGATCTCCCTGATTCTTATTCCAGTTGAAGATTCCAAGACCTTTCCTGGTTCAGTTAAATCGACTCCTAAAGATCTTTCTGATGCCGATCCAGTCAAATGCCTTCTCTGGTTCAGTCAGATCGATGCTAAGATCTCCCTGATTCTTATTCCAGTTGAAGATTCCAAGACCTTGCCTGGTTCAATTAAATCGACTCCTTAAGATTTTTCTGATGCCGATCCAGTCAAAGGCCTTCTCTGGTTCAGTCAGATCGACGCTAAGATCTCCCTGATTCTTATTCCAGTTGAAGATTCCAAAACCTTGCCTGGTTCAGTTAAATCGACTCCTAAAGATTTTTCTGATGCCGATCCAGTCAAAGGCCTTCTCTGGTTCAGTCAGATTGACCCTAAGATCTCCCTGATTCTTATTCCAGTTGAAGATTCCAAGACCTTGCCTGGTTCAGTTAAATCAACTCCTAAAGATTTTCCTGATGCCGATCCAGTCAAAGGCCTTCTTCGGTCCAGTTAAATCAATTCCTAAAGATTTTCTTGATGAAGACTCAGTAGAAGACATCCAAGATTCTCTCACCATTACTGTTGAGGTAGTAATCTCCCCCAGGTTCTCTCACCGTTACTGTTGAGGTAGTAATTGCCCCAGATTCTCTCACCGTTACTGTTGAGGTAGTAATCGCCCCAGGTTCTCTCACCGTCCCGTTGAGGTAGTAACCATCCCTGATTCATTCATCACATCATTGTCAACAAAAACTTTTTCGAAGCTCCAGACTCGATTCCTATATCTCGCTAGGGCACGTCTGAAGAGTTCAAAGATTCGATACCCGTATCCAGCCAGGGCGCGTCTATATAAAGAATTTTAAAGTCAACTCCTGTAACAGGCCAGGTAATTAGTTTTCTTTTTCAGGTACGCGAGTTCTCGCTAAGGAAACTCTTACGCGATCGACATCCAGATGGCATCTATAAGCCCATCTTCCTATCCATCAATCTCCAAATGGCATCTGTAAGCCCATTCCCACCATCACACTGCTAACATGTGAGCGCAAATTTCTGGGCACTCTAGTGTTCAATCATCTCCCACCTTCGGATTACGAAAGGCACGTCAGCCAATCTACATCCTCAGGTCTAAGAAGATTGAACAGGGGCAACTGTTGTACCCCAAAATTTGCCCTCCCATTTTCTTCAAGAGCATGCTTCAAAATCTCCCAAAGGTTGCACAGTCCAATGGCCTCCTAACAGTCAAAAATTAGGGTTTTGGTTCTGGCAAAGAAGTTGAAGTTTCCAAGGGTCCAAACAAGTCCCACATGCCTATAAACATTGTCAAGCATCCTTAGGCCAAGTTTCAAGACTCACAACACAAAATTGCACAGTCAAAAACCCTAATTGCTCAACAGTCAACTACAGGGTCAAAATGGTCATTTGACAGTCAAAAGTCCAAATTTTTGGTCAACATCTTATTTTGAAGCCACAAACATCATTTGATCAATTCTTGATCATGATTCTCAAGGCATGGCTCAAAAAGTCTCAAGATGCAAAAGTTTCTATATTTGGACAGTTGAAAAAGTCAACTGCAAATTGACCAAAGCATAACTTCCACATGGTTTATCAGAAAAATTCCATCCAAAGCTCATTTTGAAGAGAATAACATTTCCTACAACTCCTCTTCACACTTCAAGTCCAAGAAATGCTCTCACAAAAAGTTATCAATCTCAACATTATAGGTCATTTTTAAAAGTCAACAAAAAGGGACTTTAAGTCAAAGACCATAACTTAAGATTGGTAAATCAAAATGACATGGGATCAAAGGCATTGGTTAGCGGACTTCAAGACCTTTCCAAAATGTCCAAGAACATGATCAAAGCTTAAAAATTGAGCAAGATATGCCTTGTGGAAGTTGGGAAATATTTGGGAATTTTGAAAATTCAACTTTGCTTCAAATACCTCAAAATTGCTAATGGGCCTTAATTTCTTCCATGAATCATTACCCAAAGGCCATGCACGACCCATTGACATCCAAGGGAGTTATTTCATCATTTTTTATTAATTATTTGAATTTTTATTATTATTAATTCATTTAATTAAAATTAAATATGAAAAAATACTAAATCATACTTTTCAAATCTTTTTGTGCATAGAATTCACTCAATATTTCATGCACTATTCAATAAGGAAAGATTCAATATGATTGGCAATGATTGGCATCAAAAAGGAATGAAAAAGATTGAAAAAGATCATGGAAAATCACAAATTCAAAAGCATTGAATACATGGATTTTAGGCCAGTTTTTCTAACCTAAATCGTTCACATACATAAGCATAACATAACCCTAAAGCCAAGAACAAGAAAGCTACGCATAAACCTCGAGCAAACTTGCATTTTTTCACAAAAATCCCAAAACTGTTTTCATAGTTGCTGTGCGTTTCAAGGCCAAAAAGCCATTCCAATAGCTTGCTTACACATCCAGGAAGGGATTGCAATCAAAAACACAGCCCCTAACCTCAAGAATTGGTAGAATGAAGTCGCCCTGTTCATGAACTTTTGCATATTCGTATTTGAATTTATACACATTTTCCATGCATTTTAATGTTTGATTTATACTAACCTGATCATTCTAAAGCTAATGGTGTTATCCAATTGAATTAATATGGCCTGTATGCAAAGTTGCCATTAAAATTTTCTAGGGTTCTTGAAGCTCCAAAAGAGGGGTTTACGTATTTGGAAAAATTGAACCATAAGACCAGTACCACTAAAATCGTGACATCCAGACGATTCGTTCTCATACCTCGCGCCTTTTTTCTTTTTCACTATGCCCTATTCGCTATTATTCGCAGGTACTATTTAGTGGGGGTTTAAAACCCCCGCTATCTATTTTGTAATTTCAGGCAAGCGAAGAAGAAGGTGTACGTGTCCCAGGATGACTGGCTCGTTTGAATTTTTGGCGCGTGATGTACCATAAGCGTGTTGTTCTATTATATTATTTCTATTCCATTTAATTAACAAAGACAAGCGTTGGTTGGGTTGGTTGATGTGTTGTCATGCAGGCAATGGGACCTGGGTTCGATTCCCAGGTCCCCTTATATATTTCATACTTTTTTCTCTAACATATTCCGGCACAGCATTCACTCAAAGGAGCACCATGCCTCCTAATACCCAAGTCTGCCATGTGTCTCTAATGATCAATCAGAAGGCCATGATGAGAATTCCAGGGAACACACTAGTCAAACGCTCCATACACAATCACTGAAAAGTCAAAAAGGCCTCAATCTGTTGGGCCAGATTACTCACAATAAGCCTCCAAATTGGGTCAACCACCCCCCATGTTTGCATTTTCTTTCTCTCTTTTTTATTCTTTTCTTTTATTTATTTCAATCATGTTAATTGTTTTATTTAATTCCATAAAATTAACTCTCATAATACAAAAATACAAAAAAATCAGAAAAGTCAAAAAAATAAAAATATGTTTTATTAATATTAATTTCTATCAATTTTGTAAATAAATTTTATCAATCAATTTAGTTTAATTTAGGGTTTTCTTTAATTTTAATATTTTCTTAAATAAACTAAAAAATGTAGAAATTAGGGTTTTAGTATTTTTATTCTTTTTCTTAATAAATAACTTTTTATTTTTATCATTCTTAATTATTAATTATTTTTGTAAATATTCTTGTAATTAAACAATTAGTAAATTAGGTTTAAACTTAAATATTTTTCTTTAATAAGTTAAAAAATAGTGTAGAACTAGGGTTTCTTTTCTTTTTAATTTTCTTTATTTTCATAAATACAAAAACACCAAAAAAATAACTTCTTTTCCTTATTAAATAATTTAATTAATTTGTAATTTCAATTTAATTTCTTTAAAGGGTCCAACGCCCTCGCACCTTCGATTATAATTTCTTTTCGCGCGTTTGCTTCTATTTTTCATTTTAAATTTATGTAATTGCCCCAAAGCCTTGTAATAGATAATTAGGACATTTACTTTCCGCACTTTTATTCAAATCGGGTCTTTGTTTAATTTGGCGATGTATAGACCCGCGCCTTGTAATATCGTAGGACTTTTATTTTCCGCACTTTAAATTCCGCACTTTTAAACCGTTAATCATATGAAAGAATGTATGCCCAAATAAAATCAAAGCGTAGCTCACTCAATGCATGATCAAGATAAAACATAAACTGAAAATGACACACAATTCACACACCACTCTTAGGGTACGCCTCACTGTTGCCTTGCCCTTCGAAACGTGGTCGTCGAGTAGAGGACGTTTTAGTAAGTCCTCATGTCCATGAACATGGCATGAGGGTAGCTTCTAAGGTGTCCTATTATTGCTCTGGTAACCACACTGTCCCTACAAATGAATAGACCCGAACACCTCCAACGGTGGTGCTACCTACCCCTCAATGGTGGGATGGCACTACCTTAAGGACATTTGCACAGCCTAATTCCTTAGGGTAGGTAGATCTCATGGGTACTTGCTCTTTTCAAACAAACAAAACAACTTTTCGCACTCACACTTTCTAAAAGTTTTCAAACAAATTTTTCATACACTCTTGAGGACAGATACAAGAGTTACTTAGAAATTTTTCAAACAAAACTTTTTCAAAAAACCCACACACATTTGAAAAGCAAACAATTTTGAAAACACAAATGAGCAAGTATCTAAGAGCCCATGGATAACCATGGATAGAAAGGGTGCTAACACCTTCCCTTTCTATAAATCTACCTCCCGAACCGAGAGCAATCTCATAAGGAATTTTTCTGTGCTTTTGTCCTTTCCTTGTTGGAGAAAATAAAAGACGGTGGCGACTCTTGCTTACCGCGACATTTCGCGAAACCAGCTTTAAACAGTCAGTTCCAGATCCACCGATCACACTTCCCTATTTATCTTATCCCCTTCTTGCTTGTACTACATGTTTTTAGAGAATGATTTAAATATCATTTCTCTAAACATATGGTACATATATTGCTATTGACCGGCCTCAAAATAGGTGTGACTTCTATATAAGTCCACTTACGATTGCTTAATAAAGTGCTAAATTTTGTCCCGATTCAAGAAATGATCATCCGTGGCCCAAACCTATGTTTGCAATCCCAAGTATATTAATTTTAATCCTTTGATCCAATAATCTTGTGATTTATTGTTAGGAGACTTTGGTTGTATCAATCCTCTAATGAATCTTCATAAGCTTTGGTCAAAGTGAATCACTTAAACATCATTGATCATTTATTGTTTCCTTAATATTTTGAAGTGAGTGATATACTTGAAAAAAAGCAAATGAAACTTGTTGTTGAGAGGTTTTGGTTTTATCAATCCTCTAATGAGTTTCAAATGCAAGTTTCAATATGGTCATTCAACTAACCTCTAAATTCTAACAATTGACTTTATTTTATGCCTTTACTTTATGCTCTTTATTTTAAGCACATTTATTTTAGCATTTACGTTTCATTCTATTTTCATATTTGCTCACTTGAGCATTTACCTTTATGTTATTTTATTTTTGGTCACTTGAGCTTTTCATTTCTTTTTGAAGATACCTAATAATCAACTTGAACCATAAAAAACTTTAATGTTACTTGGACTATTTGGTTATTATCCTTGGCATTATGGAGATTGTGGACTTCTTGGACTTAGGATTAGAGACTTTGGCCTACCTTAAGACCTTGGGACTTTCATTGCTATTTTGTCTAGAGTTCTTGGGGTTCATCCCAAGACATTGGGTTTTTTTGTTTGCTTTGTATGCAGGTTGTTTTGATTACATGCTTTGTTTGTGATCGGGAATTCATCTATATACAGCCGTTACTCTGCCCAATTTTGTGAAAGACCTAATGAAATTGAAGCTTGGTTTTCTTAAGAAGTTTATCATCTTTACTTTTTTGGTTTTAACCCTAAGGATGGGAGTTCTACATTGAATCATTGTGTCAAGTGGTTGCTTCTTGTTGGTTAGACGGTTCTTTTCCCTAGCTTTTACCTTCATGCTTTAGGATAGTCCCTTCATCTCCTCCCATCTTCTTTAATTTCAAAATATTCTCCATCCTTTTCAAAACTATTCTTGTTTTCTAAACTTGAACCTCTTTCACAATAAACTTGGACTTATGTCCATGAATTTTAAAAGTATGGATCCATCGTGTCTCTCATGAAGCTTAGGATGAAGGAGAGTATTCTCTCGACTTTGGTTCATTTCTATGACTTGGTATATCAATGTTTCACTTTCCCTGATTATCAGTTGATGCTTACATTAGAGGAGTATTCTTATCTACTGGGTTTACCTGTTACCGATCATGTTCCTTTCACCGGTTTGGAGGGGGAGCCAAAGTCCCATGAGATTTCTTCTTTGGTTCATTTAGGGAAGTTTGAGGTTGAAGCCCACATGACTACCAAAGGAGGAATTAGAGGATTAACCGCTTAGTTTTTATTGGAGAAAGCTCACTATTTTTCTAGAATGAAGAGTACGGTTGCTTTTGAGGCCATCTTTGATCTACTTGCCTATGAGTTTCTCTTATTTCCGAACGTTGACAACTTTGTGAACGTCAATGCCATCAGGATCTTTTTGATAGGAAATCCAGTTCCTACATTATTAGGTGATACTTATTACTCTATTCATCTTCGGGATTCTTATCATGGAAGAATGATCATATGATGCACGCCTTTGTTGTATCAGTGGTTTATTTCTCACTTTCCTCTGTCTGATGCTTTCTGGGATGTCAGGAAGGAACCTCGTTGGACACCAAAGATTATGGCCCTCACTCATTCAGATATTGTTTGATACCATCAGTCTTACCATGATGTAGACATTTTTGATAGTCGTGGTAGTTTTCCCAATGTACATCTTCTTGGTACAAAGGGAGGAGTTAACTACAATCCTTGTAATACAGTGGGAAAATTGACTTTTACTGGTTTTTCATTTTATCTCAAATGTTGTGGTTAGCAAGAGTCGCCACCGAATTTTCTTTTATCCAACAAAGGAAAGGGTGAAAATAACAGGAAAGACATTTCGAGATTATTTTCTGAGTAAGGGCTAGGTTATGGAAAGGGAAGGTGTTAGCACCCTTTCCACCCGTAGTTATCTACGGGCTCTTAGTTGCTAGCTCATTTTGGAAATGCTTTGTGTTGTGTGTTTGAAAATATTTTTGAAAAGGCGCCTTAGTGCGATGAACTTTGTAATGTTTCTCGTTTCGGCAAGAAAGTATACAAAGTGTTTTTTATCTTTGAAAAAATATATAAAAGAGTTTGTGTATGTGTGAAAAAATTGTTTTTTTGATTGTTTTTATAAGCAAGCAACTAGGAGCTATCTACCTACTCAAAAGGTTTGTTCATTTCCTCTATTTCCTTAGACAGTGCTATCCTACTATTAATGAGTAGGTAGCCATATTGTTGGATTTTTGAGGGACAGGCGAGGGTCATCGTACAGTCACGAAAGTAACTAGTAAGATACTTTAGTAATTACCCTAAGGTTTTAAGATCATATACCAAGGCAACGTCGAAACAGTCATCGAGGGACTTATGATATTTAAACCAAAGAGTCGCCACTAAAATTTCTTGTATTCGAGAATCGTGACAGTTTATTTCGAAGGCAACAAGTGGAGGTACCCTAGAGGTGCGCATGTGTGAGTGTGTTATGTTTATGTTATGTTTATCTTGAGTGTTAGGTTTTCTAACGTTTGTTTTTAGTCTTTCCATACAAGCCTATTAGCATACATCTAGCTATTAATATCAGTACGAAAAAATAAAGTGCGGAATTTAAAGCTACGCTATTACATGACTTTATGGAGGGGGAATTACAAATCCAAAAACGGGGAAATAAAAAGTAAAGGTCCTAAGTTTATAACCATTACATCCTTTTTGCAGTTACATCAATATAAAATGCAAAATTTAAAATTAGCGCGCGAATATGGAAATCGAAGTAAATACCCTAAAATACTTCTATACTAAGTATATATTTTTTTGTTATTTTTTATTAGGAAAATATTTAAATTGAACTAAAAAAACTAATGTTAATTAAATAAAAAAAAGTGATGATAATTGCAATTAAAATTAATCAAGAGAAGAAACTAATTATAACATTTTTGTATTTTTATTTGGAAAAAGACTTGAAATTAATAAACCTAATTCTGATTGGTTTTAAATTAATCAAAATAATTAAATTCATTAATTAATTTACAAAAAAATTTAATTTAATTGGAAAAAAACCTAGATCTATTTTTTTTGTGATTTTTATGATTTTATCATAAAATAAAAATGGCTTTAAAAAATATGAAACAAATTAAATAAAATAAACTAAAAAAGAATAAAAATAAAAATGTACTGGGCCTGATATACAAAGTAAATGGGGGGGGGGTGCACTTTTGGAATTTGTCAAGGCCCAACTGTAGCAAGCCCACTCCCGCGTTCAACCTGGTGGGGAGTACTCCTTAGGGTGCACCATGGTCTCCAGTCATTTAAAGTGCTGGATCTGCAGCTGGATGGATCCAAAGATGATGATGTGATAACACATGGTGTGCGCGTTCGGCTCTAGAGTACTGGATCTGCAAATGGAATTTGGAAAAATAATATGGCAAGAGGCAGGGATCGAACCACTACCCTTGCCCATAGTAACTCCATAACACCCATTGGTTTCACCACTGGACCAATTAACTCAATCGTTAGTATAATAACACAATAATAATATAATGAGAAATCAAGTCTATTCCCAACTGTCACACGTGCGCGCCAGAAATATTTCAAATGGATCAATGATGGGATGACGTTTGGGCCACCAGAGTCCACAACAGTCAACGGTACTGGAGTCAAACTCCAGTCACCTTCTCCGGTCGACCCAAAACTCGTTCCTGTAAAAATAAGCAGTTTAAGACAAAACAAAAGCCCTATCCTACATAAAATCAAGCACTGAGCTCGATTCTGGTCTTAGATTGGTCTGAAAGTCCCTATATTAAGAGATTAAGCTCTAACAACCATGAATGCCCTAACAATGGCATCCAGTGTTCTAGGTCTCAAAACTATCATGCGAGGAGTCCATCATGTCCTAATGAAGGTCCTGATCACAAATCAAAACATCAAAGCATTCAACAACGTATAAATTAAGAGTTTGGAATTCAAGATTTTACTAAAGGACCGATGAGTTGGCTGAGCGAGTTTTGGGATGATTCAGGCTTAAATAATGACTGGACACGACTCCTGGAGGCCTCAGGAGTATCATAGAACACTTGAATTCGTCTAAGAATGGCTGGAACTCGCGATCTTTAGTTGCAACCTTCCTTGATTTTTTTGGAAAATATTTAGGGCTTTTGGGAGGTAGTTGCGCATGTCCTATTGCTCTGATATTGTTGTGTTTATATATAATATCTCATTAGGTCAACAAAAGGAGTAAGAATCCATGGCATTGAGTGTGTGATTTGTTTCAAAGATTTACTTGAAGAACTTTCCAATTTTGAAGATTTTTGTCCAAATAGGGCCTTGGCTTGGTTGTCATGATTTTGACAGCTTGCTATGAGTTATTTGGGCTTTCAACATGATGGAAACCAAAAGCTTAGATGCCTTGCATCATACTTTGTATTTTATTTTGATTTAAATAGTATTTAAATGAATAAAATTCAAAATAAAAATTAAAAAAACAAAATGGTGCATGAGTGAGTTTAGGGGTCCTTGAGTAAGTCATAAACATGTTTGAATCCCAAAAAATAGGTCCATGAACTTAAAAATGTATTTTTGCTCAAAGTAGACTTCTTGCATTTTCCCCAATTTGCCCAATTTGCGCTGGTCATAACTTGCTTAATTTTCATATTTTGAAGATGATCTTTGACTTTTTTGAGAAGCCCAAGATGTCCTCTACAAACTCTATGTTGACCATTTTTGCATCTGGAGAAATTATCTTGATGTAACTTGCCTTGACAAAAATGCCTTGTTGTTGACTTTCAAAAAGACCTGTAATGTATTGGCTCATGTCTTCCAAATGGTACATTTTTTGGACTTGAGGAAAATATAAAAGTTGTAGGGAATTGAATTTTCTTCATAATGAGCTTTAGTTGGGGAAAATTTGATGAAGCACGTTAAAGTTATGTCTGGTCAAAGTTCAATTGACTTTTCCTAGGAAACCCTAATTTAGCAAATCTTGACTTTTGATGATCTGAGGACTTTCATTGTGGATTCATGATCAACCCTTAATCAAATGATGAATATCACTTCAAGATGATGATGTTGACCAAAAATCTTTAAGTTTGACTGTATATTGACCACAGTTGACTTTTGACCTAATACAATTGATTTTTAGTCATCTATGCAATTGATTGAGAAAACTTGTGATGCAAGGCATGAAAGTTGGCACGAGCATTCTTGAGAACATATTAGGAACCATGAAAATCACTTGAGGCATTTGAAACCCAAACTTATTTGTGAAAAGTGAAACCCTAGTTGGAAGTCCATTGCTTAAGAGGAGAATTTGTCTGGTCAATTCATGGTCAACCTTGAGCATTTGAGGACCTCTAGGAGTATGTTTTGAATAATATGAGAGGAAAAATTTTGGGGTGCAACAACTGCCCTTGTTCAATCGTCTTAAACTTGAGGATTTAGATTTGCTTATCTTCCTTTCACGATATGGAGGTAGAAGATGATTGAACACTAGAGTGCCCAGAAATTTGCACTCGCCGGTGCACGGAGTAACGTTGTCAGCTAACGGTATGTTTGAATGGGCTTAAAAGATGCCATTCAGAGAGATAATTGGGTGTCGTAAGAGATGGTATTATAGATGCCATCCAAAGTAAATGTTGACTTCAAACTGGAAGAAGTATCAGAATAAACCTTCGGTTGGTTTAATCTGAGCCAGAAAATGTACATATTCGTCTTTGACTGGAGAAGTATCAGAATAGGCCTATGGTTGGTTCTATTTGAGCCTGAAAATGTCTTTGACTAGAAGAATTATCATTTTTCTATTTAATCTGAGCCATAAAAGGTCTATTGGGAGAAGTATCAGAATAAATCATTGGTCGATTTAATCTGAGCCAGCGACTATCTACGACCATCTTTGACTGGGAGAAGTATCAAAATAAATCACTGGTTGATTTAATATGAGCCAAAAGAGGTCTACTGGAAGAAGAATCAAAATAAATCATTGGTCGACTTAATCTGAGCCAGCAGATACTTATGCCGTTTATTATCTGGGAGAAGTATCAGAATAAACCATTGGTTGCTTCAATCTGAGCCAGAAAAAGTTCAACTGGAAGAAGTGTCAGAACAAATCATTGGTCAATTTAATCTGAGCCAGAAAGGTCTACTAGGAGAAGTATCAGAATAAATCATTGGTCGATTTAATCTGGGCTAACGATTATGTACGACCATCTTCAACTGGGAGAAGTATCAGAATAAATCATTGGTTGATTTAATATGAGCCAGAAAAGGTCTCTGTTATCTTTAACCAGAGGAAGTATTAGAATAAATCATTGGTCGATTTACTCTGAGTCGGAAAAAGGTCTGCTAGAAGAAGTATCAGAATAAATCATTGGTCGATTTGATCTGAGCCATAAGATATTTAGGTTTGTTTTCTTATCTGAAAGAAGTATAAAAAAAAATCCTTGGTTGATTAAATCTGAGCCAGAAAAATGTCTTCAACTGGAATAAGTATCAAAATAGATCTACACCTGATCTAAGTTGTGCTAGAAGAATGTCCACTGGAAGAAGTATCAGAATAAAACCTTTATTTTATTTATTCTAAGCCAGAAGACGTTGCTTCTGATAAGACTGCTTGGTCCTACCAGTAATTGATGATGTTGGTCTCGTTGATATATCTTTTCCTGGAAAGGTATAGAGTTAGTTGTATGCAATGTCATGATGTATTAAATTCATTGTGGAATAATGTTCTCAAAATAAATGAGATCGTGATGTATGTGTTTTGTATGCATGTGCTATGATGTTTGTAAATGATGTGAGAGTATCAATTGCTCTTTGTAGTGTTGTTGAACTGGGGAAATAAAATCCCTGACTGCTGTCGGAGATGAAGAATGTATTTCCTCACTATTTGTTGAAGTTAAGTTCGCTGGGGATTCCCGCTTTTTGTCTGAGGATATTCCACTGGAGATTTTGATTTTGTTTTAGAGATAAAACCCCGATGGGGATGGATTTATGTTGCTACATAAATACTTTAACTGGGGAAATAAATTTCTCAAACTGCTTGGGGATATTATGAAACTCTGTTGGGAAATCCAGGAAATCCATAGACCATGCTGAGGAGTTCTCCAAGATGCTAGGGAAATGATTGAACCTCTATGCCTGTTATGAAACATTGGAGCAACTGAAATCATTAGGCTATATGCTGAAGATATGGTGGTGAACTGGGGGATGATTCCTCTGTCTCTATACGTACTGAGGAATATACCCTTGCTGATGATGAATTTTATGAAAATGGTCCCCTAGGGATGTTCTGTGGGGATTTACAAATGGCCTTTGGACTTTGCCCCAATTCTTAGAGCCCTCAGTAAATGTCTTTCTGTTTTTGTGCATATATTTGTAAACTATAATCATGCTCAAATGCATATGATCACTTAAAATAATCACTTTACGTTTTTTCAAACAAAACAAAAAATAAAAACAAATAGTTTTGAACTTTAAAAGAGGAACTTTGTATTAATTTGAGAAAGTCTGCCTATAACGGGCGTTTTTGTACAAGGAGACGGAAATACTAATAAGGTAAATGTCATCGTGAAAAAAATGACATATATACAAAGTGGTACACAAAGAGAAAACAACTATGTGAAAAAATATCATTGGGTTCCCATTCTGTTGTTGCCTTTATATCTTTGAGTGTCTCATCACATGGCTTCTTGGCAGAAGCTGACTGGATTGATTCATACCATTCGAACTCGACACTTTGATAATGAAGTCTAGATGTAAGGTGATCCAATAGGACATATTCATACGCTTTTAATCCTTAATTTTTGCCTGGACCGCCCTTTTGGGTTTTCAGTCCACCGGGATACCCTTTTTGCTCAAGCCGCCTTTTCAGGTTTTCTACTTGTCGGGTGTACATATTTTCACATATATATATATATATATATATATATATATCCCTGATTTTTGCCCGAACCCTTTTGGTTCGTCGGGATGCCCTTTTTTTGCCTAGGCCAGTCAACCTAGCGTGTCTCTTTTCATGCGTAGTATCTTTTAACTATGTCTGCGTTTACAGGGTGTGGAAGGCCGTCACCGTCCATAGTGGTCAATGTCATAGCTCCATCAAAAAATATAATTTTAATTACAAATGGTACTTCGTATGTAGGAGTCCACTTGCTCCTGGCATCACCTTGTGGCAAGATAATGCGCTTGATTACTAGGTCACCAACCTGATATACCTGACGTCTGACCTTCTTGTTAAAAGCTTTGTTCATACGTTTTTGGTACATCTGACCATAACAAGCAGCCGTGAGCCTCTTCTTGTTAATTAGGTTCAATTGGTCAAGTCAGGTCTGAATTCATTCGTCTTCGCTTAGACCTGCATCCTTCATGATTCTTAGGGAAGAGGCCTGGACCTCGACTGGTAAAATAACTCCCATACCAAATACGAGATAAAAAGGGGTTGCCACTGTTGACGTGCGTACTGAGGTACGGTAACTGTGAAGAGAAAATGGTAACATCTCGTTCCAGTCTTTATATGTTATCGTCATCTTCTGTAGGACCTTATTTATATTCTTATTGGTTGCATCTACAACACCATTCATCTTCGACCGGTAAAGAGAAGAGTTATGATGCCAGATCTTAAATTATGTAAAAATCTTGGTAATCATAGTATTATTGAGGTTGGTACCATTATCTGTGATGATTCTTTCTAGGATACCATATCGACAGATAAGGTTATGTTTGACGAATCGAGCCACAACGTTCTTGATAACAGAAGCAAATGAGGCTTCCTCTACCCATTTCGTGAAGTAATCAACAACGACAAGGATGAAGTGATTCCCATTGGAAGCGGTGGGTCTAATCTCTCAAATCATATCAATGCCCCACATTCAAACAACCAAGGAGCAGTCAAGACATTTAAGGGAACCGGAGGCACTTGTACTTTATCGACGTAGATTTGGAATTTGTGATAGGTTCGGGAGTGATGATGACAATATGTTTCCATGGTGGACCAGTAGTAACATGCTCGCAGAATATTTTCAACCATTGTGTGTCCACCAGAATGGGTTCCGGAAATGCCTTCGTGCATATCCTCCATAATCTTCCCCACTTCTCTCTTGTCCACACACCGCAGTAAAGTGGAATCATGGTTGCGCTTGTAGAGAATTCCGTTACTCAGGAAGAACTTGGCAGAAAAACTTCTTAAGAACTTTCTGTCATTGATGGATGCTCCCTCAGGGTACTCTTGTGCTTCGAGGTACATTTTCAACTTGTGGAACCAAGGCTTTTCTTCTACTCCCTCAGCATTAATCTCATGACAGTTTTCAGGTTCTTCTAATCTTTTGATAGTGATCTGAGGGGATTCGTTATCCCATATGACTTTAAACATGGATGGCATGATAGCTAGCGTGTTCGCTAACTGATTTTCTTCTCGTGGAACATGTTAAAAGGTAATCTCCTCAAAATATGGAATCAAGGTCAACACATGCTCTCGGTAAGGGACGGGATTAGGATGCTTCGCGTCCCATTCTCCCTTCACTTGGCTTATCACCAAGGATAAATCTCCATATACTTGTAAGAACTTACTCCTCATATCAATAGCAGCCTTGATTCCCATAATGCATGCTTCATACTCAGCCATATTGTTGCTGCAGTTAAAACATAGTCTGGTGGTGAAGGGCGTATGGAAGCCTTCAGGGGAGATAATCACAACACCAATGCCATTGCCTAACGCGTTGGAGGCTCCATCAAATACCATAGTCCATCAGATCCTTTTCCATGCCCTTCATCCGGTCTAGGTTCTTCACAGTCAATTACTAACATAATGTTCTCGTCCGGGAATTCAAATTTCATGGACTGGTAGTCATCTACAGCCTGATGATCCAAATTATTAGCTAGTACACTTTCTTTGATTTCTTTTTGGGTAGTTTATTGAATGTCATATTCGGTCAGGACCATTTGCCATCTTGCTATTCTTCCTAAGAGAGCGGGCTTTTCGAATATGTATTTGATATGATCCATTTTAGATATCAATAAGGTAGTGTGAGTCAATATATACTATCTTAGTCGGCGAGAAGCCCATGCCAAACCGCATCAAGTTTTCTCGAGCAGTGAGTATCTTGTTTCATAGTTGGTAAACTTTTTGCTAAGGTAGTATATTGCATGCTCTTTTCGACCAGACTTGTCATGTTGCCCCAACACACACCCCATTGAATTTTCTAATACTATTAAGTACATGATCAGAGGTCTTCCTTCAACAAGATGCATCAATATTGGAGGTTCTTAAAGATACTCCTTGATTTTGTCAAAATATGTCTGGAAATCTTCGTTCCACTTCACTACTTTATCTTTCTTCATTAATTTGAAGATTGGTTCATAAGTAGCGGTTAGGTGAGAAATGAATCTGGAAATGTAGTTTAGACGTCTTAAGAAACCTCTAACCTCCTTCTCGGTGCGAGGAACGGGCATCTCTTTAATAGCTTTAACCTTTTAAGGATCTACCTCAACACCTTTTCCACTGACGATGAAACCTAAAAGCTTACCAGATCTTACTCCAAAGGTGCACTTGTTAGGGTTCAGACTTAACTTGTATTTCTTCAGCCTTTCGAACAGTTTTTTCAAGTGATCAAGGTGCTCTTCTTCAGTATGAGACCTGGATATCATATCATCAACATAGACCTCTATCCTGTGATGGATTATATCATGGAACAAAGCTACCCTAGCATGCTGATAGGTTTCCCCGATATTCTTCAACCCAAATGGTATAACCTTGTAGTAGAAAGTGCCCCACTGTGTGACAAAAGTTTTTTTCTCCATGTCTTTAAGTGCCATTTTGATCTGATTATAACCGGAGAAACCGTCCATGAAGGAGAATATCTTATGATGTGCGATGTTGTCAACCAGAACATCAATATGGGAAGCGAAAAGTCATCCTTGGGGCTTTCCCTATTCAAATATCTGTAATCCACACACATACGCATTTTACCTTCCTTCTTAGGTACCAGTACCACGTTCGCAACCCATTGTGGATAAGAAGTAACAACTAAGAATATGATATTAAACTGTCTCATGACTTCATCCTTGACCTTTTCTAACATCTCAGGGCGCATACGATAAACTTTCTGCTTCACTGGAGGGCAGTCTTCTTTTATTGGCAGACGATGAACCAAAATATTAGTATCATGTCCCAACATGTCTTCGTATGACAAGGCAAAGATCTGAACATAGTTACGTAACATCTGGATTAACCGTTCTTTGACACCATTCTCCAAATTGGCACCTATCTTGACTTCCTTTTTATCCTCCTCCGTACCAAACTTTACTGCCTCGACTGACTCTTCATGAGGTTGTATTGCTCTTTCCTCTTTCTCTAATAGTCTAGCAAGTTCCCTGGTACTTCACAATCTTTCCCACCTTCGTCTTTGGCTTTGTAGATCGGACTTTCAAAGTTATAACTGGAAATAGAAGAACTGTTATCAATGGGATCCAGGGTGGATGTGGATCTGCAATTTGATATGTGGGTGTGTGTGTAAGAGCACAAAACTATTTTGACAAAATAAAGTAAAAGAAAGACAGGGAGCATAAAATTTAAATGCAAAACATCCAATAATTTATTAATAACATATGAAAATGAAGTGTGATTGTTAGAACATAGTTTAATTCTACAACCATTAGTTAGAGTTTTGATGATAACAAATACAAAGAACAAATATGCACCCTAAAAATTATGTTATTCTGTATGCAGAAGTTCTGACCAAAGCAGCATCAGAAGATAAGCTATAGAAGCTACACGCTGAAGCAATCAGAATTTGCGCCGAAGATTGATGATCAGAACCTGCACTTAAGTGAAGTAAACTCTGATTCTGAACAAGAGCAAAATAAACTAAGTCATCAATGTGCTGAAGCATCAGCAACATGCAAGGATGAAAGATTCTGAAGCATTACTATTCATTTAAGACATCATCAATTACAACGGCTTCTTTCAGACATGATCTTCTCCATATGGAAACTGAGTTAATGGCATTTATCACGCTTAATATTCAACATGAATCCATTGCCTATATAAACAAGCTCAGTATTTAAATCGTTTATGATTTGCCAATACTATTTACGAGAATTTAAAAAACGCAAAAAAGCTTACTCGTCTTTTCACGCTCTAAATTTGTGTAAATTATCACAGTTGTGATAACTGTTTTTGTAATGAAAAACATTTGTACACACATTCTTGTATCTTTGTTTAAGACAGTGTTCCTTGAGATTAACCGGATTGTGGTTGTACTAAAGAAGACTTTAACAATTGTTAAAGTAGTGATTGTAATCCTTTTGAGATTAGTGGATTAAGACCTCGTTGGAGAGAGGAAAAATCACCTTGATGGGTGGACTGGAGTAGTTTGAGATCAAACGAACCAGGATAAAAATATTGTATCATTGCGCATTTGATTTCAAGTTTTCAATTCAATCCCCTTTGTGTTTTTTCACTTCTTCAATTGGCATCAGAGCGCCTGGTTCTGAGCTTAAACACTTAACCGTGTCAGTACAAGATCCAAGCTTCAGAAAAACACTATGGTGGGACCAAGCCAAAACATCAGCAATGACTACCATGAAGACAAGGACAAAATCAATGGCAAACCTCCAGTCTTTGATGGAGAAAACTTTGACTACTGGAAAGATAGAATTGAGAGTTTCTTTCTGGCCCATGATGCTGATCTGTGGGACATGATAACTGATGGATACACACATCCAGTGGATGGAAGAGGTAAGAAGATAGACAGAAAAATGATGTCTGACCAGCAGAAACGTGACTTCAGAAATCACCATAAGGCCAGAACAATGCTCCTCAGTGCTATCTCATATTCAGAATATGAGAAAATCTCAAACAGAGAGACAACCAAGAATATGTTTGACTCTATGAGAATGACGCATGAAGGCAACATTCAAGTCAAAGAAACCAATGCCCTTGCACTCATTCAGAAGTATGAGGCATTCAAGATGGAAGATACTGAATCCATAGAAGGAATGTTCTCAAGATTTCAAGTTCTTGTTGTTGGACTGAAGGTTCTTGAAAAAGGATATTCTACTGCCGATCACGTAAAGAAGATCATCAGAAGTCTACCCAAACAATGGAGGTCAATGGTCACAACCCTTAAGCTAGCCAAAGATCTCAACAAGATATCTCTGGAGGAACTTGTCAGCTCCCTCAGAAGTTACGAAATAGAGATAGAAGAAGATGAGCCTCAAAAGCAAGTTAAGACACTAGCTTTAAAATCTAACAGAAAATCTGACTCTAAGGTTTTGCAGGCTATGGAAGAAACTTCTGATGGATCCTCATCAGAAGAAGATGAATTGTCTCTCCTCTCCAGAAGGGTGAATCAACTGTGGAAGCAGAGACAAAGGAAATTCAGAAATCCCAGAAGACCAGAGAATCAAAATGACTCCTCCTTCAGATACAGAAAGTCTGACTCTTCCTATAGACATAGAAGATCTGAAGGTTCTTCAGGACACATAAAGCCAAATAACAAAGACATCATCTGCTATGAGTGTAATGAGCAAGGGCACTACAAAAGTGACTGCCCAAGGCTTCAGAAGGAGAAGCCCGAAAAGAAGTTCTTCAAGGAAAAGAAGAAAAGCCTCATGGCAACATGGGACGATTCGGACTCCTCTGAAGCTGACTCAGAGTCAGATGATGAAAGAGAAAACATAGCTCTCATGGCAAACGTGTTAGAAAAGAGTGAAGCTTCTGGTTCAGACTCAGAATCATACACTGGAGAGGTATTCCCTAACTTTGTTATTAATTTCACTAAAGCTGAACTTGCAGAAAGTCTAAATGAAATTCTAGAAAGGTATCAGCATATCAGAGTCAAATTCAAGAACCTGAAAAGGGAACTTGTCTCTGACTCTGAAAAGACTGAGAGTCTCAGATTAGAAAACTCTGAGTTAAAAGAAAAAATTTCAAAATTAGAAAATTATTTGCAAATTCTCAAAAGGTAATAATCTTAGAGACTCCCAGTAATGCTGATGAGATCATCAAAGAGTATGATCACAGCTTTCAGAAGTTTCTGGCTAAAAACATAGATAGAAGCAAGATGGCTTCAATGATCTATGGAGTTAGCAGAAATGGCAGAAAATGGATAGGATATCAAGGTAAGGTACCTACACCTAAGCAAGCCATGGACTTAGTCATAAAATGCACACCACTTAAATCACATTTTATATATGGGCACACACATGACATAAAATACACTAGTAGTGATTACTCTGTCAAACCAAAATTCAACCAGAATTTTGGTAAAACTAACAAACTAGGACCCAAAAAGATATGGGTACTTGAGGATAAAATTATATATGTAGCAGATATCTTTAGCAACAAGGCTAAAACACCAATCATGGTACCTGGACTCTGGATGCTCTCGACACATGACGGGAAGAAGGCATATGTTCCAAAGCCTGGAACTTAAACTTGGAGGCTACGTGGATTTTGGAGGAAACCAAAGAGGAAAGATCATTGGCTCTGGAACAGTAGGTAACGAAAATCTTCCCTCTATAAATAATGTACTGCTAGTTGATGGATTAATGCATAACCTGTTATCCATAAGTCAATTAAGTGATAATGGTTATGATATAATATTTAATCAAAATTCATGCAAAGCTGTTAGTCAGAAAGATGGAACTACCCTTTTTAATGGAAAGAGGAAAAACAACATTTACAAAATAAAACTTTTTGAACTTAAGAGTCAGAACATAAAATGTCTTCTTTCTGTTAACAACGAGAAATGGGTATGGCATAGAAGATTGGGGCATGTTAGTATGAGAAGAATATCTCTGATTAACAAACTCAATCTAGTCAGAGGACTTCCTAATTTGAAGTTCAGCTCAGATGCTCTGTGTGAAGCATATCAAAAAGGCAAATTTTCAAAACATGCTTTTAAATCTAAAAACGTTGTTTCCACCTCTAAGCCATTAGAACTTCTGCACATGGACTTATTTGGACCAGTAAAAACTGTGTCTGTTAGTGGCAAGAAGTATGTGTTAGTGATCGTAGATGACTATAGAAGATGGACATGGGTAAAGTTCTTAAGACACAAGGACGAGTCACACTCTATGTTCGTTACCTTCTGTAACCAAGTTCAGAATGAAAAGGATCTCAGAATTGTCAAAGTCAGAAATGATCATGGTGGGGAATTTGAAAATAAAAATTTTGAATCATTTTTTAATGAAAAAGGCATCTTGCAGGAATTCTCTTGTCCTAGAACTCCCCAACAAAATGGATTTGTAGAACGAAAGAACAGAACATTGCAAGAAATGGCCAGAACCATTATCAATGATACTAACATTGCTAAGATCTTCTAGGCAGAGGAAATTAACATAGCGTGTTATATTCATAATAGAATCTCCATAAGACCTATTTTGGAAAAGACTCCATATGAATTGTGGAAGAACAGAAAGCCCAACATTTCCTATTTTCATCCATTTGGATGCACTTGCTTTATTTTGAATACAAAAAATTATTTGAACAAGTTTGACTCTAAAGCACAAAAGTGTATTATGTTAGGATACTCTGAACGCTCAAGAGGGTACAGAGTATACAATATAGAAACACACACTGTTGAAGAGTCAATCAATGTTAGATTTGATGATAAGCTTGACTCTCAAAAGTCAAAGCATAATGAATTCCTTGCAGATATAGAAGTTGAATTCACAGGTACTGAAGACAAATCATCAGAAGATCTCAACACAGACGCTCCAACAACATCAGAAAGAAATGCTACAAGCAATCTAGCACCTTCAGTTGATCAACTTTAGAAAAGGCTATCTAGAAGCAGCATAACTCACCCAGAAGATAAAATCTTGGGAAAGAAGGATGATCCAATCAGAACAAGATCAACATTCAAAAACTCTGAAGAATCCCTCATGGGACTGGTCTCTCTGATTAAACCAACAACAATTGATAAAGCACTTCTGGACAATGACTGGATTCTGGCAATGCAGGAGGAATTGAATCAGTTCACCAGAAATGACGTATGGGATCTGGTTCCCAAACCAAAAGGATTCAACGTCATTGGAACAAAGCGGTTGTTCAGAAATAAACTGAACAAGCAAGGAGAAGTCATCAGAAACAAAGCACGACTGGTAGAACAAGGTTATAGTCAGTAAGAGGGGATAGACTATACAGAAACCTTTACTCCAATCGCCAAGTTAGAATCTATCAGACTTTTAATTTCATTTGCTGTAAACAATGGCATCACTCTGTATCAGATGGATGTCAAAAGTGCATTCCTAAATGGCTATATAGATGAAGAGGTATATGTGCACCAACCCCCTGATTTTGAGAATTCCAAACACCCAGAATATGTTTTCAAACTAAAGAAGTCACTCTATGGTCTGAAACAAGCTCCCAGATCTTGGCATGAAAGACTAAGTAACTTCCTGTTAGAAAAGGAATTCACTAGAGGGAAAGTGGACACAAACTTGTTCTGTAAGACATTTAAGAATGACATTTTAGTATGTCAGATTTATGTTTATGACATCATATTTGGATCTACTAAACCCTCTCTGGGAAGAGAGTTTGCTAAATGCATGCAGGCAGAGTTTGAGATGAGCTTGATGGGGGAACTCGAATTCTTTCTGGGCATTTAGATAAACCAAACTCCAGAAGGAACTTACATTCATCAGAGCAAATATGTCAGAGAACTTCTGAATAAAATTGATCTCTTAGAATGTAAGCCCTCAAAGACTCCAATTCACCCCCACATGCATTCTGGAAAAGGAAGAGGTAAGTAAAAAGGTAGAATAGAAAGTCTACAGAGGTATGACTGGTTCTCTCCTTTATCTGACGGCTTCAAGGCCTGACATACTATTTAGTGTTTGCTTATGTGCTAGATTCCAATCAGATCCTAGAGAAACTCACTTAATAGCAGTTAAGCAAATTTTTAAGTATCTGAAAGGTACTACTAATCTGGGTTTGTTTTATAGAAAATCAAATGATTACAGCTTAGTAGGATATTATGACGCTGATTTTGCTGGAGACAGAGTAAAACATAAAAGCACTTCTGGAAGCTACCCGTTTCTGGGAGAAAATCTGATCTCATGGACCAGCAAGAGACAGTACACAATAGCACTATCAACAGCAAAAGCTGAATACATAACAGCTGCTGGATGTAGCACGAAATGCTCTGGATGAAAAGTCAACTTGAAGACTTCAACATATTTGAGAGAAACATTCCTATCCTCTGTGACAACACTTCTGCTATATGTCTCAGTAAGAATCCTATTTTGCATTCTAGGTCTAAGCATATAGAAATAAAACATCATTTTATTAGGGACTATATTCATAAAGGAATTCTAACCTTAAAATTTATTGACACAGACCATCAATGGGATGATGTTTTTACAAAAACTCTTTCTGAAGATAGGTTCAACTTCATTCTGAAACATCTCAGCATGAAGTTATGCCTAGAATAAAATGTTTTATTTATATCTTAACCCTCAGAACTTTATTATTTTCTGTGAACAACTGATCAACCCGTCTTCAGAGTTTAGAAGTACAGATTGCATCAGAATCTATCCAGGAAGATCTGAACGTTTCATTTCAAGGATAGAGGCGTGCAATTCACAACATCAACACTTGTCATCCTCTCACCTGCTACCTTCTGAAGCTGAACACGCGTTCAATTTCTGAAGGGTTCAAGGCGCTGATTGGATGCATTGAGACACTTGTAAGTGGTAACCATTCAATATCTTTCTAAATCCCCTAAATTTAAGTGTCATTAATGCATATAATCATTACTAATTTTTTTTATTTTACTTACTGTTTACGTTTTTAAGAAACCTATTTAAACTCAAAATTACTTTTTTCATTCATTCACTTTTACTCTTCTCAATATTCTCTGTTTCAAGTTCTTGCTTTCAAAAACCCTTTTCATCTTCCTCAAACCCGTGTGAACAATGGCTTCTTCATCAAACCTCAAAAATCTCAGTGCTCCTGATTCTGCATCAACGGAACAGTATGAAGAACCCATTAGGACTCTTCTAACTCCTGTTGATAACCTGGAAGTTCTCTTAGATTTGATCATTGATTTTGGGAGTCTACAAGAAAATGGGTTCAATCTCTATGAAGACGTGACTGCTCAAGGTTGGAACAGGTATTTAGACCGTCTGGTTGGTCCAACATTTCCCATTCTCGTCAAAGAATTCTAGATACATGCTTCTTCATCAAATCACCAGGTTACTTCTTATGTCATGGGGAAGAAAATTGTGATTACAGAAGATCTTATTGCGAAGCTTCTTGGATACAACGATGGTGGTGTCAGATGTATTGACATGGCTGAGAGATGCTCTGACCTAAGATCAATTGCTAAGGAATTTTTTACTTCTGGACAGTCCTCTAGTAAAATCAGATATTTGAAGGATCATCACAGAATCTGGGCCAGAATCATTCTGGGATGCATCCACCACAGGAAGCCTACAAGCTCTCTTGATTATATCAATATTGATCAGAAATTTCTAATCTATTTCATTTCTAAGAAGATAAAGGTAAATCTTCCACACTTGCTCTTCAACCATCTCAGAACAAGTGTGAAGGAAACCAAAGAAGACGAAAGGACCAAGAGGGATTGGATTCCCTTAGGAAGGCTAATATCAGATGTTCTAACAGAGAACAGGCTGATAGAACATCTAACGGAGGCTCATGAAATAAGCATATTGTAAGCAACTATTGGGAAGACCCTGAACGTCGAGAATCTGAAGAAAATGAAGATCATTGAGAATATCAAGAAGGAACCAACTGTTTTTGCTCATGAGACCATTACTTCAAGAAGGATACCTCTGAAGGATTTTCCTTTATTTTTTGAGATAGACTTCAAACCAGAAATAATAGTCAGATACCTTGAAGCTTGCAAGGCTGATGGAACTGCTCCAGAAATTAACATTCAGGATCTGCACAAGGCTACTCCAGAAGTTGTGTTAAAGAAATCAAAGAAGAGGAAAGCAGCAGGAAAAGGACCCTCTCAGAGGACACCTAAAGCTTCCAAAAAGAAAGGTAACCCATCTTCTGTTTCTGTTATAGAATCAATAACTATTTCAACATCTGAAGCCATGCCTTCTCAACCAGAAAATTCATCACCCCAAACCTTTGAAGATTTTGACATAGAGTTTGATCCATCCGTAACTCTAGGTGATTTTTTGAATGAACCTCACTCCCCTACTCAAAATCCAAATCCTAAACATCATCAACCAGAACTTGCCAAAGTTCTGTCTGACATTGAATTATTTGATGAATATTTTTTCTCTGCTATACCAGAAAATTCAAACTCCCAACTCCTAGAAAATCCAAACACTCAACAACCACCAGAAATTCCTCAACCAGAAATCCCACAATCTCCTCAACCAGAAATTCCACATCCACAATCACCTCAACAAGAAATTCCACAACCAGAAAATACTCAACCACAATCTCCTCAACCAGAAGATCTGAACCCTAACTCACCACAACCAGAAACTCAACCCACTGAAATTCCATCTTCTGATATTCCTGAACCAGAAATCCAACACACCTCGACAAACCAATCTGAAGACTCTCATTCAGAATCTGATACCACAATCCTAATACCTGGAATTACAGAACCTCTCGCGGTTCGCATGCCTCTCACCATTCATGACATTCCAGAATTTCCTTCATCCCTTGAATCCACACCTCCAAACACCCCTACCACACCAATTATCATTCCCGACTCTCCCACTCCTTCACCCACTAACAGTCCAGCTGACAACTTAAGACTTGTCATTGATCCAATTGTGCTGGAAAGACTAGCTTCCATCTCACACAAAATTACCATTCCCAAACCTAAACCAACTGCAACCACCTCAGATGTTGGTACAAGTTTGTTGATTTTTGAAACAAGAATACAGGAATGGATCAATTCTTTGAAGCATGCAAGTCAAGAGATTTCCAATCCTGCTGCTTCTGATTATATGTGGGAAAGATTCAGAAAATGGGTCAATGCTGAAACTTTGAAGCTGGAGGGATTGAGTTAGGAAAAGGCTCAGTAGAACTTTAATGATCAGCTGAAGGCTTTCCAAGACCAAGTTCTGAGCAAACTGTTCAAGAAATATATCCTCTCGCTGGATAATACTCCCTAGAAAGAGCGTCATCCTTCAGAAGTAGCTGAACTAGAATCAGAAAGTCTCTCTCTGACTACTGCTCCAGAAAATATGATTGTAGCAGAAGAAATTGTTCATTCAGAAGAAGCTGCAGAATATTCTGAGCAACATCCAACTCCTGAAGAGACACCAGCTTCCTCCTTAGTCATGCAAACTCTGGAAGAGTTGAAGAAAGAAAATGCTTTAATCCATGCAAGACTGGATAAGCAAGAGGATACGAACAAAGAGATTAAAAGTATTCTGGGTAAACAAGAAGACACTACAAAGGAAATCAGAGGCATTCTGGGAAAGCAAGAAGAGTCAAATACTCTGATCAAGAGCTTGTTGGAAGCGTTGTTCACACGTCTTCCCCCTCCTTCTTAGATTTTCTTTTAAAATTTTTTATCTGTAACTTTTATCTTTACCTCTTTGCTTCTGAAACTTGTCATTGCATTATGTTTTAAATATAATTAATCTATTTTGGCTCTGATTATATTGCTTTTTGATACTTGACAAAAGGGGGGAGAAAGTAAGATATTTTCAATAATGGTTTACCGGGACAAAAGTCTCAAACATTCTGAATTATTTAACCTCTACTTTCTAAAAACTTTGAACAGGAACAAATTCTGATAGGAGATGCAACTAAAACTCTGATGAGAATGAACTTCAGGGAAGTAATCAACTCAGGGGGAGTTTCTCTTAAACCTTTTGTTCTTTATTTTTCATTGAAAATTCTAGTTTTTGTCATCATCAAAAAGGGGGAGATTGTTAGAAAATAGTTTGATTCTACAACCCTTAGTTAGAGTTTTGATGATAACAAATACAAATAACAAATATGCACCCTAAAAATTATGTTGTTCTGTATGCAGAAGTTCTGACCAAAGCAGCATCAGAAGATAAGCTATAGAAGCTACACGTTGAAGTAATAAGAATTTGCGCTGAAGATTGATGGCAAGAACCTGCGCTTAAGTGAAGTAAACTCTGATTCTGAACAAGAGCAAAATAAACTAAGTCATCAATATGCTGAAGCATCAGCAGCAGGCAAGGATGAAAGATTCTGAAGCGTTACTATTCATTCAAGACAGCATCAATTACAACGGCTTCTTTCATACATGATCTTCTCCATATGGAAACTGAGTTAATGGCATTTATCACGCTTAATATTCAACATGAATCCATTGCCTATATAAACAAGCTCAGTATTTAAATCGTTTATGATTTGCCAATACTATTTACGAGAATTCAAAAAACACAAAAAAGCTTACTCGTCTTTTCACGCTCTAAATTTGTGTAAATTATCACAGTTGTGATAACTGTTTTTGTAACGAAAAACATCTGTACACACATTCTTGTATATTTGTTTAAGACTTTATCAATTGTTAAAGTAGTGATTGTAATCCTTTTGAGATTAGTGGATTAAGACCTCGTTGGAGAGAGGCAAAATCACCTTGACGGGTGGACTGGAGTAGTTTGAGATCAAACGAACCAGGATAAAAATATTGTATCATTGAAAATTTGATTTCAAGTTTTCAATTCAACCCCCCTTCTTGTGTTTTTCACTTCTTCAGTGATAACCCTCACAAATAGACCATTGTGTCTTGGGTAAGACACAAGGCTTTAGAGTTTAAATTGTTTAAAAATTACATATCCATAAAAACAAAAAATCAATTACTCCTGGATAAAAGAGATAGGCACAAAGTCTCTAGCCGTCTAATTATTGAGTCCACTGTTGATAGTAGGGAAGATCCAGTTGTCCAGGTCACAGTCACTGTCAATGTCCTCCATAACATTGACTCCATGGTTGCTGATTCGTAGTGGTGGTCCTCCGGCACGAGCACGACAAATAACTTTTTGAGATCCTGAAGTGAAACCCAAACCAAATTTGTCAGACTTATAGGGGATGTCAGGGAGTTAGCCCTAAATAGTACACCCACCTTCTTCAATCACAGCTTTGGCGTCCTTCAAAGAAGCCATCTTCAGTGGAGGCCTGGTAATCTTCTGAATGGAAGTAGCAGTTTTGGTAACAACGATCGTTTAAGGTACCTCTTCAAAATTTTGAAAGGGGGTTTCAATGAACTCGCCGTCCATCTCGACATATCTAAAAGAATTCAGGTGCCTTACCATATACTCTTCTTTGCCACAGACTGTAATAATCTTTCCATTAACCGGATATTTTAACATTTGATGCAGAGTGGAAGTGACAACACCGGCCCCATGAATCCAAGGGCGTACTAGTAAGCAGGAGTACGACGAGCGAATGTCCATCACGTAAAAAGTGGATTCAAAAGTTTGTGAACCAACTTTGATCGGGATGTCCACTTCCCCATGTACCATCCTTTTGGAACCATCGAAAGCCCTTACCATGATATTGTTGGGTTTCAATGTAAGTCCTTCACAATCCAATCTGTCCAAGGCACCCTTGGGTAGAACATTCAGAGATGAACTGTTGTCCACCAACATATGAGCTAGAGTAGCACCACCACGTTTAATAGAGACATGCAGGGCATCATTATGTTTTCTTCCCTTAGGAGTCAAATCAGCATCGAAGAAACCTAATCCATTATCGGCAGTCATACTAGCAACACAGTTCTCGAAATGGTCGGCAGAAGTCTCTTATGGCACATGAGCAGACTTCAGAAACTTCACCAAATCCTTAGCATGGGCCTAGGAGAACAACAACAAAGCTAGCATTGAAATCTTAGAGGGGGTCTGCCCCAATTTTTCCACAACATTGTAATCGCTTTTCCGTATGATCTTCAAAATTTCCTCCATTTCGTGCTTGGAGGCCTCAGGAATGGCTTCTTTCGATGCCTCTGTCTGGGCAGGCTCGTCCAATAATTCTTTTCCCCGAGTCTCAGAAAACTTAGTAGTAGGAACAACAATAGGAGCAACACCAGTCTTTGGAGAGATTTTCAGAGAGAAAATCCTTTCGCTTCTGGTAACCTTACTAGTCCCAAAAATATTGTCAATATTAGGATCAATATCTTTAGTAACTTCATTCTTGATAGCCAATAGGTCTTGCTTGACGCCATGGTAATAGACGTCAGCTCCATAATTCCAAGGAATAGCCTTGTCAGAGGAATATGGTATTGGTCCTGGAGAGGTAATAATTAAGGGTGTAACTTTACGAGTGGCAGTAATCCTCACAGGACCTTTAGAGGAGGTCATTGCAGGATTATTAGAGATGGTAATAATTGATACATCTTCACACAAACTTTTTTCAAAGGGAACCTTCTCAAAGAGGATCTCTCGATCGTTGATCAAATGCTAAACGCCTATCTTTAAAAACAAAAAACCATTGGGCAGAGATGCACAAAGGTGGAAATCTCTATCGTAGCCTGGAAATAAACCGGCTCGTAGGAGATTCTCCTTGACAAATGGAAGAGGAGTTGTTAACTCACCCATAGAAGAGATAAATAGAACATCATAAACAACATTAATGCATATGTCATGCTTGGGAATCAGTGAAGTTATTACATTGGGGATCTCAGGAGGGTCAAATTCAATCTCCTTTGCATCAATAAGGTCTTGAAATTTATTCTTCAACACCCAGCAATCATTCGTATCATGCCTCAGAATGTTGGAGTGGTAAGAACATCGTGCATTTGGATTGTAGCAGGGAGAGGAAGTTTTAGGGTTTTGGGGAGGATCCTTTAAAGTGACTAATTCAGCCTTCACCAAATGCTGCAATGCCTAAGACAAAGGCATGTTGATTCTGGTGAATTGTCTTCTAGGTGCATCCTGCATGCGCTGATTTTTTTTTATGAGCTGGAGCAGGGTTGGAGATCATTACAGCCCCTACCGTTGGACGGTGTTCAACTTTACCCTAATTTCTTTGACTATAGGCAGCGTTAACCTCCTTCTTTCCACTGAACGACTTCTTCATAGTACTTGAAGAAGCAACCCCTTGGATTTTACCACTCTTGATACCAGCTTCCACTCGTTCTCCTGTCAATACCAGCTCGATGAATCCGACTGAAGAGCTTCCAATCAAATGGTTGAAAAATGGGCCTGTCAGAGTACCCAAGAACATATCCACCAACTCCCTATCATACAGGGGAGTCTGGACTCTTCCTGCAAGATCCCTCCATTTCTGGTCATAATCTTTGAAACCCTCACTAGAACCCATAGACATGTTTTGAAGTTACGTACAGGTTGGAGTGAGGTCAGCATTGTATTGATACTGCTTGTAAAAAGCAGCAGCCAAATCTTCCCAATTGCGGATGTTGGTTCCTTCCAATTGATGGAACCATTCTAACTACGTCCTCGACAAACTCTCCTGAAAGAAATGAACCCATAACTTCCTATCTGCTGTATGGGGTTGGATCTTTATGACGTAAGACCTCAGATGCATATTAGGACATGAAACCTTGTCATACTTTACAAAGGCAGGAACTTTGAACTTTTGTGGGATAACCAATCCCGAGACTAACCCTAGCTCTTAAAAGTCCAAACCAGGTACCTTCTGAGTCTCCATAGCATTGAGACGACCCTGTAGTTGTTTATACTTGTCATCAGCAGGAGGATATTGTTCTTCAGAATAGTCTGCTACCTCTTCATCAGACCCCAGGTTGTTATCTTCTTCTTTCATCTTCTTGTTGTCCTCTTCTTGATTATCACCTTCATTTGATGGGGTTGCGAATTCAAGAGCTCACTTGGCTGGTCCTCTAAAACTTCTCCCCATGTTCAGGATGCCAACTAGTTTCTTTGCCTTCTTTGTCTTCTCTTTGACAATGAGAGCTTTTAGATCTTCCTGTCCTTTATCCAGAGCCAGAAACATCTGTTGGAATTAAGCGTTATGTGCTTGAAGATCCTTAATAGTTTGTTCAGGAGCAATTTCTTTTTGCTGAAATAAACAACGAAAATATAAGAAATCTGTCTTGAAATACCTGCTTATGAAATGATATGCATGACACGCTTATGCGGTGTTTTCAAGGACCTTGTGGGATTTAAACTCTTTTAAGCAAAACAGAAACAAAGACTTTTTATTAGTAAGTTAAAATGGAATAAAGGTTTTACAAAGAAATAAAATTGTAGGTTTCCCATGGACGCTTCCTTTTGGTGTTGATATAGGTATTAAGGCTCTACTCCTCGTGAAGCTGGTTTGTTTGTTCTAGTACTTTCTTCTCAATGGCATAAAATTGAGTCTCAAAGGTATCTCGTTCTTCCTTGAGTTGGATCCAAGACTTTTGCAATTCTTCAAAGTTTGTTGGCATGTCAGGGTGAAGAATAATGTGAGACTCGTCCCCTTGAGCAATAGGCTCTAAGATCACTGGTAGGTTAACGGGATATGGCATCATAAGACTTTGAGCATGAGTTCACACCCATTTGAGGTAAGGTCCCAAAGGGATGGAGTTCTTGTGTCCTAAAGTCTTATCATCAGTCTTCTTAACCATGCCCCGAGCGCGTACAAACATTTGATGATAACCTTGCAGATCCTTGTCGTAGTCGAACATAATACCCATAATACCCTGGATGAGCATATCATGAGGACAATATCTTCGTGCGTACCCAAACTGACATAAGGCTAAAAAAAGGTTGTAAGTGATGCCTCCTCTAATGTCAAGCAGTGGCACATTAGGAAACTCTCCGCAACGATTAATAATAGAAATGTCTTCTTGCGAACAGGAACACCAATAAATATCAGAGTGAGAGAGAGTCATCAGCCTTTGAGACCATCTTAAGCCTAACTCAATCTTCATTACCGATCGAGAAAGGTGTGAAATAAACCACCTATGGTGCAAAGGTACACAACACATAAGAGTTCCTCGTTTCTTCATAGTACGGGTATGGAGGGAATGCAGGATATCCCCGAGCAATGTAGGCACTGGATTGTGAGTGAGGAAAATATTGATGGCGCTCACATCTATAAGTTGGTCCAGATTAGGGAACAATACCAACCGATAGATCAAGATGGCCAAGATATCCTTAAAAGCATGGAAACTTAAAGCTTCTAGGAATACCTGAGCTTTATCTAGCAGAAACTTTAAAAGAAAACCTTTAACCCCACTTCTCCTTTCCCACTTGGATTCAATGTCAAATGGCTTCAAGTGCAAGGTTGTGGCAACACCTTTAGACTTTGGATCTTTTATAAACTTGTGAAGGGTATCTGCTCAAATATAGACACTCCGAGTAGTTTAGAGAATTCCTCCAACAAGGGCACCAACTGATAATCAGGGAATATGAAGCAATGGTGCTTAGGATCAAAGAACCTTAATCATACCCTCATCAAAACCGGTAGTAACCAAACTGAGCAAGTGACCATGCCTTCTGTTGAATTATGAACTATCAGGAACTTTTAAGACCAATTCCCTAAGCTTGGAAGGTATTCCCACGAAGTTGATCTAGATGGTATTTTTGCGAGCGGAATCCATGATCTACAAAACAGAGAAGAGATAAATCCCAAAGTCCTTGAAATGGTTAGTGCAAATGATATGTTATGATGTTTATGATGTTATGTTCATGCTTAAAACAAGAATAGAAAACAAAAATATGCCACACAAAGACCATATGTTTAAAGGCTTGCATGGGGTCCACAGGTGAGTACCCTTTTAAAGTTTCAATTGGCTCAACCTGTCCTAACAATAGTAACTGGGTTATAGGGATCTCATATCACTGATCTTTCTTTCAGGCATTGTTTCAACTCAAGCATCTGAATTGCGGCCGAAATATCCCGAAAGTCCAATCTCAATGAGTGTAGAATCAAGTATCAACCAACTTCAGTCTACACCAAAATTGGCCATCTCACTACTTTATAATGGCTAAGATGAGTCAATTTAAGGTTCTACAGGTCAGTTAGTGTTTAATGATACTATGTGGAAGCCTAATGTTATCCTTGACTGACTCAAGGAACATTAGTACAAGCCAGAGTATCACGCTAACGTAGCTATCATATCGTCCATATCGGTCTACGTCATACAACCTACATGATTTATTGCTACTTACCTAAAAAGTGCCCTAGATCCGGGTATAGGATCTTTAACAATAACCCAAACATAAACCCGAAAGATAAAGCACACAAAATCAAACAAACAAGTTAAATATGTTCTAGCCCTAAGGTAACCCCACTCTTTGATCACTCCTCCCCAGTAGAGTCTCCAGTTCTATAATACAGTGGGAGAACTGACTTTTACTGGTTCTGCGTTTTATCGCAAATTTTGCAGTTAGCAAGAGTCGCCACCAACTTTTCTTTTATCCAACAAAGGAAAGGGTGAAAAGAATAGGAAATACCTTTCGAGATTATTTTCTGAGTAAGGGGGTAGGTTATTGAAAGGGAAGGTGTTAGCACCCTTTCCATCCGTAGTTATATATGGGCTCTTAGTTGCTAGCTCATTTTGGAAATGCTTTGTGTTGTGTGTTTGAAAATATTTTTGAAAAGTCGCCTTAGTGCGGAGAACTTTGTAATGTTTCTTGTTTTGGCGAGAATGTATACAAAGTGTTTTTTTATCTTTGAAAATATTTAGAAAAGAGTTTATGTATGTGTGAAAAAATTGTTTTTTTTTATTGTTTTTATGAGCAAGCAACTAGGAGCTATCTACTTATTCGAAAGGTTTGTTCCTTTCCTCTTTTAATTTAGACAGTGATATCTTGCTATTAGTGAGTAGGTAGCCCTATCGTTGGATTTTTGAGGGACGGGCGAGGGTCATCGTACAATCAGGAAAGAAACTAGTAAGATACTTTAGTAATTACCCTAAGGTTTTAAGATGATATGTCGAGGGAATGTAGAAAGGGTCATTGAGGGACTTATGATCTTTAAGCCAAAGGTTTACCACTAAAATCTGTTATATTCGAGAATCATGACTGTTTATTTCGAAGGCAATAAGTGGAGGTACCTTAGAGGTGCGCATGTGTGAGTGTGTTGTGTTTATGTTATGTTTATCTTGAGTGTTAGGTTTGCTAACGTTTGTTTTTAGTCTTTCCATACAAGTCTATTAGCATACATCTAGCAGTTAACATCAGTACGAAAAAATAAAGTGTGGAATTTAAACCTACGCTATTACATGGCTTCGGGGAGGGGGAATTACAAATCCAAAAACAGGGAAATAAAAAGTAAAGGTTCTAAGTTTATAACTATTACATCCTTTTTGAAGTTACATCAATATAAAATGCAAAATTTAAAACGAGCGCGTGAATACGGAAATGAAAGTAAAAACCCTAAAATACTTCTATACTTAGTATATATTTTTTTTTATTAGTAAAATATTTAAATTGAACTAAAAAAACTAATCTTAATTAAATAAAAAGTGATAAATAATTGAAATTAAAATTAATCAAGAGAAGAAACTAATTATAACATTTTTTGTATTTTTATTTGGAAAAAGACTTGAAATCAATTAACCTAATTCTGATTGATTTTAAATTAATCAAAATAATTAAATTAATTTATTAATTAATTTACAAAAAATTAAATTTAATTGGAAAAAAAACCTAGATTTTTTTTTATGTTTTTATTTTATTTTATCATAAAATAAAAATGGCTTTAAAAAATATAAAACAAATTGAATAAAATAAACTAAAAAAAATAAGAAGAAAAATGTACTTGGCCTCATATATAAAGTAAATGGGGGGTTGAACATTTGGAATTTGTCAAGGCCCAACTGTAGCAAGCCCACTCCCGCGTTTAATCTGGTAGGGAGTACTCCTTAGGGTGCACCATGGTCTCCAATCATTTGGAGCATTGGATCTACAGCTGGATGGATCCAAAGATGATGAGGTGATAGCGCATGGTGTGCGCGTTCGGCCCTAGAGTACTGGATCTGCAAATGGAATTTGAAAAAATAATATGGCAAGAGGCAGGGATTGAATCCTCGCCCTTGCCCATAGTAACACCTTAACACCTATTGCTTTCACCGCTGGACCAATTCACCCAATCGTTAGTATAATAACACAATAATAATATAATGAGAAATCAAGTCTATTCCTAGTTGTCACACGCATGCTAGAAATATTTCAAATGTACCAATGATGGGATGACATTTGGGCCATCGGAGTCCATAATAGTTAATGGTGCCGGAGTCAAACTCTGGTCACCTTCTCTGGTCGACCCAAAACCCGTTCCTGGAAAAATAAGTAGTTTGAGACAAAACAAAAAGCCCTATCCTACATAAAATCAAGCTCTGAGCTCGATTCTGGCCTTAGATTGGTCTGAAAGTCCCTATGTTAAGAGATTGATCTCTAACAACCATGGATTCCCTAACAATGGCATCCAGTGTTCTAGGTCTCAAAAATCTCATGTGAGGCATCCATCATGTCCTATTGAAGGTCCTGAACACAAATCAAAACATCAAAGCATTCAACAACGTATAAATTAAGAGTTTGGAATTCAAGATTTTACCAAAGGACCAGTGAGTTGGCTAAGCGAGTCTTGGGACGATTCAGGCTTGAATAATGGTTGGACACGACTCCTGAAGGCCTCAGGAGTATGATAGAACACTTGAATTGGTCTAAGAATGGCTGGAACTCGCGATCTATAGTTGCAATATTCCTTGAATTCTTTGGAAAATCTTTAGGGCTTTTGGGAGGCAGCTGCGTATGTCCTATTGCTCTGATATTGTTGTGTTTATATAACATATCTCATTAGGTCAACAAAAGGAGCAAGAATCCATGCCATTGAGTGTGTAATTTGTTTCAAAGATTTACTTGAAGAACTTTCCAATTTTGATAATTTTTTTTCCAAATCTGGCCTTTGCTTGGTTGTCGTGATTTTGACAGCTTGCTATGAGTTATCTGGGCCTCCAACTTGATGGAAACCAAAAGCTTACATGCCTTGCATCATACTTTGTATTTTATTTTGATTTAAATAGTATTTAAATGAATAAAATTCAAAATAAAAATAAATAAAAAACATAATGGTGCATGAGTGAGTTTAGGGGTACTTTAGTAAGTCATAAACATGCTTGAATCCCAAAAAATAGGTCCATGAACTTAAAAATATATTTTTGCTCAAAGTTGACTTCTTGCATTTTCCCCAATTTTCCCAATTTGCATTGGTCATAACTTGCTCAATTTTCAACTTTTAAAGATGATCTTGGACTTTTTTTGGAAAGCACAAGATGTCCTGTACAAACTCTATGTTGACCATTTTTGCATCTGGAGAAATTATCTTGATGTAACCTGCATTGACAAAAAAAGCATTTTTGTTGACTTTCAAAAAGACTTGTAATGTATTGGTTCATATCATTCAAATGATGCATTTTTTGGACTTGAGGACAAAGTAAATGTTGTAGGGAATTGAATTTTCTTCACAATGATCTTTGGTTGGGGAAAAGTTGATGAATCATGTGAAAGTTATGTCTGGTCAAAGTTCAGTTGACTTTTCTTAGGAAACCCTAATTTAGAAAATCTTGACTTTTGATGATCTGAGGACTTTCCTTGAGGAATCATGATCAACCCTTGATAAAATGATGAATATAACTTCAATATGTTGATGTTGAACAAAAATCTTGAAGTTTGATTGTATATTGATCACAATTGACCTTTGACCTAATACAGTTGATTTTCAGTCATCTGAGTAGTTGAATGAGCAAACTTGTGATACAAGGCATGAAACTTGGCACAAGAATTATTGAGGACATATTAGGATCCATGGAAATCACTTGAGGCCTTTGAAACCCAAACTTCTTTATGAAAAGTGAAACCCTAGTTGAAAGTCCATTACTTAGGAGGAGAATTTGTCTGGTCAATTCTTGGTCAACCTTGAGCATTTGAGGACCTCTAGGAGTATGTTTTGAATAAAATGAGAGGGAAAATTTTGGGGTTCAACAATCCTGTTCTTGGACGACGACAACTTGGATATCCGATGAGGGATAAGCCAAATAGTATTCATCTGAGTGGTTTCTTTCTTAAAGGGGGAGAGAATCATAAGGAAGCTAAGGAGTAGATTGCAAAGGCTTGGCTTCATATTCACATGAAAAGTAGAAAGGACTTGGAACCTAGAGTGGCTGTTTCTTTGGAGCCTTATCTTCAGTGGGTACAAGGAAGAGCCATCCAGTTGAAGATGCCATATTCATGTGAAGAACCTATGCCTGATATGTTTGTGAAGACCACTCCTCCCCTTTTAGATGATGTGGAAGAGCTTCAGCTTGCCCTAGTCAGGATGCAGTAGGAAAATGAGGCTTGAAAGAATAAGTGTCAGACTTTAGAGGTATCCTACCAGGCAGACTTGAAGGAGAAGGATGATTTAATTTAGATTCTTGAGAGTCATGCTATAGAGATGATGGAGAAGAAAGAGGATTTATTTTCCTCTAGCGCTCAGTCAGGGCTTAGTCATTCACTTCCCGACTCTAGTGATTGGGAAGTGGTTGTCGACAGGTATGCAGAAGAGAAAAAGCAGTTGAAGGCTCAGATTACAAGACTCATAGGAAAGCGTTAGTGTATGGAGTGATCTTCATCAACTTTGCTTTCTTAGTATTTTTAGATGCTATCTTATTTTGTGCTTGGGATTGTTGAAAATTATATTTAAAAGTTGTAATCCGTTTTGAATATTATTATAATGAGATTTTTAGTATTTCAAAATATGTTAGTACTTTAATATTTGCAAATTGTCTATAAAATCTTTGAGTTCCTTGAATTAATAATAATATAATAAATCATGTGCATTGCATATCATGCATCATCCTGTACATATTTCTTGCATTTCTTTTCATACCCAGGTGTCTTACTGAATTTCTCTGCTTCATTCAGCAAGTTGTCTAACTGGTATAATACTCGAGCTGATTCCAGGAAGAAAATGGAGAATCTTGAATAGTAAAATCGCGAGTTGCGTGACGAAGTTACTGCTCTGAAGGCCAGTATGGCTAATCTAACTGCTTTGATGGAATCACTGGTGGCTGCTCAGAATCAGCCACCACTTGCCCAGCCTTAACAAACAACATTTTCTTCTGAAGGTCCATCAGTTCCTGTTTCTGTTGCCCTAGTTCCGGTTTCTGTTGCCCCAATTACAACTGCCCAGAATCATATGCCTCAGGGTTATCCACGGGGGATGTCAGAAAACATCATGACAAAAGGTATTAATCTTGATACTCCAGCTGCTCCAATTGTTCAAGCTGCTTCTACTCCTGCACCTCCTGTGGTGCATATTACTCATGCTGCTAGAAATGAGATTCACTATGTTGCACCCCCTTCGGTGAATGATATGCTGGTTGTTAATGATAAAGTTTATCGTCCTATTCCTCCGGCAAGTGAAAGCTTGAGCTTCTATGACTGAATGGATTATTTTCAGGATCAATTTGATAAGATGCTGAAAGAAATGAAAGCCCTCAGAGGAAAAGAATTGTTTGGGCAGAATGTGAATGATCTGTGCTTGGTTCCAAACATGAAAATACCTACAAAGTTAAAAGTATCGAAATTTGAGAAATACAAGGGCAAAAATTGTCCTCGAGCTCACCTTGTGATGTATGTGAGAAGGATGTCTACTCACACCGATGATCAATGCCTTTTAATTCACTTTTTTCAAGATTGTTTGATTGGTTCCGCATTGAAGTGGTATATGATCTTGTATAGTGCCAACATTCATACTTTCAACGACTCGGGTGAAGAATTTATTAGACAGTATAAATATAACATGGACATGGCACCTGACCGTGATAAACTCAGGGCAATGGTCCAGAAGGACAAAGAGTCATTTAAAGAATACGGACAAAGATGACTTGAGGTAGCCGCCCAAGTGATTCCTCCAATGGAAGAGAAATAGATGACAGAGATTTTCCTAAAGACTCTATATGCCTTCTACTATGAAATAATCGTGGCGAGTGCACCAAGTGATTTTACTGAAATGGTGAGTATGGGTGTTCGTTTGGAAGAAGTTGTAAGAGAGGGCCATTTGACAAGAGGTGACAATTCCGGTAGTACCAAGAAGCCTTCATACGGGTTTGCCAAGAAGAAGGAAGGAGATACAAATGTTGTAATTCAAGAGAGAATGGTTAATCCTCCTAGAAGGAATCATCTGCACCACCAATAGGTTGCTTCGGTAACTCCAGTTATCAATGTGGCTCTAACCGGTTGCTTATCAGAGACCATCCCTTCAGGGAAATCAAGGTCAGAATCAGAAGAGAGAGCCTTTTGACTCTATCCCAATGAGCTATGCAGAATTATTCCCAATGTTAATTCAGAAGAAGTTAGTTCAGACCAGGCCAGCCCTACTATACCATCACCTTTTCCTTGGTACTATAAAGCAGATCAGACGTGTGATTTTCATCAAGGAGCACCAGGGCACAATGTTGAGAACTGTAATCCTTTGAAATCTGAAGTACAAAAGATGGTGAGACCCGACCTTTTATCCTTTAAAGATATTGGCCCTAATGTGAAAGATAATCCTTTGCCAAAGCATGAAGGAGCAAATGCTATAAACATGGTTGTTGGTTGTCCAGGGGACTTCCAGATTTTTGATATCAACCTGGTTAGAGGAGATTTGGTAAAAATGCATGCTGACCTCTGCGAGTTTAGTTACTATACGCATGACCATGTTGGTTGTGGTATTTGCAGTATAAATATACAGGGGTGCGATAAGATAAAGGCTGATCTTCAGGAAATGATGGACGAATGCCTCATTCATATAAATAGACCTAGGCCAGAGTACGAGGAAGATGTGAATATGGTCTACGGATGTCCCGGAGAATTCCAGATTTTTGACATAAAACATATGAATGATGATTTGGTGTAGTTGCGTGCTATTTTCTGTCATATGGATGGACAAGTAGAACACCACTATGGTTCTTGCCAGATTTGCTGCAGAGAATGTCGTGGTTACTCCATTGTGAGAGGGGGTATTCAGTTGTTATTGGACAATGGTACTATCTAAATTTCAGGCAATATAGGTGATTACAATGAGATTAATGTTATTGAAGATTATTTGGATGAGACTGTGTCAGATGATGAGTATGCTTCTGCAGATGAATTATTTTCCTCAGATGAAGAGATGTTTTCCAGTAATGATTATGTGATGTCGAAGCATGCTGAAGAAGGGGTGAATGTTATTGTGCCTTGTTTTAGTGTTCGCACCCCTATTGAGATTGAATATCATAGCAAGCCAGCTGTTTCTCCATTGGTGATCTGCTTACTAGGGCCTATTCCTTACGAATCAGACAAAGTTGTACCGTATAAATACAATGCTACAATTCTAGAGGATGGTGTGGAAGTTCCCATCCAACCTTTGTCTGATGTCAAGAATATTACTGAAGCCAGTTGAGTAACCCGCAGTGGCCGTGTTTTCACACCTGTCATTCGAGGAAATGATAATGCTGATAAGAACATTGTTGGAAGTGTTAAGCCCAATAAAGCAGTGGGGGAATCTAGTGGTACTACTCTGGAAAAAGATGTGGATGATATATTGAAGATTATCAAGATGAGCGACTACAGGATCGTAGATCAATTGTTGCAGACTCCATCAAAGATATCTATTCTGACCTTGCTAATGAACTCTTCTGCCCACAGGGAATCTTTGATGAGAGTATTGGACCAAGCTTTTTTGGAAAGTGATATGTCATTGGACCAATTCAGCAGTGTGGTAGGGAATATTACGTCTTGTAATAACTTGAGTTTCTATGATGACAAATTGCCTAACGAAGGAAGGAATCATAATCTAGCTCTTCATATCTCCATGAACTGTAAGAATGATTCATTGCCAAACATGTTAATCGATAATGGGTCCTCTTTAAATATTATACCGAGGATCACGCTTATGAAGTTGAAGTATCAAGGAATTCCCATGCGCCAGAGTGGCATAATTGGAAAGCTTTTGATGGATCAAGGAAGTCTGTAATTGGGGAAGTAGATCTTCATATTCACATAGGCCCGCACCTTTTTCAGATTACTTTCCAAGTTAGGGATATTGTGCCCGCTTACAGCTGTTTACTAGGACGACCGTGGATACACGAGGCAAGGGCTGTCACTTCAACTTTACACCAGAAGTTGAAGTTTGTGCATGAAGGAAAGGTGATCATCATAAATAGAGAACAAGCATTGTTAATATCTCATTTATTCTCTTTCATTATTGTGGAAGCGAATGAAGCTATTGTTGGAACCCCGTTCCAAGCTTTATCCATTTATAATATATGAGAAAATGATAATTCTATAGCTTCATTTAAAGATGCTCAACAGGTTGTACGTAATGGCCCTAGTAAGGTATGGGGTGAGATTGTTGATCCACCTGTAAACAAGAATAGAGCTGGTTTGGGATTATTTGTGAAGCACGATAAAGGTAAGAACATGAAGCCGAAGTCTGCTTTGGGAAAATATCAAGATATCTTTCGTAACAGAGGTTATCTTCTTCCAAATGTTCCTGGGATCAATGCCATTGTGGAAGACGAAGCGGAGCAGAAGATGCCGAGCTATGTGACGCATGAAGTTAGAGTCAAAAATTGGATCACCATTGATGTTCCCTCTTACATACATGTCTCAAAGTAATTTTTTTTTGTTAATCTTTTCAAAAGTCTTTCACTCTGCCCAAGGTGAAAGTTGATATTGTATGGGCTTATCTGTTTGCTTTGATCTTTAAAATCAATAATAAAAGTTGTCTTTGATTCCCAATTTATGTTTTTATTTTCTGCTTTTTCTTGGAAAATGGTAATAAAAAAAACTTTCAAAATAAATAAATAACTGTAATCTGCATAATCA
This sequence comes from Vicia faba, assembly GCA_948472305.1. Lineage (NCBI taxonomy): Eukaryota > Viridiplantae > Streptophyta > Magnoliopsida > Fabales > Fabaceae > Vicia > Vicia faba. The sequence continues at coordinate 1,642,161,386 of OX451737.1, read as the reverse complement.
CCTGCTATATGTGTCAGTTTCTAAATGAAATCATAAATTATATGTGCAGATTAATTAATAAATATGTTGAATACATTGACCCTACACCCTCTCCCAACTTTGAATATCCTTTATATGGGGCCAAAGAAGGAGAATATGATGAAATTCCAGAAGAGGTTTCACAGTTGCTTGAGCGTGAGGAAAGTGACATTCAGCCATATAAAGAGCCATTGGAAGTGATTAATTTGGGTTCAGAGGAAGATCCGAAGGAAGTAAAGATTGGAGCATTGCTGCATCCCTATGTAAAGAGCAGGTTGATTGAATTGTTGAAAGAAGACGTGGATGTATTTGCTTGGTTATACCAAGACATTCCTGGTTTGGATACATATAGTGTGGAACGTCGTTTGCCGCTAAAGCCAGAGTGCCCGTCAATCAAGCAGAAATTGCGAAGAACTCACCCTGATATGGCAGTGAAAATTAAAGAAGAAGTGTTAAAACAAATTAATACTGATTTTTCTTATGACATCAGTGTATCCTCAGTGGATTTGCAATATCCTCTCAGTACCGAAGTAAGACGGAAAGGTTCACATGTGCGTAGATTATAGAGATTTAAATAAAACAAGTCCAAAAGATGACTTTCCATTACCACATATTGATATGTTCGTTGACAGTACAACAAAATTCAAAGTATTCTCCTTCATGGACGGATTTTATGGATATAATCAAATTAGAATGGCTCATGAGGACATAGAAAAAACCAACATTTATCACACCCTGAGGAACATTCTATTACAGAGTGATGTCCTTTAGGTTAAAGAACGTTGGTGCAATGTACCCGAGGGCTATGACAATCCTATTCTATGATCTGATGCACAAGGAGATTGATGTATATGTTGATGATATGATTCCTAAGTCCCAGACTGAAGAAGGACATATAGAAGATTTGTTGAAATTGTTTCTGTCATACCCCAAATTTGCCCGCCTTAGTGCTACCGTCAAATTTATTTTCGAACTTTGGTTTTACATGGTGAAAGTTTCCTTTGATTTAATTACATTAACATTTTGGGGCTTTTAATAAATATTCGTTTTCAAGTCTATTTAAAAATATAAGTTATTTTTATTTTTAAAAATAGCAAATAATTGTTCACCTTCATATACTTTCAATTGACTTTTTATTTCAATTAAGTAACATGGCACAATTGGTAAGGAAGAAAAACTTGCAAGCAGAAGATCACGGGTTCAAATATCACTTGGTGCTCTTTAGATATTTTGGTTGTTTATTATTACTAACTTTATTTTCATTTTCAATTATTTATAACCACAAAAATCTAATTTTTTATACTATTTTCGTATTTATTTAATTATTATATTTTAAAATATTATTTTTTATTAAAATCATTATTTTATTTAAAAAATTAGTCAAAATATCTTATAAATTAATATTTTCAAATCAATCTCAATATTTAAAATAGTCATAAACAAGGCTAGACTTATAATCTTGTTCACCAAATTATGGACCAAATATTCAATCAATTTCTAATCTTCAAAATTATGACAAAAATAGATCAATCTCAAGTAGTGCACTTTGGATATTTTTTGTTACCAACTATTTTCTAATTATTTTCAAAATCACAAAAATCATGTTTTTTTATTATTTAAATATTATTTTCGTTTTTTTAATTATGGAATTTTTAAAAAATAATTATTTATTTGATTTTTTGCACTTTTCATCAAAATTGAGTGCAAAAATCATAATAAATACCAAAAATATTTCATTTTCGAGATAATTGTTTTTTATTAATTAATCTGCGTCAATTTATGTCATAATCAACTTCTGATTGATTGACCTGTTGACCACGAAAGATCTGATTTACATTATTCCCTTTTTTGTCCTTTAATCTGATTTTGATAATCTATAAATATGGTCATATTTTCACACTTCTAGGATATCCAGAAATATTCACAATTTTCACCGTATCGACAATTTCCAACACTAACCAAACTTGTTAACTTGATTTTATAATTTTTTTTGGTTTATTCGAGGATTGTTGACTATATCAGACAACAGCCTAAGAACTATACACTTTTTCCCCTTTCACAATTTTCTACACATTTACAAACAATAAATTTTTTGGGCCGATGAATTCATATGAGGGCTCCCAATTTTATTTTCAATTTTAGTTTTTCTGTTCTTTTTTTACCACATGATGATTATTGATGGTTTTTATTTTCAAAATTAAATTATTTACTAACTTTTTTCGGAAGCCAATTTCCAGATTGTATACATTTTTACGATCCAGAATCATCAACAATTTCACCAATAATTAGAAAATCCACAATTCACTAGAGTTCTCCTAAAGTTGTTATTCTTCACATCAAAGAACAACAACAAAGAAACATGAAGTCTCCATCAACCTGAAAAAAGTCTGTGCACTAAAGAAAAGAAGAAAGGAGACTGGAGGAAGCAGCTTAAGTTTGGTCACGGCACTTTAGGTTGGTTTCTCTTTACCATCTTATTTAAACTTGTGCATGATTGATTGCTATTGGGTTAATTGCTCGATGTATTTCTTTGGTTGATGTCTGAATCCAAAATTCAATTTGTTCTTTGTCTATGATTATTTTGTACATAATTCTTATTTTAAAATTTATTTTTAATAATATATTTATTTTATTAATCATATGCAGTTGTTATCGTTAACAATTATTAACATAATATTATAAAGAAAACAACACACACAAAAAAAAACTTGTTTTTCACCATTGTTATATTTGTATATTAATTTGTGTATTTTATTTTTAAATCTTAATTAAATCTGGCCACATATCTAATTTTGACTGGAATTAATGTTAATAAAAGGAAATAAAATACAAATCTTTTTAGCCTTATTAAGCTAATAATTAAATATAATGAGTAAATATTTTCTTTTCTATAAATTCTTTATTCGATAATTTTTTAGTCATTAATTAAGGGATTTTGGGATATATTTTAGGAATAGTAAGTAGATTAATTTAGAATTAAATTAATGATTCTTTAAGCTATTTTTTTTATAGAAATTACTTTCTTTTTTTCATAAAAAACCACAAAACATATTTCTCGTTAGTATAGTTAAATGTTAACCATATTTTCTATATCTATCAAACTTTTTTTCAAATATATATATATATATATATATATATATATATATATATATATATATATATATATATATATATATATATATATATATATATATATATATATATATATATATGTCTTAGTATTTAGACTAATAATCGACTCGGTACATAATTTCAAATTTCTTTTTAAATCTAATTAATTTCAAACATTCTATAATTAATAGAAAATCCATCTTCCAATAATTAAATGGATCGACATATCGTCTACCGGTTTATTATTCAAAATCAAACTTTTTAATTAAAATTCTACTTAATCTTAATACCCCCTAGTTTTACCGCCATAACTAAAACTATACCCCGTGATTTAATTCAATTATTAGTTTTTTATTATTATATTTTTTATCTATTTTATATATTACATTTTTTATTCTATTCTTAGTATTATTACTATTATTATTTATAATTATTTTTATTATTAATATTTTTTTATTATTATCATATTTTATTATTTATTTATCATGTAAATAAATTATTTTTATTTAAAAACTCATGAACATATTTTCTACATTGCATTAAAATATTTTTAGTCATGCATTAATTAATATTTTTGCAATTTATATGATTAAAAAATATCAACAAATCTCAAATCTATTTTTCACAATAAATTAAGCTAAACAACATTCTTTTTTGCAAAAGGGTCCCAAAAGAATTTTGACTAATCGCGCATTTAGCCAAAATCTCCGCAATCACTACTCTCGGTCAAATGTGAGGCGATCCAAAATATATTTGCAACCCCTAAAAAACACTAACCTCATACGAACTACGAATTGGAACTCTGATTCCTCATAAGAGGATACTTAGGCATACGATCAAAAATCATAGCGAGTTTCCCTATTAAAAAACTAAGACACTTTTCCCCTATAAAAAATTTAAACCCTTTGCCCTAATAAAATTTAAATCTTGTTTCCCCAACTCAAACCTAAAACCTAGTATCCTTGTGAACAAGGTAGATGAAAGGTGCCTAACACCTTCCTTTCGTCTAAAGAAGTCTGAAACCTAGAATCTCTGTCCGCGAATTAGGGTTTCCTATTAGATTCCCTTCCCTAGGATAAAAACTAATAGTGACGACTCTGATTTAAAAACCAGTCGCAACAGCTGGCGACTCTTCTAGGGATCTCCTTAACCCTAGGTTTTAGGTCTCTTTTGGGTTTTATTTTTATTTATCTGTATTAATTTATTTATTGCATTTATTTTATTCTTGTCTATTTTACTTTATTATTATTATATATTTTCTATGTGACGAGAATTTTTATTTCAAAAAAAATATTTTCAATAATCCTTAGAAAGAAGGTTCGTCTATTAGCTTAGGGGATACATCATCCCTGCGAGTTTATGCGACGAATTTACCTAGAGTCGGTGGACTTCCGAAAAAGGAATACTTATCAAGAGATACCCTCTTGACGAGTAGGACTTTGGAAGGAAACCCATGACTCTTTGTAACGACCTTAACCTAAAAACTCATGGCGAGACCTTTCACGACTTTGAGACGAAAGTCTCAGTCCGTAAAGAGGCTCCACTTAAGGGAGACCCTTGTGCCTTGTCCCTCTGGTGTTATTCATGATACCCTTAAGGAAGCCACCTTTTGGGAGGATAGATTAACCGTAGGCCAAAACTAGGAGCCTACCTTCTAAGGATATCATTCACATAATCCCATTTCCACTATCCCTAAACCCGCAAGGGTTACTTCCGGTATACTACAATCCCTAGCCTGTAGGGTCTATCTTTCATAAGTCACAACCCATAGCACGTAAGGATTCTTCAACCATCCATTAGTCTATTATAATCCCTAGCTTTTAGGAATTCTCGTCCCTCAATTACCATCTCTAGCTTGTAGGGATTCCCCTTCGTCTTCTATGGTCCTTAATCCTTAAGAAGTTCCTATATGCCTCAATATCTGAGTTAGTATAGGGTATCCCCATTTCCATCTATATCATTATCTTCTCCCTTAAGGAATTCCTATCTGTCTCAATATCTGATTCAGTGTAGGGTACCTCCAAATCCACATCAAATTATTTTTGTCCTTAAGGAATTCCTATCTGTTTCAATCTCTGAGATAGTGTAGCATATTATCATTTTCATATACACCATCAAACCTATATAGGATACCCCTGCGTCTACCCTCATACTAAGTCTGCGTCATATTGCATATCCACGAAACCTCTTTTCATCATACCCTAAAGCCAAAATCATTTTTTCATACCCATGCATTCACATACATTTATACATTTGAATCTCATGCATTTCCACCTTCATCCTTATCCAATTGTTACCCACATGCTAGCTGATTTCTTGGTACTCGCTTGAGGAAGTCCGAAAATATGGAAGGAGGAGATTAAACATTGGAGACTCAATTAAACTTAGCCCTACAAATAAATAGGGCAACCCTTCACAAGGTTAATAACGGGTCTACACAGCTCCTCAAATGCCACCACCATCGTTGATTCCTCTACATCAAGAGCAACTTCCTTATCAACAAAATACGTATTCCCAAGAAAAGTCAAGGGTCATCCCCATGCTCTGACAAGTCCAAGAACTATGAAGTGTCTCCTAAAGTCAGTGGATCAACAAAAAGCTCTTCCATAGGATCATTAGGCTTTATCAGTTTCAATTTATAATTTCATTGTTGCTAAGTTGTGTTTATTGTAAACTTGTATCTTTGGATCAGTAATTTTAATAAAATAAGCATGCATGTTTTTGAAATTGATCCAATCCACAAAAATCAATACTTTTCTATTTTTACTCTTTTCCATTTCCAATTAACAAACTTCGAAGGAGAATGATGAAAATCAAATAAATGAATTTTGCTAAGCTATGCTTTCAATGTAAGACCGAGCTGACGATGTAAGGCATTGTTTCAATTCCCAAATAGTGGAGAAATAAGGAGTTAACCCGTAGTCAACCCCTCGAGCCAGGAGTTGGAGTTTTTTAGATTTAAAAAAAAGCCTTATTTTTTAACCAGGGGTAGGGTAGTCTTTCAATTAATTCAATGGCGTATTCTATTCTCAAGAGAAGTTATTTATCTAAACAAAAAGTTCAAGCACATCTCTTTCCTCGATACATCATTGAGGAAATAATCTAAGCAAGGGTTCAAGCACATCCTTTTTCTCTCATCCATCAAGAATGAGGAATCCATGAAGCTCTCGATATCTTCTTCCTCAATGCATCATTCAAAATTGAGAAAAATGATGAAGATAAAGCATACAACAATCGACGTGGCAGTCAAAAATTTTCAAAATTGAAAAACAAAAAGAATCTCAAAAGAAAATTTAAAAAAAAAAGAGAGCCCACTAAGTCAAAAACAAAAAGCAAAATTTTTGACTTAGGCAAAAGAAAGGGCATCCCGATGGACCGGAAAATTCAAAAAAATTGGGTCCGTGCAAAAATAAGGGATTGAAAACAAAATTAGAGAAAAATATTGTGAATGCCACCTCAAAGACTTTTCATCAATGCTTGGATCTTATCGATTCTTGGATCTTATTAATGCTTCTCATCGTCTGCGCGGCTACAGAATTTCTCTTGGAGATTGAACGCATCTATTAGATTAATTGAACTTAGGATTGAAGAACATCAAGGAGAATGGAGTGGGATAAATAAATTTTGAGCCTTATATCCTTTTTTCATAAACCACTAACCATGGCCACATTACAACCTTCAAAATTTCTAATTGAAGCAAGGTTAACTATGAAAGCATACTAAGCAAAATTTGTGTTAAACTGACTCCTACGTTTGTTAAATTTATCACTTCGCTTCTTCGAATATCCATCTTCTAATCTTCCATTTCTTTTCAAATAATCAATTTCGATTTCAAGAACTTGCATGTGCATCAAACGGAATTATATTTGCAAAATGTACAATTTAACTACGAATCAATACTTTGCATCAAGGAGATTTCAAAATTGGTCTGATCAAAGGCAACATTTCCAAGAAGCTTCTAATTAGGGGAAAAGAATCTAAAAGGATCCCTATATACAAGGAAAATACCAATGATCATGGGGGCATACCTTTCGAAGGAACATTCCTTAATCAGGTCGTGTCATAATAGGGTATGACTCGGTTCCCTCATTTACATAAATCTCTCAAGGGTTTTATTCAAGGGGCAATCTTCAAAGATTTAAATGTTGAGGCAAAGCATATCAGGTTCATCCTACCGCATGTAGGGTCCAAATTCTTCGAGCAACTTCAAAGTACAAACTCTTCAAGCTCCAAACATATGGGGTAATCTATGTCAAGTTCATGGTGAGATCTAAGGGTACTTCCTCCAGACCTTGGAGATTGGGGGCACGACTTTTCAAAATTCGAATGTTGTAGAAAACCACTGCGAGGCTTGATCAAAAGGAGTTGGTTCAAAATGGTTCATCAAAGCCAAACATTTTCAAGAGTCGTTTGATCAGGGGAATAATGCAAAATAGTGGGATCATCCACATTATCATCAAAATATTTCCAATATCATATCCATGAGAATCTCCTCCAAGACCATACCAACAAATTAGGGAAAGACATGCCATAAAAAGAAAGCTCTCCGCGCACTTTCATAATCTCCAATGGATCTTTCTCCTACATCAACAATCTTCAAAGTTCAAATTAAGTATCGGGAAATCATGATAGCATAACATTAACCATCATGTGACAAGCAACCTTGTTACATAGTCTAACCTCTACGCTTAATCATCAACGACCCATCACAGGGGCACCATTCAACCAATCAGGCGAGTCATAATCATAAAGCATAAGTCTGCATAAATCATTAGCATACGTTTATTAGGATATTGCGATCTAAAATCAAGCTATACCTATCATCTCACCTGGCTGACGAATTCCGACAACATGGATATAACAAAAAGCCCAATTCTCATCGGCGTGTCAAAATTTCAACAACGCATATCCAAGTCACCCATTACATGCATTGGTCTGTCATTCTACGCATTAACACTTGCATCTACATGCATACATAACATATCATAGGCCGAGATTTAGGACTCCGTAAAAATCCAGAGTCAATTTCTAGGGGAGTCACTATTGTAATCTCTAACATCTCCTCAACTATCCCTCTCAGTGAGTCTGTCATACAAGCATTCTTCGCACAACCACCCAATACATAAGCAGCCTCACACTTTTTCTTATCCACGTTTCATAAAAGACGTGAGCAGCCTCACACAACCTCATCCACTATTCATTCATAGGAAGCCATACGAAGCATGAGAAACCTCATGCATTCACCATCAGAGTCGTGAGCAACCTCACACTTTCCAATTAAATGTCTCTAGGTAACCTTACCAATATTTGGGACCTTGCTATCCGTTTCACTTTTCCAAGCCACCAAGTTGATATTATTCAAGAAACCATATGGATATTGGTGCAAAGCCCAGTTCCCGTCTGGCACACCTTTTTAAAAGCCCAATCCTTTATTGGCATGTCTTCGCAGCAAAAATAAACCTTGGTTGATAGTCCGCCTTAAGCATTGGTTCCGCAGTTCAAATAACATGGGCATTTCATTTATCAATTATCGCATCATTTTAATTCATAACATTATCATATCAAGCATACATACCATACATCATGTATACATCAAGCATAATCATATCAAACATGCATACATTACATTCAATCATACATGGCCATAGAAAACTGCAGAAAAATATCAAGGCATTGCTACCAACTAAGACAAACTCAAATTCAAATCCAAGCTCAGCATTATCCATTCACCATGATATATCTACCTCGGTTGACAATAGACACAATTGTCAAAGGTACCACTACCAAAATCTCACTAGGTAGCTTACGTATGATTCATATCCACGCCTACATCCACGCCTATTTCTACAACCACGCCTACACCTACGTCCATGTCTACACCCACGTATAAACCTACACATGCGCCTACGATACAAATGTCAAGACACTATTCATCATGTCAACACCAATTCATCCTATTGGGGGATTGATAACTCAAGACCAGTGTTTTAACAAAAGAGAATTATCAAAAACATTTTCAAACTACTTGGGGCATACACACTCAGCGAATATGCACACAGGGTTCCATACCTATACAAACATTTAATACACTCACTCAGGGTTCCATCCCGGTATCAGGCAGCATATGCCTATATCACATAACAAACAAACGACCTCACCCTCGACTCAATCGTCTAAGGGTCAATCAACAAAACACTTCTCCTACGATTCAACTCGTCATCTAAGTCTCCATGTCGTGACGCGTTCAGCCCATCACCTAGGTCTCCATGTAGTAATGAACGAAACTCGATACATTGCCTCTAAGCCATAATATATTCTCAAAACTCGATATATTGCCTCTAAGCCGCAATGTATTCTCAAAACTCAGTACATTGCCTCTAAGTCGCAATGTATTCGCAAAACTCAGTACATTGCCTCTAAGCCGTAATGTATTCTCAAAACTCGGTGCATTGCCTCTAAGCTGCAATATATTCTCAAAACTCAGTACATTGCCTCTAAGCCGCAATGTATTCACAAAACTCAGTACATTGCCTCTAATCTGCAATGTATTCACAAAACTAGATACATTTCCTCTAAGCCACAATGTATTCGTAAGACTCAGTACATTGCCTCTAAGCCGCAATGTATTCTCAAAACTCAGTACATTGCCTCTAAGCCGCAATGTATTCGCAAAACTCAGTACATTTCCTCTAAGCTGCAATGTATTCTAAAAACTCGATGCATTGCCTCTAAGCCGCAATGTGTTCTCAAAACTCAGTACATTGCCTCTAAGCCGTAATGTATTCACAAAACTCAGTACATTTCCTCTAAGCCGCAATGTATTCTCAAAACTTGGTGTATTGCCTCTAAGCCGCGATGTATTCTAAAAACTCGGTATATTTCCTCTAAGCCTTAATGTATTCTTAAAACTAGGTACATTGCCTCTAAGCCTCAATGTACTCTCCTCATCCAACCCACTTCCTAAGACATCGTGCAGCAGTGCAGTTCCTCGCGACGTAACATAGACCATTGCCTAAGACCTCAGGCAGTAATGTGCTTCTTTATTCCGCAACCTAAACATTGCCTAAGTCGACATGCATCGATGTTCGAAAAAAACAAAACTCGGCACATTGCCTCTAAGCCTCAATGTAATCTGCTGAACTTAACCCACTGCCTAAGACATCGGGCAACAGTGTGGTTCCTTGTTAAGTAATATAGACTATTGACTAAGACATCGTGCATCAATGTTCTTATTATTCCGTAACCCAGACCATCTCCTCAGACTTCACGCAGTGATTTGCAAACCTAACCCATTGCCTAAGTCTTCATGCAGTAGTGCGTTCCCTTATTTCGCGACACATATCAGTGCCTCAGACGTCATGCAGTAATGCTCAAAAACCAAAATCTAGCTTATCGCCTCAGACTTCACGCAGCAATTTGCGAATCTAATCCATTGCCTAAGTCTTCATGCAGCAGTGCGTTCCATTATTCCGTGACACAGATCATCTCCTCGGACTTCATGCAACGATGCTTGAAAACAAAATCTAGCCTATCGCCTCAGACTTCACGCAGCGATTGGAAAACCTAACCCATTTCCTAAGTCTTCATGCAATAGTGCGTTCCCTTATTCAGCGACACAGATCATCGCCTCAGACTTCATGTAGCGATGCTCGAAAACCAAAATCTAGCTTATCGCCTCAGACTTCACGCAGCGATTTACGAACCTAATCCATTGCCTAAGTCTTCATGCAGCAGTGTGTTCCCTTGTTCCGCGAGACAAATCATCGCCTCAGACTTAATACAGCGATGCTCGAAAACCAAAATCTAGCTTATCACCTCAGACTTCACGTAGAGATTTGCAAACCTAACTCATTGCCTAAGTCTTCATGCAGCATTGCGTTCCCTTATTCCGTGACACAAATCATCGCCTCAGACTTCATGCAACGATGCTCCAATAAACAAAATCTAGCCTATTGCCTCAGACTTCATGCAGTAATTTGTGAACCTAACCCATTGCCTAAGTCTTCATGCAGCAGTGCTTTCCCTTATTCCGCGATACAGATCATCGCCTCAGACTTCATGCAGCGATGCTCGAAAAAATAAAATCTAGCTTATCGCCTTAGACTTCACGCAACTATTTGCAAACCAAACCCATTGCCTAAGACTTCATACAACAATGTGTTTCTTTATTCTGTAACACAGGTCATCACCTCAGACTTCGTGCAGCGATGCTCGATAGAAAACAAAGTTTATCTGATCGCCTCAGACTTCATGCAACGATGCTCGAAAAATACAAAATCCAGCTTATCTCCTAAAGACATCATGCAGCAATCTGTGAGCATAACCCATGGCCTCAGTCTTCAAGCAGCCATGCACCATCAAGTGTTGTTCATCCCCCCAAATGTATGAATAAGCTAAAGCAAAACCAAGACATACGAGATTGCTCTCTCGAGCTCAAGATTGTCTGCCTCAAATCCTGGTAAAGTAATACATCATCATCTTTGCCTATTCTCTTCAAAACTCTTGAGGGTATGCTATATAAGCGTAACCTCATCTAGCCAACTCTTGGGGGTATGCTATATCAGTGTAACCCTATCTAGCCAGCTCTTAGGGGTATGATATATCAGCGTAACCCTATCTAGCTAACTCTTGGGGGTATGCTATATCAATGTAACCCAATCTAGCAAACCTTTGGTCAAATTTTGGGGTCTTCCATTATTTAATAAATATCCGTTTCGAATGAACAAAGACCTACGCATTCCTGCGCCATTCAATCGAAAAGTTATTAAATAGGGGAAACTGTCATACCCCAAATTTTCCTGCCTTAGTGTTACCGTCAAATTTATTTTCGAACTTGGGTTTTACATGGTGAAAGATTCCTTTGGTTTAATTACATGAACATTTTGGGGCTTTTAATAAACATTCGCTTTCAAGTTTGTTTAAAAATATAATAATTATTTGTATTTTTAAAAATAGAAAATAATTATTCACCTTCATATACTTTCAATTGACTTTTTATTTCAGTTAAGTAACATAGCACAGTTGGTAAGAGAGAAAGACTTGCAAGCAGATGGTCACGGGTTCGAATCTCACTTGGTGCACTTTAGATATATTTATTGTTTATTATTACTTTATTTTCATTTTCAATTATTTCTAACCATAAAAATCTAAATTTTTATACTATTTTCGTATTTATTTAATTATTATATTTAAAAATATTTTTTTAATTAAAATCATTATTTTATTTAAAAAATTAGTCAAAATACCTTATAAATTAACATTTTCAAATCAATCTCAATATATAAAATAGTCATAAACAAGGCTAGATTCATAATCTTGTTCACCAAATTATAGATCAGATATTCAATCAATTTCCAATCTTCAAAATTATGACAAAAATAGATCAATTTCAATTAGTTCACTTTGGATATTTTTTGTTACTAACTATTTTCTAATTATTTTCAAAATCACAAAAATCATGTTTTTAAATTACTTAAATATTATTTTCGTATTTTTAATTATGGCATTTTTAAAAAATAATTATTTATTTGATTTTATGCACTTTTCATCAAAATTGAGTGCAAAAATCATAATAAATACCAAAAATATTTCCTTTTCGAGATAATTGTTTCTTATTGGTTAATTTGCGTCAATTTGTGTCATAATCAACTTCTGATTGGTCAACTTGTTAACCAAGAAAGATCTGATTTATATTATTCCCTTTTTTGCCCTTTGATCTGATTTTTACAGTCTATAAATAGGGTCATATTTTCACACTTCTAGGACATCCAAGAATATTCATAATTTTCACCGTATCGATAATTTTCAACATTATCAAAACTTACTAACTTGCTTTTATAATTCCTTTTAGTTTATTCGAGGGTTGTTGACTATATCAGACAACGGCCTAAGAACAATACACTTTTTCCCCTTTCATTATTTTTTACACATTTACAAACAATGACTTTTTTTGGGTCGATGGTTTCATATGAGGCCCCCCCAATTTTATTTTTGATTTTAGTTTTTCTGTTCTTTTTTTACCACATGATGATTATTGATGATTTTTTTTTTCAAAATTATGTTATTTAATAACTTTTTTCGGAAGCCAATTTCCAGATTGTATACATTTTTCCGATTCAGAATCATCAACAATTTCACCAATAATTAGAAAATTCACAATTCACTAGAGTTCTTCTAAAATTGTTGTTCTTCACATCGAAGAACAACAACAAAGAAACATGAAGCCTCCATCAACCTGAAAAAGTCTCTACACTAAAGGAAAGAAGAAAGGAGATTGGACGAAGCAGCTTATGTTTGGTCACGATACTTCAGGTTGATTTCTCTTTTACCATCTTATTTAAACTTGTGCATGATTGCTTGCTATTGAGTTAATTGCTCGATGTATTTCTTAGGTTGATGTCTGAATCCAAAATTTAATTTTTTCTTTGTCTATAATTATTTTGTACATAATTCTTATTTTAAAATTTATTTTTAATAATATATTTAGTTTTATTAATCATATGTAGTTGTTATCGTTAACAATTATTAACATAATATTATAAATAAAACTACACACAAAAAAAACATGTTTTTCACCATTGTTATATTTTTATATTAATTTGTGTATTTTATTTTTAAATATTAAATAAATTTGGTCACATATCTAATTTTGAATGGAATTAATGTTAATAAAAAGAAATAAAATATGAATCTTTTTAGCCTTATTAAGCTAATAATTAAATATAACAAGTAAATATTTTCTTTTCTATAACTTAGTTATTCGTTAATTTTTTAATCATTAATTAAGGGATTTTGAGATATAATTTAGAAATAGTAAGTAGATTAGTTTAGAATTAAATTAATGATTCTTTAAGCTATTTTTTATGGAAATTACTTTCTTTTTTTCATAAAAAACCATAAAACATGTTTGTCTTTAGTGTAGTTAAATATTAACTATATATATATATATATATATATATATATATATATATATATATATATATATATATATATATATATATATATATATATATATATATATATATATATATATATATATATATATATATATATATATATATAAACACTAAAAATATGTCTTAGTATTTAGACTAATAATCGACTTGGTACATAATTTCAAATTTCTTTTTAAATCTAATTAATTCCAAACATTCTATAATTAATAGAAAATCCATCTTCCAATAATTAAATTGATCGACATATCGTCAACCGGTTTATTATTCAAAATCAAACTTTTTAATTAAAATTCTACTTAATCTAAACACCCCCTAGTTTTACTGCCATAACTAAAACTACACCCCCTGATTTAATTCAATTATTAGTTTTTTATTATTATATTTTTTACCTATTTTATATATTACATTTTTTTATTCTATTCTTATTATTATTACTATTATTATTTATAATAATAATAATAATAATAATTATTTTTTATTATTATCATATATATTTTTTTTATCACGTAAGTAAATTATTTTTATTTAAAAACTCATGAACATATTTTCTACGTTGCATTAAAATATTTTTAGTCATGCATTAATTAAGATCTTTACAATTGATATGATTGAAAAATATCAACAAATCTCAAACCTATTTTTCGCAACAAATTAAGCTAAACAACATTCTTTTTTGCAAAAGAGTTCCAAACGGATTTTGACTAATCGCGCATTTAGCCAAAATCTCCACAATTACTACTCTCGGTCAAATGCGAGGCGATTCAAAATACATTTGCAACCCCTAAAAAACACTAACCTCATACGAACTACGAATTGAGACTCTGATTCCTCATAAGAGGATACGTAGGCGTACGATCCAAAATCATAGCGAGTTCCCCTATTAAAAATTAAGACACTTTTCCCTTATAAAAAATTTAAACCCTTTCCCCTAATAAAATTGAAATCCTGTTCCCCCAACTCAAACCTAAAACCTACTATCCTTGTGAACAAGGTAGATGAAAGGTGCCTAACACCTTCCTTTTGTCTAAAGAAGTCTGAAACCTAGAATCTCTGTCTACGAATTAGGGTTTCCTATTAGATGCCCTTCCCTAGGATAAAAAATAATAGTGGTGGCTTTGGTTTAAAAACCAGTCGCAATAGTTTCAGCGTTTGAGGAAGTATCATCTCCGCTTGAATCCAAATAAATTCACCTTTGGTGTCCGATCAGGAAAATTGCTAGGTTTCATTGTCAGCCAAAAAGGAATTGAAGTTTATCCTGATAAAGTAAAAGTAATTCAAGAAATGCCAACACTAAGAATTGAAAAGCAAGTTAGAGGTTTTCTTGGGCGTCTGAATTACATCTCCCGATTTATCTCCCATATGACTGCAACAAGTGAACCAATCTTTAAGTTGTCAAAGAAAGATAAAGGTTGTGTATAGACAGATGATTTCCAGAGGGCATTTGAAAGTATTAAAGAGTATCTGATTGAAACTCCTATCTTGCTCCCTCCGGTTGAAGGAAGACCATTGATTATGTATTTGACATTGTTAGATAATTCTATGGGCTGTATTTTGGGACAACAAGATGAAACAAGGAAGAAGGAATATGCCATTTATCATCTCATCAAGAAATTTACTGACTGTGAGTCGCGGTATTGCATGCTGGAAAAGGCATATTGTGCTCTGGCCTGGACGGCAAAGAGGTTGCGATAATATATGTTGAATCATACTACTTGGTTGATTTCCAAAATGGATCCAATTAAGTATATTTTTGAAAAGCTTGCTCTCACTGGGAGAATTTCCCATTTGCAGATGTTGTTGTCTAAATATGATATTGAATACTGTACTCAGAAGGCTATAAAAAGTAGTGTATTGGCAGATTATCTTGCTCACCAACCAGTTGATGATTATCAGTCTGTTAAATATGACTTCCCTGATGAGGATATGATGTTTTTGAAGGTAAAAGATAGTGATGAACCTTTTCCTGGGGAAGGTCCTGATCCTGAATCCCGGTGGGATATGGTATTTGAATGAGCTATGAATGCTTATAGGAAGGGAATTGGTGCCGTGATTATCACTTCTCATGGATCACATATTCCTTTAACTACAAGGTTGACCTTTGATTGTACCAATAATATGGCAGAGTATGAAGCTTTTATCATGGGTCTTGAAGAGGCTATTGATCTCAGAATCAAAGTTCTAGATGTGTATCGCGATTCAACTTTGGTAGTAAATTATATTAAAGGAGAATGAGGTACTCGTCACCCTGACTTGATTCCCTATAAAGACTATACTAGAAGATTATTACCTTTCTTTAACAAAGTTGAATTCCATTATATTGCCAGAGATGAAAATCAAATGGCAGATGCTTTGGCAACTGTGGCCTCTATGTATCAAGTAGATACTTGGAATGATGTGCCTCGTATCACAGTGCGACGTTTGGATAGAATGGCTCATGTTTTTTCAATAGAGGAAATGTCATATGAGAAACTTTGGTATTATGATATAAATCATTTTCTTCAGACTCAGGAATACCTGGCTGGTGCATCAAATAAAGATAGAAGGACAATGAGAAGGTTGGTAGACAACTTTTTCCTCAATAAATATGTGCTATACAAAATAAATTATGACATGGTCTTGCTCAGATGCGTGGATAGACACGAAGAAGACCTGTTGATGCATGAGATCCATGGAGGTTCCTTTGGTACTCATGCCAATGGACATTCAATGATAAAGAAGATGCTTAAGGCAGGCTATTATTGGCTGACAATGGAATCTGACTGTTACAAATTTGCAAAGAAGTTCCATAAGTGTCAAATTTACGTTGACAAAATTCATGTACCTCCGACACTTATCAACGTTATTTCCTCTGCATGGCCTTTCTCTGCATGGGGTATTGACATGATTGGAATGATCGAACCTAGGGCGTTGAATAGACATAGTTTTATCTTGGCGGCAATAGACTACTTCACCAAATGGGTGGAAGCAACTTCATATGCTAATGTTACTAAGCAGGTGGTAGTGCTCTTTATCAAGAACAATCTCATGTGTCGGTATGGTGTGCCAAGCAAGATTATCACTGACAACGGCTCGAATTTGAATAAAAAAATGATGAAAGAACTTTGTGAAGAATTTAAGATTATTCATCACAATTCATCTCCTTACAGGCCAAAGATGAATGGGACTGTTGAAGCTGCTAATAAAAACATCAAGAAGATCATCCAGAAAGTGGTTGTTACTTATAAATATTGGCATGACATGCTCCTTTTTGCTTTGCACGAGTATCGTACATCTGTTCGCACTTCAATAGGGGAAACCCCGTTCTACCTTGTATATGGTATGGAAGCAGTGCTCCCAATCGAGGTTGAGATTCCCTCTTTACGCGTGATGATGGAAACCAAGTTGTTAGAGGCTGAATGGGTCCAGAACAGGTTTGACCAATTGAATTTGATTGAAGAGAAGAGAATGACGGTCTTGTGCCATGGCCAGTTATACCAGAAGATAATGAAGAAATATTTTGATAAAAAGGTCAAGCCTCATGAATTCAGAGAAGGCGACCCCGTGCTCTCGAAGATCATGTCTTTTAATGCTGATTCTAGGGGCAAGTGGACTCCCAATTTCGAAGGCCCATATGTTGTCAAGAAAACCTTATCTGGTGGTGCATTGATTCTTGAAACTATGGATGTCGAGGAGTTCCCACGTACTTTGAATGCTAATGTAGTTAAGAAATACTTCGCCTAAAGAAATAAAAGAATAACTCACAAAGTCGAAAACCCGAAAGGGAAGCTTAGGCAAAAAAGGAGCATCTCGGTAGGATGAAAACCCGAAAGGGCGGCCTAGGAAAAAATTAGAGACATAAATAGAATAAATTCTTCCCGCTAGGTTGAAAACCCACAAGGGAAACTTAGCAAAAGTTAGGGATTTCTTCACAAGTAACTGTATTAGACAAGACTGGATCATTGAAGCAACAATCTTCTTGAACTCTCACCATACTTCAATAGAAGTCGCTGCTCAGGAATTCAAATTTTTTAGGGAGAATAGTGGTCATTGTATTTTAATGTATCTTTTCTAATGTATATTACCATTTTCCAAACTTTGTAATCATCTACGGGGTCTCGCCATTTGTAGACCACCACTCTATTAATAAAGTTTGAGCTTTTATCCAATTCTTTGCAATTCTTATTTTATTCTGCTTACAAAGACTCCATTTATTATTGATAGTAATTTTCAAAACAAAAAGATTAAATAACAAAATTGTTTTTGAAAAGAATTTACAAGTTACTTCTTACTTTATATTTTGTGACTCAAGAAAAGCAAAAGTGGTAATACCAAGGATGGACGAACTCAAAATTTTTGGAAGTTTGTTTTCCCCAGGAAGGCTTTCTCGCATAGTTGGATTTGATACCAATTGGCGTAAGGTGCGATATTGGGCCTGTGATCCCATTTTCTCCAGTTAAATATTGGTCCATTTTGATTTCGGGTTTGCATTGTTTGAAGCCTCTATCCCAGATTCCCCAGTAAGGTCTTCGCTCATATGACAAAAGTCCCTTCCTCTTTGTGTGCTGAGATGGAATCATTTGCAAAAATGCCACCCTTTGCATTTGTTGGCATTATTTATTATTTACCCAGGAAACTAGGCAAGGGAAGCATCTTTTCTAATAAACGTTGAAACAGTTATTAAATTTTGGGTTTTCTCCCGCCAAGTGTTGGGTCTGATTTAAAATCCCCATAATTTTTATTTTTCTTGCTGTATTATTTGATTTCTCAATCCCCAAGTACGGCTGAGACTTTGTTCTCTCTGAGAGTTGTTATCCCAAGGTGGTTTCATAATTTCTCCCCATGGAAGTTTGTGTAATCAACACTCTTGGCATTGAAGAATGTATTTTGGACTCCCCTCAATGATATTGTGTTGCACTTCCCAATAAAGATAGCACGAGATTCCCATGTGATATCTCGAAAACATGATATTATTTTCCCCATTAAGATTGGTATTGCAATCCCCAGTAGAAGTACAAGACGTTGAAGCATATGTTTCCCCTCATTGAAACCTGTGCGATGTTCCCGGGTGAAGCCTAGAGGGGGATGTTAGGTCCCTGTCTCTGCATTAATTCTTTTGTGTTGATTCGATTACTTTCGGATGGTGTTTCTTCCCATTGGATTTAAGCCATGGAATGGGAACTAGTCTCCACAGATGGTGTTTACACTCATATGGAATTTTCCTTCTGGATATGATTTAGCCGAGTGTTGACTTTACCCAATTTGGTTTTGTCTGTCATCCTCAGTGTTGTATATCTTTTTGTCAGCATATACATGATAGCATTCATACATACATCATTCATAGTTGAATTGAAATATATTACTTTTTTGCATTCATTGATATTCTTATTGCCATTTTACCCTATTCGCCAAGTTATGTTACCCTATCTCTAATAGAGTATCAACTTTAAGTAGAAAGTGTACACTCTTTCAATTTCTCCACCGAGTTACCCCTCGTGGAAGAACTTTTCTTTAGCCTTCCTATTCAGTTCTTTATCTGGATGGAATGTGATCCCCTTTTGAGTTTATTTGTAATCAGGAGCTATCTCGGTTGACTGTTTCACTCCAGTTTAGTTCTGGTTTGAATCTGTGGTCCCCAGCCACATTATTATTTTTATTTCTGCAAGTTTTGAGCCCTAGTTTGAGAATGTGAATTTATTTTGCACGTGAAGACATTAGCTCCCCAATAGGAAACTATATTTCTTTCCACAGGAAACTATATTTCTTTCCCCAGGAGGTCATTATTGCAGATCCTTCTCATGACAACAAAAGGCAAGTCTCTTTATTTGAGCAATCTGTACTTCCCCATTTAGTCTGTTAGTTCCCCGAGAAGATTCTTTTGTTACTCCAATGAATGGTAGTATCTTCATTATGGGAGATAGTTCTTTGTTGATATTTTGTTACTCCAATGAATGGTAGTCTCGTCATTATGGGAGATAGGTTGTTGTTGAGATTATGTTACTCCAATGAATAGTAGCCTCGACATTATGGGAGATAGTTCGTTGTTGAAATTCAGTTACTCAAATGAATGGTAGCTGTCGTACCCCAAATTTCCCCTACCTCGACGATCATATTTTTCAAGATTTAAAATAGAAGAAATGTTTGGTTAAGGATGATTCAGCAATATCTGATGGCTCATTCTTAAATTCAAGACAATCAGGGGGTGTACTTTAATTTAGGAGAGTGGGAATTTTTAAATCAGAAAGACCCACGTATCTGTAAACCCATTCGCGAAGCATGTTGGCCAATGGCCCATGAGATTCGAAAATGGAAAATCATTTCAAAAATAATCATTAAACTTATTAAAGCCCATTTAGGGATTATTGCTGTTAGTAAAATAAGGGGGGTAGAAATTGCAATTAAAGTGCCATCGAATTTCGTTTGGCCCATTGTTCGTTTGGGATTATAAAACAGCGAATAGGGGGTACAATTATGAATAATAGGCCCATTAAGGCTAATGCATTTTTGTAGTCTTGCATGATTACTGCTTTAGGAAAAAGTATTGTTATTAATTGTTTGCTATTATAAAAAAAAAAAGAGATAATAAATAATATATTTTTTCTTTATTAAAAAGAAATGTAATATATTTTTATTTGCTGATAAACTTTGTTATAATAACATTTTTGTTAAATATCATTTTTATAATTTGTTTATTAGAGATTTTTTATGTTTCGGAAGAAAGGCCAATTGAGCCTAGTGGTGTTAAAGAATGTTTTTGCTATAACAAAAATATATAATGTAGCTGAATCAAAATAATTACAGCTGGGCCCAATCTTTAGTAAAAAAAAAAAATTTTCATTTATTGTTATTACATTAATATAGTTTATTTATTAAGAAATTTTTTGGATCTTTTATTTAGAAATGCAAAGGCCAAATAATTAATAACGTTGGCCTAATGCACTAACAACTACTGTATCAAACTTACTAAAATTACGCACAATTTTCTCAACAAATATATACTATAGAAATCAAATGCAATTAAATCAAATCTTTTAACAACTCAAATCCAGAAAATCAATTGAAACAAAATCCAAAGTCCAACCCAGAAATATGTTCGCAGGAAATTACAAAACCAATTCAAATCTCTAATTACAAATCAATTATACATAATCTCAAATCAACTGCAATTACAAATCGCGAAGCAATTACAAGAACAAATATCTAATATACAGGAATCGAATCCATAATTTATTTCTAATACCTAAATCTGTGCTAACAATTTTGTAACGACAATCAAAGAACAAAGCCTATCAATATAAAAACATATGAACAGAAGAGTGGGATTCGAATGAAGAATTAACAGAACCGAAGAAGCTTGGTATACTGAAGGAGAATCGCGAGGAGAAGACAGAAGAACTATTACCAATCATTGAAGAAGAGGGAAGACGGTTAGGGTTTCAACATCTGAAACCCTAACTGCCTCTATCATCACTCCGCCGCTGCTACTCCACCACCAGAACCTACAAGAAACGAAGAAGAAGAATAGATCAGTACTAAATCAGCTAAACACTCAGAAATCAAAACAAAAACACAAAGGGTAACTTAGCTTTCTTTTATTATAACTATGGATTTGGGGTTTTATGGGGGAATTTACATTGGGAATCTGGTTGAGGGATGCACCGCTGCCGGTGGGTTTAGGACTAGGTTTTTTTTTAGGAAGATGGAAAGGCTATAGAGCGAAAGAGAGACAAGCGATTACTGTAAAATGAATGAGAAAACGAATAAAAATAATGTTATACTCCGTATAATCCCATACAAGCGCGTATACCATAGATAGCATGCTCCCTCAATTCCATCCCTTTGATTTCCATCGGACGATCGATAGGCCAAGTCCCACCGTATTCACGTGCACCCTCCCCACACCCGACCAACCAGACCTTCTCCAATTTGCATATGGGCCAAGCCCACTACTCTTCACACCCCCCTTTTCACTAGTTTACTGAATCTCCAAAACAAAATACACTCCCCCCTTTCAGAAACATATTTAGGCCTAGCCCAGACTCCTAAAGACACCCCTTGTTTTTACTTATTAACTAAAACTGCACCCCCTTGAGGTTAATTAATTTATTTTCTATTTTTTTATAATTCATATATTTTTTCTTTATTTTTTATATTATTTATTTTTTATAATAATTATTATTAATGTTAATTTTTATTATTATCATATTATAATTTACATTATCGTTTAAGTAATTATTTTTAGTTAAAAACTCATGAACATATTTTCTTATATTATATGTATATAAATATTTTCAGTCATGCATTAATTAAGATATTCCGCAATTAACATTGTTAAAAAATATATAACAAATCTCAAACCTATTTTTGCAAAAGGGTTCCAAACGAATTTTGAATAATCGCGTATTTAGTCCACATCTCCGCAATATCTACACTCGATCTAAATGTGAGGCGATTTAAAATACATTTTCAACCCCTTAAAAAACACAAACCCATACGAACTATGAATTGGGACTCTGATTCCTCATAAGAGGATACGTAGGCATACGATCAAAAATCATGGCGAGTTCCCCTATTAAAAATTAAAACCCTGTTTTACCTGAAACCTAAACCTAAGCCTAGTATCCTTAAGAGCAAGGTAGACGAAAGGTTCCTAACACCTTCCTTTCGTCTAATGAAGTCCGAATCTTAGAATCTTTGTCTTTGCAAATTAGGGTTTACTATTACATGCCATTCCTTAGGATAAAAACTAGTAGTGGCGACTCTGATTTTAAATCTGGTTGCTGGCGAATCTGTTGGGGACTTCAACCCCAGGTTTAGAAGCTTTTCCCTTAGGTTTTAGGGCTTTTATTTTGTTTGGTTTTTTATTTCCTTTATTTATTTATTGCATCTATTTATTCTTGTCTATTTCTTTATCATTATATGTTTGCTGCGTGGCGGGATTTTATTTCAATTTTTTTAAATAACCCTTAGAAAGAAGGTTCGTCTATTAGCTTAGGGGATACATTATCCCTGTGAGTTTATGTGACAAATTCGCCTAGAGTCGGTGGAATTCCAAAAAAGGAATACTTATCGAGAGATATCCTCTTGACGAGTAGGACTTTGGAATGCCACCCATGACTCTTTGTAACGATCCTAACCAAAATCTCATGACGAGACCTTTCACGACTTCGAGACAAAAGTCTCGGTCCGTGAAGAGGCTCCACTTAAGGGAGGCCCTTGTTCCTTTTCCCTATGGTGTTATTCATGATACCCTTAAGGAAGCCACCTTATGGGAAGGGTAGACTAACCATAGGCCAAAACTAGGAGCCTACCTTCTAATTATACCATTCATATAATCACATCCCTAAATCCGCAAGGGTTACTTTCGGTATACCATAATCCCTAGCTTGTAGGGCTTATCTTTCACGAGTTATAACCCCTAGCTTGTAGGGATTCCTCAACCGCCCATTATACTATCATAATTCCTAGCTTGTAGGAATTCTCGTCCCTCAGTTACAATCCCTAGTTTGAAGGGATTCCTCTTAGTCTTCTATGGTCCTTCATCCTTAAGGAATTCCTATCTGTCTCAATATCTAAGTCAGTGTAGGGTATCCTCAAATCCATATCTATTATCATCTTCATCTTTAAGGAATTCCTATCTGTCTCAATATCTGAATCAGTGTAGGGTATCCTCAAATCCATATCTATTATCATCTTCATCCTTAAGGAATTCCTATATGTCTCAATATCTGAGTCAGTATAGGATATCCTCTAATACTTATCTATTATCCTCATCCTTAAAGAATTCCTATCTGTCTCAATCTCTGAGTCAGTGTGGGGTACCCGCATTTCCATCACCATCTTCGTCCTTAAGGAGTTCCTGCTTGTCTCAATCCCTGAGACAGTTTAGGATATTATCATTTTCGTATTTACCATTAAACCTTTATAGGGTACCCCTATGTCTACCCTCATACTATGCATGCGTCATATTGCATATCCATGAAACCTTTTTGCATACCCAAAATAGAAAAACATTTTTGCATACCCATGCATTCATATACATTCATACATTTGCATCTCATGCATTTCCACCTTCGCCCTTATCCAACGGTTACCCACATGCTAGTTGATTTCTTAGTACTCGCTTGAGGAAGTCTGAAAATGTGGAAGGAGGAGATTAAACATTGGAGACTCAATTAAAATTGACCCTACAAATAAAGAAGGCAGCCCTTCACAATGTCAACAATAGGTCCACGCAGCGCCTCAAATGCCACTATTATTGGTGATTCCTCTACATCAAGAGCAACTGCCCTATCAACAGAATATGTATGCCTGAGAAAACTCAAAGGTCACCCTCACGCTTTGATAAGTCCAAGAACTAAGAATATCTCTTGAAGTCACGAGGATCAATAAATGAGCTCTTCCATAAGATCATTAGGCTTTACCAAGTACAAATTGTAACTTCCTAGTTGCTAAGGTTGATTTGGTGTAAATTTGCATCTTTGGATCAATAATTCTAATAAAATAAGCATGCATATTTTTGAAATCGATTCAATTCACAAAAATCAACAAATTTCTATTTTCACTCTTTTCCATTTTCAAATTAACAAACTTCGAGAGAGAATGATGAAAATAAAATAATTGAATTTTTCTAAGCTATACTTTCAATGTAAGACCGAGCTGACGATGTAAGGAATTGTTTCAATTCCTAAATAGTGGAGAAATAAGGAGTTAATCCGTAATAAACACCCTTGAGCCAGAAGTTGGAGTTGTTTCTATTTTCTAAAACAAAACTTAATCTTAACTAGGGGCAGGGTAGTTTTTCAATTAACTCAATGGTGCATTCTATTCTCAAGAGAAGTGATTTATCTAGATAAAAGGTTCAAGCATATCTATTTCCTCGATACATCATTGAGGAAACAATATAATCAAGGGTTCAAGCATATCCTTTTCCTCGTATCCATCAAGAATGAGGAATCCATGAAGCTCTTAATATCTTCCTCCTCAATACATCATTCAAAATCGAGGAAAACAATAGAGATGAAGCTTACAACAATCGGGTGGTAGTCACAAATTTTCAAAATTGAAAAGAAAAATAATATCAAAAGAAAAAATTTCAAAAAAAGAGAGAGCCCGCTAAGTCAAAAACAAAAAGCAAAAAAAATTTGACTTAGGAAAAAGTTAGGGCATCCCGATGGACCGAAAAATTCAAAAAAATCGGTCCATGCAAAAATAAGGGATTGAAAACAAAATTGGATAAAAATCTTATGACTTCCACCTCAAAGTCTTCTCATCAATGCTTGGATCTTATCAATGCTTGGATCTTATTAATGCTTCTCATCATCTACGCGACTATGAAGCTTCTCTTAGGGATTGAACGCATCTGTTGGATTAATTGAACTTAGGATTGAAGAACATCAAGGAGAATGGGGTGGAATAAATAAATTTTGAGCCTTATATATATTTTTTCTTAAACCACGAACCATGGCCATGTTTTAAACTTCAAAAGTCCTAATTGAAGTAAGATTAACTATGAAAGCATACTAAGCAAAATTTATGTTAAACTGACTCCTATATTTGTTAAAATTATTGCTAATCTCTTCGCCTATTCAAATATCCATCTCTAATCATCCATTTCTTTTCAATAATCAACTTTGATTTCAAAACTTGCATGTATATCAAACAAAATTACTTTTCAAAACGTATAATTTTTATTTACAAATCAATACGTAGCATCAAGGGGATTTCAAAAAAAAATTGGTTTGATCAAAGGCAACATTTCCAAGAAGCTTCTATTAGGGGAAAAGAATCTAAGAGGACTCCTATAAATAGGGGAAAATACTATTGATCATAGAGGTATATCACATGAATATACCATTGATAAGGGGTGATCATTCTGAAACTCAATCAACTCGGATCAAATTTCAAAGCATTGATTCAATCAGGGGCATACCTTTCAAAGGAACATTCCTTAATCAATTCAAATCATAACAGGGTATGACTCGGTTCCCTCGTTTTAATAAATCTCTCAAGGCTTTGATTCAAGGGGAAATCTTCCAAGATTCAAATGTTAGAGAAGTACGTACCAAGTTTATCCTGCCTCACGTAAGGTCCAAATTCTTCAAACAACTTCAAGTACAAACTTTTCAAGCTCCAAACATCTGGGGTAATCTATGTCAAATTCATGGTAAGATCTAAGGGTACTTCCTCAAAGTCCAAGAAATGGAGGGGCACCTATTTCAAAATTCAAATGGTGGGGCAAACCACTGCGAGGCTCATCAAAAGGAGCTAGTTAAAAAAAGTATCCCATCAAGGACAAACATTTTCAAGAGCCGTTTGATCAGGGGCATAGTGCGAAATAGTGGGGTCATCCATACTACGATCAAACTATTACTAAGCTCATATCAAAGAGAATCTCCTCCAACACCCTACCAAAAATTAGGGAAAGACAGGCCACATAGAGGCAAGCTCCCTGCGTACTTTCATAATCTCCAATAGATCTTTCTTCTATATCATCAATATTTCAAGTTCAAAGCGAGTATCAGGAAATCATGCAAGCACAACATTCAATCACCATGTGAAAAGAAACCGTGTTTCATAGTCAAACCTCTATACTTAATCATTAACGACCCATCACAGGGGCATCATTCAAAAAATCATGTGAGTCATAACCATAAAGCATAAGTCTACATAAATCATTATCATACATTCATTAGGATATTACCAAACTACACCTATCATCTCATTCGACTGGCGAATTTTAACAACATGGATCTAACAGAGAGCCCAATTCTTATTGGCACATTAAAATTCCAACATCCTTGACGCATATCCAAGTCACCCACATGCATGGGTCAGTCATTCCATGCACCCAACTTCTTTGACAACCGCTTTTAAATCCTTGAGAGAGGCCATCTTCAAGAGAGGTCTGGTGATCTTCGGCACATTGTTAACAATTTCAGTTTCAGCCAGAGTCTGAGGTACCTCTTCAATATTCTGGCACGGAGTCTCGATGAACTCACCATCCATTTCCACATATCTGAATAAATTCAGGTGACTTACCATGCACTCTTCTTCCCCGTATATAGTAATAATTCTCCCTTTGACCGGGTATTTCATCATCTGATGCAGAGTGAATATAACAGCACCCGCCCCATGAATCCAAGGATGACCCAACAAACAAGAGTAGGATGGTATGATATCCATCACGTAGAAGGTAGAGTCAAAAGTCTGAGAACCAACTTTTATGGGGATGTCCACCTCCCCGTGCACCATTCTCTTTGAGCCGTCAAAAGCCCTCACTACAACATTACTGGGCTTTAAAGTCAAATCTTCATAGTCCAGTCTATCTAGAGCATTCTTAGGCAGCACATTCAATGATGAACCAGTATCTACTAGGAC
The DNA here is from genome assembly GCA_948472305.1 of Vicia faba. Classification (NCBI taxonomy): domain Eukaryota; kingdom Viridiplantae; phylum Streptophyta; class Magnoliopsida; order Fabales; family Fabaceae; genus Vicia; species Vicia faba. Next base: position 1,642,133,946 of record OX451737.1, on the reverse strand, counting down.
ATGGGCCAAAGTAGCGCCCTTGAATTCGGTAGAGACATGCAACAAATCATTGTGCTTCCTCCCTCTAGGAGTCAAATCAGCATCAGAAAAGTCTAAACTGTTATCAGCCGTCAAACTGGCCACATAATCATCAAATTGGTCAGCAGAGGTTTTCTGGGGCACATGGACAGTTTTCATAAACTTCACCAAAGCCTTTGCATGAGCTTCGGAGCACAACATCAAGGCTAGCATATAGATCTTTGAAGGGGTCTGCCCCAGCTGTTCGACCATGTTGTAGTTACTTTTCTTGATAATTTTCAGAATTTATTCCATCTCCTTCTTGGAATCCTCTGGAATAGATACTGGCTGCGCCTTCGTCTCGACATGCTCAATCAATATGTCTTTGCCCCGAGTCTCGGTCGACTCGGTGATAGGTGTGTCAGTAGGGGTAATCACAGGGATTGTAGTAGTAGTTTCAACAGGAACAAAAGTAGGACTGATCACTGGACCGATAACAACTTTCAGAGGAGAAATCTCAGGGGAGATCACTCTTCCACTTATGGTTATTTTGGTGGTTCCCACAATGTTTACAATGTCGGGATCAGCGTTCTCAGAAACCTGGTCTGCATCAGCCAACCAATCTTGCTTGACACCGTGGTAGTAGACGTCACCCCCATAGTTTCAAGGAATGGTTTTATCTGAGGAGTATAGGATTGGCCCTAGCGCAATGATTATTAGCGGAGTAATCTTTAGAAAAGATGTAATCTTGACGAGTATTTTGGTGGAGACCCTAGGAGGATTGGCAGAAATGGTTATTATTGAAATATCCTTGCATTGGATGGTTGGAACGAGAGTCTTCTCAAACAAAATCTCTCCGACATCCATCAGGCGCTGAACACCCGCCTTCAAAAAATGACAACCAGTCGGTAGAGATAAACAGAAGTGGCAACCTTCGCCACAACCCGGAAATAAACCGACCTCCAACAAATTCCACTTAATGGTCATAAGAGGAGTAACAAGATCTTCAACAGTAGTAACAAATATATCATCTTCAATAGCGTTAACACTACAACGTGCTTGGGCATAGGAGCAGTGATAACATTTGGCATCTCAGGGGCGTCAAACTCAATTTCCTTCGCCTCGAGAAGGTCTTGTACTTTGTTTTTCAAAGCCCAGCAGTTGTTTGTATCATGACCTGGACTTTCCGAATGATAAGCACAATGGGAATTTAGATTGTAGCGGGGATAGGTGGTGTTAGGATTCTTCGGCGCTTCCCGCAAGGTTACCATATTGGATCTCAACAAATGGGGCAAAGTTGGGCTAGAGTCATATTTATTCTGGTGAATTGTCTTACCGGCCTTTCTATTCTCTGATGATTATCCATCTGTTAAGTGGGTGCATGCTTAGGGATCACGAAAGCCCCTACTATTGGACGATGTTCAGTTCTGTCCTGACTCTGTTGATGGTGCACAATAGTAACCTCCTTCTTCCTAGCGAATGGTTTTCTCACGGCACTGGAGGATACATCCTTTTGGATCTTCCCATTCTTAATTCCAGCTTCCACTCTCTCCCCTATCAAGATTAATTCAGTGAAGTCGGCCGAGGAACTTCCAATTAGATGATTAAAAAACGGACCAGACAGGGTACCCAGAAACATGTCCACCAGTTCCCTATCAGACAGGGGATGCTGGACTCTTCCTGCTAAGTCCCTCCACTTCTGAGCGTAGTCTTTGAAACCCTCGCTTGAACCCATAGCCATACTCTGGAGTTGAGTACATGAGGGAGCATGTTCTGCATTGTAATGATACTTATTATAAAAAGCAGCGGCCAGGTCTTCCCAATTATGGATGTTGGCCCTATCCAGCTGATAGAACCAATCTAGCTGAGTTCTGGATAGACTATCCTGAAAGAAATGGACCTACAAGTCTCTGTCAGCAGTGTGAGGTTGTATCTTCCTCACATAAGATCGGAGGCACATGTTGGGACACGAAACCCCATCGTACTTAGAAAACACTGGTGCCTTGAACTTAGGCGGAATAACAATCCCATACACCAAACCCAACTCTTTAAAGTCCAGCCGGGAACTTTCTGAATCTCCATTGCACTCAGACGCTCTTCCATCTGTTTGTACTTTTCGTCAGCCAGAGGATACTGCTCTTCATTGTAGTTAGTATCACTATCAGATTTCCCCGGACTAGGGTCTTCCTCTCTTGTCTCACCCTCTTGGTTCTCTCCTTCCTTGGATGAGAAGGTCAGATCAACCATTTGCTTTAACAGTCCCTTGAATCTTCTTCCCAGATTTACCACACCAGCGGTCCTTCTTGGCTTCTTGGTCTTGTCTTTAACAATCAAGGCTTTCAGTTCTTCCCGCCCTTTGGCTAGAGCCATGATAATCTGTTGGAATTATGCGTTTTGAGTCTGTAAGTCTTTCACAGTTTGTTCTAGATCCATTTCTTGCTGAAATAAACAACGAAGAAGATGAGAAACCTGTTATGAAACCTATTTATGCATTGATATGTATGACATGTGTATGCAATGATTTCAAGGATTTCGGGAAATTTAAATTTGCGAACCAAAATGAAACGAAAATTTTATTAGTAGAATTCAAAATACAATTGCCTTTTAGGCGTTTCAATTGAAGATTCTAAAACTAAAAAAAAATCAAGTTTCCCATGGGCGCTTCCTCTTTGCGCCGAGATAGACATTGAGGCTTCTTTCTTCATGAAGTTGCTTCGTGAGCTCTAAAAATTTCTTCTCCTGGGCATAGAACTGGTCCCTATAAGTATCCCTCTCCTTCTTCAACTGAATCCAGGACCTCTGTAATTCTTCAAGATCAGTGGGCATATCAGGATGAAGAACCGTATAGGGAATATCCCCTTCAGTAATTGGCTCCACAATCACTGGTAAGATGGCTACACATGGCATCATAAGATTCTAAGCACGAGCTCGTACCCATTGGAGATAAGGTTCCATAGGAATGGAAGTCTTCGGCCCCAAAGTTTTAACGTCAAATCTGTTTACCATGCCCTAAGCTCGTATGAACCTCTGGAGATACCCTTGAACATCATCTGCATAATTAAACATAATGCCCTGGATAAGCATCTCATGAGGACCATCCCTTCGAGCGTAACCAAATTATCGCAGAGCCAGAGAAGGATTATAGGTTATGCCTCCCCTAATGCCAAGTAGTGGGACATTAGGGAATTCCCCACAACGGTCAATAATAGAAACATCTCCCATAGATCGGGAATACCAGAGAATGTTCACGTGAGAAAGTGATATTATCCTTTGCGACCAACCCAAACTTTCTTCATTCTTTAGTATTGTCTTAGGGAGGTGAGAAATAAACCACCTCGAAAGCAATGGCACACAGCACATAAGAATCCCTCTTTTTTTGTGGTGTAGGTGTGGAAGGTATGCAAGATGTCTCCAAGTAAGGCACAGGGTTGCGAGAAAGGAAGACCTTGATAGCTTTCACATCTATGAGCAAGTCCAGATTAGGGAACAATACTAACCCATAGATGAGAAGGGCCAAAACCTCCTCAAAAGCCTGGAAGTCCAAATCATCCCAAAACAACTAAGCCTTCTCTATTAGGAACTTGACTATAAAACCCTTAACTCCGCTTCTTATTTCCCATTTGGATACAACATTGGACCATTTCAGGTGTAAAGGCATTACAATGACCTCCGACTTTGGAGCTTCTTCCAAACCGGTGAAAGGCAACTGATCCAAAATAGGTATGTCCAATATCTGAGATAACTCTTCCGTGGTAGGTACCAAATGATAGTCTGGAAAGGTGAAGCAATGGTGCTTAGGGTCAAAGAACTGAAAGAGAACACTCATCATCTTCTCATCAAAACCCGAGGTAACCAGATTGAGGAGTTGACCATAGTTCTTGGTGAATGAATAAGTCTCAGAAACCCTGGATACTAGATCTTTGAGTTGGAGAGATATTCTCACAAAGCTTATTTGGATGGTGTTTCTAAGAGCGGAAGACATGATCTGCAAAACAGAACAAAGATAAATTCCCCTCATCCTTGAAATGGTTAGTGTAATGAAGATTGAATGTTTATGATGCATGATGTCATGTTTAAGAAAATTAATCACACACAAGCAAAGCACACAAGACCTTAGGTTTAGGCTTGCATGGGGTTTATAGGTAAATACCCTCTTGAAGTTTAGTTAGTTTCAAACCTGTCCTAGAAATAGTAACTGAGTTCTAAGGAGTCTCAATATCACTGATCTTTCTTTATCGGTATTATTTCAGCTTAGCAATCTTTTCTTGCGGCTGAAACATCCCAAAAGTCCAATCTCAATGAGTGTAGTATCTATTATCAACCAATTCCCAACTTTACACCAAGACCGGCTATCTCACTACTTTTTAATGGCCAAGTTTGGTTCAACTAAGGTTCTAAGGTCTGTTAGTGCTTCACGACACCACACGGAGGCCCCGTATTCTCCTCGATTCAACACAAGGGATATCGGTACCAACCAAGAGTGTGATAAAGCGTTTTGAAAACTTTTTTTGAAAAGTGTTTGAAAGTATGGTGTGCAAAAAGAATTGTTTGAGCAAGTACCAATGATCTTTTCTTGCATGCAACTCGAGGGACATTTTAGGGACTATGATCTTTATGATGATTTTAAACCGAGGGTCTTTGCTAAGAGTATCCCTACGCTCGAAGGACATGACCATTTTTTCCGAAGGCAACCAAGTGGGGTAATACCCTAGGAGTGCAAGTGTGCAAAAGTGTGCTTTTTCAGATATATTTTATCTTACGCAATTAGGGTTATCTAGGTTCAATTAATCACTGTCTTTCAGGTAAGCCTATTAAATATTCATCTAACCAGTTTATCGCGCGGGAAAATAAATGGCGGAAAGATAAAGTTCCTAATTATTACAAGGCTTTGGTGCAATTACATAATTAATGTCTGAAAAGTAAAAATGTAGAAATAAAACCCTAATTAATCTATTACAAACCGGGCGCAGTTACATCAATAATGAAAAATAATCGTTCGGCAAAAATAATTAAACGTAAGAATAAAAAACTAGAGAAAAGATTCCAAACCCTAAAAAACCCTAATTTAATCATTAAAATATTTTTTTGGATTTTTATGAAAACGGTTTGAGGTTTAAACCTAATTAATTTTAATTAATGAAACAAAAATTAAAGTTAATTAAAATAATTAATTTGCAAAGAATTAATTTATAAAAATAAAGACTAAATCCTATTTTTTGTGATTTTTTGATTTTTTGATTTTAATAAAAAAAACATTGATTTGTTTTGAAATAAGTAGAACAAAAAATAAATAAAATAAAAAATAATAGAAGAGGTGAAAAGAAATGGGCCTGAGGGGGTATGAACCCAAATGGAGGGTGGCATGCTGAAATTCTGACCAAAGCCCAACATTCTGTGGCCCATAGCAACGTGAGATCCAATGTGATTGTGCCAGGAGTGTCTACCATAGGGAGCTTCATTAGAAGCGTTAGATCTGAGCACTGATTGATCCAAGGGTGATGATCTGGAGGTATACAGTGAGCACGCTTGTGATGCTAGCATAAAATCTACAAGGAAATATTGAGAAAATAGAAAATGTTGGAGGCAGGGGTCGAACTCCTGACCTCCCACACACAATGCTTTAACATCCTTCCTGCTTGCCATTGGGCCACTTGGTCTTTTGTTAATATAAATAAACAAAATATAGCATATTGAATAATGGTTAGTGGCTGTAACGAAATGCGCGCCAAGTTCAAACTACCTAACCAGGCTTTGACACACAATCGTCTTCCCCAAGGGACTGTCATTTTAGGTTCAAGACTTTTACCTACGGACATATGTTGTAGCTATAAACCTGCATATCTCAAAAATCACATTCACACAATAAAAATGAAATCCAAGAATACAGACCAACTGGGTTTGATCTCGTGAGTACAATGGTACTTATCTTTAGCCCTGATTTTGCCTAAAACAAGAAACCCTAAAACGAAGCTTCAAACCCTATCAATGGAAGTCATCTAAATATACATCAAAACATATAATTCATTTATCATGCGTGTATATTCAAAATTAGATTCAAGAATAAGTGTGCAAATCGTGAGGTTGTGGAGGATGATTCTGGACATCTTGATGCGTGCGAATAATTTAGGTAGCTTCCAAATGTTGCCAGGAATAGATTGCAACCTTCAAAATGCTTTGAATCTCCTCGTGGACAAAAATCTAACCACCACTTTCTTGTAAAAATTTTGAGTTTTTCTCTCTCAATTCTACACGGCCAATCCTCTTTTTTTATCATCAGAGTTTGTTATGCATATATAGTAGAAGCAATTAGGTCAATAAAATTGAGTTGAATATTTGCAAATTGATGAGAAAAGATTTGATTTGTGCCTTGTATACTTTGTTTCTAAAATAGGCCAAATCATGATATTTTCCAATCCAATTAGCCCTTGTATGAATTACATGATTTTCCAGCTGATCATGGATCCATAATGTGTTCATAAAATCCAATCTTTGATTTTATTTCATTATTCCATAACTTTAAATGATTTATTTTGATTTTAATGAATAAAAAATCAAAACAAATAATAAAAATTATAAAATAGCAAGTGAATAAACTCAGGGGTCGTGGTCCATCTTAGGAACAAGTTTCAAACAAGAAAACATGGGCCCATTTGAAAAAAAAATCAATTTTGATCAATGTTGACTTCATGCCCATTTACAAAATTTGGTCAGCTTTAGAAATGCATATCTCTCTCATTTTTGACCCTAAGAGGGTGTTCTTGGACTTTTTACAAAACTTAGGATGTCGTATAAACAACCATTTTGGTTTCATCTCAATTGGTCTTCCATGTTAATGTAAGGAGATTTGACCCAAAAGGTGTTTTTGTTGACTTTTTGAAATGACCTATAATATATGAACTTGTAACTTTTGATTGAGTCATTTATTTACCTTGAGGGATGAAGATAAGTTGTATGGAATTGGATTCTCTTCAAAATGAGCCTTGGTTAGAAAATTTCAGATAAAGTATGAGAAAGTTATGCCTGGTCAAAGTTTGGTTGACTTTTCCTACAGAAACCCTAAATTGCCATTTTTGACTTTTTATGAGTTAGGAGCATTTTTTGAGGAATCATGATCAACCCTTGATCAAATGATGGATATTAATTCAAAATGTTGATGTTGACCAAAAATCTTGAAGTTTGATTGTATTTGGGCCACAATTGACTTTTGACTTAGTACAATTGATTTTTATGCATTTGAGCAGTTAACTGAGAAAACTTGTTGTGCAAGGCATGAAACTTGGCATGGATGATCTTGAGGACATGTTAGGACAATGGAGACCATTTGGGACCCTTGGAACTCAACCATATTGATGAGGAGTGAAACCCTAGTTTGAGGCTTATTGTCTTAGGAGAAGGATTTGTCTGGTCAATTCTTGGTCATCCTAGGGCAGGTTGGGGATTTCATTTGGCATGTCTTGAGTGAAATGGGATGGCAGGTTTTGGGGTACAATACGAAGCCACCAAGTTGGTACTATTCAAGCAGCTGTATGGATATTGGTGCAAAGCCAAGTTTCCATTTGGCCCATCTTTTCAAAATCCCAGTTCCTGTCTAGCCCATCTTTTCAAAAGCCCAGTTCTCGTCTGGCCCATGTTTTCAAAATCCCAGTTCCCGTATGGCATACCTTTTCAAAAGCCCAGCCTCTAATTAGCATGGCTTCTCAGAAAGAGTAAAGTCTCGGCTAACAGTCTGCCTTGAGCATCGGTTTCATAGTTCAAATAACAGGGGCATTGCATTTATCAATCATCGCATCATTTCAATTCACAAAATCATCATATCAAGCATACATACCATACATCATGCATACATCAAGCATAATCATATCAAACATGAATACATGCATTACATTCAATCATACATGCCCATAGAAAACTGCAGAAAAATCTCAAGGCATGATTACCAGCTAAGACAAACTCAAATTCAAATCCAAGCTCAGCGTTATCCATTTACCTAGCTATAACTACCTCGGTTGACAATAGACACAATCGTCAAAAGTTCTGCTATCAAAATCTCACTAGGCAGCTTACCCATGTTTCATATCTACGACCACGCCTACACCAACGTCCACGTCTACTCCTGCACCTACGTCTATGCCTACACATGCGCCTATGATACAAATGTCAAGACACTCTTCATCATTTCCAAACCAATTCATCATGTTGGGGAATTAATAATGGTTTAACAAAGGAGAATTATCAAAAACATTTTCAAACTACTTCGCACATATAAACATTCAATGCACATACACTCAAGGTTTCATATCAATATTCGACATTCAACACACAAGGTTCCATATCGATATCAGACATTCAACACACATACACTCAGGGTTCCACATCGATATCAGACTGCATACGCATGCGTCATACAACAAACAAACAATCTCACCCTTGATTTAGCTATCTAAGGGTCAGTTAGCAAAGCACACTCCTTCTACAAATCCAACCCATCACCTAAGACTCCACGCAGTGATGTGTTCAACCCATCACCTAAGACTCCATGCAGTGATGTATTCCTTACAACATAGAATTACCTAAGTCTCCATGCAGTAATGTGCTAAACCCAGATTATTACCTAAGTCTTCATGCAGTAATATGAAAAACCCAGTACATTGCCTAAGACTCCAGGAAGTAGTGTTTTAAATCCAAGTTTAGCTCATCGAATAAGACTCCACGCAGCGATTCGCAAACCTAACCCATTACCCAAGACTCCACACAGTAATGTGTGATACTTCCTGTAACTCGGTGGGAGAACTGACTTGGGTGTTTTGCATTTGATCGCAATTGTTACGGATAGCAAGAGTCGCCACTGACTTTTCTTTTATCCAATAAGGAAAGGCTGAAAAGAACAGGAAAGACCTTTCGAGATGTTTTCTGAGTTCGGGGGGTAGATTATGAAAAGGGAAGGTATTAGCACACTTTTCATCCGTAGTTATCTATGGGCTCTTAGTTGCTTGCTAGATCACTTGCTTTTGTTTGAAAGAGTGCTTGTGGTGCGGGTTTTGAAAGTATTTAGAAAATGTGACTTTGTAATGGTTCCCGTTTCTATAAGAACGCGTACAAAGTGTTGTTTTGAAAATAGTTTAAAAGTGGTGTTTGTGGAGTGTGTTTTTGAAAATGTGTCTTTGTAATGGCTCTTGTTTATATAAGAACACATACAAAGTTTTGTCTTTTGAAAATGTTTCAAATGAGTGTGTTGGTGTATACGAATGTTTTTGTTGTGAGCAAGCGAGCAACTAGGAGCAATCTACCTACTCAAAAGGTCTTAGGTGTTCTTTTCCTCCTCCTTTAGATGTTACTATCTTACCATTGTTTTGGTAAGAAGCCCCATCGTTGGATGTGAAGGGACGGGCGTGGGACGTTTGTATAGTCATAGAAGGTAACCTATGGGACGTTTTAGCAATGTCGTTTAAGGACTAGATCGTTTACTGAAGGCAACATCGAGGGTCATTAAGGGACTACGATCTTTTATCGAGGGTCTTTGCTAAAACGCCCATGTTCGAGGTACATGACTATTTTCCGAGGTAACAAGTGAGATTACCCTAAGGGTGCATGTGTGAATAGTGTGTTTAATTGCATGCATTTGTCTTTGATTTTTAGGTTGTCTACTTGTTGATTTTATCTTGCCATACATACCTAATTACTAGCATTTGTGAAAAAGTAATAAAGAATGCAAGAAATAAAACCTACACTATTACAACCATATCGAAAGGCATAAAAATATGAAGGCAAAAATAAAATAAAAGTAACAAAAATGAGTGTCTTTCGATTGGGGGGAAGTAGCCTTCAATTTGCATTATGTTTGCCTCCTTCGATTGGGGCTGGCAATAGCAAAGTCGGGTCTTTCGATTAGGCCTTGGCATGGGCAAGGTTCTGTCCTTCGATTAGGCATTGGTACTAGTGAGGTCCTGTCCTTCGATTGGCATTGAAGTCAGTGTATGGTGAAGCCCAAGTTCTGCCTTGTTGCCTTCTTCGATTGAGGCTGGGAGCAGCAAGTCATGGCTTTCGATTCTGGCTAGAATTTAGTACAAGCATGCCTTTTGATACTGCCTTTCTGCTTTGGAAGTCAGCAAGGAAGCCCAAGGCTTCGTTTCATGTTTCCTTTCCCCTGTTTCTTTTATTTAAGGCACTAAATGGCAACATGGCCTAAGGCCATGCTAATATTTTTCTTGCAAACAGCATAATAGTTAAAGCATATTTAAGTAAACAAGCAGCAAAATGAAAGGGGGGGGGGGGTTAGCTCTGAAAACATGTTAAGGGGGTGGAAACGAAAAGAGCAAAAAAATGTTATGTACATGATATTTGAAACGAAAATCTTAGAGTCGGAATGACTTACCTCAAAGTTGGTGTGTGGGATTCGAGCCTGAACTACTGGCGCTGGCATGAGGGGACTCGAAGAGTTGTCGCAAATGAGTGTTTACCTTTAATTCGAAGAGTTGTCACAGGAGGTTGTTTTTTTGAGTTTTAACCAAAAAAAACTTCTAGGTGTGGGGTGTTCTTCAGAATCGAAGAGGACTGAAGTGTGGAGAGCCTTTACAATCGAAAGAGGTGAGTGTTTGGGATTCTGGGTTTGTTTGATTTTCTCAAGTGTTCATGAACTTGAGAGTTTTGTGTTTGAGAAAATTTTGGAGGTTTCGTTCCTCTAGTAAAAAAAATCCTTCTTTTCTTGTTCATGGTTCCTCTATTTATAGAGGAAAGAATGGATACGTTTGAAGTAGCCAGCCTTGAAAAACAATGATAAAATAATGTAGCGTGAAAGTACATGTGGGGGGCCTGTTGGCAGTTGATTGGACTTGTGCTTTTGATTTTGACTTTGCTTGTGCTCAGACAAAATGAATTTGGGGGCTCAAGGAGCTGACTTGGTGATTAAAATAACCTTTTTGAGAATAGATAACAAAGTTTTTCGTTATTTCATCCAAAAATAGTAATATCTAATGGATAAAGCTTCGATTCTATGTGTAGAACTCTGATCATGTGAAGATTTGGAAGAAAAGTAGCCTGGAAAGTAAGATTTGGTGTTGGGATTTGTTTAGACTTGCTTCAAACAAGCTTGCTTCAAATGCCCCAGACTGGATTCGAATCATGCTGATTTGAAAGGAATCATAACTTCAAACAAAGCTTTGTAGGTAGATACTTTTTGTTTAATCGAAGGCTTGCCTTCCCAGGGGTCACATGTGGCCAAACGGAAGAGTTTACGTGGGGGGTCCCTGTCTTGTGATTGTTTAGCATGAGGCAAGTTAAATGCCCAAACGGAATGCTTGAGCTTGTGCTGAAGGATTCATGCCCAAACGAAACAAGCACGCATGCAGTAAACTTTGTCCAATCGAAGAGTTTGCCTTGTAGGGGGCACATGTGGCCAGCAGCTTGTGTTGATGGAATCAGATTCCCAAACAAAGCTAACATGATGGGAGTTAAATGCCTTGTGTCTGTTTAGCATGAGGGAAGTTCCTTCTGAATCGAAGAGTTTTCCTTCAAGGGAAGCAAGAACCTAGCCAAATCTTGCATGAAGATATCTCTTGGCCCAAACGAAACTTGTATGAAGTGAAGTCTGCAAGGGGCCCTTGGTGCAAGTGAATTCGAAGGATGCATAGAGATGGTTATTTTTTCCCATCGAAGCTTACCCCAAACAAAGCAACATGCAGGAAGCATATCCCCACTCGAAGCAGGCTTGCAGGCAGCATGTGCCCAATCGAAGCAGGCTTACATGCAGCATGCTTGGTGAATCAAAGCAGGCTTGCATGCAGCATGCTTGGTGAATCGAAGGGTTTGTCTTGCAAGGGGCACGTGTTGTCAGCATTTCATGGCCTTCGATCACAAGCATGATGGCAGCACACTTGTCCAATTAAAAGTCTGAATCGAAAGAGGCCTAATTTCTCCAAATTTGTCAAAATGTTATTTTTATCTGTTTTCTCCCTTTTTGACAGTTTCCTTTTAATCTTGGCACTGGAAAATCCTAATGCACTTGTGCAAGCTTAAATCCTGAGAATCTTTGTGAGAAAACCCTTGAGAATTAAGAGGGCAAATTTTGGGGTACAACAGCTGCCCCTTTCAATCTTCTTACACCAGAAGAGTTAGATGGACAAATCTACCATTCGTGACTTGAAGGTGGAAGATGATTGAACACTAGAGTGCCCAGAAATTTTCACTCGATGATGTTGTGGTCGATTGTGTTGGTAATGAGCATAAAGATGCCATTTGGTAAGATGGTAGAGAGTTACTAGAGATGGGCTTATAGATGCCATCCAGAGGTGATTGTTGACAGAAATTAGACTAAGTCTAAACTTGACTTCAACTGGAAAAGAATCAGAATAAATCTTGGAGCGATTTATCTGAACCAGAGGAAAGATGTCTGCAGGAAAGAATCAGAATAAACTGTTGAGAGATTTAAACTGAACCAGCAGTCGTCTGGAGAAGAATAAAAAATAAATCTTAGAGCGACTTATCTGAACCAGAGAAAATGTCTACAAGAAAGAATCAGGATAAACCGTTGAGAGATTTAAAATGAACCAGTAGAGGTCTTGAATTTTCTTTAACTCGAAAGAATCAGAATAAATCTTGGAGCAATTTATCTAAACCAGAGAAAGTGTCTACGAGAAAGAATCAGGAAAAACCGTTGAGAGATTTAAAATGAACCAATAGAGGTCTTGGGATGAGTATCAGAATAATATCCATAAATGAATTGTATTTGACTCGTATCTGGATCGTACATGGACTATGTTTGAAGGAATCTGGAGTAAGTATCAGAATGTCAGCCATATCTGGATCGCATGTGAACTGTTTCTTGAAGAGAATCTTTGGTTTCCTGTCATTAACTGAAAGAAATAAATCTAACCAGAGGAGGTCTTTTTTGATAATGATATGTGATGAAGGAATCTTGGACGATTACTATCTCAGAAAGATGATGAAGAAATCTTGGACGACTACTACCTCAGCAGGATGATGAAGGAATCTTGGACGACTACTACCTTAATAGGATGATGAAGGAATCTTGGACGACTACTACCTCAGCAGGATGATGAAGGAATCTTGGGCGACTACTACCTCAGTAGGATGATGAAGGAATATTGGACGACTATTATCTCAGCAGGATGATGAAGGAATCTTGGACGACTACTACCTCAGCAGGATGATAAATAAATCTTGGACGACTACTACCTCAGCAGGATGATGAAGGAATCTTGGATGATTACTACCACAACAGGATGATGAAGGAATCTTGGATGATTAATACCTCAGTAGGATGATGAAGGAATCATGGATGACTACTACCTCAGCAGGATGATGAAGGAATCTTGGATGATTACTACCTCAGCAGGATGATGAAGGAATCTTGGACGACTACTACCTCAGCAGGATGATGAAGGAATCTTGGACGACTATTACCTCAGCAGGATGATAAAGGAATCTTGGACGACTACTACCTCAGCAGGATGATGAAGGAATCTTAGACGACTACTACCTCAGCAGGATGATGAAGGAATCTTGGACGACTACTACCTCAGCAGGATGATGAAGGAATCTTGGACGACTACTACCTCAGCAGGATGATGAAGGAATCTTGAATGACTACTACCTCAACAGGATTATGAAGTAATATTGGACGACTACTACCTCATAAAGATGATGAACTTTATCTGTTGACCTTTTCCTGAAAAAGGTAAAACGTTAGATGTATGCAATGTCATGATGTATGAAATGCATGGTGCAATGATGTTCTCAAAAATAAATGAGATTGTGTCGTATGCACTTGTCATGTATGTAATATGATGCATGAAAGGTGAAATATTAATGAATGTATTTTTTGTCTGGGAAAATAAATCCTTTACAAATGCTGGGGAGTCATTAAATCCCGGACTGCTGTTGAAGAGTAGGTGTGTCTTTAAACTTTGCTTAGATTGTTTCCACCGGAGATTCCTGTTTTGTTGTTTGAGGAGAATTCCGCTGAGGAGTATTGAAAACTCTATGGAAAGTGTTGATTCTTTCTTGGGGAAAAGATTTTAGGAGTCTCAGTTGTTCGTTGCTCTACTAGGGAGTCGAAGTTGAACTGATGTCTGGTCGGGTCCAGGTTTCACGGTAACTTGCTAGGGATTGTATAGTAGTATACTGGGAAAGAGGAGTTATGGTCCTTTGATTTGTAGTAGTCATAGTGGCCACCTCAAGCTGGGGAACCCTGCCATTTGTTGGGGGAAATAAACCCTGTTGCTTAGTTAGTTGGAGAGGTAGTGACTTCACTGAGGAGGATCCTCGAGGATTCTTGAAGTTAACTCAGCTGGGAAGAGGTTTTCAGAGATTGAAAATCTGGTTGGGGAATTATCCTATGAGAAGGATTATGGGGAGATTTGTCACAACCCTTAGTAGCAAGTGCTTATGGCACTGCCAGGAAATAATTGACTGTACGTAACCCTTTGTCGGGACTTGCGTTCAATTCCCCAAGTGATGGAGATGGAGACCTGCCCCAGGTGTGCTGGATAGTGACATGTTATGCCCCCTTGTTGATAGGATATTTGTCATTGGAAATGTCATCCCATCTGAAGTGACTTTGTTCACCGAGAGCTTTCGTTCATCAGATTTTCGTTGTGTGAATTTCTCTGTTGTCAAACAGATAGCCATAGGCAAACAGTGTTATTCAAATAATGCAAAGTTTATGCTTGTCTTGAAATTTTGAAAATGCGTTTTTAGCAAGTGAACAAATTTTGTAAGAAAATTCAAACTCAGGATTTAGAGTAAAGCTTTACAGGAGTCAGGATACCTTTTGTAATAGTATGCTTTCAAACTAACCCATGCTTCAATTAGGAATTTTGAAGGGTTGTAACGTGGCTTAGTTCACGGTTTAAGAAACAAAGGATAAAGGCTCAAAGTGTATTTGTACCCGCCCGTTCTTTGTGATGTTCTTCAGTCCTAAACTCAACTAATTGTGTGTTTGAACTCCAATTGAGTCTGAAATGACGTTTTTGTGATGGTTCATGTTGTACCCCAATTTTTCCCCCTAATATCCCTTCACCATACCATATTGATTCAATCACATTAGGGTTCTTGGTTTTCCTCCCTACCTTTAGCTTTTCTCTTTAAGGAATCACCAAGCACCCTGACTTGTTTTCTTTTGTGATCATGAATATTTTGTCTTGATTTTTCCTTTTAATTAATAAAATTTAATGTTGGTTTGTCTTGCTTGTTACTAATGTAGGTAAAGGAAATGAGATTTAGCAAGTTGCTTCATGGGTTCATGAGTTTATTTCCATGCCCTAAGAAATAAAGCTTGAGAAGTCTAAACCTCACCATTGAAGTTGTTTTTGGATAGATGGAATGGAAAAGTTTATTTTGGTTCACCATATTTCAAAGTTATCAAGATTGATTCAAAAGTGCAAGGGATTGATTGAAGAAGTTGTCATGGTTGGACAAGGTCTTATTCCCAATGATCATAAGTGCATATTTCTCTCAATTATCAAGATATGGAAGTGGTTTTTATGGCTATGAGTTCCCATTTTCATCCTCAACAACTTCTACTTACAAAGCAAGTGTGTTGGTACAAGAAGTTTGTTCAAAATCGTCAAAGTTTCTCAAAGCATTTTCTTGATCTAGGAGCTAGGGTTTTGAACTTCAAAGAAGAATACCTTGCTCATCTTTTGGTATTTTTTAGTGATTCCAAATACATCCTTATCTTCAAAGTGTTATCAACAAATCACTTCATAAGTTTCAAGGAGTTTTCATGTGGAAGAAACTTGATGATGAAGAAAGATTACAAGTTCTCCAGATGAACCCCCATTTCCCCATATGTGACTTCAAATGATCATAACTTGGTAAATTTTTATCACATTGAGCCCACTCTTTTTCCATAATTATCTTGAGGATGTGAAATTTATGCCTTATTTTATGTGCAAAGTGAGAAAATGGATGGAAGATTCCCTAAAGATACAAAAGATTTTAGGTCATTTCATGATTTTTTGCCAACTTCAACAATTCATAACTCTCTTAATTTTTGGATATTTTGAATGGTTCAAGTTTCAAAATGTCATTCAAGAGGTATATTTCATGCCATCTTTTTAGGTTAAGAGAAAATTCCAAGTGGAAGGCCATGTTTGGATGCAAAACATTATAGGACACTTTTGAAGAAAAATTTGAAATATTTCTAAGTATGGAAAGTCAACCTTTTTCCCCCAACTTTGACTCAATGCAACTTTCAGCTCAAGCTTCCATTTGATTTCATTCTTTTTCCATTTCAAAGCTTGTAACCTGATATTTCTAAATCATCAAGAATCACACATTAAGACCCCTTGAACTTAGAATGCCATTGGATTGAACTTGGTAACTTGGAACTGAAGTTTCGTCATAAGTCAGAAATTGAAATTCATGTTTTGGCCTCTAAACATAAAATTAGCACGTGTTTGTGATCTAAACATGTTTAACCAAGTTTCCAAAGTGAATTAGAGCCTTAAAACGCAAGGATTGGATGAGTTTTGATGGAAATCAGATCACACTTTGCTCCTGCATCAGGTTCACACGATTTCCCTCCAAACTTCATCATTTCACACGCTTGAACATTCCATTTGATTCCCTATAAATAGAGGGTTATCCCCCATTCATTCCCTAAAGCTTTGAGAGCCAAAAACACTATGTCAAAACCCATACGAACTTCAAATTTTTGAAATCAATTTCTGAAATTCCAGCCATTTCTTCCAAAATTATTTGCACATTCATCTTCCTTATGCATCATACAAACTCTCCATCCCTTAAACCAAGAAAAACGAGCCATAATTAAAGCTACAGAAGTCCAGTTTTAGAGCTTCTTTCTTGAGCTTTGAAAAGGTAAAATTCTCCACCATTTGGATCCAAATAAAGCACTAACATATTCTACTCCTTCTCCTGACTCTAGTGCTTCTTACAATTTTTAAATCCATTGAGATTTGAGAGAGAAATCTCAAATTGAAGGTGCTCGCTATTTTCTGGATTTTTGATTCACATCTCTTTGTATACTTTATATAAATTTAGCGTGATGGTGGTGTTAGGATCGTCTTGAAGAGACGAATCCAATGATACTGGCCTGAGATCCTAATTTTACCGTTTGAAAGATCTCACAAAATCTCCATTGCAGGGTGGCTGGAGGTTGAAGACGATGACATGTCTCGTCTCAGTCAATGATAGCGTGTCAAACGTTTTAATTTCATTGGTTTCCTTTTTTCGGATTCCCTGCGCATCTTACTTAGTTTCATATCAAGCACAACGCGTCCGGTCCATTGGATTAGATTACTAACGCGTTTTGACTATGATCTGATGGTCCATATCTTTTTGGTTTTATTTTATTTTCTGATTTTATATTTTAATTGATTTAGTTTTCAAAAATTCATAACTCTTTTATTTTTTATCCAAAAATTATGAAAAAATTCACAAAAATACTTTGAATTACTTCTGATCTCATGAATATTTTTTCATATTTTTATTTTGAAAATTGATATTTATTATATTTTTTGCATTGTTTGCTTTGTTTTAATTACCTTAAAAATACTTTATGACATTTCTTAATTCTAAAAAATTTCATGAATTTCATTTTGCATATTTCTGACTTTTTGAAAATTTTATGGAGTTTTATGTTGATGTTTACTATTTTTGATCTATTTTCTATTTTTTTGAACAATTTTAATTAGTTTTAAAATAGTTTCTGACTTTTAAAAATTGCCAAAAAATTTATAAAAATATTTGAGTCCTTTTCTAATTTTTCTATGGTCTTACTTAATTTTTCTTGATTAATTTGAATATAGTTGATATTTTTCTTTATTATTTCCATTTTAAAACATTTTTAAAACCTTTTTTTAATGTATATATTAAATGAAATATTATTTTGTGATTATTTTCTGGCTAAACTTGGATTGAATTTTGATCATGAACTTTATTAACATCATTGTATCCATGGTGTTGAGTCTAACTCCATAAAAATGGATGAATGATTTTAATAATAGTTTGATTTAAATTTAATTCAAATATGGTTTGTGTATTTTTTTCCCACACCTCTTCATCTTGTCCCTCTCTTATTGCATTGAGTATTATTGGAGCATGATCTCTATATATGTCTCAAAATAAATGGTGCATAGATTGCTATTGACTGGCCTCAAAATAGGTGCGACTTCTATATAAGTCCACTTACGATTGCTTAACATAGCGCTAAATTTTGTCCTAATTCGAATAGATGATCATTCGTGGCCCAAACCTATGTTTACAAGCCCAAGTATGTTAATTAGATCCCTTTGATCCAATAACTTTGAGATTCATTGTGTGGAGGCTTTGGTTCTACCAATCCTCTAATGGATCTACAACACTTTTGGTCAACGTGTATCACTTAAACATCGTTGATCATTAAATGATACTTTTGAGGATTCCAAATGGATGATATACTTGACAAAAAGCAAATGCAACTTGTTATGTGGAGGCTTTGGTTATACCAATCCTCTAATGAGTTCCAAATGCAAATTTTAAGATGGTCATCCAACTAACTACTAATTATTAAATTGTTTTTACTTTATGTCCTTTTTTTTTCTCTTCATTTTTATGCTTTATTTACCATTTACTTTAAGCATTACATTTCATGTCATTTTTATTTTGCTCACTTGAGCCTTTTCTTTTCTCTCCTAAGACACCTAATAATCAACATGAACCATAAAAACCTTTAAAATACTTGGACTATTTGGTTATTATCCTTGGCATTATGGAGTATTGGACTTCTTGGACTTAAGAATAGAAACCTTGGCCTATATTGGAGACCTTGTGACCTTAATTGGTATTTTTTCTGGAGTTCTTGAGGTTTACTTTAAGATATTGGGTTGTTTGTTTGTTTTATGTGCAGGTTATTGTGATTACATACTTTGTTTGTAATCTGGAATTCACCCGTATACAGCCGTTACTCTGCCCAATTTTTGTGAAGACTTAATACACTTGAAGTTTGGTTCTCACAAGAGGTCTAGTATCTTTGCTTGCTTGATTTCAATCCAAAGAATGAGAATTCTATCTTGACTCATAATGTCAACTATTAGCTTCTTGTTGGTTAGATGGTTCTTATCCTAACTTTTACCTTATTCTTTAGGATAGTCCATTCTTCTCCTCCCATCTTTCTTTAATTTCAAAAATCTTCTCCCTCATTTTGAAAAACTCTTCTTGTTCTTTTTTATTTATTTTAAACTTGAACCACTTTCATAATAAACTTGGACTTAGGTCCATGCATTTTCAAAACATATTTCACAAATAAACTTCAATCAACTTAATAATACTTTGAATTTTTTTTTGTGAGAAGACTAAAAATTAATCAATCTCATTCAAACCATTTTGCCATCTTGGCTTTCATCTTAAACTTTTCTCAAAAGATTTGACTCTTGTCAATCTTTGTAGTGATGCAAACAACTATACTTCTATAATATATAGTGAAGTGAGATATTTTCCACTTGGGTGTTGAGTGAGGCATTGTCGATTTTAAAATCCAAGACATATCTCCCACTTTGAGATGATGCAAATTCTCCTTTCTCATGAGCGTGGGTAGTAAGTATGTTTTCCACACGGACAATAACGACGATGTCTTATCTCTTAAAATCAACCAACACACTTGTGTTTTAAAAATCTTTAAAAGAGGAACTACGTGAAGCCTGATCCCATATTGCATGAAAAGGTGGTACGTAGGCAATAAAGGTTCGCAACCACGGCGGGTGCAAAAACTATAAAAATATATTTCTTTTCTCACCTCCACCATCCATTTTTATACAACATTTTATAGCCAAAATATATAGATTTTACAAAGAGGTTCCTGCGGAGTACCGTAGATGTTTAAGGTGCTAATACCTTCCCTTTGCATAACCAACCCCCTTACCTTGAATCTTTCCCCATATTTTTTTGGGTTACTCGCTCTTTTCCCATTCCTTTGGAAACAATAAAGCGCGGTGGCGATTTTTATTTTTGATATGTATAAGTCTAGTCAATCCAATGGCTTAGTCTTTAACATTTCTACCGCTATAGAAAAAATGGCGACTTCACTGGGGAAAGATTGACCTCTTGCTGGTCCATCCCTAAGTGGGTTGAGCCTATCTTTGTTTATATCTATATATGTGCTATTGCTTGTTATATATTATATGTTGTATATATGTTTGTCTGGATTTTTCTGATTTTCAGGGTGCTTGGTGATTACTTATAAGTCCTATACCCGGACTTGGGAAAACTTTAAGATAGGACGGGCGGTATAGTCCTGTTAAGTTTGAGGGAGTAATCCAAAAAAAGGAGGCTTGAGATCCCCCACTCAGTGGAGGCCCCTTTAACTGTAGTGTTATTTACCGAGTAATCAGGAAAACGTACTGCTTTCGACCTGGGAGCCAGCTGAAGTTGAGGACCGTAGAATACCAAATCTATCCTGGCCTTTTAGGTGTAGTGCGAAAGCTATGGTGGAGTAATCCGGAAATAGTTGTCACGCGATAATACGCTCGGAAAAGTTTTTCTTGAGAATATTGCTAATTACCGAGTTAATCGGGAAGTTGGTAATATCCGAAGGAAGGATGTAGACTCTGGGAACCTCTAGAACCTTGTTTGGAAGGTGATAACTTTTAGACCAACTCCTTATGGGTAGTACCTTCGACCTCATGCTCGTGAAGTTGAACCTATGAACCCTATATGTGTGATCTTGTGCGTGATTGTTGCATCATGCATCCATGCACTCATAAGCATCTTTTGAAGAAATTTTATTTCAAGGGACTTAAAAGTTGACCATTTGTGAATATCTCAGGTACTTTTTAACTATGGATTCTAGAAAAAGAAAGAACGGGAAGTACAGTTTCAAGGATCTCAAGATAGATGAGTTGATCAGTCTAATTCCCGAGATCGAGTGTTCTACAGATTTTTGAAAGAAGTATGGATCCGTCATTCCTCTTATGAAGCTTAGGATAAAGGAGGGTATTCTCGACCTTGGTCCATTTCTATGATCCGATGTATCATTGCTTTACTTTTCCCAACTATAAGTTGATGCCTACACTAGAGGAGTATTCTTATTTGCTGGATTTACCCGTTACCGATCGTGTTCCTTTTACTGGTTTGGAGGGTGAGCCAAAGCCACATGAGATTGCTGCTTTGATCCATCTGGGAAAGTCTGAGGTGGAAGCCCATATGAATACTAAAGGAGGGATTAGAGGATTACTGGCCCAATTCTTATTTGAGAAAACTCGTTACTTTGCCATGATAAAGAGTACAGTCGCTTTTGAGGCCATCTTTGCTCTACTTTCTTACAGGTTGTTCTTATTTCCTAATGTGGACAAGTTCGTTGACCTTAACGCCATCAGGATATTCATGATTCAAAACCCAGTTCCTACATTGTTTGCTGATGCTTATTACTCTATTCATCTTCGAAAATCATATCATGGGAGGGTGATTATCTGTTGCACGCCTTTGTTGTACCAGTGGTTTATCTCTCACATGCCTCAGTCTAATGCTTTCTAGGATGTCAGGAAGGAACCCCGTTGGGCGCCTAAGATTATGGAACTTACTCACTTGGATATTGATTGGTATCATCTAGCTTACCAGGATATAGAGATTGTTGACAGTTGTGGTAGTTTCCCCAATGTACCTCTTCTTGGTACAAAGGAAGGAATTAACTATAACCCTGTTCTTGCATGACGACAACTCGATTATCTGATGAGGGATAAACCAAATAGTATTCATTTGAGTATTTTATTTCTGAAGGAGGGAGGAGACCATAAGGAAGCTAAGGAGCAGATTGCGAAGGCCTGGCGTCACATTCATAAGAAGAATAGGAAAGACTTGGGACCTAGGGGCTGTTTCTTTGGAGGCATATCTTCAGTGGGTTCAAGCGAGAGCTGTTCAGTTGAAGATGACGTATTCCCGGGAAACACCTATGCCTGATTTAATTGTGAAAACCACTCCTCCCTTATTGGATGATCTAGAAGAGCCGTAACTTGCTTTGGTCAGGATGCAGCAGGAAAATGATGCTTGGAAGAATAAGTTCCAAACTTTAGAGATTTACTATAGAGCAGACTTGAAGGAGAAAGACGACTTGATTGATATCCTTGAGAGTCGAGCGGTAGAGACTATGGAGAGGTAAGGGGATTTATTTTCTCCTAGGCCCTAGTCAGATGCTGAGTACTCACTTCCTGATTCAGGTGATTAGAAGGAGGTTTCCACTAGGTATGCGGAAGAAAACCAGAGGTTGAAGGCTCAGATTTCTAGGCTTACAAGGAAGGGCCAGCGTATAGAGTGATCTCTGAAATCTTTACTTCTTAAGGTTTTAGAATTTATTTTCATCTTGTACTTAGGATTGTTGAGACTTGTAACCTATTTTGAAGTTATTATAATAAAATTTTTCAGTATTTCAAATGCGTTATTACTTTGATATTTGCAATGTGTCTATAAATCTTTAAATCCCTTGAAAAATTAAATAACAAAATAAAATCATGTGCATTGCATATCATGCATCATATTGCACATATTTCTTGCATTTGTTAAGCATATCCAAGTGCCTTACCAAGCTTCTTTACTTTGTTCAGCAAGCTGACTCACCACTACAACACTCGGGCTAATTTTAGAAGGAAGATGGACAACTTAGAACAAGAGAATCGCGAGCTACGCGAGGAGGTTTCTGCTTTGAAGGCCGGCATGGCCAATCTTACTGCTCTGATGGATGTTCAGAATCAACCACCGAGTGTTCAACCTCAACCAACAAGGACTACTACTGAAGCTCCGGCTGTTCCGGTATCTGCTACTCTAGTTGTTGTTCAGAATCGCATGCCTCAAGGTTATCCATGGGGAATGTCAGAGAACTTTGCGCCTGAAGGTTTCAATCTTGGTCCTCAAGATACTCCAGTTGTTCAGACTATTGTTACTCATGTACCTCTTGTGGTGCATGTTGTTCCTGCTGCACCTCCTTCAGTGAATATGGTTCCAATTGTTAATGATGATATGTGTCGTCCTTTTCCTCCACCAAGTGAAGACTTGGGTCTCTATGACATAATGGATGATTTTCAAGAGAAGTTTGACAAAATGCAGAGGGAGATGAAGGCCCTAAAGGGAAAAGAGTTATTCGGGCATAATGTGAATGGGTTATGCTTGGTCCCGAATGTTAAGATACCTGCAAAGTTTAAGGTCTCGGAGTTTGAGAAGTACAAGGGAAACACTTGTCCTCGTGCTCATCTGGTAATGTATGTAAGCAGAATGTCTACCCATACTAATGATCAGCGTTTGCTGATTCACTTTTTTCAGGATAATTTGACTGGTGCTGCACTTAAGTGGTATATGAGCTTGGACAACATCAATATCCATACTTTCAATGACTTGGGATAAGCATTTATCAGATAATACAAATAGAACATGGACATGGCACCTGACCGTGATCAACTCAGGGCCATGGTTCAAAAAGACAAGGAATCATTCAAAGAATATGCACAGATATGGCATGAGGTAGCCGCCCAAGTGATTCCTCCCATGGAAGAGAAGGAGATGACTAAGATTTTCTTGAAGACTCTGGGTGCTTTCTACTATGAAAGGATGGTAGCAAGTGCGCCAAGTGACTTTACTGAAATGGTAGGCATGGGTATCCGTTTAGAAGAGGCTGTAAGAGAGGGCCGTTTAACGAAGCGTAAAGGATATGGAGGTGCGAAGAAGCCATCTTATGGGTTTACCAAGAAGAAGGAAGAGGATAAAAAGGCTGTTATGCAAGAGAGAAGGGACAATCCTCCTAGAAGAAATTATCAGTGTTATTAGCAAGTAGCCTCAGTTACTCCAGTTATTGGTATAGCTCCAACCACCGTTGCTTATCAGAGACCCTCCCACCAGGGGAATCAAGGGTATAATCAGAGAAGGGAGATTTATGAACCTATTCCTATGAGTTATACGGAGTTACTACCGGAATTGATTCATAAGAGGTTTGTTCAGACCCGACCACCTCCCTCTATACAATCACCATTGCCTTGGTATTACAAAGAAGACCAAACATGTGCTTTACATCAGGGAGCACCATGGCATAATGTTGAGAATTTCTATCCTTTGAAGATTGAGGTGCAGAAATTGGTGAAGTCTGGTATTATATCTTACAAGGATGTGGGTCCTAATGGGAAATACAATCCTCTACCCAAGCATGGAGGAGCAAACGCTGTGAATATGGTGGCCGGTTATCCAGTCGACTTCCAGATTTTTGATATTCACCTGGTTAGAGGAGATTTGGTGAAAATTCATGCAGACCTTTGTGAATTTAGCTACTATACGCATAACCATTCCGGTTGTGCTATTTGCAGTACAAACATATAGGGTTGCGACAAGATAAATGTTGATTTGTATGAGATGATGGATGAGGGCCTCATCCACATAATCAGGCCTAGGGCAGAGTATGAAGAGGAGGTGAATATGTTTTCTGGATATCCTAGAGAGTTCAGAATTTTTGATGTGGAGTATATGAATGAAGACCTTGTGCAATTGCATGCTACTTTCTGCCACATGGCTGGTCAGGTGGAACATTAGTATGGATCTTGCTGAATTTGCTGTCGAGACTCCCGAGGATGTTCAATTGTGAATAAAGGTGTTTAGTTGTTGTTGGATAATGGAACTATGAAGGTTACAGGTCAAAGGGATGATTACCATGAAGTTGATATGATTGAGGTTTGTTTGGATGAAGAAGAGTCGGATGATGAGTATGCCTCTATAGATGAGTATTTCTCCTTAGATGAGGATTTGTTTTCCAGAGATGACTCAATAATAACTGATTATGTTGAAGAGGGAGTAAACGTTATTGTGCCTTGTTTTGGTGCACCTGCCCATTTTGAAGTTGAATATCATAGCCAGCCAGCTATTACTCCATTGGTGATTAGTTTGTCGGGTTTTGTCCCCTACAAGTCATATAAGGTTGTACCTTACAAATATAAAGCTACAATCGAGGATGGTGTGGAAGTTCCCATCCAGCCAATACCTGATGTTGGAAATATTGTTGAAACTAGTAGAGTGACCTGCATCGGTCGTGTATTTGTGCCAGTTATTGGAGGATGTGATACGGTGGCAGAACCAATTGTTATACTGGTGTGATACGGTGGGAGAACTGACTTGAGGGTTTTGCGTTTGATCGTAAATATTGTGGTTAGCAAGAGTCGCCACCGACTTTTCTTTTATCCAAAAGGAAAGGTGGAAAAGCACAGGAAAGACCTTTGAGATTGTGCTTGAGTTCGGGGGGTAGATTATGAAAAGGGAAGGTATTAGCACCCTTTTCATCCATGGTTTTCCATGGGCTCTTAGTTACTTGCTAGATCACTTGCTTTTGTTTGAAATCGTGCTTTGTGTGGTTTTGAAAGTATTTTGTAAAAGAGGCCATTGTTTAGGCAATCTTTGTAATGATTCTCGTTCGTAAGAATGTATACAAAGATGTTGATCTTTTTGAAAATGTTTTCAATGTTTGTAAGGTGTTTGGAAATGTGTAGGTGTTTGTTTTGAAAATAGCAAGGATATTTGTTTTTAAATGGCGCAAGTAACTAAAAGTAATCTACCTACTCAAATGTCTTTCTTGTTCATTTTCTTTTCCTTCGACATTGTTGTTTTACCATTGATTTGGTAAGCAACCCTATCTTTGGATGTAAACAGGACGGGAACGGTTCATCGTATAACCATGATTAGCAATGTTGCAAGGTATCTTAGCATTTTTTAGGGACTAAGATCATTTTTGTAAGACAACTTTGAATGGCGTCATCAAGGGACTATGATCTTGTATTTGTTTGTTTTTGCTAAGACACCTTACATGCGTAATATGGCCATTTTGTATAAGACAACCAAGTGGAGTAACCCTAAGGGTGTTTTGTGTGCAATTGTATCATTTTCATGCTTGATTTTGTCTTGAATTAGGGTTTTCTATTTGATTGATTTTATCTTGCCATACAAACCCTAATTACTAGCATGTTATGTAAAAGCGATAAATTGCGAAATTTAAAGTTACTACGCTATTACAATATTTGTGGGAGGGGGTGTACAATTTATGAATGGGGATTGCAATAATATAAACGTAATTAATCTATTAGAACCAAATTGAATATGTACAAATATTGGAATAAATAATATACAAGATGAGTTAAATATGCAAAGATGTGTAAATGCAAAGAAGATTTTTGTTTGGTTTTTATGTGAAAAAGTTTTCACCTAAACCTAATAAATAAATAAAGATTAACTTAAATCAATTAAGAAAAGAAATTATTTTTTTAGAAAAGATTTTTGAATAAACCCTAATTCTATTTGATTAAAAGAAAATAAATTTCTTTAAGAAATAGTAAGTATTTTTTTTGTAATTTTTTATCTTGAAAATAATATATGGAATTATAAGATATTTTGGTCTTTTTTATACTAAAATAATATGTTTAATGGGTGTGAAGAAAAATAAATATTTAAACTAGTTCTAATTTTAATTTACAAATTTAATTAATAAAAATGGATAATATATAACTAAATAAAAATATTTTTTGAGAGAAAAAAAAAAGTTAAAATATAAATCTATCATTTTTATATTTTTTATGATTTTTAATATTAAGA
Source organism: Vicia faba (assembly GCA_948472305.1). Classification (NCBI taxonomy): domain Eukaryota; kingdom Viridiplantae; phylum Streptophyta; class Magnoliopsida; order Fabales; family Fabaceae; genus Vicia; species Vicia faba. Next base: position 1,642,107,387 of record OX451737.1, on the reverse strand, counting down.
AATATATATTTAATAAAATAAAATGAAAGTGAAATAAATAAATAAAATTATGTTGGGCCAGGGGTGTTAAGAGTAAACAGGAGGTATGAGGTTAGAAAAAACACAAGGCCCAAGAATCAGAAGCCCATAAGTTGCAAAACAACAAAAAAATGAAGAAAAAAAATGAAAAAATTGCAAAAGGCAACGCGCTAAGGCTCGAACCCGTGACCTGTAGCATTTACGCACGCTGCCTTACCACTGGGGTGGCTGTACATCTATTTATATAAAGACAATCATAAATATATATTAGAAAATGCCCCCTGAATGCAACTTCATCTTCAACCTTGAGCCATGGCTGAATCACTTGTATCTTCTTCATTTCTCCATAAAAATGGAAAGTCCAAACATGAAAGTGATGGTGTTTCTTCCCACGAGTTCAACCATATAATTTATGTAAACTAAAAGTCAAAGATCAAAGCTAATTTTACTTGCCCTAATTTTGAAACCTAATTTTTACAGAAATTTAAAATCCAAAATTCTCTATACACAGTTAATATAAATGAAAACTATGAACATGGTTAGCTTTAGGGCAAGGATATCTATATTTTGCTTTCACAAATCAGGACCAAATGATGCTTGTATGTAGAGATAGAAGTTTGAGTTTTTACCTCTTTCAGCTGGGATCGTGAATGGAGTTTGAGAAAGTTTTGAGAAGGCCTGAGGATCTGTTTAGCTTGCCTGGACCTCCCTGAGTGTATTCCAATCCTTACTTTGTCTTGAAAGTCCCTGAATCTCCCTACTTAAGTCAACCTGCAAGCTTGATATTTGAAAATGGTGGATTATGAAGGAGGAGTTATAGTGAGGGAACAGGGGTCTGGATCACTTAGATATGAGGTATATTAAGTGTTTAGGTGGTTAAAACTTAAAACTCACGAGTGGTTTTGGAGATGGTTGTGTAAGGTTCAAAAATGTCAAGCTGAGGAAGATTCTGAGTTGTAGAGTGTTTTTGAGTGTTTTTGAATCTTAGCCTTCTTTTTTCATGTTGCAATATAGTTGTGTATATGTATGGAAAAGGTTAGAGATCAACTCCACTCAAGGTTTATGAGTTATAGCCTTTTGGCTCCATAACTTGCATTTGAAGAAAATTGAGGAGACAAGTATCTAAGTGTTGTACAAGCATGGTCTAGTTTGGGAGAGGCCTTAGAAAAGTTGCTTTTGGTTTTGAATTTGCTTGTGTGCAAAGAAAACAATTGAGAGACTCAAGAAGTTGATAAAGGCAAAAGTAATGCTTTATCAAAATGGAAATGGCAACTTTGTGCCAAAAATGGATTTGTTCTTGTATAATGCATTCAATGCTTGGCTGAAAGCTTCCAACATCTGTGAAAATATTTAATTATGGAGTGAGAAACAAGTTTGAGGTCTGCAAAGCAAAGATTATGCAGCCTAGGCTTGGATTTGAATTTTTGTTCATCATGATATGGCTTGAAATCAAAGTGATAAATCACCAACTTCATCTCTTCGATTCTCCATAGTCAAGATTGATCTCAAGGAGTTCTTGGACATTTTGGAAAGCTTTAAATGTTATCTACAACCCATCTTTGAATTGCTTTTGAAAATTCCCTTTGGGACTATGTGAAAAATTGCCATGAAGTTAGGTCAAAAATCTGCCTAACTAGGGCAAAATTTCACTAAGTTATTTTAGTTCATGAGCATGTATTCACAAAATTATATCTGGAGATCCAAGAATTTTTAAGAGAAATTTTGTGAAGAAAAGTTGTAGATTTCATGGAGATCTACAACTTTCATGTTGGAAGCTTCCCTTGAATCATCTTACATCATGGTGAAATTTTGGCTCAAAGTTGAGAAAAAATAAGAAATTTTCTATACTTGGAAAAATTTCTAAGTTAAGAAATTTCAAATTTTCAATAAAAAATCTTAAATCCTTGATTTCTTGATGAACAATTTTCACATTTTGACATGTTTTGATGAATTATGATCCTTGGCACTTGATTTTGACCAAAAAGTCAAAGTTTGACTTTTTAGTGTACAATTGACTTTTGATCAGTTGACTGAGAAATTCATCTTTCAATCCAATGGATTTGTAATGTTTTGAATCATGTTATTAGATCAAGATGATGCAATTGAAATATTGAAATCATACTTCAAACCAATTGATCATTTGCTAGGTCAAAAATCAGAAATTGCCTTTTCTTAGTCAAAACCCTAATTTTAACCATTTTACCCTTTTGATTATTTGATCAAATTTCTTGAGGAATTATGGTCCAAACTTGATCAAATGATACATATGAGTCTAAGATGTTGATAGGATCAAAAATTATGAAGTTTGACTGTAAATTGGCCATGGTTGACTTTTCCCCCAGTATAGTTGATTTTTAGGTCAACTGTTCAATTGACTGATCAAAAGTGTGATTCAAAGCTTGAAACTTGACATGAGTAATCTTAGGGGTCCATAATGATCCTTGAAAGTCATATGAAGCATTGATAGTCCAAAAATACTTGTGCAAACTCAAACCCTAATTTTGGTCATCAGTGCATGAGGAGATGTCTTGAGCTGGTCAAACCCTAATCCAATATTGAGTCAAAGAGATCTTGTGAGGAAATTATTGATAAGTGAGAGGGAAAATTTTGGGGTACAACAACTGCCCCTGTTGAATCTTCTTAAACTTGAAGAGTCTGACTGGCGAGTTTTACCATTTGTGACTCGAAGGTGGAAGATGATTGGACACTAGAGTGCCCAGAAATTTGCACTCAGTGATGCGATGATAGAAGGAATGGACTTATAGATGCCATCCAAGAGTGATTGTTGAATTGTAATTTGTAAGCTGAAAGAATGAGTATTAGAAATGTGTCAGTGTCTGGAGCGTATCTGTACTGTATCTGAAAGTTGATTCTGAATGAGTATTAGAATGACGTCCGTGTCTGGAGTATGTCTGCACTGTATCTGAAAGTTGACTTTGAATGAGTATCAGAATGGTGTCTGTGTCTGGAGCGTATCTGCACTATATCTGAAAGTTGACTTTGAATGAGTATCAGAATGACGTCCGTGTCTGGAGCGTATCTGAACTGTATCTGAAAGTTGAATCTGAAGGAGTTATCAGAATGGCGTCCGTGTTTAGAGCGTATTTGAACTGTATCTAAAAGTTGAATCTGAATGAGTATCTGAATGGCGTTCGTGTCTGGAGCGTGTCTGCACTGTATCTGAAAGTTGACTTTGAATGAGTTATCAGAATGGCGCCCGTGTCTGGAGCATATCTGAACTGTATCAGTAGATTGAACATTGTTAATGGTATCTATTAATCTTATCCTGAAAAGGGAAAAATGTTAGCTAGAATGCCAAGTCATGATACATGAAATGTATTCATAATGGGATTATGTTGTATGCGTTCGTGCTTATCAATGTTTATGATATATGAATGCGATGTATGCGTATGTGAGCTAATCTGCTATACTGCTGTTGGATTGGAGAAAGTAAATCCATGACTTCTATTGAGGATATGTAAGTCTTCATGAAGTCGAAGCGTTGATGAATTTCTGTTTTGAGAAATAAACCCTGTTGTATGGGAAATGCCATGTGCTGCTTGTAAAATCCTATTGGGGAATCCTGAGAAATTTGACGACTTCTACCGGGGATCAATAATTTGAAACTTTATTCAGCTGGAGATTCAAACAATGTACTGTAGGGGTTAACTTATGGAATAGCTTAGAGATATTTCCATATCCTTTCAACCTATCAGTAATGGCCTCTTTTCATTTTGTTTATTTGTAAACAGTAATTATGTTCAAATGCATATGTTCAAAAATGAATCGTTGGACGTTTTCGTAAACAAAACACAAGCGTAAAGAAAAACAGATAGTTTTTTCACTTTCAAAGAGATATTTTTTATTGACTTTGAATAATTATTTTTGTACAAGGAGACAAACATTCTGGTAAGAGAATGCTGTCATAAAAAAAGAAAATTTTGATACAAAGAAAGGATAGTTATGTGTACAAAAATCCCATGGGGTTTCCATTCTGCTATAGTCTTCGTATCTCCGAGTGTCTTGTCTATTTATTGCCTTGCCCGAAGATGATTGAATTGATCAGAACCTCTGAGTTTGTCAGTGGAAGCCAAAGTTTATCCATAAAGTGATCAAACGAGACATAGTCATACGCCTTAATTCCCTAACTTTTGACTGGACCGCCCTTTTGGTTTTTTAGTCCATCGGGAAACCCTTTATTGCCCAAGTCGCCCTTTCGGGTTTTCAACTTGCCGGGTGTACATATTTCTTTGTTTTATCCCTAATTTTTGCCCGAACCTTTTTGGTTCGCCGGGATGCCCTTGTTTTGCCTAGGTATGTCAACCTAGTGGGTCTCTTATGTGTAGTATCTTTTGACTATGTCCGCGTTCAAGGATGCGGCAGGTCGTCACCATCCATGGTGGTCAAGATCATTTCCCCACCAGAGAAAATGTTTTTTATTACAAATGGTCCTTCATAGGTAGGAGTCCACTTGCCCCTAGGATCACCTTGTGGCAGGATGATACGTTTGATCACTAGGTCTCCAACTTGATACACTTGGCGCCTGACTTTCTTGTTGAAAGCCTTGATCATCCATTTTTGATACATTTGACCATGGAAAACAGCAGTAAGTCTCTTCTCATCAATCAAATTCAGTTGATCAAGTCGAGTCTGGATCCAGCCGTCTTCGTTCAGCCCTGCATCCTTCATAATCCTCAGAGAGGGGATCTGAACCTCGATAGGCAAGACAACCTCCATGCCGTAAACCAAAGAATAAGGTGTTGCCCCGGTTGATGTGCGAGCTATGGTACGATACCCATGGAGAGAGAATGGTAACATCTCATGCCAGTCTTTGTATGTGACTGTCATTTTCTATATGATCTTTTTAATGTTTTTATTTGCGGCTTCTACAACACCATTCATCTTTGGCCGATAGGGAGAAAAATTGTGATGATGAATCTTTAATTGCTCGCACAATGCGGTGATCATAGTGTTGTTGAGATTTGTACCATTGTCAGTGACGATCCTTTCTGGGATACCGTACTGGAAAATGAGATTTTGCTTGATGAAACGGGCAACAACATTCTTGGTAACAGAATTGAAGGAGGCTGCTTCAACCCATTTTGTAAAATAGTCAATGGCCACTAGGATGAAGTGGTGTCCATTGGAGGCTGTCGGCTTGATTTCCCCAATCATATCAATCCCCCACATGGCAAAGGGCCAAGGAGCCGTCAAGACATTCAGAGGAACTGGAGGTACATGTACTTTGTCAGTATAAATTTGGCACTTATGGCAGGTTCGAGAGTGTTGATAACAATCTTCTTCCATGGTAGACCAGTAATACCCTGCACGTAGGATTTTCTTTGCCATCGTATGCCCATTGGAATGGGTGCCAAAAGTGCCTTCGTGCAATTCAGCCATGATCCTTTCAGCTTCAACCTTATTTACGCATCGAAGAAACACAGAGTCATGATTGTGTTTGTACAGGATGCCATTACTAAGGAAGAACTTAGCAGAGAATCTCCTTAAGAACTTTTTATCATTGATTGAAGCCCATTCTGGGTATTCTTGAGTCTCGAGATGCTTCTTGACTTCGTGAAACCAAGGCTGTTCCACTACCTCTTCAGTATTAATCTCGTGATAGTGTGTTGGTTTCTCCCTTCGTTAGATGGTGATCTAGGGAGCCTCGTTGTCCCAATTAAGTTTAAACATAGATGACATTGTGGCTAGAGTGTCTGCTAGCTGATTTTCTTCTCGCGAGAAATGCTTGAAGGTAATCTTCTCAAAATGTGGTAGCAATGTCAAAACATGTTCTTTATAAGGGATAAGGTTTGGGTGTTTGGTGTCTCATTCCCCTTTGATTTGGATGATAACCAAAGCTGAGTCTCTGAATACATCCAAGGAATTTGATCCCCAAGTCTATGGCAGCTTTGAGATTGAAGATGCACGCCTCGTATTCCGCCATGTTGTTTGTACAATTGAAGAAAAGTATGGCAGTAAAGGGAGTATGACACCCTTCCGGAGATATGAGTACCTCACCAATACCATTGTCGAGTGCATTGGAAGCTCCGTTAAAGAACAGGGTCCATCGGGATCCTTTTTCAAGTCTGTCATATGGCCTGAATTCTTCACAGTTGTCTAATGTCATGATGTCTTCATCCGGGAATTCAAACTTCATGGACTGGTAGTCTTCCACAGCTTGGTGAGCAAGGTGATAGGCTAATACACTGCCCTTTATTGCTTTCTGGGTAGTATATTGTATGTCATATTCCGTCAGGATCATCTGCCATCTCACTATTCTTCTAGAAAGAGCAGGCTTCTCAAAGATGTACTTTATCGGATCCATTTTAGATATCAACAAGGTAGTATGAGTCAGCATATACTGTCTAAGCCGGCGAGCAACCCATGCCAGAGCGCAACAAGTTTTCTCGAGCAGTGAATATCTGGTTTCACAGTCGGTAAACTTTTTGCTCAGGTAATAAATAGCGTGCTCTTTTCGTCCAGACTCCTCATGCTGCCCCAATACACACCCCATTGAATTTTCTAAAACAGTTAGATACATGCTCAACGGTCCTCCCTCTACTGGTGGTGTTGTACCCCAAAATTTGCCCTCTCATATTTCTTAAAACATTTCAAGAAAAATTCACAAGTCCAACCCGGCGCGTCATATTCAGGTGTTCTTTCGCCAAGATATCTCTGATAACGTATTCTTAAATTCAGGTTCGGCTCAAGAGTCAATTCTTTAAAGAAGGTATCCGAATGTGTGAGTTTTCTCGAAGAAATATGGTGAAAAAGTGTGCTGAAAGTGCAGTTTTTACGCGCTAAAAAATTCATAACTTGAAGATTGTGGCTCATTTTGAACCCGTTCCGGTGGCCAAAATTCCATCTTGACATTATCTACTTTTTCATCTCTCACGGCTGGAAGCCAATTTCGAACAGAAGGTCTTCAAAAATGTGGGTTTATCAAGTATTTTCGTACAGAAAATTTGTGACAAAAGTTTATTTGCGTCATGTTCAGAAAATCATAACTTGGTCGATTTTCATCATTTCGAGCTGGTTCTGGCGCCAAAATTTCACAAATTGAGTTAGCTACATTTTCACAGAAGGTATTGAGTTCAAACAGTATTTAAAAGGCCTTCTTTTTTTGCTTAGAGTGCGTGACACGCCAAAAATCCTGAATGCTGAATATTATTTCATCTGGGCCCAAACTTCGGAAATTCATAACTCGGTCAATTTATATCGGATTGGGCTCATATTTTTACACAAGGTCACTGACTCATATATCTATAACTTTGCTTCAAAAGTCGAGACCGGATTATGCTCCGATCAATACCAGTTTTTTATTGAAGAACGTGTCAGAGTCGACACTGGAGCCCAAAATAAGTTTGTCTGAGGTGAAACTTTAAAAATTCATAACTAATTCACTGTTTATTCGATTGAGCCGATTTTCGGACAGGAGTTAGTTCTTGATGTCGGCTACATTTTGTTTTCACATTTCAACTTCAAAAATTGCACTTAAGTCCCTGCGACTTAGCCAGGAAAGTGACGAACTCAAGTGAATATTGGAGGCCCAATTGCACATTCAAAGCCCATTTTCTTTACTCTAATTTCCATTATATAATCACATTCTTTTCACACAAACCAGGGAGAGAAAAAAAACCTTGCCACAACGCTATCAGAATATCAAATTCTTTCAAGAACCCTAAAACTTTGAAATCCTTATTACAAATCCCTCTCTCACTACAAACAAGCCATCCTAGTTACAAACCAATATCTCACTACAAACAAGCCATCTCAGTTACAAACCAACATCTCACTACTTCTTCAGTAAGGGTAAGACTGGTTTGATCTCCATGATCAAAAGGGAATAAAAGCATTCGTGTCACTACTTTTCAAGTAAGGGTAAGGTTGATTTGATCTCCATGATCAAAAGGGTATAATCATTCATACATACCATATTGACCTAAACATTAAATTTCTTCATATATTGACTTTATTTGTATTTTATGATATATAGTAATTTATTTAATGTGTTCATGAGATTCAACACTGCAGATTTAGACACGATCCCATGCAGGTTCATTAAGGAACGTTGAGGCTAAAACACAAATGGCCAAAAGTCAAAAGTCAAATGGCCAAAACAGAACAGCTTACACATGACACCAATACATGGCGAGACAGACATCTTGAGAAGGTTAAGGAACGTGGAGGCCAGAATACAAATGGCCAAAAGCCAAAACACAAATGGCCAAAAGCCAAAAGTCAAATGGCCAAAACAAAACAGTTTACACATGACACCAACAGTTGTTTCACCCCTCCAATCAGGCCCGTATACTCATAAACTCTCTCTCTCTATTTTTATTATTTTCCTTTAATTAATTAATCGTTATTCTTTTTATTAATCACTAACCAATTAACATTTTTTCCTAATAAAATCAAAAACACAAAAAATATTTTATTTATTAAAATTAATTTCATCACTTTTATTTTTGTAAATAAATTAATTTAATCAATTTAACTTTAATTAGATTTAACTTTTAATATTTTTTGCAATATTTAAAATCAATTTAGAATATTAGGTTTTTATTAGCATTAATTCAATTTATTTTATTTCTTTAAAAACTCAAAAATCCAAAAATATTTTCATTATTTAATTTAATTTAATTGTTCATTTAATTTAATTCCATTTAATTCAAAAATAAACAAAAATCCTTTCTTTAATAAAAAAGGGTCAAAATCCAAAAAACTCGCATCCGATTTAATTTCCCGCACGCGATCCATTTTATTATATTATTGTATCTGTTTCCCGGAATGTAATAGCTTTTAATTAGGACTTTAATTATTTATCGCTTTTATTATGTTTCCGTATTTACTTTTCAAGGGTTTGTTTTTGGCGATGTAAATACCTGACGCCTTGTAATAGTTTAGTTTTATTTTCCGCAACCATTAACTGCTAGATGTATGCTAACTAGGCTATGCATGACAAGACTTTTCTTAAATTAAAATCAATCGTAGCTCACCATAACATGTACAAAGATAACATAAACTGAAACCTGACACACTTGCACATGCCACTCCTAGGGTACGCCTCACTTGGTTGCCTCGAAGTGGTCATTGAGTATAGGGTGTTTTAGAGGTCGCCCTCCTGTCTAAAGATCAAAAGTTACCTCGAAACGGTTGCCTCGATAAAAAAGGATCTAAGACATTAGGGTTACCACTAAGGCGTCCTACCATTGCTTTAGTGACCACATGTCCCTATAATCGAATTGACCCGAAAACTCCAACGACGGTGCTACCTACTTCTTAATAGTGGGATAGTACTGTCTAAAAGACATTTACACAGCTTAATTTCTTTTGAGTAGGTAGAGGTTCTCAGGTACTTGCTCTTTCAAAACAAAAATACTTTTCGCACTTACACTTTTCCAAAACAAAGTTTTCAAACAAACACTTCATACACTCTTGAGGACAGATACAAGAGTTAAATCGAAGTTTTCAAACAAAACTTTTTTCAAAACCCACAAACACAAGAAAAGCAAAACCTTTTGAAAACATAGTGAGCAAGTACCTAAGAGCCCGTGGATAACCATGGATAAAAAGGGTGCTAACACCTTCCCTTTCTATAATCTACCTCCCGAACCCGAGAAACATCTCGAAAAGGAATTTTGCTGTGCTTTTGTCCTTTCCTTGTTGGAGAAAATAAAAGACGGTGGCGACTCTTGCTTACCGCGACATTTCGCGAACCAGCATACCAAAATAGTCAGTTCTATTTCCACCGATCACAGAACTGGCGACTCTGCTGGGGACATTATAAGTGAGGTGTACCTTAGGATAAGATCACTTATGTTTTCAATTGTATGCTCTGTATGCTTTAATTTTATGGGCTTGTATCGGAGTTTTATAGATCCTAACCCGGATCTGGGGATACCCTTTAGGTAAGTAGCAATAAACTGTGAGGGACCTGTCCGGCGTAGACCGACACGGGTGAAGTAGTAGCTACATTGGTGTGACACCTTGGTCTGTACCGATATCCCTTGTGTTGGAACGAGGAGAATATGTGTCTTTTGAGGAGTCATTAAGCACCAACTGACCTTAGAACCTTAAATTGACCAACTTGGCCATAGAACAGTAGCAGTATGCTACGCTCATTGAGGCTAAACTCTCGCGATGGTTCCGGCCTAAGAAAAGGTTGCCAAACTGGAATTATGACCGATTGAGGGTAGTCAGTGATATTGAGATCCTCTAGAACCCGGTTACTATTTTTAGGACAGGTATTAACCAACTGAAACTGAAAGAGGGTAGTACATAAACTTCATGCCAACCTGAAATCTAAGGGCTCTTTTGTGTGACTTGTGTGCCTTCAAACTTGAACTACTTGCACATTCTTGTTATCTGACAGCATGAGTTCCTTGTAGGTTTTGTTTACAGTCCTTATCCAACAATTTGGATTTATAGCAGGGCTTGCTTACATCACCTCACACGCATAGCATACACATCATAACATCATACCATAGCATTTCCTTAACCATTTCAAGGATCTCAAGGGTTTGTGATGCAGGTCATGATGAACCAAATGCCTAGCAAGGGGCAAAGGGGATTTATTTTCCTCTAGCCAAGGTTGTTTGAAGATCAAAACACGATAACTTGAGTCAGGGGCTATGACCCACTCGATATGGTGAGCTTGACTCTTGAAGAAGGACTCTCAGCAACATGAAGTTCCTTCAATCAAGCTGCACAATTCAAATTCTAACAAGTTTCTTTGTTTACCCCATAAGATCCTTGAAAACATTACATACATATATCATACATATCATTGCATAACAGGTCATCCACTACAGGTCTCTCATGTTCTCGCTGTTTATTTCAGCAATGGATTTCCAACCAGACAATCAGGATCTTCATACTCAAGAGACTCAGTTCAGGGAAATCTTCCTAAACCTATCCCAGGGGCAGGAAGAGGTGAGAACACTCCTCATGGGGAATTTTGTCAAGAAAAGTCCTGAAGACAATAAGGACGAACGATTGAAACATCTGCAAGCTGAGTTAGATGCAATGAGAACCCAAATGCTGGGGCAGATGGCTCTTATTCAAGGCTTAGCTCGGGAACAAGAAGAGTTGAGAACCATGATCCACCAGCTTCATCAAGACAGGTGCAACAACATGGAGCAAACGATCAAGGCTGGGGATCAAATCATTAATCAGCCTCCAAGAAGACAAGAGTTTGGTATGGTGAAGAATGGACCTCTCCAAGTTGCTACTACCTCCAGGGTCCAACAACAACCTTGCCAAGAACAACGGGTTGATCAGAGTAAGCCCAGAAGGAAATTTACCAAGCTCAACATGTCACTAACTCAAGCGCTACAGCAAATGTTGAAGGCAGGGCTGATTACATTAAGGGCTCCTCTCCGGAATGCAAACACTTCCGCTCCTACCTATCATCCCAATGAAAGGTGTGCATACCACTCTAGCAGTCCGGGACATGACACAAACAACTGTTGGGCCCTGAAGAATAAGGTTCAAGACATGATTGATGCCAAAGAAATCCAGTTTTACCCTCCAGAGACTCCAAACATAATCACTGCTCTTATGCCAAATCATTGAAGGCTTTTGTTTTATTTGAATTCTCAAGTGTATTTTTCTTTGCTTATTCAAACAATTATTGTCATGGCAAACTTTTTTATTTCATTAATGCATCGCATATGTCTGTTTTGAATCAATCCATTCCTATTCACTATATTCAAATTGCTTCCATTTTTTTTATGTTCAACTCTTGATTAAAAAATTCTAAGCCTTTTGAGGGAGGATGACGAAAACGATACCACGATCTTTACATTATGCTTTTAAACAGACCCCGCTGATGAGGTACAAGCATTGTTTCAAATCCTAAACACTGGAGTTATAAGGAAGATAATCCCTCGTCAACCCCTTTGAGCCAAAGAAGTTGGAGTTTTTCTTTTCACAAATTAAAACCCTTAATTATAACCTGGGGCAGGGTAGTTTTCTCAATTGATCCAGGTGCACAATGAATGGCATCAAAGAAGTACTTCCGAAACAAAAGAACAATGATGGTTCTGTATAATCGTAAGGACAGACAGTCATTATCTCTCAAAATGAAAGCCCATTAAGTCAAAACCTATGAAGGAGACTTACAAAACTGGGGCATCCCGCTGACTGTAATCACAAAAGAAACAGTTCAGGCAAAAAGACAGGGATAACGAAATCAAAAAGAAAGAGGTCCTACAAACTCGCAAAAAAAAAAGAATGACTTCCTATTCAAAATAAATTGTCAGTATCCGAACCATCACCGGAATATCAGAGCAAAGACCCAAACAAGATCTAACGCACGATTAGCTGAGTTTAGGATCAAAGAACATCACGAAGAATGGGTGGGTACAAATATACTTTGAGCCTTTATCCTTTGTTTCTTAAACCGTGAACCAGGCCACGTTATAACCTTTAAAAGTCCTAGCGGAAGCATGGGTTAGTTCGAAAGCATACTGTTACCAAAGGTATCCTGACTCCTGTAGGGCTTGCTGTAAAATCTTGAGTTGACATCACATTTTACAAAAAATTCGCTTGTTTTACTGAAACTGCATTTAAAAAAAACTTCAAGACAAACATAAGCTTTGCATTCTTAAAATAACATTGTTTGCATATGACTATTTGTTCAAATAGCAGAGAAATTCGCACGACGAATATCTAGTGAACAAAAATCTTTTCAATAAAAAAAGGATCACATCAAATGGAAAAACACTTCCAACCAAGGGGCAAACATAAACATTGTCCATCATCTGGGGCAGTTAAGTCAAGATTCAAGGAATCTCTCAAAATGCTAAATAGCCAGGGGAAAATCTCCATCTGAGTCACTTGGGGCATTGGACATGAATTCCAGCAACAAACCTTGCACGATCAAGCATCTTCTGGTATTATGGCAACACGACACTACAGACAGTGACACCTCCATACATCCTGAGAGCGTGGACATAATCAGAAAATACTACGCATAATCAAAGACCCGCTAGGTCGACTGGCCTAGGCAAAAATAAGGGCTTCCCGGCGAACCAAAAGGGTTCGGGCAAAAATAAGGGATGAAAATGAAAAATCTGTACACCCGGCAAGTCGAAAACCTAAAAAGGCAGCTTGGGCAAAAAAGGGTATCCCGATGGACTGAAAACCCGAAAGGGTGGTCCAGGAAAAAATTAGGGATCAAAGCGTACGACTATGTCCCGTCATCTCATCACTTGCCTACCAGAAGAATATTTGTCAATCAGCAGTTACCAAGCACCTCATAGGCCTTCTTCTCCCGCAGAAACTGGGGCAAGGAGAATTGTCTAAGCGATCTAGTTACTCTGTCCACCAAGGTACCAAGGTAGGTTCGGCTGAAGAATATGACCAAGATACCTTCACTCCCCAAGAGTAAGACAATAATGGTAGCTCTCCCCACTGAGACTTGCAACTATGAACAAATCAACAATACTCTTCCCAAGCAGAGTTTGGTCTACCATCAGTCCTGAAAAAGTTGGGTATCCCCAGAAGATCTTAATATTCCCCTGCGGAGTATACATATATTCCCTAGCAAGCATCCCCGGCAGTCTTAATATTCCTCGACAAAAATATAAGATTGTTCCCCGGCGGAATACAAGATACCCCCAGTGGAGCCATTTCCTCAAAAGTTTCCCCAGGAGAGTTGAACCATCTCCCCAGTAGATTCTGGAAGCTTATCCCCTGCAGAGTGCAAATGCGCCTCCCCAGCCTTATTCAGAAGGTTATTCCCCACCAGAGTCTAACTGGGTTATCCTCAGCAAATTGCAACGGAAAGACCGTCCTCAGCGAAGTTCTTCCTATCCCCAGCGGAGTTCATCAAATTCCCCAACAGAGCTTATCAACGGAATCCCCAGCGGGGTTTATCATTCAAATCCTCAGGGAAGCATCTCTTCCCCACAGAGTAATTCCCCACAGAGTAATTCCCCGCAGATTAATCTCTTCACCAGGTTTATTCCCCAATGGAGTCATCTTCTCCTACAGGTTTATTCTTGCAACCATCTTCGTGCATCATCCCCAGTGGAAACGAAGAATTCAACCATACTCTTCAACATCAACCCAGGATTTAACAAACTCCCCGACATTTGTCAGGGATTTATTTTCCCAAACTCGGACGTACCACAATAGCATTTCATGTTCATACATCATGACGTACGCATACATATTGCATACAACATAACCTCATTTATTTTGAGAACATCATCATACAATGCATGTCATGCATCATATACGATTAATCATGTACTTTTTCAGGAAAGATGGTTATCATCAACAACTTCCAGCAAGTTCAAGATTTATTCCGGAAACTAAATAAAATAATTTTCTGCATGATCAAATTCAGCTTTACACGGGTTCGTCATGAAGAAATCTTACACGGGTTTCTCCTAAATGCATCTTCACACGGGTTTATCCTGAAAAATCCTACACGGGTCCTTTCTCATACATTTCTGAATGAAGTTTTACACGAACTTATCACAGTAACCTTACCCCGGTTCATTCTGAAGTTTTACACGAACTTATCACAAAGTAACCTTACCCGGGTTCCTCCTGAAGTTTTACACAAACTTATCCTGAAGCAACCCTACACCGGTTCCTTCTCTTTCCAAGATGTAGTTTTACACGGACTCATCATCAGGCAACCCTACACCGGTTCCTTCTCAATTCCAGATGCAGTTTTACATGGACTCATCATGAAGCAACCCTACACCGGTTCCTTCTCAATTCCAGATGCAGTTTTACACGGACTCATCATGAAGTAACCCTACACCGGTTCCTTCTCAATTCCAGATGCAGTTTTACACGGACTCATCATGAAGCAACCCTACACCGGTTCCTTCTCAATTCCAAATGTAGTTTTACATGGACTCATCATGAAGCAACCCTACACCGGTTCCTTCTCAATTCCAGATGTAGTTTTACACGGATTCGTCATCGAGAAACCCTACACAGGTTCTCTCTTTCCAAGATGCAGTTTTACACGAACTCGTCGTCAAGAAACCCTACACAGGTTCTCTCTTTCCAAAGATGAAGTTTTACACGAACTCCTCATCAGGCAACCCTACACCGGTTCCCTCTCTTCAAGATGCAGTTTTACATGGACTCGTCATCAGGCAACCCTACACAGGTTCCCTCTTTCCAAAGATGAAGTTTTACACGGACTCCTCATCAGGCGACCCTACACCGGTTCCCTCTCTTTCCAAGATGCAGTTTTACACGGACTCGTCATCAAGAAACCCTACACAGGTTCTCTCTTTCCAAAGATGAAGTTTTACACGGACTCCTCATCAGGCGACCCTACACAGGTTCCTCCTTTCCAGATAAAGTTTTACACGGACTCATCATCAAGTAACCCTACACAGGTTCCTCCTTTTCAGATGAAGTTTTACATGGACTCATCATGAAGTAACCTTACCCAGGTCCCTTCTCAGTCCAGATATGCAGTTCACCTCCAAAGTTAGACTTCTCCAGCGGAATCTTCTACAACAACAGGTATTCAAGTTCTCGCTAAGGAATCTCTTATGCGATCGACACTCCTGCAAATGGAATCTATAAGCCCATCCTCCTACCAACAATCTCCAAATGGCATCTGTAAGCCCATTCCCGACATCACAATGCTGATACTACACCATGCGAGTGCAAATTTTTGGGCACTCTAGTGTTCAATTATCTTCCACCTTCGGATCATGAAAGGCTCGAAAGCCAATCTATATCCTCAGGTTTAATAAAATTGAACAGGGGCAACTGTTGTACCCCAAAATTTGCCCTCCCATATTTCTTAAAACATTTCAAGAAAAATTCACAAGTCCAACCCGGCGCGTCATATTCAGGTGTTCTTTCGCCAAGATATCTCTGATAACGTATTCTTAAATTCAGGTTCGGCTCAAGAGTCAATTCTTTAAAGAAGGTATCCGAATGTGTGAGTTTTCTCGAAGAAATATGGTGAAAAAGTGTGCTGAAAGTGCAGTTTTTACGCGCTAAAAAATTCATAACTTGAAGATTGTGGCTCATTTTAAACCCGTTCCGGTGGCCAAAATTCCATCTTGACATTATCTACTTTTTCATCTCTCACGGCTGGAAGCCAATTTCGAACAGAAGGTCTTCAAAAATGTGGATTTATCAAGTATTTTCGTACAGAAAATTTGTGACAAAAGTTTATTTGCGTCATGTTCAGAAAATCATAACTTGGTCGATTTTCATCATATCGAGCTGGTTCTGGCGCCAAAATTTCACAAATTGAGTTAGCTACATTTTCACAGAAGGTATTGAGTTCAAACAGTATTTAAAAGGCCTTTGTTTTTTGCTCAGAGTGCGTGACACGCCAAAAATCCTGAATGCTGAATATTATTTCATCTGGGCCCAAACTTCGGAAATTCATAACTCGGTCAATTTTTATCGGATTGGGCTCATATTTTTACACAAGGTCACTGACTCATATATCTACAACTTTGCTTCAAAAGTCGAGACCGGATTATGCTTCGATCAATACCAGTTTTTTATTGAAGAACGTGTCAGAGTCGACACTAGAGCCCAAAATAAGTTTGTCTGAGCTGAAACTTCAAAAATTCATAACTAATTCACCGTTTATCCGATTGAGCCGATTTTCGGACAGGAGTTAGTTCTTGATGTCGGCTACATTTTTATTTCACATTTCAACTTCAAAAATTGCACTTAAGTCCTTGCGATTTAGCCAGGAAAGTGACGAACTCAAGTAAACATTGGAGGCCCAATTGCACATTCAAAGCCCATTTTCTTTACTCTAATTTCCATTATATAATCACATTTTTTTCACACAAACCAGGGAGAGAAAAAAAACCTTGCCACAACGCTATCAGAATATCAAATTCTTTCAAGAACCCTAAAACCTTGAAATCCTTATTACAAATCCCTCTCTCACTACAAACAAGCCATCCTAGTTACAAACCAACATCTCACTACAAACAAGCCATCTCAGTTACAAACCAACATCTCACTACTTCTTCAGTAAGGGTAAGGCTGACTTGATCTCCATGATCAAAAGGGCATAAAATCATTCGTGTCACTACTATTCCAGTAAGAGTAAGGTTGATTTGATCTCCATTATCAAAAGGGTATAATCATTCATACATGCCATATTGACCTAAACATTAAATTTCTTCATATATTGGCTTTATTTGTATTTTATGATATATAGTAATTTATTTAATGTGTTCATGAGATTCAAGACTGCAGATTTAGATAGGATCCCATGCAGGTTCATTAAGGAACGTTGAGGCTAAAACACAAATGGCCAAAAGCTAAAAGTCAAATGGCCAAAACAGAACAGCTTACACATGACACCAATACATGGCGAGACAGACATCCTGAGAAGGTTAAGGAACGTGGAGGCCAGAACACAAATGGCCAAAAGCCAAAACACAAATGGCCAAAAGCCAAAAGCCAAATGGCCAAAACAAAACAGTTTACACATGACACCAACAATTGTTTCACCCCTCCAATCAGGCCCGTATACTCATAAACTCTCTCTCTATTTTTATTATTTTCCTTTAATTAATTAATCGTTATTCTTTTTATTAATCACTAACCAATTAACATTTTTTCCTAATAAAATCAAAAACACAAAAAATATTTTATTTATTAAAATTAATTTCATCACTTTTATTTTTGTAAATAAATTAATTTAATCAATTTAGCTTTAATTAGATTTAACTTTTAATATTTTTTGCAATACTTAAAATCAATTTAGAATATTAGGTTTTTATTAGCATTAATTCAATTTATTTTATTTCTTTAAAAACTCAAAAATCCAAAAATATTTTCATTATTTAATTTAATTTAATTATTCATTTAATTTAATTCCATTTAATTCAAAAATAAACAAAAATCCTTTCTTTAATAAAAAAGGGCCAAAACCCAAAAAACTCGCATCCGATTTAATTTCCCGCACGCGATCCATTTTATCATATTATTGTATTTGTTTCCCGGAATGTAATAGCTTTTTCATTTGCTAGGTCAAACATCAAAAATTGCCTTTTCTCAGTCAAAACCCCTAATTTTGACCATTTTACCCTTTTGATTATTTGATCAAATTTCTTGAGGAATTATGGTCCAAACTTGATCAAATGATACATATGAGTCTAAGATGTTGATAGGATAAAAAAATATGAAGTTTGACTGTAAATTGGCCATGGTTGACTTTCCCCCAAATATAGTTGATTTTTAGGTCAACTGTTCAATTGACTGATCAAAAGTGTGATTCAAAGCTTAAAACTTGACATGAGTAATCTTAGGGGTCCATAATGATCCTTTAAATTCATATGAAGCATTGATAGTCCAAAAATACTTGTGCAAACTCAAACCCTAATTTTGGTCATCAGTGCATGAGGAGATGTCTTGAGCTGGTCAAACCCTAATCCAGTATTGAGTCAAAGAGATCTTGTGAGGAAATTCTTGATAAGTGAGAGGGAAAATTTTGGGGTACAACAACTGCCCCTGTTGAATCTTCTTAAACTTGAAGAGTCTGACTGGCGAGTTTTACCATTTGTGACTCGAAGGTGGAAGATGATTGGACACTAGAGTGCCCAGAAATTTGCACTCTGTGATGCGATGATAGAAGGAATGGACTTATAGATGCCATCCAAGAGTGATTGTTGAATTGTAATTTGTAAGCTGAAAGAATGAGTATTAGAATTGCGTTTGTGTCTGGAGCGTATCTGTACTGTATCTGAAAGTTGATTTTGAATGAGTATTAGAATGGCGTCCATGTCTGGAGTGTGTCTGCACTGTATCTGAAAGTTGATTTTGAATGAGTATCAGAATGGTGTCTGTGTCTGGAGCGTATCTGCACTATATCTGAAAGTTGACTTTGAATGAGTATCAGAATGACGTCCGTGTCTGGAGCGTATCTGAACTGTATCTGAAAGTTGAATCTGAAGGAGTTATCAGAATGGCGTCTATGTCTGGAGCGTATTTGAACTGTATCTAAAAGTTGAATCTGAATGAGTATCTGAATGGCGTTCGTGTATGGAGCGTGTCTGCACTGTATCTGAAAGTTGACTTTGAATGAGTTATCAGAATGGCGTCCGTGTCTGGAGCGTATCTCAACTGTATCGGTAGATTGAACATTGTTAATGGTAGCTATTAATCTTATCCTGAAAATGGAAAAATGTTAGCTAGAATGCCAAGTCATGATACATGAAATGTATTCATAATGGGATTATGTTGTATGCGTTCATGCTTATCAATGTTTATGATATATGAATGTGATGTATGCGTATGTGAGCTAATCTGCTATACTGCTGTTGGATTGGAGAAAGTAAATCCATGACTTCTATTGAGGATATGTAAGTCTTCATGAAGTCGAAGCGTTGATGAATTTCTGTTTTGAGAAATAAACCCTGTTGTAAGGGAAATGCCATGTGCTGCTTGTAAAATCCTATTGGGGAATCCTGAGAAATTTGACGACTTCTACCGGGGATCAATAATTTGAAACTTTATTCAGCTGGATATTCAAACAATGTACTGTAGGGGTTTACTTATGGAATAGCTTAGAGATATTTCCCTATCCTTTCAACCTATCAGTAATGGCCTCTTTTCATTTTTTTTATTTGTAAACAGTAATTATGTTCAAATGCATATGTTCAAAAATGAATCGTTGGACGTTTTCGTAAACAAAACACAAGCGTAAAGAAAAACAGATAGTTTTTTCACTTTCAAAGAGATATTTTGTATTGACTTTGAATAATTATTTTTGTACAAGGAGACAAACATTCTGGTAAGAGAATGCAGTCATAAAAAAAGAAAATTTTGATACAAAGAAAGGATAGCTATGTGTACAAAAATCCCATGGGGTTTCCATTCTGCTATAGTCTTCGTATCTCCGAGTGTCTTGTCTATTTATTGCCTTGCCCGAAGATGATTGAATTGATCAGAACCTCTGAGTTTGTCAGTGGAAGCCAAATTTTATCCATAAAGTGATCAAACGAGACATAGTCGTACGCCTTAATTCCCTAACTTTTGACTGGACCGCCCTTTTGGTTTTTTAGTCCACCAGGAAACCCTTTATTGCCCAAGTCGCCATTTAGGGTTTTCAACTTGCCGGGTGTACATATTTCTTTGTTTTATCACTAATTTTTGCCCGAACCTTTTTGGTTCGCCGGGATGCCCTTGGTTTGCCTAGGTATGTCAACCTAGTGGGTCTCTTATGTGTAGTATCTTTTGACTATGTCTGCGTTCAAGGATGCGGCAGGACGTCACCATTCATGGTGGTCAAGATCATTTCCCCACCAGAGAAAATGTTTTTTATTACAAATGGTCCTTCATAGGTAGGAGTCCACTTGCCCCTAGGATCACCTTGTGGCAGGATGATACGTTTGATCACTAGGTCTCCAACTTGATACACTTGGCGCCTGACTTTCTTGTTGAAAGCCTTGATCATCCATTTTTGATACATTTTACCATGGAAAACAGCAGTAAGTCTCTTCTCATCAATCAAATTCAGTTGATCAAGTCGAGTCTGGATCCAGCCGTCTTCGTTCAGCCCTGCATCCTTCATAATCCTCAGAGAGGGGATCTGAACCTCGATAGGCAAGACAACCTCCATTCCGTAAACCAAAGAATAGGGTGTTGCCCCGATTGATGTGCGAGCTATGGTACGATACCCATGGAGAGAGAATGGTAACATCTCATGCCAGTCTTTGTATGTGACTGCCATTTTCTATATGATCTTTTTAATGTTTTTATTTGCGGCTTCTACAACACCATTCATCTTTGGCCTATAGGGAGAAGAATTGTGATGCTGAATCTTGAATTGCTCGCACAATGCGGTGATCATAGTGTTGTTGAGATTTGTACCATTGTCAGTGACGATCCTTTCTGGGATACCGTACCGGAAAATGAGATTTTGCTTGATGAAACGGGCAACAACATTCTTGGTAACGGAATTGAAGGAGGCTGCTTCAACCCATTTTGTAAAATAGTCAATGGCCACTAGGATGAAGTGGTGTCCATTGGAGGCTGTCGGCTTGATTTCCCCAATCATATCAATCCCCCACATAGCAAAGGGCCAAGGAGCCGTCAAGACATTCAGAGGAACTGGAGGTACATGTACTTTGTCAGTATAAATTTGGCACTTATGGCAGGTTCGAGAGTGTTGATAACAATCTTCTTCCATGGTAGACCAGTAATACCCTGCACGTATGATTTTCTTTGCCATCGTATGTCCATTGGAATGGGTGCCAAAAGTGCCTTCGTGCAATTCAGCCATGGTCCTTTCAGCTTCAACCTTATCTGCGCATCGAAGCAACACAGAGTCATGATTGTGTTTGTACAGGATGCCATTACTAAGGAAGAACTTAGCAGAGAATCTCCTTAAGAACTTTTTATCATTGATTGAAGCCCATTCTGGGTATTCTTGAGTCTCGAGATGCTTCTTGACTTCGTGAAACCAAGGCTGTTCCACTATCTCTTCAATATTAATCTCGTGATAGTGTGTTGGTTTCTCCCTTTGTTCGATGGTGATCTAGGGAGCCTCGTTGTCCCAATTAAGTTTAAACATAGATGACATTATGGCTAGAGCGTCTGCTAGCTGATTTTCTTCTCGCGGGAAATGCTCGAAGGTAATCTTCTCAAAATGTGGTAGCAATGTCAAAACATGTTCTTTATAAGGGATAAGGTTTGGGTGTTTGGTGTCTCATTCCCCTTTGATTTGGATGATAACCAAAGCTGAGTCTCTGAATACATCCAAGGAATTTGATCCCCAAGTCTATGGCAGCTTTGAGATCGAAGATGCACGCCTCGTATTCCGCCATGTTGTTTTTACAATTGAAGAAAAGTATGGTAGTAAAGGGAGTATGACACCCTTCCGGAGATATGAGTACCTCACTAATACCATTGCCGAGTGCATTGGAAGCTCCATTAAAGAACAGGGTCCATCGGGATCCTTTTTCAAGTCCGTCATATGGCCTGAATTCTTCACAGTTGTCTAATTCCATGATGTCTTCATCCTGGAATTCAAACTTCATGGACTGGTAGTCTTCCACAGCTTGGTGAGCAAGGTGATCGGCTAATACACTGCCCTTTATTGCTTTCTGGGTAGTATATTGTATGTCATATTCTGTCAGGATCATCTGCCATCTCGCTATTCTTATAGAAAGAGCAGGCTTCTCAAAGATGTACTTTATCGGATCCATTTTAGATATCAACAAGGTAGTATGAGTCAGCATATACTGTCTTAGCCGGCAAGCAACCCATGCCAGAGCGCAACAAGTTTTCTAGAGTAGTGAATATCTGGTTTCACAGTCGGTAAACTTTTTGCTCAGGTAATAAATAGCATGCTCTTTTCGGCCAGACTCGTCATGCTGCCCCAATACACACCCCATTGAATTTTCTAAAACAGTTAGATACATGATCAACGGTCCTCCCTCGACTGGTGGTGTTGTACCCCAAAATTTGCCCTCCCATATTTCTTAAAACATTTCAAGAAAAATTCACAAGTCCAACCCGGCGCGTCATATTCAGGTGTTCTTTCGCCAAGATATCTATGATAACGTATTCTTAAATTCAGGTTCGGCTCAAGAGTCAATTCTTTAAAGAAGGTATCCGAATGTGTGAGTTTTCTCGAAGAAATATGGTGAAAAAGTGTGCTGAAGTGCAGTTTTTACGCGCTAAAAAATTCATAACTTGAAGATCGTGGCTCGTTTTGAACCCGTTCCGGTGGCTAAAATTCCATCTTGACATTATCTATGTTTTCATCTCTCACGGCTGGAAGCCAATTTCGATCAGAAGGTCTTCAAAAATGTGGATTTATCAAGTATTTTCGTACAGAAAATTTGTGACAAAAGTTTATTTGCGTCATGTTCAGAAAATCATAACTTGGACGATTTTCATCATATCGAGCTGGTTCTGGCGCCAAATGTCAAAAGCCAAAAGTCAAATGGCCAAAACAGAATAGCTTACACATGACACCAATACATGGCGAGACAAACATCCTGAGAAGGTTAAGGAACGTGGAGGCTAGAATTCAAATGGCCAAAAGCCAAAACACAAATGGCCAAAAGCCAAAAGCCAAATGACCAAAACAAAACAGTTTACACATGCCACCAACAACTATTTCACCCCTCCAATCAGGCCCGTATACTCATAAACTCTCTCTCTATTTTTATTATTTTCCTTTAATTAATTAATCGTTATTCTTTTTATTAATCACTAACCAATTAACATTTTTTCCTAATAAAATCAAAAACACAAAAAATATTTTATTTATTAAAATTAATTTCATCACTTTTATTTTTGTAAATAAATTAATTTAATCAATTTAGCTTTAATTAGATTTAACTTTTAATATTTTTTGCAATATTTAAAATCAATTTAGAATATTAGGTTTTTATTAGCATTAATTCAATTTATTTTATTTCTTTAAAAACTCAAAAATCCAAAAATATTTTCATTATTTAATTTAATTTAATTGTTCATTTAATTTAATTCCATTTAATTCAAAAATAAACAAAAATCCTTTCTTTAATAAAAAATGGTCAAAACCCAAAAAACTCGCATCCGATTTAATTTCCCGCACGCGATCCATTTTATCATATTATTGTATCTGTTTCCCGGAATGTAATAGCTTTTAATTAGGACTTTAATTATTTATCGCTTTTATTATCTTTCCGCATTTACTTTTCAAGGGTTTGTTTTTGGCGATGTAAATACCCGACGCCTTGTAATAGTTTAGTTTTATTTTCAGCAACCATTAACTGCTAGATGTATACTAACTAGGCTATGCATGACAAGACTTCTCTTAAATTAAAATCAATCGTAGCTCACAATAACATGTACAAAGATAACATAAACTGAAACCTGACACACTTGCACATGCCACTCCTAGGGTACGCCTCACTTGGTTGCCTCGAAGTGGTCATTGAGTATAGGGTGTTTTAGTGGTCGCCCTCCTGTCTAAAGATCAAAAGTTGCCTCGAAACGGTTGCCTCGATAAAAAAGGATCTAAGACATTAGGGTTACCACTAAGGCATCCTAACATTGCTTTAGTGACCACATGTCCCTATAATCGAATTGACCCGAATACTCCAACGACGGTGCTACCTACTTCTCAATAGTGGGATAGTACTGTCTAAAGGACATTTACACAACTTAATTTCTTTTGAGTAGGTAGAGGTTCTCATGTACTTGCTCTTTCAAAACAAAAATACTTTTCGCACTTACACTTTTCCAAATCAAAGTTTTCAAACAAACACTTCATACACTCTTGAGGACAGATACAAGAGTTAAATCGAAGTTTTCAAACAAAACTTTTTTCAAAACCCACAAACACAAGAAAAGGAAAACCTTTTGAAAACATAGTGAGCAAGTACCTAAGAGCCCGTGGATAACCACAGATAGAAAGGGTGCTAACACCTTCCCTTTCTATAATCTACCTCCCGAACCCGAGAAACATCTCGAAAAGGAATTTTGCTGTGCTTTTGTCCTTTCCTTGTTGGAGAAAATAAAAGACGGTGGCGACTCTTGCTTACCGCGACATTTCGCGAACCACCATACCAAAACAGTCAGTTCTATTTCCACCGATCACAGGTGGCATCAACACAGGAGGCTCTTGTAAGTATTCTTTGATTTTTTCAAAAGAAATTTGGCATTCATCATTCCATTTGACTACTTGATATTTCTTCAACAGTTTAAAGATTGGCTCATAAGTAGCTGTCAGGTGAGAAATGAATATGGAGATATAGTTCAAACGTCCCAAGAATCCTCTGACTTCCTTTTCAGTGCGAGGAGCAGGCATCTCTTGTATTGCTTTAACTTTGGCAGGATCGAACTTGATGCCTTTGTTGCTGACGATAAAGCCTAGGAGTTTACCAGACCGTACCCCGAATGTGCACTTGTTTGGATTCAACCTCAGCTTGTATTTCTTCAATCTCTCAAAAAAATTTTGTAAGTGATCAAAATGCTCCTCTTCTGTTTGAGATCTGGATATCATATCATCCACGTAGACCTCTATTTCGTGATGTATCATGTCGTGAAATAGAGCTACCATGGCACGCTGATAGGTTGCCCCAGCTTTCTTCAGTCTGAATGGAATTACCTTGTAGCAGAATGTGCCCCACTGTGTGACAAATGTTGTTTTCTCCATGTCTTCAGGCACCATTTTGATTTGGTTGTAACCTGAGAATCTGTCCATGAAGGAAAACACTTTACGTTGCGTCGTATTGTCAACTAGGATATCAATGTGGGGAAGTGGAAAATCATCCTTAGGGATCGCCCTATTAAAATCTCTGTAGTCCACACACATTCGTACTTTGCCGTCTTTTTTGGGCACTAGGACAACATTGGCAACCCATTAAGGGTAAGAGGTGACACCCAATAATCTAGCGTTGAATTTCTTCATGACCTCTTCTTTAATCTTTTCTGACATATCCGGCCTCATTCGATGAACTTTTTGCTTTACTGGCGGACAATCCTCTCTTGTAGGCAGACAATGTACCACAATATCTTCATCAAGTCCTAGCATGTCTTCATACGACCAGGCAAAGACTTCGACATAATCATGCAACAACTGAATCAGACGTTTCTTGACACTGGGTTCCAGATTGGCACCCACTTTGACCTCTTTTTTCCCTCTTAAGTACCTAGGTTGTTTGTATCCACAGGTTCCTCGTGAGGCTGAATGGTTCTTTCTTCTTGTTGTAGCAGTCTGGCAAGTACCCCTGGTACTTCATAATCTTCCTCACCTTCGTCTTCGGCTTGGTAGATTAGATTCTCATAGTCACGGAAGGCCATAGCAGTATCGTTACCCATGGGATCCATAATGGATGTGTACCTGCGTTGTGAGTGTGGGTGTGTGTAAGAGTATAGCTATCTTTGAAAGAGACTAAAAATGTAAAAGAAAAAAAAACAATGAGCATAAAAGTTTGTATGAGAAAACGTCCATGATTCATTGATGTCATATGAAAATGAGATAATAACCCTTACAAATGGACCATTGTGCCTCGGGTAAGACACAAGGTTTTAAGAGTGCGAATTGTTTTAAATATTATATATCCAACAAAATGTAAAGATAAATTACTGAGCGATGAAAGTGATTGGGACGAAGTCTCAAGCCTCCCAATTGTTGATCCCTCCATTGACAGTCGGGAAGATCCATTCCTCTAAGTCACATCTATCTTCATCATCTTCTACGGTGTTGATCTCACGGTTGCTGATATTCAAGGGTGGCCCTCCAGCACGAGCATGGCGTACAACTTTCTGAGCATTTAAAGTGAAACATAGGCCAAACTTGTCAGACTTATATGGGATATCTGGGAGTTGTCCCCAGATAGTGCATCCACCTTCTTCCACCACTGCTTTAGCATCCTTCAGTGACAACATCCAGAGTGGAGGCCTTGTAATCTTGGGAACAACCTTGGTCACTGCCACCTCTTGGGGGACCTCTTCAAAGTGTTGAAATGGAGTTTCAATGAATTCGCCGTCCAATTCCACATATCCAAAGGAATTGATATGGCTGATCATGTATTCTTCCTCTCCATGTACGGTGATAATCTTCCCTTGAACTGGATACTTCAACATTTGGTGCAACGTAGAAGTAACAGCGCCATCATTATGAATCCATGGTCGGCCTAGCAAGCAGGAGTATGAAGGGCGGATGTCCATTACATAAAAGGTTGAATTGAAAGTTTGGGTTCCAACCTTTATGGGAATGTCCACCTCCCCATGTACCATCCTCTTTGAACCATCGAAAGCCCTTACCACTATGTTGCTTGGCTTCAAAGTCAACCCCTCACATTCAAGTCTATCAAGAGCTTTTTTGGGTAACACATTTAAAGATGAGCCTGTGTCCACCAAAACATGGGTCAGAGTTATGCCTCTACATTCCACTGAGACATGTAATGCCTCATTATGCTTTCTTCCCCTCGATGTCAGATAAGTATCTGAAAAACCTAAACCATTATCCACAGTTAGGCTGGCCACGCAGCCTTGAAATTAATCAGCAGATGTCTCCTGAGGTGCATGGGTGGTTTTTAATAATTTCACCAAGGCTTTTGCATGTGTCTCAGAACATAGTAGTAATGCTAGCATGGAGATCTTAGAGGGAGTTTGCCCCAGTTGTTCAACTACATCGTAGTCGCTTCTCTTTATAATTTTTAAGATCTCCTCCATTTCCTTCTTGGAGGTCTCAGGGATAGTCAATGCTTAAGCCTTTGTCCGGACAGGCTCAACCATAACACCTTTTCCTCGAGCCTTGGTTAACTCGGCAGCAGGAGTGTCAGTAAGAATGATTATAGGGGTTGTAACAGCTTTGTCAATTGGAGTACTTACAGAGATGATTATGGGTGTAGAAGTAACCTTTGGAGTAGCCATAGGGATAATTACGGGTCCAAAAACTGCTTTTGAGGGAGCAATTTCTGGAGAAAAGATCCTACCACTTCGAGTAATTTTGCTAGTTCCGGCAATATTACTGACGTCAGAGTCTTCTTTCTCGGAATTTATCTCTTCGGCAGCCGTCCAGTCTTGCTTGATACCATGGTAGTAAATTTCCCTCTGTAATTCCACGACACGGTTTTGTCTGATTCATACGGGACTGGCCCAGGCATTGTGATTATTAAAGGAGCTGCTTTCGGAACTGATGTAATTCTAACGGGTCTTTTGGTGGAGACCCTGGAAGAATTGGCGGAAATGGTAATGATAGAAACATCTTCAACAGGAATAGGTGAAACAAGAGTCTTTTCAAACAAAATCTCTTTATTATCTATCAGGCACTGAATGCCTGCCTTCAACAAAGGACAGCCAGTTGGTGAGGATAAGCAGAGATGGCAAACTTTATTACATCTCAGGAACACACCTGCTTTCAACAAGTTTATCTTAATAGTCGAAAGTGGGGTCATGAGTTCATCAACTGAGGTAACGAACAAATCTTCTTCAATGGCATTAGTATTATGGCCATGTCTGGGCGTGGGAGAAGAAATGACATTTGGCTTCTCGGGCGCATCAAACTCAATTTATTTTGCTTCAATGAGGTCTTGTATTTTGTTCTTCAAGGCCCAACAGTTATTAGTATCGTGACCAGGACTTTCAGAGTGATATGCACAACAGGCATTGGGATGATAATGAGGGGATGTTGTATTGGGGTTTTTCGGAGCTTCTTTCAAAGTCACCAAGTTGGATCTTAGTAGATGAGGTAATACTTGAGACGGAGTCATGTTAATTCTGGTGAACTGCCTGACTGGCCTTTCCACCCTTGGTTGATTATTTCTTTTTTGATCAGACGTAGGCTTAGGAATCATAACAGCCCCCACCATTGCTCGACGTTCGGCCCTATCTTGGTTCCTTTGGGATATACAGCAACTACCTCTTTCTTCCTGATGAAAGGCTTCCTTACAGCTGTAGAAGAAGATGTGTCTTTCTAAATCTTTCCATTCTTTATACCGGCTTCTATCCTCTCTCCGGTAAATATTAGTTTAGTAAAGCCTGCAGATGAACTTTCGGTTAAATGATTGAAGAAGGGACCAGACAAGGTGCCCAAGAACATGTCTACCAATTCTCTCTCAGATAGAGGGGGTTGAACTCTTCCATCCAAATCTCTCCATTTTTGTGCATAGTCCTTGAAACCTTCATTGGACACCATGTCCATACTCTGGATTTGAGTACGGGTAGGCGCCAAATCAGCATTCTACTGGTATTGCTTGTAGAATGCTGCAGCAAGATCTTACCAATTATGAACATTAGCCCCTTCTAGTTGGTAGAACCAGTCAAGTTGGGTACCAGACAGACTGTCTTGGAATAAATGTACCCATATGTCTTTATCAGCGGTATGGGGTTGAATTTTCCTCACATATGATCAGAGATGCATCTTAGGGCATGAAACTCCATCATATTCAGCGAATACAGGTGCTTTAAATTTCGGAGGAATCACAATTCCCGACACCAAACCCAATTCCTCAAAGTCCAAGCCTGGTACCTTTTGGATTTCCATCGCGCTCAATCGCTCTTCGAGATGTTTATACTTATCATCAGCTGGAGGGTATTGTTCCTCAGAGTAGTCATCTTCTTCTTCCTCCTCTTCCGATTCTGACGGGATAACTGTTGCCTTGCCTTTCCCTTCTCCTTCACCGGATGTTGTTGCAAAGTCCAAAGTCCTTCTTGTCTTCCCATGAAATTTTCTTCCCATGTTTAAGACTCCAGTTACCTTCTCTGTTTTCTTTTTCCTCTCTTCAACCAGTAAAGTCTTCAACTCTTCTTGCCCCTTGGCTAGGGTCATGAGAAACTGTTGAAACTACATATTCTGAGCTTGAAGATCTTTCACTGTTTGCTCGAGATCCATCTTACTGAAATAAACAGTAGAGAGATGAGGAGACTTATTGCAAAAGACCTGTCTATGTTATGATGAATGGTATATGCATATGCAATGTTTTCAAGGATTTCAAAGATTCAGATTTTTTTTAGAAAAAAAAGAAACACACGTTATATTAATGAGATAAAGTTTGAGTACATCAATTCCCCTTGGGCAACATAATACAAAACTCTAAGATAGAAAACTAGTGTGCATCCTTTTTGGTGCAATGTAGGCATTCAGAGTCTACTCCTCATGAAGTAGCCTAGTGAGTTCTAAAACCTTCTTCTCGCTTGCGTAAAATTGGGCTTCGAAAGTATCTCGCTCCCCTTTGAGTTGTATCCAATCCCTTTGTAAGTCTTCAAGAGATGTGGGCATGTCAGGATGTAGGATAGTGTATGGAACGTCTCCCTCCATGACAAGCTAAATGATTACCAGGAGAATGGAGGGGTAAGGCATCATAAGACTCTGAGCACGAGTTCGTACCCATTTGAGGTAAGTCTCAATAGGGATGGAATTCTTGTGTCCCAAAGTCTTGCTATCCACCTTGTTTAGCATCCTTCAAGCTCGGATAAATCTCTGGTAAAGACCTTGATCGTCGTTGTCGTAGTCGAATACCAAACCTTGAATCAACATCTCATGCGGGCCATCCCTTCGGGCATAACCAAACTGCCTTAAGGCTAAGCATGGGTTGTAGGTGATACCTCCCCTAATGCCAAGTAAAGGTACATTAGGGAATTCTCCATAACGGTCGACAATGATAACATTCTCTTTGGATCGAGATCACTAACGAATGTCTGAATGTTTGAGTGTCATCAACCTTTGTGACCACCTTGAACCTTGCTCATTCTTTAATACAGACTGGGGAAGATGAGAAATAAACCATATTGCCAAGAGAGGAGTGCAACACATAAGAACACCTCTTTTCCTCATTGTGCGAGTGTGAAAAGAGTGTAGGATATCCCCTAGCAATGTAGGCACCAAGTTGCAGGATATGAAGATTTTGATGGCGTTGATATCTATGAGTTGGTCAGGATTTGGAAACAAGACCATCCCATAGATGAGGAGAGCCATAATTTCCTCAAAGGCTTGCAAGTCCAAGGAATTCCAACAACTTTGGGATTTCTAAAACAGGAACTTTGCCAGAAAACCTTTGACACCACTCCTTGTTTCCCAATGAGTTGTGATATCAGATGAGTGCAAGTGTAGAGCTTGAGCAATCTCTTATGGCTTTGGATCTCTTTCCGTATCGTTGAAAGGTAGTTGATTGAGAATGATAATCCTCAAGAGTTTGGAAAATTCTTCCAAAGTAGGCACAAGTTGATAGTCGGGAAATGTGAAGCAATGGTGCAAAGGATCAAAGAACTGAAAGAGCACCTTCATCATGTCCTCATCTGTGTTGAAGATCACCAAGTTGAGTAGACGACCATGTCTCTCGGTGATAGGAGAGTTTTCACGAATCCTTAAAGCTAGCTCCTTAAGTTGTGGAGGGATTCTCACAAGGTTGACTTGAATAGTTTTCCTGCGAAGTGAATCCATATCCTACAAAACAAGAATAAAGATGAATCCCAAAATCCTTGAAATGGTTAGTGGATGTATATGATGTTCATGATGTTATGTACAAGTATGCATATACAAGCAAAGAAAACAAGTCCTTAGTTTAGGCTTGCATGGAGTTTTATAGGTAAGTACCCTCTTGAAGTTTAGTTGGCTTAAACCTGTCCTAGTAATAGTAACCGGGTTCTAAGGAGCTCAATATCACTGGATTGTTTCCTTGGTCATTGTTTCAGCTCAAACCTCTTTAATGGCGACCTAAATATCCCAAGAAACCAAACCTCAATGAGTGTAGTATCGAGTATCTACCAACTTCAGACTGCACCAAAGCCGGTCATCTCACTACATCCTAAAGGCCAAGTTGGTCAAGTAAAGGTTCTAGAAGTTCATTAGTGCTTCATGACATCACTCAGCAGCCCTGTATTCTCTTTGATTAACTCAAAGACTACCGGCACCCACAAATATGTCGCACTAACATAGCTATTGCTTAGACCATGTCGGTATACCCCGCATAGTTTCCACAATGTATTGCTACTTAGCTATAATGTATCCCAAATTTGAGTAGAGGATTCAAACCCAAACAAAGAACCATAATGTAAAGCATACAAGTCAAACAATGTAAGCAAGTAAATGTGATCTAAACCCTAAGGTAACCCCACTTTTAGAATTATCCCCAGCAGATTCGCCAGTTCTGTGATACGGTGGGAGAGCTGACTTGAGGGTTTTGCGTTTGATCGCAAATGTTGCAATTAGCAAGAGTCGCCACCGACTTTTCTTTTATCCAAAAGGAAAGGTGGAAAAGCACATGAAAGACCTTTGAGATTGTTCTTGAGTTCGGGGGGTAGATTTTGAAAAGGGAAGGTATTAGCACCTTTTTCATCCATGGTTTTCCAAGGGCTCTTAGTTACTTGCTAGATCACTTGCTTTTGTTTGAAATCGTGCTTTGTGTGGTTTTGAAAGTATTTTGTAAAAGAGGCCATTGTTTAGGTAATCTTTGTAATGATTCTCGTTCGTAAGAATGTATACAAAGATGTTGATCTTTTTGAAAATGTTTTCAATGTTTGTAAGGTGTTTGGAAATGTGTAGGTGTTTGTTTTAAAAATAGCAAGGATATTTGTTTTGAAATAGAGCAAGTAACTAAAAGTAATTTACCTACTCAAATGTCTTTTTTGTTCATTTTCTTTTCCTTTGACATTGTTGTCTTACCATTGATTTGGTAAGCAACCCTATCTTTGGATGTAAACGAGACGGGCGTGGGTCATCGTATAACCATGATTAGCAATTTTGCAAGGTATCTTAGCATTTTTGAGGGACTAAGATCATTTTTTAAGGCAACTTTGAATAGCGTCATCGAGGGACTATGATCTTGTACTTGTTTGTTTTTGCTAAGACACCTTACATGCGTAATATGACCATTTTGTATAAGTAAACCAAGTGGAGTAACCCTAAGGGTGTTTTGTGTGCAAGTGTATCATTTTCATGCTTGATTTTGTCTTGAATTAGGGTTTTCTATTTGATTGATTTTATCTTGCCATACAAACCCTAATTACTAGCATGTTATGTAAAAGCGATAAATTGTGAAATTTAAAGTTACTACGCTATTACAATATTTGTGGGATTGCAATAATATAAACCTAATTAATCTATTACAACCAAATTGAATATGTACAAATATTGGAATAAATAATATACAAGATGAGTTAAATATGTAAAGATGTGTAAATGCAAAGAAGATTTTTGTTTGGTTTTTATGTGAAAAAAGTTTTAACCTAAACCTAATAAATAAATCAAGATTAACTTAAATCAATTAAGAAAAGAAATTATTTTTTTAGAAAAGATTTTTGAATAAACCCTAATTCTATTTGATTAAAAGAAAATAAATTTCTTTAAGAAAAAGTAATTATTTTTTTTTTGTATTTTTTTATCTTGAAACTAATATATGGCATTATGAGATATTTTGGTCTGTTTTATACTAAAATAATATGTTTAATGGGTGTGAAGAAAAATAAATATTTAAATAGTTCTAATTTTAATTTACAAATTTAATTAATAAAAATGGATAATATATAACTAAATAAAAATATTTTTTGAGAGAAAAATAAAATAAAAAAAGCTAAAATATAAATCTATCATTTTTATATTTTTTATAATTTTTAATATTAAGAAAAATATATTTAATAAAATAAAATGAAAGTAAAATAAATAAATAAGATTATGTTGGGCCAAGCGTGCTAAGGCTCGAACCCGTGACTATAGCATTTACGCGCGCTGCCTTACCACTGAGGTGGCTGTACATCCGTTTATATAAACATAATCATAAATATATATTAGAAAATGCCCCCTGAAGGCAACTTCATCTTCAACCTTGAGCCATGGCCGAATCACCTGTATCTTCTTCATTTCTCCATAAAAATGGAAAGTTCAAACATGAAAGTTATGGTGTTTCTTCCCACGAGTTCAACCATATAATTTATGTAAACTAAAAGTCAAAGATCAAAGCTAATTTTACTTGCCGTAATTTGAAACCTAATTTTTATAGAAATTTCAAATCCAAAATTCTCTATACACAGTTAATATAAATGAAAACTATGAACATTGTTAGCTTTAGGGCAAGGATATCTACATTTTGCTTTCACAAATCAGGACCAAATGATGCTTGTATGAAGATATAGAAGTTTGAGTTTTTACCTCTTTCAGCTGGGATCATGAATGGAGTTTGAGCAAGTTTTGAGAAGGCCTGAGGATCTATTTAGCTTACCTGGACATCTCAGAGTGTATTCCAAATCCTTACTTTGTCTTGAAAGTCCTTGAATCACCCTACTCTAGTCAACTTGCAAGCTTGATATTTGAAAATGGTGGATGATGGAGGAGGAGTTACAGTGAGGGATCAAGGGTCTGGATCACTTAGATATGAGGTATATTAAGTGTTTAGGTGGTTAAAACTTAAAACGCACGAGTGATTTTTGAGATGGCTGTGTAGGGTTCAAAAATGTCAAGCTAAGGCAGATTCTGAGTTGCAGATTGTTTTTGAGTGTTTTGGAGTCTTAGCCTTCTTTTTTCATGTTGCAATACACTTGTGTATATGTATGGAAAAGGTTAAAGATCAACTCCACTCAAGGTTTCAGAGTTATAGCCTTTTGGTCTATAACTTGCTTTTGAAGAAAAGTGAGGAGACAAGTCTCTAAGTGTTGTACAAGCATGGTCTGGTTTGGCAGAGGCCTTAGACAAGTTGCTTTTGGTTTTGACTTTGCTTGTGTGCAGATAAAACAATTGAGAGGCTCAAGAAGTTGACAACGGAAAAAGTAGTGCTTTATCAAAATGGAAATGGCAACTTTGTGCCAAAAATGGAATTGTTCTTGTACAATGCATTCAATGCTTGGCTTAAAGCTTCCAACATCTGTGAAAACATTTAATTATGGAGTGAAAAACAAGTTTGTGGTCTGAAAAGCAAAGATTATGCAACCTAGGCTTGGATTTGAATTTTTGTTCATCATGAAATGGCTTGAAATCAAAGTGATAAATCACCAACTTCATCTCTTCGATTCTCCCTACTCAAGATCGATCTGAAGGAGTTCTTGGACATTTTGGAAATCTTGCAATGTTCTATACAACCCATCTTTGAATTTATTTTGAAAATACCCTTTGGAACTATTTTAAAAGTTGCCATGAAGTTCGGTCAAAAATATGCCTAACTAGGGCAAAATTTCACTAAGTTATTTTAGTTCATGAGCATGTATTCACAAAATTATATCTTGAGATCCAAGAATTTTTAAGATAAATTTTGTGAAGCAAAAT
Source organism: Vicia faba (assembly GCA_948472305.1). Lineage (NCBI taxonomy): Eukaryota > Viridiplantae > Streptophyta > Magnoliopsida > Fabales > Fabaceae > Vicia > Vicia faba. Next base: position 1,642,072,694 of record OX451737.1, on the reverse strand, counting down.
TGTAGATTTCATGGAGATCTACAATTTCCACATTGGAAGCTTCCCTTGAATCATCTTACTTCATGGTGAAAATTTGGCTCAAAGTTGAGAAAAAATAAGAAATTTTCTATACTTAGAAAAATTTCTAAGTTAAGAAATTTCATCTTTTCAAAACAAAATCTTAAATCCTTGATTTCTTGATGAACAAGTTTCACATTTTGACATGTTTTGATGAATTATGATCCTTGGCACTTGATTTTGACCAAAAAAGTCAAAGTTTGACTTTTCAATGTACAATTGACTTTTGATCAGTTGATTGAGAAATTCATCTGTCAATCCAATGGATTTGTAATGTTTTGAATCATGTTATTAGGTCAAGATGATGCAATTGAAATGTTGAAATAATACTTCAAACCAATTGATCATTTTCTAGGTCAAAAATCAGAAATTGCCTTTTCTCAGTCAAAACCCTAATTTTGATCATTTTGCCCTTTTGATGATTTGATCAAATTTCTTGAGTAATTGTGGTCCAAACTTGATAAAATGATACATATGATTATAAGATGTTGATAGGATAAAAAATTATGAAGTTTGACTGTAAATTGGCCATGGTTGACTTTTTCCCCAATATAGTTGATTTTTAGGTCAATTGTTCAATTGACTGATCAAAAGTGTGATTCAAAGCTTTAAACTTGACATGAGTAATCTTAGGGGTCCATAATGATCCTTGAAAGTCATATGAATCATTGATAGTCCAAAAATCCTTGTGCAAACTCAAACCCTAATTTTGGTCATCAGTGCATGAGGAGATGTCTTGAGCTGGTCAAACCCTAATCCAGTCTTGAGTCAAAGAGATCTTGTGAGGAAATTCTTGATAAGTGAGAGGGAAAATTTTGGGGTACAACAACTATTTGCATTTTGTATTCGTAAATGTTGTGGTAAGCAAGATTCACCACTAACTTTTATTTCATCCAACAAAGGAAAGGGAAAAGAACAGGAAAAACCTTTTTTCGAGAGTTTTTGAGTACGAGGGGTAGATTATAGAAAGGGAAGGTGTTAGCACCCTTTCTATCTGTGGTTTTCCATGGGCTCTTAGGTACTTGCTCATTTTTTAAATTGCTTGTGTGTGTTTTGCAAAAAGTTTTGTTTAACTTCGAGATAACTCTTGTATCGGTCCTCAAGAGCGTGACCAAGTGGTTTTTGAAACTGTTTTGAAAGTGTTTATGGGAAAGAGTTTATTTGAGAAAGTAATTAAGATGTTCTACCTACTCGAAAAAAGATTGTTCGTTCTCTTTTCCTTTAGACAATGCTATCCTACTATTAAGGAGTAGGTAGCCCTATCATTGGAGTTTTAAGGGACATTCGAAGGGGCGAAATGGTCACTAAAGGCAACAAGTAAGGATACCTTAGCATTTAGAAGGGACTATCGTCATAAGATCATTTCTCGTAGGAAACTCAAGGGACAATGAGGGACTATGATCTTTAAAACGACTTTGAACTGCGGGTCATTTCTAAGGTATCCCTACGTTCGAGGGACACGACCATTATTTTCGAGGCAACCAAGTGAGGCAAAACCCTAGGAGTGAGCATGTGCAAGTGTTTGATTTCAGTTAATGGTATCTTTGCATAATTAGGGTTATCTACCATTTTAAATTGTTATCTCTTTCCATACAAGCCTATCATCCATACATCTAGGCAGTTTATAATTGCGGAAATTAAAGTGTGAGAAATTAAAACCCTAGCTATTACAAGGCCTTGGGGAGGGTGATTACATAATCAAAAATCGGGAAAATAATATATGCAAAATAGTAAACCTAATTAACTATTACAAACTCGGAGCAATTACATTAATAGAAAACATAATGGGAAAAGAATGTGCGCGACAAAATTAAATTCGGGGAATTAATGTCAAGTTTAGAAACAATTAATTGGTGAATAAAGAAAAGATATTTTTCGATTTTTTTGAGAAAAGTAATTAATCTTGCAAATTAACCTAATTTCTATTTAATTTTAATTATGGAAAAAAAGAATTTAAGTTAACCTAATTAAATTAATTAATTAATGCAATTAAATATTTTATGAAGAAAAAAAAGTAAACCTAATATTTTTTGTAATTTTCTGATTTTCTGATTTAATAATAAAAAATGATTTTTTGTGAAAATAATTAAAACAACAAATTAAAAAAAACAAATAAAGAAATTTAAAAAGAAAGAAAGTGGGCCTGATTGTGAGAAGCAATTTGGGAGGTGCATTGCCAAATTTTGTAAAGACCCAGGATGATGGCCCAAATGCCCATCGTGGGATTCCATGTTGCTATCTTTAAAGGGTGCACCATGTGGATGCAATCCGTATGCATTGGATCTGACTGGAGATAGATCTGATGGTGAGATCTGAGGACGTATGATGGACACTGGGTATTGAGGTACTCTGGATCTAGAATAAGGAATTCAGAAAATATAAAAGGTCTGGACTTGGGATCGAACCTTGCCATCTGTGCTGGATTTTAATTCATATTCATAATCAAATAAAAATAATATAAGGGAAAAACACGTGATGTACAGAAAAGCGTGCTAATATTTAAATGGTCCAATGGGACATTGCAGTGCAGTCTTCTTCTTCCTCAGCACCGTCGTATTAGGTAAAGGCTTTTACCTACAATTCAAGGCCTGTAACTAAAACCTGTTCATCTCAAAAAATCTCAAACAAACAAGATAAATGAAATCCAAGTATACCAATCAACCATGCTTGATCTCGTGAGCAAGATGATGCCCATATTTGGACCTAATTTTACCTGTATAATAAAGCCCTAAAATGCAAGCATAAACCCTAATAATGGAAATTGTCCATATATGCATCAAAACTTATAATTAATCATACCAATATGTTCCAAATGACAATATAAACATGAAGGTATGCTTAAAAATTGTTAACCATGCGCAAATAATCAAAATCGAGTTCAAGAAATATGGCAAACCGTGAGAGATGTGGAGGCTGATTCTGGGCGTATTAATGCGTGCAAATGGTTGGAAAAGCTTCTTTAGGTGTCCAGGAACGTGTTGCAATCCTTAAATCTCCTTGAGGATGGCTCTAATATGGAATTCGTCTTGAGACTTTTTGGCAACAAGTGGCAACTTATCTTGGCAGCTTCACGTGGTCAATCCTCTCTTTTGTGCTTGGGAATTGTTCTGTATATGTATTAGACTGAATTAGGTCAACAAAAAGCATTCATATCTTTGCAAATTATCAAGATTTGATTTGATTTCCTCTTTGCATTATTTTTTTCTAAATCAAACCAAATCATGCCATTCTCATCCCAATTAACCCTTTGCACAATTTGATTTTGTTTGACAGCATAATTGGATTGTGATTCTATTCAAAATCAGATCAAAAACAAATCTTTAGTATTTTATATCATTTATTTGATTTAATTTGATTATTAAATGATTAAAATCAAAATAAATTAAATAAATAAAGCCAATAATATATGAGAGAGCGTTTGGGTCGTTGACCATGTTAGAAGTAAGATGCAAGCATAAAAAGTTAGGCCCATTTGATAAAAAAAATGCAATTTTAGGTATTGTTGACTTTTGACAATTTTCCAAAAATGGCCAACTTTGACAATGCATATCTCCTTCAATTTTAACCCTAAGAGGGTGTTCTTGGACTTTTTAGAAAGCTTAGGATGTCCCCTAAATAACCTTTTTGGTTTCATCTCAATTGGATCCTCCATGTTCTTCTAAGAAGCTTTGACCTAAAAGGTGTTTTTGTTGACTTTTGAAAAGGACCCATAATGTATGAATTTATATCTTTTCATGAGTGCATTTCTTGAACTTGAGGGATGAAGACGGGTTGTAGGGAATTGGATTCTATTCAAAATGAGCCTTGGATTAGGAATTTATGATAAAGTATGAGAAAGTTATGCTTGGTCAAAGTTTGGTTGACTTTTCTTGAGAAACCCTAATTTAACAACTTTTGAGTTTTAATGAATTAAAAGCATTTCTTGGGGAATCATGATCAACCCTTAATAAAATGATGGGTATTACTTAAAAATGTTAATGTTGACCAAAAATCTTGAAGTTTGACTGTATGTGAGTCACAGTTGACTTTTGACCTATCATAGTTGATTTTCAGGCATTTGAGCAGTTGATTGAGCAAACTTCATGTGAAAGGCATGAAACTCGGCATGGATGATACTAAGAACATATTAGGACCATGGAAAATGTTTGTTACCTTTGGAGTTCACCCATCTTGATGAAAATGGAAACCCTAGTCTGAGGTTCATTGTCTTAGGAGAGCATTTGCCTGATCAATCCTTGGGCATCCTTGGGCAAGTTGAGGGTTTCAATGAACATATGTTGAGTAAAATGGGAGGGAAAATTTTGGGGTACAACAGCTGCCCCTGTTCAATCTTCGTAAACATGAGGATGTAGATTGGTTGGCCTGCCTTTCATGATCTGAAGGTAGAAGATGATTGAACACTAAAGTGCCCATAAATTTGCACTCACATGAAGTAACACTGATGGGTGATATCGAGAATGGGCTTACAAATTCCATTTAGAAGTCGACAGAGAATCGTCGGAGATGGGCTTGAAGATGCCATCTAGAAAAGATATTAGTTTCATAAGGGATTCCTTTGCGAGAATTCATGTACCTGTCGTTGAGAGGGGCTTTACCGGGGAATGTCGGTTTACATCCTGGGAGATAGAATATAGGAGTTTCAATTGTCCACTACTCTACTATGGCATTAACTCCTGACTGAGGAGGTGGGGAGTAAGCTGCATATCTGGTTAGGGTCCAGGCTGCACCGCGACTTACTGGGGAAATGTGAGATCGACCGTATCTGGTCGGGTCCAGGTCTTACAGTGTTGTAAACTATTGTCTGGAGATAAGGGAGAAGGAACCTGGATAGTAGGGTTGCTTCGAAATGAAAGCCTGGATAGTAGGGCTTATGAGAAGGAACCTGGGTCGTAGGGTTACTTCGAGATGAAAGCCTGGATAGTAGGGCTTATTAGAAGGAACCTGGGTCGTAGGGTTACTTCGAGATGAAAGCCTGGATAGTAGGGCTTATAGGAAGGAACCTGGATATTAGGGTTACTTCGAAATGAAAGCCTGGATAGAGGGCTTATAGGAAGGAACCTGGGTCGTAGGGTTACTTCTTGGGGAGTTTGGGTAAAACTGTATCTGAACCGAGAAGGAACCTAGGTAAGGTTGCTTCGTGAGGAGTCTAGGTAAAACTGCATTTGAACCGAGAAGGAACCTGGGTAAGGTTACTTCGTAAGGAGTTTAGGTAAAACTGCATCTGGACCGAGAAGAAACCTAGGTAAGGTTGCTTCGTGAGGAGTTTAGGTAAAACTGCATTTGAACCGAGAAGAAACCTAGGTAAGAATGCTTCGTGAGGAGTTTAGGTAAAACTGCATCTGAACCGAGAAGGAACCTAGGTAAGGTTTCTTCGTGAGGAGTTTAGGTAAAACTGCATCTGAACCGAGAAGGAACCTATGTAAGGTTGCTTCGTGAGGAGTTTAGGTAAAACTGCATCTGAACCGAGAAGGAACCTAGGTAAGGTTGCTTCGTGAGGAGTTTAGGTAAAACTTCATTTGAACCGAGAAGGAACCTAGGTAAGGTTGCTTCGTGAGGAGTTTAGGTAAAGTTCATGATCAAAAATTTAATCTAAGATCAGCCAGAAAATAATCACAAAATAATATTACATTTTAATATATACAAAAAGGTTTAAAAATAATGTTTAAAAATAGAAATAAAAGAGAAAAAATATCAACTATGTCCAAATTAATCAAGAAATAAAAAGTAAGACCATAGAAAAATCAGAAATGAACTAAAATAATTTTATAAATATTTTGGAAATTTTTTTAAAGTCAGAAACTATTTTTAAAATTAAAAGAAAGGGGTAAAATAAACCAAAAATGATAAAAATAGCAAAGTCAGAAACAAAAATAAAATAAGGTCACCAATATTTGTCACAATATCATTGGATCATTCCATAATTTTTTCAGAGTTTAAAAATGCATAAAAGTATTTTAAACATTTAAAACAAATTAAATAAAGTGTAAATTTATAAAAAAATACCAAAACACAAAATTAAATTGTGAAAAAATAAAAATCAGAAAGAGGATAATCAAAAATATTTTTCATGATTTTTTCAGATTTTTTGGACTTGAAATTAATTTTCTATGATTTTTTGAAGTTTAAAACAATTAAATACAAAAAATCAGAAAATAAAATAAAAGTAAAAAATATGTGGACCATTGGATGAGAGTCAAAACGCGTTAGTAATCAAATCCAAGGGATCTGGCGCGTGTGCATATCATGGCATTAGTGAATTAAGCACTGATTCAGAAATAAAATCAGAATTCAAAAATAACAAGTGGCGTGCCATCATTGGTTTGAAGATGACACGTTGGTCATCTTTAACCTCTAGCCAACGTGAATTGAAGGTCTCTCAAATTGTAAAATTAGAAGCTCAAACCTATGCCATTCGCTTCGTCTCTTCAAGACGAAGACAACCACACCCTCGCGCCAAATTTATATAAACTGTAGCTCAAGCAATTTGGAAAGATAGTTTTGAAAAGGGATTTGAAATTTCATGGTCAAAACATGTTTCCAGTAAGAAGTAAGTGTTGCGACTAGAACCAGGGCAATGAGAGCATCACAATGATATCAAAGTTTTGAAGAATTGATGAAGGAATCTACCTATTGAATTTGAGTTGCAGAGCTCTGAAACTGGACTTCTATGGAGCAATATAGGGCACGATTCTTGAATGTAATTATATGGTTAGCTTCAGGGAAGTTCAAGGAAGGTAAATTGATGAAAAAATTGGATTGAAAAAGGCTTGTATATGGATTACGAAGTTGCTGAATTCTGAGTTATGGAACAAGTTTGGCAGGGTGATTCTGGCTATCCAAGCTTGAGAAAACGAATGGGATAGTTCATGTATTTATATGAGAAGTAAATGGGGTCAAAAGGAAGAGTGAATGATGCATTTTTGAGGGAATTCGTGCAAACCTGATGCACGAGTGAAGTGTGATCTAATTTTAACATAAACCCATCCAATCCTTGCATTTTGAGGTGCTAAACAAATCTGGAACTTCACTAAACATGTTTAGAGGCAAAAACGCGTGGAAAACTTGTGATTAGAGGCCACATTATGGATTTCAAAATTTTGACTTGGTGAAAAATTCAGTTTCAAAGTGCCAACTTCTGACCAATGGCGTTTTCAGCTCAAGGGGTCTTAGGGCATGATTCTTGATGCTTCAGAAAGATGAGGTCACAAGCTTTGAAATGGAAAAATAATGGAATCAAATGGATGCTTGAGATGAAATTTGTGTTGAGTCAAAGTTGGAGAAAAAAAGTTTACTTTCCATACTTAGAAATATTTCAAATTCTTTTTCAAAAGTGACCTATAATGTCTTGCATCCAAACATAGCCTTCCACTTGGAATTTGCTCTTGAACAAAACAGATGGCATGAAGTAGATATCTTGAATGAAATTTTGGAACTTGAACCATTCAAAATCTCTAAAAATTGATAGAGTTATGAATTGTTGAAGTGGGCAAAAAATCATGAAATGACCTATAATCTTTTGTATCCTTAAGGAAATTTCCATTCATTTTCTCACTTTGCACATAACAGAAGGCATAAAGTTCACATCTTCAAGATCATTTTGGAAAAAGAATGGGATCAAGGTGATAAAAATTTACAAAGTTATGATCATTTGAAGTCACACATGAAAAATTGGGGATTCATCTAAAGGACTTGTAATCTTTCTTCTTCATCAAGTTTCTTCCACATGAAAACTCCTTGGAACTTTTGAAGTGATTTGTTGATAACCCTTTAAAGAGAAGGATGTATTTGGAATCACTCAAAAATACTAAAATATGAGCAAGATATACTACTTTGAAGTTCAAAACCCTAGCTCCTAGATTAAGGAACATGCTTTGAGGAACTTTGACAATTTTAAACAAACTTTTTGTACCAAAACAAATGCTTTGTAAATATAAGTTGTTGAGGATGATAATGAGAACTCATAGCAACCACAACCACTTCCATATCTTGATAATTGAGAGAAATATGCACTTGTGATCAATGGGAACAAGACCTTGTCCAAGCATGACAACTCCTTCAATCAACCCCTTGTACTTTTGAATCAATCTTGATAATTTTGAAATGTAGTGAAACAAAGTAACCTTGCCATGCAATCCCTTCCAAAACAGCTTCCATGGTAAGGTTTGAACTTCTCAAGCTTCATTGACTAGGTCATGGAAATAAACTCATGAACCCATGGATCAACTTGCCAAGCCCCATTGCCTTTATCTGCATTGTTGACAAGTAAGACAAACCAACATTGCATTTTATTAATTAAAAGGAAAGTCAAAATAAAAACATGAATGATTACACAAGAAAAACAAGTCAAGGTGCTTGGTGATTCCTCAAAGAGCAAAGCTAAAGATAGGAAGGAGAACCAAAATCCCTAATGTGATCTTGTTGTGATTGAATCAATATGGTATGGTGAAGGGATCTTAGGGGAAAAAATTGGGGTACAACAGCTTCCCTTATTTAAGTTTCTTCTATCCGGAGATACTAAGGTTAAAAATCTTTGTGTCGACACGATCGAAGATACTTAAATATAAAACAAACCCTATTTTTGGCCCTAAGATGCAATGCAATTCTTATGAATATGAGTGCACATGGACAAATCCAAAGGGACGCAAAACACCACTGGGGATGTAAAAAAAATAAAGAGACAAGAGAGCGACCCAACCAGGAAAATAAATTACTAATGGATCAAAATATCCGACTCAGAGAGGATGGTAAAAAGGGAAAAGGATACACCAACTTCTACTAGAGGTAAAGCTACCAACATTCACTGAAGGTAGAAAGAGGAAAGAAATAACAATACCGATGTTCACTGATGGTGAGCTACCAATGTTCATTGAAGGTAGAAGGAAAAGAAATATCATAGCATCACCGTTCAGTGACGATGAACTACCAATGTTCACTGAGGGTAGCAAAAAGATAACAAACACCAACTTTCACTGATGGTGATCTACCAACTTTCACTGAAGGTAGAAAGAGAATATATCACAGCATCACCGTTCACTGACGATGAACTACCAACGTTCATTGAGGTTAGCAAAAACATAACAAACACCAACTTTCACTGATGGTGATATACCAAATTTCACTAAAGGTAGAAAGAGAATATATCGTAGCACCGCCGTTCACTGAGGATGAACTACAAACATTCACTGAGGGTAGCAAAAAGATAACAAACACCAACTTTCACTGATGGTGATCTACCAACTTTCACTGAAGGTAGAGAGAAAATATATCATAGCACCACCATTCACTGACAATGAACTACCAACATTCACTAAGGGCAGCAAAAAGATAACAAACACCAACTTTCACTGATGGTGATCTACCAACTTTCAATGAAGGTAGAGTGAAAATATATCATAGCATCGTCGTTCACTGACGATGAACTACCAAAGTTCACTAAGGGTAGCCAAAAGATAACAAACACCAACTTTCACTGATGGTGATCTACCAACTTTCACTGAAGGTAGAGAGAAAATATATCATAGCACCGTCGTTCACTGACGATGAACTACCAACTTTCACTGAGGGTAGCAGAAAGATAACAAACACCAACTTTCACTGATGGTGATCTACCAACTTTCAGTGAAGTAAGAGAATATATCATAACATCGCCGTTGACTGACGATGAACTACCAACGTTCACTGAAGGTAGTGAAAAGATAACAAACTTCCCTAAAATTCTGGCATTTCACCTAGAAAGGGTCCCAACTTCTTCTTTAACCGATGCACTCTGCCTGGAAAGGGTAATATGTAAGTCGTATCAAATAAAGAGACTTCCACTTGCAAAGATTTCACAACGAGCTGATTCTGCGAATTTGAAAGTCTTTCCATCCACTGGCATAAACTGACGACTGACTATAAACTATCCACCCATAGAGGAGATAGCAAAAAAAAGTGACGTCGACTTTTACGGGGAAGCACAAGTTGCTCAAATAAAGAGACATGCTACTTGTTATCATGGAGGATTGTAAAAGGAAATGACTTTCTGGGGATAGGAATATGGATTCCTGGGGAAAGAAATATGACTTCCTGGGGAAAGAAATATGACTTCCTGGGGAAATGCCACGATATTCCTGCTGAGGAGATAAAGTCTTCTTATGCAAAATAAATGCACAAACCGAAACTCGAAGCTTTCAGAAATCCAAAGTAAATAATATTGTTGTGGAACCACATATTCAAACCAAAAATAAACTGGAATGAAATAGTCAACCAAAATACATCCTTTGAGAAATAAAATCAAGAGGAAAAACCAAATCCATCCAAATAAGGAGCTGTACAGGAAGGATAAAGCAAAAGTCTTCCACGAGGGACAACTCAGTGGGGAAATTGAAAGAATATACGCTTTCTACTTAGGGCCAACATGGAAGATAGGACAACGTAACTCTGCAAAACAGGGTGATATGTCAACAAAACATTAAAAAATGTCAACGAATAATGATTTGCCAATTTTAGCTATGCATGATGTATGTATGAATGTATGAGTGTTATCGTGTGTATGCTGACAAAACTGATACACAACCCTGGAAGTAACCAAGCAAAACCAACTCTGGCACAAATAACACTTGGCTAAACCACATCCAGGATGATCATTCCAAGAAAAAGTAAATGCCAACTGAGGAAACAAAACCTACTGCCTGCTTTAGCTTTACTGAGGAGAAACACAATCCGGAAGTAAACAAATCAAAATGATAAAATAGTACAGATACAGGGATATAATATCCTTCTCCAGGCTTCACCAGGGAAACAAATGTTTTCAAAAGTAACACTTCTACTGGGGATTGCAAAACCTGTCTCAAGTAAAGCAGATGGACACAAAATCATCAAAACATTCATTGGGGAATTCAGGCCTACTTCATTAGGGAGATTAACACCACACCCTCAAAGGGAAAACGATAATATGTTATTCACTAGCGAAACCAGGGACATGCGTTCTTCAAGAGTGATTATGGTACCAACTTCCCGGGAAAAAGAACTTCCATTAGACTGAACGAAAACTTCACCGGAGAAATCTTGGGTTGAAACTTCACATCATGAAAATTCAGAAAAGAGGAGAAATGAATCCAAACTTGACCGAGGATACTGGAGTCACGAACCCAATACGGCGAATCATCCTGAGTAAACCTTCCTGAGGGGAACAAAAACTTCTTAAAATAAACTAGAGTTTGTCCATTACTGGGATCACCATTTTTGTTGCCATTATTTCATCACAGATTCCAAGGTAAAAGTGAATTGTAAATTCTTTTTGAAAAATCGATTTTGTTATTTAATCTTTTTGCTTTGAAAGTTATTATAAATAATAAATGGAGTCTTTGCAAGCTAAATAAAATAAGAAATACAAAGAATTGGGTAAAAACTCAAATTTCATTAATAGAATGGTAGTCTGTGAATGGCGAGATTCCATGGATAATTACAAAGTTTGGAAAATTGTAATATATAATTGAAAAGATACATTGAGATACAATAACCACTATTCCCTCTAACAACTTTTGAAATCCTGAGCAATAACTTCTGTTGAAGTGTGATGAGAATCAGAGAATATTTTTGCTCCAAAGATCAAGTCTCGTCTGATGTAGTTACTTTCCAAGAAAGTCCCTAACTTTTTCCTAAGCTGCCCTTACGGGTTTTCAACTTAACGGGAAATTTATTCTATTTATGTCTCTAATTTTTTCCTAGACCGCCATTTCGGGTTTTCGGCCTACCGAGACGCTCTTTTTTGCCGAAGTCGCCCTTTTGGGTTTTCAACTTAGCAAGCTGTTCTTTTATTTCTTTAGGCGAAGTATTTCTTGACTGCATCATCATTCATGGGACGTGGGAACTCCTCGCCATCCATAGTTTCAAGAATTAATGCACCGCTAAAGAAGGCTTTCTTGACAACATATGAGCCTTCAAAGTTGGGAGTCCACTTGCCCCTAGAATCCGTTTTAAAAGACATGATCTTTCTGAGCACGATGTCGCCTTCTATGAATTCACGAGGTTTGACCTTCTTATAAAAAGCCTTCTCATCCTTTTCTGATATAACTGTCCATGACACAATGCTGTCATTCTCTTCTCTTCGATCAAATTCAATTGGTCAAACCGGTTCTGGACCCATTTAGCCTCTGACAACTTGGTTTCCATTATCACACGTAAAGAGGGAATGTCAACCTCTATTGGGAGTACAACTTCCATTCCATACACTAGGGAGAACGGGGTTGCTCCTGTTGAAGTGCGGACAGATGTTCGATATCCATGCAAAGTAAAAGGGAGCATTTCATGCCAATCCTTATAAGTAACGACCATTTTCTGGATAATTTTCTTGATATTCTTATTAGCAGCTTCAATAGCCCCATTCATCTTTGGCCTGTATAGAGATGAATTATGATGAATAATCTGGAATTCTTCGCACAATTATATCATCATTTTATTGTTAAAATTCGAGCCATTGTCGGTGATAATTCTGCTCGGTACACCATACCGGCATATAAGATTATTCTTAATGAAACGCACAACCACCTGCTTAGTAACATTGACATATGAAGCAGCCTCCACCCATTTGGTGAAGTAATCAATTGCTACCAAGATGAAACAGTGTCCATTCGACGCTTGGGGTTCTATCATCCCAATCGTGTTAATACCCCACATAGAGAAAGGCCATGGGGAAGAGATCACCTTGAGAATTGTCGGAAGCACATGAACCTTATCTGCATAAACCTGACATTTATGACACTTCTTTGCAAATTTATAACAATCAGATTCCATTGTCAGCCAATAGTAACCTGCCCTTAGCATCTTTTTAGCCATTGAATGTCCATTGGTATGTGTTGTACCCCAAAATTTGCCCTCCTCTTTTTCCACAAGAAATCACAGCTTCGGGCTTTTCCTGATTTTTCAGATGGGCTCAAGAATCAGTCAAACAGAATTTTTCTTATCAGTCTATCCAAATTAGGGTTTTCATGGCTCTGGAACAGTTCAAGCAAATTATTAGGGTTTGGTTGAGTTTGGCTCAGGGTTTGATCAGGCAGGCGCTTCTGTGAAAATTGAATCAAGAATCAGGGTTTTGTGTGTGCATTCTCGGAAAGAATTAATTCTACAGTTCTTTTCAGTTTACTCTGAGATTTGGATTGAGGCATTTGAATTAAGAACTTGCAGTGCTTGGTTTAATCAGTGAAAAAAAAAGGACATGTGGACGTTTGTTGTTTAGCTGTGCAATGCTTTGATTATTCAGAACGCCGAAAGTTTATTAATTATTTATCATTTCTGAGTTAGAATAGTTGGGATTTACTTCCAGTTATTATAATTTAAGAAATATGAATAATTAAATAAACAATTGAAGAAGAATTAAAAGGAATATCAATAAAAGACTTTTATTTATTTTTAATTATTTGTACAAGTGTTATTTAAATACAGTAATTATTTACAAGTATTTATAATAATATTTGTTACAATGATTAAAAGTGAAATAAAATTGCATCCTAAGTTTCCTAAGTCTTCGTCTTCTATTTGCTGCTCCCCATTGCTCAATTGATTTTCATCTGCAAAAACAAAGAAAAGAAGAGAAGTCAACACAAATGAAATCAAAAGCAGACAATAATTTAAAGACTCATCATTAAAAGTAACTGGCCGGAATCAGTTATTCACCCTCTCTGCAAATCACAAGAAAATTCTTGGTTCACATAGAAGGATAGAAATATGCTTGCAAATAAAATATGAAATGCACAAAGTTACAATATTGCACAAATTCAAAATTGTCAAACAGGATGCATAATTCCAAAAGTCCAAACTGAACTGCACAAATTGCAAAGTGAATATGCCAAAACAAGTCAAGTTTCAAACTAAGCAAACTGAATGTAACTGTCAAAAGTTGTCCAGAGGATATAGAAAGATATCAAACACCAAAGAGTTGTCAACAAAGTACACAAGAAATTCAGAAAATTTGGAAAAGAAGATAAGAGATATGCGGGGCAAAACCACAATGCAAGCAACATTCAAAAAAGTCATCATTTTCAGCCAGTTACTTTTTCAGAAGCATAGTACAGTTTTAAGCAATAAACAAATGCTTTTTAATCGGTAGAGAGAGAGAGAGAAAAAGAGAGAGAGAAGAGGCTTACAGGCTTCAGGCTTGAGAAAAAGATATAAACAAGATATACCAACACATAGAAAAGGAGGGGGCAGAAAATACCAAGAAACAACACAAATTGTGTCAAACATTCAAACACCTCAAAACCCGCCATCATAAACAATAGCCAGCCTGTAACTTCCAAAGCATAAGCCTTGAACTATCTCAGACCTGTTTTCAAAGACAGAAGCCTAAGCCTTCACCTGCATCAAAATCAGACAAACCTGTGTCAAGCAAAAACAAACAGCAAGCCACAAAACCTGAAGCCTTCACCTGCAGAACCACAAGCCTCAAGCCTTTCAAGACTCAGCCTGAAGCCTGTTAAACATGTCCAAAACACAACCCAGAAAAAGCCACACAAACTGATAAACCCCTACACAAGCCTGAAGCCTGCCTATACTGAATAAGCCTGTCAAACTACACAAGCCTGAAGCCTGCCTATACTGAATAAGCCTGTCAAACTACACAAGCCATCCTACAACATACAAGCCTCATAAACCATAAAAAAGGCCAAGCATCAAAAGCCAAACAAGCTTATAAATTGTTCATACCAAAAACCTGCTAATACATCAAGCCCACAAGCTTTTCAAAGCCTAAAGCTCCAAACAAACCATACAAACCTGCCTGTCCCAACCATCATCCATATCCAACCTCAAAGCATTCAAACCAACCAAACCCTCAGAATCAAATTCCTCATAGGGTTAACAAATCAAAACCAAAATAACCAACAAAGTTCTCAAATGCCAAAGAGAGGAAAAACAGTATTGAAACTATCTCAGAATAATCATCATTGATCAGAAAGAAGAAGAGGAAAAGAAGCAAATAGGCAACCCTCAGAGCAACCTCATCACAGGGTTCAACAACAATATTCAGATTCCAAGCATCATCATCATACGAAGCGAGCAAAAGAGAGGAAAAGAAGTGAAACAATAAGCCAACAATCCAGATATCAGAATCAAATATATCCAACAACAATACTCAGAATCAGATCATCATAGCACAGGATCAAACAAATCAAAGCCAGAAAGTATCTCAGATATCATAATCAAAGGCAACTGAGGCAAGCAGTCAGAAGAGGAAAAAAAGTGATTAAACTAAGGTTTTCATAACATTCATCACAAAACCTAACAAAAAGCAAAGTACGAATACCAGTTTTTCCAAGCAAGCTCATCAGCTTCGTACTCCCTTGCCTTGGCCACCGGAGGCGCCGCCATCCATTCCTCCTTCTCCAAAACCCCAAAGGTAGTACCTCTTCCTTTTTCTTTTCACACCTCACAAGAAGAAAATAATGATAATCAAGAATCATAACACGAGAATAAAAACATGCAATAATGAAAACCTGAAAAACCTAAAAAATGCGTTGAGAAGGAAACGAGGCTACCTTTTTTTCATCGTGGCCTGAATGATCTTGAGGAGGAAGAAGTGGAAGTGGTGCCTAGCAGCTTGAGGCAAGGAGACGAGCGTTCAGTGGCTATGTGTTGAGAAGGATGAAGACGAAGAGCGAAGAAGATGAACGGCGCCGCTCTGTAACCCTATTTCCCAAAATGAAATGAAACAATGAAACCCTAAAACAAAAAGTTTGTCAAATGCGTTTGGGCCTTGCCTCAGAAAAGCATAAGCCCAACTCAAAATCTGGCGCGTACCCCCTCCTTTTCCTAATCCTATCTGTTTTTGTTTGGGCCAAGCACCCCCTTTAGGCCCATTCAATCTTTTCTTTTATTCTTATTCTTTTTTAATACTTATAAACTAATATCTTTTTTACTTATCATTTTTCTTTTTATAATTTAAACTAACATATTTTATTTTTGTTTGTAAATAAAATAACACCTTAACTCTTTTTTTATATAGAACCTTCTTAATTACTTTAGTTAGTATAATTAAAAATACATAAGAATAAAATTTTGAGTTAAATATTTTTCTTGTATATAAAACATTAAAAGATACATAATAATTAGTTTGTTTTGAATTAAATATTTTTCTTTAAAACCCTTTTGTATATAAACATTAATACATAAAAAATAGAATTTCTTAAAGCATTTTCTTGTCTTTTATTAAAACTTTTGTTTATACATATTAACAAAAAACACAAAAAAGAATAAATAAAATACTTAATTTTGCATTAAGTTAACATTTTTATCACTTGTAAATATTCACATACACTTTTACAATACACATTTTGTTTCTCTTTGATTCCTATACATTGCTACATTTTACATTGCGATTGCGATTCAATTTGGTTGTAAATATATTTGGACACTACTCTCCTAATAAGTCTCATCCCCATTTGTAAATATTTGTACCCCCATTCCCGGATACTTATTTGTAATAGCTTAGACTTTAAATTCCCGCAATTTATCGCTTTCTATATACTGTATAGTAATTAGGGTTTGTATGCGAAGATTTAAAATCAACCACTAGATAACCTAATATAAGACAAATGCATGATAATCAATACACCATTCACACTTGCACCCCTAGGGTAATCCCACTTGTTGCCTTCCAAAATGGGCCATGCTTGCATGTTGAGTTTCTTTGGCAAAACAATTCAAATGATCATAGTCCCTCGATGACGCTTTCGAAGTTGCCTAAAACAAAATGATCATAGTCCCTTCAAGCAAAATTGCAAAAGACACTTGGCACCGTTGCATTCATGGTCCATACGATGACCCGCGCCCGTCCCGTTAACATCCTAACACAAGATTGTCCACCAAATACAATGGTGGAACAATACTGTTAAAAGGGTTAAAACATGAGAAAAATATTTGAGTAAATTTAGGGGTAGACAAATCTTAGTTACTTGATCAAACTTGCAAAACACACTTGCCTACTTTTCAAAACCCACTCCACAACACAACTTTCAAAACAAACTTTCAAAATCTTGAAACATCTTTTCGAAAAGACAAACACCTTTGTAAAACATTCGAGTAAAGAATTGTTACAACGGTTGCCTAGACAAGGCATCTTTTTCAAAACATTTTCAAACACACACACACACACACCACCATTTCAAGCAATTGAAAATCAAGGCAAGTGATCTAAAACAAGTAACTACGAGCCCATGGATAACCATGGATGAAAAGGGTGCTAATACCTTCCCTTTTCATAATCTACCCTCCGAACCCACGAAACATCTCAAAAGGTTTTTCCTGTGCTTTTTAACCTTTCCTTTAGGATAAAATAAAAAGTCGGTGGCGACTCTTACTAAACCGAACAAGTGCGAATACAAACGCAAAACCCAAGTCAGTTCTCCCACCGTATCACAGAACTGGCGACTCTGCTGGGGATTAAATTTAAAAGTGGGGTTACCTTAGGGTTTAGATCACCTTTACATACTTGCTTTGATTGCCTTGGTTGCTTTACTTTTTGGGCCCTTGTTTGGGTTTGTTGTAAATCCTACACCCGGATTTGGGGGCACCTTTTTAGGTAAATAGCAATAAAACTATGAGGGAACTGTGCGGGGTATACCGACACGGTTGAAGCAGTAAGCTATGTTAGTGTGACATATTTGTGAGTACCGGTAACCCTTGAGTTCAATCAAGGAGAGTACGGGGCCGCTGAGTGATGTCATGAAGCACTAACGAACTCTTAGAACCTTAATTGACCATCTTAGCCTTTTTAGGGTAGTGAGATGACCGACTTTGGTGCAGTCCGAAGTTGGTAGATACTCGATACTACACTCATTGAGGGTTGTTTTCTTGGAATATTTTGGTCGCCAGTTAAGTGGCTAAACCAAAACAATGAACATAGAAAACAATCCGATGATATTGAGCTCCTTAGAACCCGGTTTCTATTTTAGGACAGGATGAGCCAACGAACTTCAAGAGGGTACTTACCTACAAACCCCATGCAAGCCTAAACCTAAGGACTTGTTTGCTTTGTGTGAATATGATTACCTATATATACATTTACTTGCTTTTGCATACATGTACATAACATCATGACATCATACCATAGCATTTTCAATAACCATTTCAAGGATCTCGAGGGTTCTTTTGATGCAGGGTTACATTGAACCAGACGTCTACCAAGGGGCAAGAGGTTTCTCCTCTAACAAATGCCATAAAAGATCAAGTGCAACAACTTGAATCAGGGGCTATGACCCACTTGACATGGTGAGCTTGATTCTCGTGGAAAGACATCCACCGGTGCAAAGTTCTCCAATCAAAGATCAAAGTTCAACCTCTAACATTATCTTGTGTTTACCCCAAGAGATCCTTGAAAACATTGCATATATATCATGCATATCATTGCATAACAGGTTTCTCCCATACAGGTCTCCTTATCTTCCTACTGTTTATTTCAGTAAGATGGATATGGAACAAACGGTGAAAGATCTCCAAGCTCAAAACGCTCAATTCCAACAAATGCTTCTGGCTATGGGCAAAGGGCAGGAAGATCTGAAAGCTCTTCTTCTCAAAGACAAGGGGGTCAGTCTTGAAGAAGACGACAATTTGGAGATTGATGAAGCTGACTACTCTGAAGAACAATATCCTCCCGCTGATGACAAGTACAAACAGTTGGAGGATCGCCTCAATGCTATGGAGATTCAACAAATACCTGGCTTGGATTTAAGAGACATGGGTTTAGTTCCTGGATTGGTCATTCCTCCAAAGTTCAAAGTCCCTACCTTGGCCCTGTATGATGGAGTCTCTTTCCCTAAGATGCATCTAAAGTCTTATGCCCACAAGATTCAACCGTACACAGCTGACCCAAAGCTTTGGATCCATTTCTTCCAATAAAGCCTGGTAGGTGCTCAACTCGAGTGGTTCTATCAATTGGAGAGTTCTCGCATCCACGCCTGGGAAGATTTAGCTATGGCTTTTTACAAACATTATCAGTACAATGTTGATCTTGCACCGACTCGTGTCCAATTGCAGAACATGACCATGGGTCCTGACGAGAGCTTCAAAGGATACGCTCAAAAGTGGAGAGATCTGACTGGTAGGGTGCAACCTCCTTTAACTGACAGAGAGCTGATTGACATCTTCATGGGAACTTTGACAGGGCCTTTCTTCAATCACTTAATTGGAAGCTCCTCAGCTGGGTTCACCGAGCTAATACTGACCGGCGAAAGAGTCGAAGCTGGCATCAAAAATGGAAAAATCCAAGGAGCTACACCCTCTGATGTTCAGAAAATTCCCCACAATGGGAATAAAGAGTCCAATGCTGTGAACAGTCAAAAGAGTCACCATGACCAACACGTAGGAGCAGTCTTGATCTCTAATCCTACGCCTGCTCAACAAAGACAGGGGCATCAGCATAAGGAGGTCGCATCTAAGAGGCAGTTCACCAACATCAACATGTCGCTGTCTCAAGCACTGCAACACTTATTGAAGAGGGATCTGATTACATTGAGGGCTACCCTCCGGAACCCAAATACTTCTGCTCCTACCTATCATCCCAATGAAAGGTGTGCATACCACTCTGACATTCCGGGGCATGACACAAACAATTGTTGGCCTCTGAAGAACAAAATCCAAGACATGATCAATGCCAAAGAGACCGAGTTCGACCCTCCGAAGACTCCAGCATAATCAATGCTCCTTTGCCAAATCATTGAGAATGTCTTTGTTTCATTTGAATTTTCGAAGTTGTAATTTCTTTTGTTGTTCAAACAATTATCTATTAATGTCAAACTTTGTTTCATTAATGCATTGCATATGTTTGTCTTGAATTCATCCATTCATTTTCACTACTCTTATGCTTTCTTTATGATATTTAACTCTTGATAAAAAGCTGCAAGCCTTTAGAGGGAGGATGACGAAACAATACCATAATCTCATACAGTATGCTTTTGAACTGACCGTGTTGATGATGTACAAGCATTTCTTTCAATTCCCAAACACTGGAGTTATAAGGAAGATAATCCCTAGTCAACCCCTTCGAGCCAAAAGAAGTAGGAGTTTTCTGTTCTAAACAATCAAAACCTTTAATATAAACATGGGGCAGGGTAGTCTCTCAGTTAATTCAAAAGGGTGAGCATTAAAGTCGCAAACTCTCAGTTCGTAATACAACGGATGACGTCAAAGAAAAGCATTCCTCTGGAATCAAAAGACATTGATGGTTCCCTATCACATAGACAGTCATTATCTCTCAAAAAAAAAAGCCCACTGAACCAAAACCTGCAAAGGAGGCTTAAGAAAGCCGGGGCATCCCGCTGACTGTAATCTCGAAAACATGAACAGTCAGGCAAAAGTTAGGGATAACAAATCAAAAGAAAGAGGTCATTATAAATCCTCAACAACATGGAAAATGTTGCAAAAGAAAAAGGAGATGATGACTGTCTTCCAAAATTCAATTGGTGTGAACCATCACCCAAAAGTCGTTCCAAACTCGAATAGAGTGCGACGCACAATTAACTGAGTCTAGGATGGAAGGACATCACGAAGAGCGGGTGGGTACAAATATACTTTGATCCTTTATCCTTTGTTTCTTAAACCGTGAACCAGGCCACGTTACAACCCTTCAAAAGTCCTAATTAAAGCATGGGTTAGTTCGAAAGCATACTGTTACAAAAGGTATCCTGACTCCTGTAAGGCTTTGCCCTAAATCTTGTGGTGAATTTGTCTTATAAAAAGTTTTCTGCTAAAAAACGCATTTTTCAAAACTTCGAGACAGACATAAACTTTGCATTACCTGAATATCACTGTTTGCATTTGGCTATTTGTTTGACAGCGGAGAAATTCACACAATGAATATCCGATGAACAAAAGACCTCTCAGTGAGCAAAATCACTTCAAAAAGGATGACACTTCCATTGAC
Source organism: Vicia faba (assembly GCA_948472305.1). Taxonomy (NCBI): domain Eukaryota; kingdom Viridiplantae; phylum Streptophyta; class Magnoliopsida; order Fabales; family Fabaceae; genus Vicia; species Vicia faba. The sequence goes on along the minus strand of OX451737.1, from coordinate 1,642,051,744 downwards.
AAATCTCCTATCAACAAGGGGCATGACATGTCACCATCCAATTAACCTGGGGTAGTCCAGTCAAGGTTTCAACAGATCTTTCAAAGTTCAGTTAACCTGGGGCAGTCCAGTCAAGATTTCAAGAAATCTCTCAATTTGCAGAGTAACCCGATTCAAGACTCCTTCATCATCACTTGGGGCATTCGAATGTCAAAAGTGTCCAACAATTCCTTCATCACCTGCTGGAAGTTACAACCACCAACAGAATAACGGACAATTGAAGCTCCTAAAAATCTGTTTCTCTCAAGAATGAAGACTCTCATCCTTAAAACCTCAGAAGATTGGTATACTCCCAGTTTCTGACCGTTAACAGCATGAAGATTCTCATCACCTCAGAAGATTGGTATACTCCAAAAATCTGACACTCAAGAATGAAGACTCTCATCCTTAAAACCTCAGAAGGTTGGTATACTCCCAGTTTCTGACCGTTAACAGCATGAAGATTCTCATCACCTCAGAAGATTGGTATACTCCCAATTTCTGACCCTTAACAAAATCAAGATCAAGATTTGCTTCTAGAGATAGTTCAGATGTGACCCAGAGATGGCGACATTCCGATACTTATTCCAGATTTCCTTCTAGAGATAGTTCAGATGTGACCCAGATTTGGCGATATTCCGATACTTATTCCAGATTTCCTTCTAGAGATAGTTCAGATGTGACCCAGAGATGGCGACATTCCGATACTTATTCCAGATTTCATTCTAGAGATAGTTCAGATGTGACCCAGAGATGGCGAAATTCCGATACTTATTCCAGATTCCCTTCTAGAGATAGTTCAGATGTGACCCAAAGATGGCGACATTTCGATACTTATTCCAGATTCCCTTCTAGAGATAGTTCAGATGTGACCCAGGTTTGGCGACATTCCAAAACTTATTCCAGATTTCCTTCTAGAGATAGTTCATATGTGACCCAGAGATGGCGATATTCCGATACTTATTCCAGATTTGCTTCTAGAGATAGTTCAGATGTAACCCAGAGATGGCGATATTCTGATACTTATTCCAGATTCCCTTCCAGAAATAGTTCAGATGTGACCCAGAGATGGCGACATTCCGATACTTATTCCAGATTTCATTCTAGAGATAGTTCAGATGTAACCCAGAGATGGCGACATTCCGATACTTATCCCAGATCAATACCTGCAGCAATCAAAAGATTCTTGCAATCCCCAGCGGAACTAAAACTTCCAACTATCAATCCCCAAGCAGAATGAAGACTCTCATTCTCAGTTCCTCACAGGATATTCGAATATTCTCCAGTGAATATCTCCTCAAGACAGGAATCCCCAGTAGATTGGCATACAACCCAAGCTCCTGATTCACCAACAGCGGTCCCAAGACTTCTCATTTTCAACGATCAAAGGATTTTCAATCCCCTGCAGCAGTCAAGGATTCACTTTCCCCGACAGCAGTCAAGATTCTTTTATCTCCAGCCATCCAGGATTCATCTATCCTCAGCAAGACAGCTCATCAGCTTACATGCGCATTCATCACATTCATATCATAAACATTGATGTAACATACATTGCATCATGTGTCATGACATTACATACAGCTATCTCTTTACCTTTTCAGGAAAGATCAGTCGACAGACAGAGATCATCATCTTCCGAGATTCTTTCTAGAAATAGTTCAGATGTGACCCAGACATGGCGACATTCTGATACTTATTCCAGATTCACCCAGAGATAGTTCAGATGTGACCCAGACATGGCGACATTCTGATACTTATTCCAGATTCATTCAGATGCAGTTTTATACGGACTCATCATCAGGAAACCCTACACCGGTTCCTTCTCCACTTCAACTTTTGAAAACAGTTTACGGACGCTTCCCAACAACGGATGATGCTTTATTGCTTATTCAACTTCAAGACTTCTGAAAACAGTTCACGGGTTCTCCAGTAACGGATGTTAACCTATCGCTTGTTCATATTCTTCTCAACTTTGGAAAATAGTTTACGGACGCTTCCCAATAACGGATGCTAATCTATTGCTTATTCAATTTCCAGATTTCTGAAAACAGTTTACGGATGCTTCCAGACACGGATGTCAATCTATTGCTTATTCAGACCCCCAGTTCAGAGACGTTCCAAAACATGGATACCTTTCTGATACTCACCCACTCACCAATGACATACAGTTCAACAATCACCTTCAGATGGCATCTCTAAGCCCATCCTCCTACCAGCAATTTCCAGATGGCATCTCTAAGCCCATCCCCCTGTGACATCTCCAGATGGCATCTTTAAGCCCATCACCAAATGGCATCTTTAAGCCCATTCCCTCTACCATCACATCACCGAGTGCAATTTTTTTTGGGCACTCTAGTGTCCAATCTCCTTTTACCCTCGAGCCGCGAAAGGCAAACTTGCCAATCTAACTCTTCAGGTTCAAGAAGATTGAACAGGGGCAACTGTTGTACCCCAAAATTTGCCCTCCTCTTTTTCCACAAGAAATAACAGCTTCGGGCTTTTCCTGATTTTTCAGATGGGCTCAAGAATCAGTCGAACAGAATTTTTCTTATCAGTCTATCCAAATTAGGGTTTTCATGGCTCTGGAACAGTTCAAGCAAATTATTAGGGTTTGGTTGAGTTTGGCTCAGGGTTTGATCAGGCAGGCGCTTCTGTAAAAATTGAATCAAGAATCAGGGTTTTGTGCGCGCATTCTCGGAAAGAATTAATTCTACAGTTCTTTTCAGTTTACTCTGAGATTTGGATTGAGGCATTTGAATTAAGAACTTGCAGTGCTTGGTTTAATCAGTGAAAAAAAGGACATGTGGACGTTTGTTGTTTAGCTGTGCAATGCTTTGATTATTCAGAACGCCGGACGTTTATTAATTATTTATCATTTCTGAGTTAGAATAGTTGGGATTTACTTCCAGTTATTATAATTTAAGAAATATGAATAATTAAATAAACAATTGAAGAAGAATTAAAAGGAATATCAATAAAAGACTTTTATTTATTTTTAATTATTTGTACAAGTGTTATTTAAATACAGTAATTATTTACAAGTATTTATAATAATATTTGTTACAATGATTAAAAGTGAAATAAAATTGCATCCTAAGTTTCCTAAGTCTTCGTCTTTTATTTGCTGCTCCCCATTGCTCAATTGATTTTCATCTGCAAAAACAAAGAAAAGAAGAGAAGTCAGCACAGATGAAATCAAAAGCAGACAGTAATTTAAAGACTCATCATTAAAATTAACTGGCCGGAATCAGTTATTCACCCTCTCTGCAAATCACAAGAAAATTCTTGGTTCACAGAGAAGGATAGAAATATGCTTGAAAATAAAATATGAAATGCACAAAGTTACAATATTGCACAAATTCAAAATTGTCAAACAAGATGCATAATTCCAAAAGTCCAAACTGAACTGCACAAATTGCAAAGTGAATATGCCAAAACAAGTCAAGTTTCAAACTAAGTAAACTGAATGTAACTGTCAAAAGCTGTCCAGAGGATATAGAAAGATATCAAACACCAAAGAGTTGTCAACAAAGTACACAAGAAATGCAGAAAATCTGGAAAAGAAGATAAGAGATATGCAGGGCAAAACCACAATGCAAGCAACATTCAAAAAAGTCATCATTTTTAGCCAGTTACTTTTTCAGAAGCATAGTACAGTTTTAAGCAATAAACAAATGCTTTTTAATCGGTAGAGAGAGAGAAAAAGAGAGAGAGAAGAGGCTTACAGGCTTGAGAAAAAGATATAAACAAGATATACCAACACATAGAAAAGGAGGGGGCAGAAAATACCAAGAAACAACACAAACTGTGTCAAACATTCAAACACCTCAAAACCTGCCATCATAAACAATAACCAACCCGTAACTTCCAAAGCATAAGCCTTGAACTATCTCAGACCTGTTTTCAAAGACAGAAGCCTAAGCCTTCACCTGCATCAAAACCAGACAAACCCGTATCAAGCAAAAACAAACAGCAAGCCACAAAACCTGAAGCCTTCACCTGCAGAACCACAAGCCTCAAGCCTTTCAAGACTCAGCCTGAAGCCTGTTAAACATGTCCAAAACACAACCCAGAAAAATCCACACAAACTGATAAACCCCTACACAAGCCTGAAGCCTGCCTATACTGAATAAGCCTTTCAAACTACACAAGCCTGAAGCCTGCCTATACTGAATAAGCCTGTCAAACTACACAAGCCATCCTGCAACATACAAGCCTCATAAACCAGAAAAAGGCCAAGCATCAAAAGCCAAACAAGCTTATAAATTGTTCATACCAAAAACCTGCTAATACATCAAGCCCACAAGCTTTTCAAAGCCTAAAGCTCCAAACAAGCCATACAAACCTGCTTGTCCCAACCATCATCCATATCCAACCTTAAAGCATTCAAACCAACCAAACCCTCAGAATCAAATTCCTCATAGGGTTAACAAATCAAAACCAAAATAACCAACAAAGTTCTCAAATGCCAAAGAGAGGAAAAGAAGTATTGAAACTATCTCAGAATAATCATCATTGATCAGAAAGAAGAAGAGGAAAAGAAGCAAATAGGCAACCCTCAGAGCAACCTCATCACAGGGTTCAACAACAATATTCAGATTCCAAGCATCATCATCATACGAAGCGAGCAAAAGAGAGGAAAAGAAGTGAAACAATAAGCCAACAATCCAGATATCAGAATCAAATATATCCAACAACAATACTCAGAATCAGATCATCATAGCACAGGATCAAACAAATCAAAGCCAGAAAGTATCTCAGATATCATAATCAAAGGCAACTGAGGCAAGCAGTCAGAAGAGGAAAAAAAGTGATTAAACTAAGGTTTTCAGAACATTCATCACAAAACCTAACAAAAAGCAAAGTACGAATACCAGTTTTTCCAAGCAAGCTCATCAGCTTCGTACTCCCTTGCCTTGGCCACCGGAGGCGCCGCCATCCACTCCTCCTTCTCCAAAACCCCAAAGGTAGTACCTCTTCCTTTTTCTTTTCACACCTCACAAGAAGCAAATAATGATAATCAAGAATCAGAACACGAAAATAAAAACATGCAAGAATGAAAACCTGAAAAACCTAAAAAATGCGTTGAGAAGGAAATGAGGCTACCTTTTTTTCATCGTGGCCTGAATGATCTTGAGGAGGAAGAAGTGGAAGTGGCACCTAGCAGCTTGAGGCAAGGAGGTGAGCGTTCGGTGGCTATGTGTTGAGAAGGATGAAGACGATGAGCGAAGAAGATGAACGGCGCCGCTCTGTAACCCTATTTCCCAAAATGAAATGAAACAATGAAACCCTAAAACAAAAAGTTTGTCAAATGCGTTTGGGCCTTGCCCCAGAAAAGCTTAAGCCCAACTCAAAATTTGGCGCGTACCCCCTCCTTTTCCTAATCCTATCTGTTTTTGTTTGGGCCAAGCATCCCCTTTAGGCCCATTCAATCTTTTCTTTTATTCTTATTCTTTTTTAATACTTATAAACTAATATCTTTTTTACTTATCATTTTTCTTTTTATAATTTAAACTAACATATTTTATTTTTGTTTGTAAATAAAATAACACCTTAACTCTTTTTTTATATAGAACCTTCTTAATTACTTTAGTTAGTATAATTAAAAATACATAAGAATAAAATTTTGAGTTAAATATTTTTCTTGTATATAAAACATTAAAAGATACATAATAATTAGTTTGTTTTGAATTAAATATTTTTCTTTAAAACCCTTTTGTATATAAACATTAATACATAAAAAATAGAATTTCTTAAAGCATTTTCTTGTCTTTTATTAAAACTTTTGTTTATACATATTAACAAAAAACACAAAAAAGAATAAATAAAATACTTAATTTTGCATTAAGTTAACATTTTTATCACTTGTAAATATTCACATACACTTTTACAATACACATTTTGTTTCTCTTTGATTCCTATACATTGCTACATTTTACATTGCGATTGCGATTCAATTTGGTTGTAAATATATTTGGACACTACTCTCCTAATAAGTCTCATCCCCATTTGTAAATATTTGTACCCCCATTCCCGGATACTTATTTGTAATAGCTTAGACTTTAAATTCCCGCAATTTATCGCTTTCTATATACTGTATAGTAATTAGGGTTTGTATGCGAAGATTTAAAATCAACCACTAGATAACCTAATACAAGACAAATGCATGATAATCAATACACCATTCACACTTGCACCCCTAGGGTAATCCCGCTTGTTGCCTTCCAAAATGGGCCATGCTTGCATGTTGAGTTTCTTTGGCAAAACAATTCAAATGATCATAGTCCCTCGATGACGCTTTCGAAGTTGCCTAAAACAAAATGATCATAGTCCCTTCAAGCAAAATTGCCAAAGACACTTGGCACCATTGCACTCATGGTCCATACGATGACCCGCGCCCGTCCCGTTAACATCCTAACACAAGATTGTCCACCAAATACAATGGTGGAACAATACTGTTAAAAGGGTTAAAACATGAGAAAAATCTTTGAGTAAATTTAGGGGTAGACAACTCTTAGTTACTTGATCAAACTTGCAAAACACACTTGCCTACTTTTCAAAACCCACTCCACAACACAACTTTCAAAACAAACTTTCAAAATCTTGAAACATATTTTCGAAAAGACAAACACCTTTGTAAAACATTCGAGTAAAGAATTGTTACAACGGTTGCCTAGAAAAGGCATCTTTTTCAAAACATTTTCAAACACACACATACACACACCACCATTTCAAGCAATTGAAAATCAAGGCAAGTGATCTAAAACAAGTAACTAAGAGCCCATGGATAACCATGGATGAAAAGGGAGCTAATACCTTCCCTTTTCATAATCTACCCCCCGAACCCACGAAACATCTCAAAAGGTTTTTCCTGTGCTTTTTAACCTTTCCTTTAGGATAAAATAAAAAGTCGGTGGTGACTCTTGCTAAACTGAACAAGTGCGAATACAAACGCAAAACCCAAGTCAGTTCTCCCACCGTATCACAGTATGAGTGCCAAATGAACCTTCATGAACCTCATGCATCAACATGTCTGCTTCGTGTCTATCCACACATCTGAGCAAGACCATGTCATAATTTCTTTTATACAACACATTTTCACTGAGGAAGAAACTGCCAGCCAATCTTGTCAGTGTATTTCTATCTTTCTTCGAAGCACCAATCGGGTATTGCTGAGTCTGAAGAAAATGCTTGATGTCATGATACCAAGGTTTTTCATCTGCTACCTTCTCTATTATAAACACATGAGCGGGCCTATCCAGTTGACGAACCGTAATTCGAGGTATATCATTCCAAGTATTTACTTGGTACATAGAAGCCAGAGTTGCCAGAGCGTCCTCCATTTGATTTTCATCTCTAGGAATGTGATGGAATTCAACTTTGTTAAAGAAGGGTAGCAATCTTATAGCATAATCTTTGTAAGGGATCAAGTCATCGCCATTCTCCTTTAATCTCATTTATTGCCAAAGCTGAATCACCATACACATCTAGATTTTTAATTCTAAGATCAATAGCTTCTTCGAGACCCATTATGCAAGCCTCATATTCTGCCATATTATTAGTATAATCAAATGTTAACCTTGCAGTAAAAGGAATGTGTGATCCATGTGGAGTGACATTACAGCACCAATTCCTTTACCATAAGCATTCACAGCTTCATCAAATATCATACTCCAACAAGATCCAGGGTCAGGACCTTCCTCAGGCAATGGTTCATCACAATCTTTCACTTTTAGGAACATCCCATCCTCATCGGGGAATTCATATTCTACAGACTGATGATCCTCCACTGGTTGGTGAGCAAGATAATCTGCCAACACACTACTTTTAATAGCTTTTTGAGTGCGGTATTCGATATCATATTCAGATAGAAACATCTGCTAGTGGATCATATTCAGATAGCAACATCTGCCAGCGGGAAATTCTCCCAGTAAGAGTAGGCTTTTCAAAAATCTACTTGATTGGATCCATTTTGGAGATCAACCAAGTAGTGTGATTCAACATATACTGCCGCAAACGCTTTTCCGCCAGGCTAAAGCACAACATGTCTTTTCCAGCATGGAATACCGTGACTCACAATCAGTGAACTTTTTACTGAGGTAATAAATGGCGAACTCTTTCTTCTCTGTTTCATCCTGTTGTCCCAGAATACGACCCATGGAATTATCTAACGCTATCAGATACATAATCAATGGTCTTCCTTCGACAGGAGGGAGCAATATAGGATGTTCAAGAAGATATTCTTTAATACTTTCAAATGTCCTTTGGCAGTCATCCGTCCACACACAACCTTGATCTTTCTTTAACAACTTAAAGATAGGTTCTTATGTTGCAGTCATGTGGAAAATGAATATGGAAATATAATTCAAGCGCTCGAGGAAACCTCTGACTTGCTTTTCAGACCTTGGTGCTGGCATCTCTTAAATTGCTTTGACTTTATCAAGGTCAACTCCAATTCATTTCAGGCTAATAATGAAACCCAACAATTTCCCTGATCAAACACCGAAGGTGCATTTATTTGGATTCAAGCGGAGACGATACTTCCTCAAACGCTGAAACAACTTCAAAAAATCTTCTACATGCCCTTCTTCAGTCTGGGATTTGAAAATCATATCATCAACATATACTTCGATTTCCTTGTGCATCAGATCATGGAATAGGGTTGTCATAGCCATCTGGTATGTTGCACCAGCGTTCTTTAACCCAAAGGGCATCACTCTGTAACAGAATGTTCCCCAGGGTGTGATAAAACGTTGTTTTTCCATGTCCTCTGAAGCCATTGTTATTTGATTATACCCGGAAAATCCGTCCATGAACGAGAATACTTTGAATTTTATTGTGCTATCCACTAACATATCAATATGTGGTAATGGAAAATCATATTTTGGACTAGCTTTATTTAGATCTCTGTAATCTACGCACATGCGGACTTTTCCGTCTTTTTTCGGTACTGGGAAAATATTGGAAATCCATTGAGGATACACTGACGTCACACAAAAACCAGCATTAATCTGCTTTAGAACCTCCTCTTTGATTTTCACTGCCATATCTGGGTGAGTTCTTCTCAACTTTTGTTTAATTGGTGGATACTCTGGCTTCAACGGCAAACAATGCTCTTCAATATCTGTATCTAGACCAGGAATATCTTGGTAAGACCAAGCAAAAATATCCACATACTCTTTCAACAGCTCAATCAACCTGCTCTTCACATCAGGATACATCAATGCTCCAATCTTGACTTCCTTCGGATCTTCTTCTGAACCCAAATTGATCACTTCCAATGGCTCTTTATATGGCTGAATGGTATTTTCCTCGTGCTCAAGAAACCGTGAGACCTCTTCTGGAATCTCATCATAATCTTCTTCTTCATCCCCATACAGAGGACATTCAAAGTTGGGAGAGGGTGCAGGGTCATTGTATTCAACAATTTTTTTAATTAATTTGCACATGTGATTTATGATTGCTTTTAGAAACTGACATATATAACAAGTGATCATACAGATTGAATTTCAGTAATTATTTATTTTGAAGGGTTTTTTTATTATTACCATTTTCCGAGAAAAAGCAGAAAATAAAGACACAATTTGGGAAACAAAGACAACTTTTATTATTGATTTTTAAAAGTCACAGCAACAGATAAGCCCTACAACATTAATACTTCCACCTTGGGCAGAGTGAAAGCTTTTCAAAAAGATTAACAAAACAAATTACTTTGACACATGTATGAAAGAAGGAACATCAATGGTGATCCAGTTCTGGAGCCTAACTCCGTGCGTCACATAATTCGGTCTTTCCTGCCCTGTTTCATCTTCCACAATGGAATTGATCCTGGAAACAGTTGGATGTAGATAAACCCTGCTACAGAAGATGTCTTGATATTTGCTTGCAGCAGACTTCGGCTTCATGCCCTTACCTTTGTCATTCTTCAAAGAGAACCCCAAGCCAGCTTTGTTCTTGTTCACAAGTGGATCCATAATATGTCCCCACACTTCACTATGACCCTTACGCACAACTTACTGCGCATCCTTAAGCGAAACCATAGAATTCTCATTTCCTCTTATATTGTCAATGAATAAAGCTTGGAACTGGGTTCCAACAGCAGCTTCATCCGCCTCCACAATGCTGAAAGAGGACAAATGAGATATCAATAATGCTTGTTCCCCATTTATGATCACTACTTTCCCTTCACGTACAAACTTCATTTTCTGGTGTAAAGTTGAAGTGACAGCCCCTGCTTCATGTATCCATGGTCTTCCTAGCAAACAACTATAAGCGGGTACAATATCCATTACCTGGAAAGTAATCTGAAACAAATGTGGTCCTATATGAATAGGCAAGTCCACCTCACCAATAAGCGTACTCCTTAGTATAACGTTCAAAGCAGATCCAATATCAATCAACACATTGGATAGTGAATTATTCTTGCAGTTTATAGAGATGTGGAGGGCCAAGTTGTGATTCCTTCCTTCATCTAGTAATTCATCGTCGCGGAAGCTCAAGTTAGTACATGATGTAATGTTCCCTATTACACTGCTGAATTGGTCTATTGGCATATCACTCTCCACAAAAGCTTGGTCCAGTACCCTCATCAAGGATTTTCTGTGAGCAGAGGAGTTCATCAATAGAGCCAAGATAAATATTTTTGAAGGAGTTTGCAGTAGATGATCTACAATTCTCTAGTCGCTCATCTTGATTATCTTCAAAGTATCATCCACTTCTTTCTTTAACGCAGCCCCACTAGTCTAACCCGTAGCCTTCCTGGGTTTAACATTCTCACAAATTTTCTTTCCAGCACTAACATCTCTTCGAATAACTGGTGCAAACATACGACCGCTGCGGGTCACCATGCTATTTTCAGCAATATTCCTAACGTCAGGCATTGGCTGGATGGGAAATTCCACTCCATCCTCTAAGATTGTAGCGTTGTATTTGTAAGGCACAACCTTTTCTGACTTGTAGGGGATAGGACCCAGTAAACTAATCACCAATGGGATAACAACTGGATTTTTATAATATTCAACTTCAAGATGGGAGGGTGCCTAAAAACAAGGTACACTGACGTTTACCCCTTCTTCAACATAATTAGTCATTATTGATTCATTTCTAGAAAATAAATCCTCATCTGAGGAGAAACACTCATCTGCGGAGGCATACTCTTCATCCGAACCTTTTTCAGTCAAACAAACCTCAACCATATCAACTTCATGGTAATCATCCATTTGACTTGTAACCTTGATAATTCTGTTATCTAACAACGACTGAACACCCTTCTTTATGATTGAACATCCTCGGGAATCTTGGCAGCAAACTCGGCAAGATCCACATTGATGTTCCACCTGACCAGCCATATGGCAGAAGGTAGCATGCAATTGCACAAGGTCCTCCTTCATATACTCTACATCAAAAATTCTGAATTCTCCAGGACATCCAGAAACCATATTCACCTCCTCTTCATACTATGCCCTAGGCCTGATTATGTGGATTAGGCCCTTATCCATCATCTCTTGTAAATCAGCCTTTATTTTATCGCCACCTTGTATGTCTGTACTGCAAATAGCACAACCAACATGATCATGTGTATAGTAGCTAAAATCACAAAGGTCTGCATGCATCCTCACCAAATCTCCTCTAACCAGATTAATATCAAAAATTCGGAAGTTGCCTGGACAACCGGCCACCATATTCACAACATTTACTCCCCCATGCTTGGGTAGAGGATTGTCTTTCACATTAGTTCCCACATCCTTGAGAGATAGAACACCAGACTTAACCAACTTTTGCACCTCAGTCTTCAAAGGATAATAATTCTCAACATTATGCCCTGGTGCTCCCTGATGAAAAGCACATGTTTGATCTGCTTTATAGTACCAAGGCAATGGTGATGGTACGACGGGAGGTGGTCGGGTCTGAACCAACTTCTTCTGAATCAATGTCGGTAGTAACTCTGTATAACTCATAGGAATAGGCTCATAACTCTCCCTTCTCTGTTTATACCCTTGATTCCCCTGCTGGGATGGTCTTTGATAAGCAACAGTAGTTGGAGTTGCACCCACAACTGGAGTAACTGAGGCGACCTACTGATGACGCTGATAATTCCTTCTAGGAGTATTAACCCTTCTCTCTTGCATAACAACATTTGCATCCCCTTCCTTCTTCTTGGTAAACCCATAAGATGGTTTATTCACACCTCCAGAACTTTCACTCTTTGTTAAGCGGCCCTCTCTTACAGCCTCTTCTAAGTGGATACCCATTCCTACCATTTTAGTAAAGTCACTTGGCGCACTTGCCACCATCCTTTCGTAGTAGAAAGCACCCATCATTTTCAAGAAAATCTTAGTCATCTCCTTCTCTTACATGGGAGGAATCACTTGGGCGGCTACCTCACGCAATCTCTATGCATACTCTTTGAATGATTCCCTGTGTTTCTGAACCATGGCCTTGAGTTGATCACGGTCAGGCGCCATGTCCATGTTGTACTTGTATTTTTTGATGAATGCTTCTCCCAAATTATTGAAAGTATGGATATTGGCATTTTCCAAACTCATATACCACTTCAGTGCAACACCGGTCAAACTATCCTGAAAAAAGTGAATCAGCAGACGTTGATCATCAGTATGGGTAGACATTCTCCTCATGTACATTACTAGATGAGCACGAGGGAAAGTGTTGCCCTTGTACTTCTCAAACTCCGGGACCTTAAACTTAGCAGGTATCTTAACATTCGGGACCAAGCATAAATCATTCACATTCTGCCCAAATAGCTCTTTTCCCCTGAAGGCCTTCGTCTCTCTTTCCATCTTGTCAAACTGCTCTTGAAAATCATTCATTCTGTCATAAAGACCCAAGTCTTCACTCGGTGGAGGGAAAGGACGACACACATCATGATTAACAAACTAAACCATATTAACTAACTGAGGTGCAGTAGGAGAAGCATGCACCACAGGAGGTGCCGGAGTAACAATAGTCTGAACAACCGGAGTATCTTGAGGACCAAGATTAAAACCTTCAGGTGAAAAATTCTCTGGCATTCCCCATGGATAACCTTGAGGCATGCGATTTTGAACAACAGCTGGAGTAGCAGATACGAGAATAGTCGGAGCTTAAGTAGTTTCCCCTGTTGGTTGAGGTTGAACAATCGGTGGCTGATTCTGAGCAGCCACCAGAGCTTCCATAAGAGTAGTCAAATTGTCCATGTCGGCCTTCAAAGCATAAACCTCCTCGCACAGCTCGCGATTCTCTTGTTCTAGGTTGTCCATCTTCTTTTTGAAATTAGCCTGAGTGTTGTAGTGGTGAGTCAACTTGCTAAACGAAGTAAAGAAGCTTGGTAAGACACCTGGATATGCATAACAAATGTAAGAAATATGTATAATATGATGCATGATATGCAATGCATATGATTTTATTTAATATTTCAAGGGATTTAAAATTTGTGGACATATTGCAAATATCAAAGTAATAACGCATTTGAAATACTGAAAAAATTTATTATAACAATTCCAAAATGGATTACAAGTTTCAATGATCCCAAGTAGAAGATGAAATAAAAATCTAAAACCCTGAGAAGTAAAACTGATGGAGATCACCCTATACGTTGGCGCTTCCCTGTGAGCCTGGAAATCTGAGCCTTCAACCTCTGGTTTTCTTCCGCATGTCTGATGGAAACCTCCTTCCAATCACCTGAATCAGGAAGTGAGTGATCAGCATCTGATTAAGGCTTAGGAGAAAATAAATCCCCTTGCCTCTCTATAGTCTCTACTGCTCGACTCTCAAGAATCTCAATCAAGTCGTCTTTCTCCTTCAAGTCTGCTCTATAGGAAATCTCTAAAGTTTGGAACTTGTTCTTCCAAGCATCCTTTTCCTGTTGCATCCTAACCAAATCAAGTTGCAGCTCTTCTAGATCATCTAATAAGGGAGGAGTGGTATTCACAAATAGATCAGGCATAGGTGTTTATCGGGAATACGACATCTTCAACTAAATAGCTCTCGTTTGGACCCACTGAAGATATGGCTCCAAAGAAACAGCACCCCTAGGTCCCAAATCCTTCCTACTCTTATTATGAATGTGACGCCAGGCCTTCACAATCTGCTCCCTAGCTTCCCTATGGTCTTCTCCTTCCTTCAGAAAGAAACTACTCAAATGAATACTATTTGGTTTATCCCTCATCGGATAACCAAGCTGTCGTCGTGCAAGAACAAGGTTATAGTTAATTCCTCCCTTTGTACCAAGAAGAGGTACATTGGGGAAACTACCATAACTGTAAATAATCTCTATATCCTGGTAAGATCTATGATAACAATCAATATCCGAGTGAGTAAGTGCCATGATCTTAGAATCCCAACGGGGTTCTTTCTTGACATCCCAAAAAGCATCAGACTGAGGCATATGAGAGATGAACCACCAGTACAACAGAGGCGTGCAACCGATAATCATCCCCCCATGATAAGAATTTCGAAGATGAATAGAGTAATAAGCATCACCTAACAAGGTAGGAACTGGGTTTCCAATCATGAAGATCTTGATAGCATTAATGTCAACAAACTTGTCCACATTAGGAAATAAGAACAACCCGTAAGAAAGTAGAGCAAAGATGGCCTCAAAAGCGACTATACTCTTCATCCTTGCAAAGTAACGAGCTTTATCCAATAAGAACTGAGCTGGTAATCCTCTAATCCCTCCTTTAGTAGTCATATGGGCTTCCACCTCAGACTTCCCCAGATGAATCAAAGCAGCAATCTCATGTGGTTTTGACTCACCCTCTAAACCAGTAAAAGGAACACGATCGATAACAGGTAAATCTAATAAATAAGAATACTTCTCCAGTATGGGCATCAACTGATAGTCAGGAAAAGTAAAGCAATGATACATAGGATCATAGAACTGGACCAAGGTCGAGAGAATACCCTCCTCCCTCTTCAGCTTCATGAGAGGAATAATGGATCCATACTTCTTCCAAAAATATGCAGGACACTCGATCTCGAGAATTAGACTGATCAACTCATCTATCTTAGGATCCTTGAAACTGTACTTCCCAGTCTTTCTCTTTCCATAATCCATGGCTAAAAAGTACTTGAGATATTCACAAATAGTCAACCTTTAAATCCCTTGAAATATGATATCTCCAAAAGATGCTTATGAGTGCATGGATGCATGATGCATCAATCACACACAAGATCACATATATAGGGTTCATAGGTTCAACGTCACGAGCATGAGGTCGAAGGTACTACCCATAAGGTATTGGTATAAAAGTTATCACCTGCCGAAAAAGGTTCTAGAGGTTCCCAGAGTCTACATCCTTCCTTTGGATATTACCAACTTCCTGATTAACTCGGTAATTAGTAATATTCTCAAGAAAAACTCGTCTGAGCGTAGTATTGCGTGAAAACTATTTCCTAATTACTCTGTTATAGGTTTCGCACTACACCTAAAAGGCCAAGATGGGTTAGGTATTCTACGGTCCTCGGTTACAGCAAGCTCCCAGGTCGAAAGTAGTACGTCTTCCCGGTTACTCGTTAAACGACACTACAGTCAAACGGGCCTCCACTGAGTGGGGGATATCATGCCTCCTTTTTTGGGATTAATCCCTCAAAGTTAACATGATTATACCACTCGTCCTATCTTAAAGTCTGCCCAAGTCCGGGTATAGGACTTATAAGTAATCACCAAGCACCCTGAAAACTAGTAAAATCCAGACAAACATATATACAACATATAACACAAAAACAATAATAACACATATACAAATATAAAAAAAATAGGCTCAACCCACTTAGGGATGGACCAGCAAGAGGTCAATCTTTCCCCAGTGAAGTCGCCATTTTTCTATAGCGGTAGAAATGTTCAAGACTAAGTCATTTGATTGACTAGACTAATACAAATCAAAATAAAAATCACCACCGTGCTTTATTGTTTCCAATGGGAAAAGAGAGAATAACCCAAAAAGAGGGGGAAAGATTCAAGGTAAGGGGGTTGGTTATGCAAAAGGAAGGTATTAGCACCCTAAACATCTACGGTACTTCATAGGAACCTCTTTGTAAAATATGTATAGTTTAGCTATGAAACATGTTGTATAAAATAGATGGTGGAGGTGAGAAAAGAAATATATTTATTATTTTTGCACCTTCCGCGGTTGCGAACCTTTAGTGCCTACGTACCAACTTTTCTTACAATAGGGGATTAGGGTACACGTAGTTCCTCTTTTAAAAATTTTAAAACCCAAATGTGTTAGTCAATTTTATGAGATAAAACGTCATCGTAATTGTCCGTGTGGAAAACATACCTAACACCCACAATCATGAGAAAGGAGAATTTGCATCTTCTCAAAGTGGAGGATAAGGCTTGGATTTTAAAATCAATAATGCCTCACTCAACACCCAAGTGGAAAATATCTCTCTTTACTACATATTATAGAAGTATAGTTGTTTGCATCACTACAAGGATTGACAAGAGTTCAATCTTTTGAGAAAAGTTTAAAGATAAAAGCCAAAGTGGCAAGATGGTTTGAAATGAGATTGATTGACTTTTAGTCTTCTCACAAAAATGTCAAAGTATTGTTAAGTTTATTGGAGTTTATTTATGAAAATGTTTGAAAATGCATGGACCTAAGTCCAAGTTTATTATAAAAGTAATTAAAGTTTAAAACAAGAAGAAATTTCAAAAGGGGGCAAAAGATTTTTGAAATTAAAGAAGATGGGAGGAGAAGAAGAGGCTATCCTAAAGCATAAAGTAAAAGCTAGGGATAAGAACCATCTAACCAACAAGAAGCCAATACTTGAAATTATGAGCCAAAATATAATTCCCTTTCTTTGGATTGAAACCAAACAAGCAAATGATACTAGACCTCTTGGGAAAATCAAACTTCAAGTGTATTAAGTCTTCATAAAAATTGGGCAGAGTAACGACTGTATACAGGTGAATTCTAGATTACAAACCAAGGGTGTAATCACAATAACCTTCACACAAAATAAACAAATAACCCAATATCTTGAGGTAAACCTTAAGAGCTCCATACAAAATAATCAGATAAGATCACAAGGTCTTCAATCATAGGGTAGTAACCAAATAGTCCAAGTATCATTAAATATTTTTAGGGTTTATGTTGACCATTAGGTGTCTTTAAAAGAAAAGAAAAGCTCAAGTGAGCAAAATAAAAAATGATAAGAATATAAAGGGGCTCAAGTGAGCAAAGATGAAAAATAGCATGAAATGTAAATGTTGAAAGTAAATGGTGCATAAAGTAAAGAACATAAAATAAAAAAACAAAATAAAATCAATTATTAGTGATTAATGGTTAGTTGGATGATCATCTTGAAAATTGCATTTGGAACTCATTAGAGGATTGGTAGAACCAAAGCCTCCACACAACAAGTTACATTTGCTTTTTGTCAAGTATATCATCCGTTTGGAATCCTTATGAGTATCATTTAATGATCAACGATGTTTAAGTGATCCGCGTTAACCAAAGGTGTTGTAGATCCATTAGAGGATTGGTAGAAACAAAGCCTCCACACAATGAATCTCAAGGTTATTGCATCAAAGAGATCAAATTAACATACTTGGGCTTGCAAACATAAGTTTGGGCCACGAATGATCATTTATTCGAATCAGGATAAAATTTAGCGCTATGTTAAGCAATCATAAGTGGACTTATATTGAAGTCACACCTATTTTGAGGCCGGTCAATAGCAATCTATGCACCATTTGTTTTAAGACATGATATATAGATCATGCTCCAACAACATTTAGTGCAATAAGAAGGGGATGACATTAAGAGGGATGAGAGAGAATATACAAACTAGTTTTGAATTAAATTTAATCAAACTATTATTAAAATAATTCATCCATTTTTGTGGAGTTAAACTCAACACCATAGATCTAATGATGTTAATAAAGTTCATGATCAAAAATTTAATCTAAGATCAGCTAGAAAATAATCACAAAATAATATTACATTTTAAAATATACAAAAAGGTTTTAAAATAATGTTTAAAAATAGAAATAAAAGAGAAAAAATATCAACTGTGTCCAAATTAATCAAGAAATAAAAAGTAAGACAATAGTAAAATCAGAAATGAACTAAAATAATTTTATAAAATTTTTCGAAATTTTTTTAAAGTCAGAAACTATTTTTAAAATTAAAAGAAAAGGGTAAAATAAATCAAAAATGATAAAAAAATAGCAAAGTCAGAAACAAAAATAAAATAAGGTCACCAATATTTGTCACAATATCATTGGATCATTCCATAATTTTTTCAGAGTTTAAAAATGCATAAAAGTATTTTTAAACATTTAAAACAAATCAAATAAAGTGTAAATTTATAAAAAATACCAAAAAACAAAATTAAATTATGAAAAAATAAAAATCAGAAAGAGGATAATCAAAAATATTTTTCATGATTTTTTCAGATTTTTTGGACTTAAAATGAATTTTCTATGATTTTTTGAAGTTTAAAACAATTAAATATAAAAAATCAGAAAAGAAAATAAAGTCAAAAATATGTGGACCATTGGATGAGAGTCAAAACACGTTAGTAATCAAATCCAAGGGATCTGGCGTGTTGTGCATATCATGGTCATTAGTGAATAAAGCACTAAGTCAGAAATAAAACCAGAATTCAAAAATAACAAGTGGCGTGCCATCATTGGTTGGAAGATGACACGTTGGTCATCTTCAACCTCCAACCAACGTGAATTGCTAGTCTCTCAAACTGTAAAATCAGAAGCTCAGACCTATGCCATCCGCTTCGTCTCTTCAAGACAAAGACAACCACACCCTCGCACCAAATTTATATAAAATGTAGCCTAAGCAATTTGGAAAGAAAGTTTTGAAAAGGGATTTGAAATTTCATGGTCAAAATGTGTTTCCAATAAGAAGTAAGTGTTACGGCTAGAACCAGGACAATGATAGCATCACAATGATATCAAAGTTTTGAAGAATTGATGAAGGAATCTACCTATTGAAGTTGAGTTGCAGAGCTATGAAACTGGACTTCTATGGAGCAATATAGGGCACGATTCTTGAATCTAATTATATGGTTAGCTTCAGGGAAGATCAAGGAAGGTGAATTGATGAAAAAATTGGATTGAAAAAGGCTTGTATATGGATTACGAAGTTGCTGAATTCTGAGTTATGGAACAAGTTTGGCAGGGTGATTCTGGCTATCCAAGCTTGAGAAAACGAATGGGATAGTTCATGTATTTATATGAGAAGTAAATGGGATCAAAAGGAAGAGTGAATGATGCATTTTGGAGGGAATTCGTGCAAACCTGATGCACGAGTGAAGTGTGATCTAATTTTCACCAAAGCTCATCCAATCCTTGCGTTTTGAGGTGCTAAACAAATCTGGAACTTCACTAAATATGTTTAGAGGAAAAAACGCGTGGAAAACTTGTGATTATATGCCACATTGTGGATTTCAAAATTTTGAATTGGTGAAAAATTCAGTTTCAAAATTCCAACTTCTGACCAATGGCATTTTCAGCTCAAGGGGTCTTAGGGCATGATTCTTGATGCTTCAGAAAGATGAGGTTACAAGCTTTGCAATAGAAAAAGAATGGAATCAAATGGATTCTTGAGCTGAAAGTTGTGTTGAGCCAAAGTTGGATAAAAAATGTTGACTTTCCATACTTAGAAATAATTCAAATTCTTCTTCAAAAGTGACCTATAATGTCTTGTATTCAAACATAGCCTTAGACTTGGAATTTTCTCTTGACCAAAAAAGATGGCATGAAGTAGATATCTTGAATGACATTTTGGAACTTGAACCATTCAAAATCTCCAAAAATTGAGAGAGTTATGAATTGTTGAAGTGGGCAAAAAATCATGAAATGACCTATAATCTTTTGTATCTTTAAGGCAATTTCCATTCATTTTATCACTTTGCACATAAAAGAAGGCATAAATTTCACATCTTCAAGATCATTATGGAAAAATAATGGGATCAAGGTGATAAAAAGTGACCAAGTTATGATCATTTTAAGTCACACATGGAAAATTGGGGATTCATCTGGAGGACTTGTAATCTTTCTTCTTCATCAAGTTTCTTGCACATGAAAACTCCTTGGAACTTTTGGAGTGATTTGTTGATAACCCTTTGAATATAAGGATGTATTTGGAATCACTCAAAAATACTAAAAGATGAGCAACATATACTCCTTTGAAGTTCAAAACCCTAGCTCCTAGATTAAGGAACATGCTTTGAGGAACTTTGACAATTTTGAACAAACTTCTTGTATCAAAACAAATGCTTTGTAAATATAAGTTGTTGAGGATGATAATGAGAACTCATAGCAACCACAACCACTTCCATATATTGATAATTGAGAGAAATATGCACTTGTGATCAATGGGAACAAGATCTTGATAATTTGGAAATGTAGTGAACAAAAATAACCTTGCCATGCCATCCCTTCCAAAACAACTTCCATGGTGAGGTTTGAACTTCTCAAGCTTCATTGACTAGGTAATGGAAATAAACTCATGAACCCATGGATCAACTTGCCAAGCCCCATTGCCTTTATCTGCATTGTTGACAAGTAAGAAAAACCAACATTGCATTTTATTAATTAAAAGGAAAGTCAAAACAAAAACATGAATGATTACACAAGAAAAATAAGTCAAGGTGCTTGGTGATTCCTCAAAGAGCAAAGCTAAAGATAGGAAGGAGAACCAAAAGCCCTAATGTGATCTTGTTGTGATTGAATCAATATGGTATGGTGAAGGGATCTTAGGGGGGAAAATTGGGGTACAACATTATGTGATATGTATGTGCATGTCGTGATGTATTGACATGAAATACTATTGTGACATGTCCGAGTCTAGGAAAATAAATCCCTAACTGCTGTTGGAGAGTACTGGAAATTGAATTCCTGACCGTCGTAGAAAAAATGGTTCTTCTACTCCCGCTGGGGATGGTGAACGAAGATGACTATGCTAGAGATTTGCTCCTTGTTTACAGCTACTCTGTCGGGGGAGAGACTCTGTTTGAGAATAACTATGTGGGAGCATAACTCTGTTGGAGGATGAACTTCCGTAGCTTAAGGGATAAACTCTATGGGGGATTGAGATTTTGTATTCAGATAAATAAACTCTACTCGGGAGAAAACTTTATGATCCACTTGCGATTATGAAATTCGTCCGGGGAATATATATGTCAGTTTTCTGAAGGAACCTGGCTAGGGATAGTAACTCCTGTCTGGGGAAGCCGATGTCAAAACTTTAGTTGCCTCTACTCTATGGGGAGTGTAGATGTCACTAGGACGCATGTTGAGGATACGACAATGACTTTGCATCAGGACTTCTGCCCCTGTACTGGCTGGGGAAAGTACATATCGAGGCTTTGTGGATAGCTTGAGTGTTATCCCAACTCATGTGGTTCCTGGTAACTTCCGATCAGAACGATAATTCTTCTACTGATAGGCAAGTGACAAGATGACGGGACATAGTCGTACACTTTGATCCCTAACTTTTGCCTAGACTGTCTTTTCAGTTTTTAGTCCACTGGGATACCTTTTTTTTCCCAAGCCGCCTTTTCAGGTTTTCGACTTGTCGGGTGTATAGATTTTTATTTTTATCCCTAATTTTTTCTCGAGCTTTTTTTGGTTCACCGGGATGCCCTTATTTTTCCTAGGCCAATCAACCTAGCGGGTCTTTTTCATGTGTGGTCTTTTCCGACTATGTCCATGCTCTCAGGATGTAGGGAGTTGTCACTGTCCATAATGTTTTGTTGTAGTACTGTTAGAAATGTTTTCTTGATGGCACATGATTTATTGCTGGACTGCATGCGTAATGCCACAAGTGATTCGGATGGAGATCTTCCCCTGGTTATTTGGCACTTTTGGAGATACTGCCCCAGGTGTGTTAGACATCATGTCATGCCCCTTGCTTATGGGAGATCTATTATTGGAATTGACTTTCCCACTAAGGTGATTCTGTCCATTGAGAGGATGCTTATTCATTGAATATCCATTGTGCGGATTTCTTGGCAGTCAAATAATTAGTTATATGCAAACAATGTCATTTAAAGAATGCAAAACTCATGTCTGTCTTGAAAATTTTTTTTTTTAAAATGTGTTTTGTGTAGTAAAACAAAATCTGCAAGAATGTGATATCAACTCAGGATTCGTAACAAGTCCTACATGAGTCAGGATACCTTTGTAACAGTATGATTTCGAACTAACCCATGCTTCAGCTAGGACTTTTAAGGGTTATAAAGTGGCCTGGTTCACTATTTAAGAAACAAAAGATAAAGGCTCAAAATTTATCTGTACACACCCGTTCTTCGTGACGTCCTTCGGTCCTATGCTCAGTTAATTGCGTGTTTAGAGTCCCATTTGGGTCCTAAAGTACTATCCTTGATGTTCCGGTAATGGTTTGGATACTGAAAGTTTGTTTTGCATAGGCAGTCATTTTTGTAATCTTTTTTGTCGAGGATTTATAGGACCTCTTTCTTTTTTATTTTACTATACCTGTCTTTTTCCTGAACTGTTTCTTTTGAGATTACAGTCAGCGGGATGCCCCAGTTTTTTTCTTAAGTCTCCTTCATAGGTTTTGACTTAATGGGCTTTTCTTTCAGAGAGATAATGACTGCATGTCTTGACGATTATACGGAACCATCACTGTCTTTTTATTTGGAAGGACGTCTTCGATGCCATTCGTTATTTGTGAAGCGGAAGATTGCGACTGAATGTGCCTGAATTAACGGAGAAAACTACCCTGCCCCGGGTTGTGATTAAGGGTTTTAATTTGTGTGAAAAGAAAAACTCCTACTTATTAGGCTCAAAGGGGCTGACTATGGATTATCTTCCTTATTACTCCACTATTTAGGATTTGAAACAATGCATGTACATCGTTAGCAGGGTATGTTCAAAAGCATACTATAGAGATTGCGGTATCATTTTCGCCATCCTCCCTCTAAGGCTTTGAGCTTTTAATCGAGAGTTGAATATCATGAACATGAAGTATAAAGCAATTTAAGCATTGTGAAAACAGATTAATTCAAGGCAAACATGTGTAATGCATTAATGAAATAATAAATTTTTGACATGTCAATAATTGTTTGAATAAGCAAAGAAAATACAACTTGAGAATTAAATGAACAAAAATGATTTCAATCCTAGCCATGTTTTAGCAGGGGAGCAGTGATCACGTTGGGAGTCTCAGGCGGGTCAAATTAGATCTCTTTGGCGTCAATCATGTTCTGAATCTTGTATTTTAGCACCCAAAATTGTTAGTATCGTGCCCCGGGCTGTCAGAATGATAAGCACACCTTGCATCCGGATTGTAGTTAGGAGAGGAAGTCTTAGGGTTCGGATGAGGGTTTATCACCGTAATTAGATTCATCTTCAACATGTGTTGCAATGCTTGTGACAATGGCATGTTGATTTGAGTGAACTGACTTTGAGGCCTTTCCACCCTTGGCTGATTGCTTCATTGTTGAGGTCGTTGTGCGTGTGATGAATTAGAGATTAGCACTGGCCCCACAGATTGGTGGTAGTCTGCCTTGCTACGCCCCTTCTGGTCGTGCACAACATTGGCTTCCCTCTTGCCACCAAATGACTTCTTCTCTTTACTTTAAGAGGTATTTTTCTGGATCTTTCCACTCCGGGTCCCAGCTTCTACTCTTTATCCAGTCAATATCAGCTCGGTGAAACCAGCTGAGGAGCTACCAATCAAGTGATTGAAGAATGGATGAGACAGGGTAACCAAGGAACATATCCACCAACTCCCTATCAGACAAAGGGGGTTGGACTCTCCCAGCCAGATCTCCCCACTCCTGCGCATAGTCCTTGAAACCCTCGCTTGTGCCCATGGACATACTCTGGAGTTGAGTACGGGTAGGGGCATGGTTAGCGTTATATTGATATTTCTTGTAAAAAGCAGCACCTATATCCTCACAGTTGCGGACATTGGTTCCCTCTAGTTGATAGAACCATTCAAGCTGAGTCCCAGATAGACTGTCCTGAAAGAAATGGACCCACAAATTCCTATCAGTAGTGTGAGCTGAATCTTCCTCACAGAGGAACGAAGATGAAGTTTAGGACAACACACCCCATCATACTTTGCAAATATCAGAGCCTTGAACTTCTGTGGGATGACTACCCCAGATATCAAACCCAGCTCTTCCAAATCCAGTCCTGGTATTCTTTGGATCTCCATCGCGCTCAGACGATCCTCTAACTGTTTGTACCTATCCTCAGTTGGGGGATACTGTTCATTGTTGTAGTCAAATTCATCCTTTTAACTCTCGGAATAGGGTCTTCCTCCCTTGTTTCACCCTCTTGGTTCTCCCCTTCTTTGGATGAAGAGGTCAGATCAACCATTTGCTTCAACGGTCCCCTAAATCTTCTGCCTAGATTCAGGACACTGACGGTCTTCTTCTCTTTCAGAATAAGGGCCTTCAGATCTTCCTGTCCCTTGGCCATGGCTACGAACATTTTCTAAAATTGGGCATTTTATGCTTGTAGATCCTTGATGTTTTGTTCAGAATACATTACTGCTTAAATAAACAGTGAAGAAGATGAGAAACCTGTTACGGTACCTGTTATGCAATGATGTGTTTGACATATGTATGCAATGTTTTCAAGGATCTCACGGGGTAAACAAGAAATGTCAGAAGTTAAAATTTTACAGCTTTGATTGAATAACTTTGTATCGTTGAGAGTCCTTCTACAAGAGTCAAGCTCACCATATCAAGTGGGTTATAGCCCCTGACTCAAGTTATCGTGTTTTGATCTTTTGACGACATTTGCTAGAGGAAAATAAATCCCCTTTCCCCTTGCTAGATGCTTGCTTTATCATAACCTGCATCACATGCCCTTGAGATCCTTGAAATGGTTAAGGAAATGCTATGGTATGATGCTATGATGTATTTGCTATGCATCAAGAAAAAAATGCAGGGTAAGAAACCAATTTATTGGATTTATACAAACAAGGTCCTGCAACGAATACAAACAAAGCCATGCAATGAGTTCAAATTGTTAGGCAAAGAAAGCAAACAATTCACACAAGTAGCCTTAGGTTTAAGGTCTGCAAGAGTTTTAAGATCATACCCTCTTGAAGCTGGATTGGTTCAACCTGTCCTATAAATAGTAACCGGGTTCTAAGGGATCTCAATATCACTGATCTTTCCCCCAAGCTTCGTTCAATAGGTGATTGACTCGCAACCAAACAAAACTCAAGAGCCAAACCTCAATGAGTGTAGCATCGAGTATCTGTCGACCTTGGGAATACACCAAAGTCGGCCATCTCGCTACGTCCTACTGGCCAAGTTGTGCAATTAAAGGTTCTAAGGTCTGTTGATGCTTTATGACACCACACGACGGCCCCGTACTCTCCCTGATTGACTCAAGGATTACCGATACCAACCAAAGTGTCACATCAACATAGCTACTGCTTCAACTGTGTCGGTATACCCCGTACAATTCCCTCACAGTTTATTGCTACTTACCTAAAAGGTGTCCCCAGATCCGGGTGTAGGATCTACATAACCCCAACAAAACCCTTGAATATAAAGCAGGAAAAGCAAAACAAGAAAGCATTTTTAGAAATGACCTAGATCCTAAGGTATACCCCACTTATTTATTTCCCAGCAGAGTCTCTAGTTCTATGATACGGTGGAAGAACCGATTGCTATACTGGTTTGCATTTTGTATTCGCAAATGTTTCGGTAAGCAAGAGTCGCCACCGACTTTTATTTCATCCAACAAAGGAAAGGGAAAAGAACAGAAAAACCTTTTTTTGAGAGTTTTTGAGTACGGGGGGTAGATTATAGAAAGGGAAGGTGTTAACACCCTTTCTATTCGTGGTCTTCCACGGGCTCTTAGGTACTTGCTCATTTTTGAAATTGCTTGTGTGTATTTTGAAAAAAGTTTTTTTTAACTTCATGATAACTCTTGTATCGGTCCTCAAGAGCGTGACGAAGTGATTTTTCAAACTGTTTTGAAAGTGTTTGTGGGAAAGAGTTTATTTGAGCAAGTATTTAAGATGTTCTACCTACTCGAAAAAATATTGTTCATTCTCGTTTCCTTTAGACAGTTCTATCCTACTATTAAGGAGTAGGTAGCCCTATCGTTGGAGTTTTATGGGACATTCGAAGGGACGAAATGGTCACTGAAGGCAACAAGTAAGGATACCTTAGAATTTAGAAGGGACTATTGTCATAAGATCATTTCTTGTAGGCAACTCGAGGGACAATGAGGGACTATGATCTTTATGACGACTTTGAACTGCGGGTCATTGATAAGGTATCCCTACGTTCGAGGGACACGACCATTATTTCTGAGGCAACCAAGTGAGGCAAAACCCTAGGAGTGAGCATGTGCAAGTGTTTGATTTCAGTTAATGTTATCTTCTCACAATTAGGGTTATCTACCATTTTAAATTGTTATCTCTTTCCATACAAGCTTATTATCCATACATCTAGGCAGTTTATAATTGTGGAAATTAAAGCGCGAGAAATTAAAACCCTAGCTATTACAAGGCCTTGGGGAGGTGGATTACATAATCAAAAAATGGGAAAATAATATATGCAAAATAGTAAACTTAATTAACTATTACAAACTCGGAGCAATTACATTAATAGAAAAAATAATGGGAAAAGAATGCGCGCGACAAAATTAAATACGGGGAATTAATGTCAAGTTTAGAAACAATTAATTGGTGAATAAAGAAAAGATATTTTTTGGATTTTTTTGAGAAAAGTAATTAATCTTGCAAATTAACCTAATTTCTATTTAATTTTAATGATGGAAAAAAAGAATTTAAGTTAACCTAATTAAATTAATTAATTAATGCAATTAAATATTTTATGAAAAAAAACTAAACCTAATATTTTTTGTCATTTTTTGATTTTATGATTTAATAATAAAAAAATGGTTTTTTGTGAAAATAATTAAAACAACAAATTAAAAAAAAACAAATAAAGAAATTTAAAAAGAAAGAAAGTGGGCCTGATTATGAGAAGCAATTTGGGAGGTGCATTGCCAAATTTTGTAAAGGCCCAGGATGATGGCCCAAATGCCCAGCGTGGGATTCCATGTTGCTATCTTCAGAGGGTGCACCATGTGGATGCAATCCTGATGCATTGGATTTGAATGGAGATAGATTTGATGGATGCTGGGTATTGAGGTACTCTGGATCTGGAAAAAGGAATTCAGAAAATATAAAAGGTTTGAACCTGGGATCGAACCTAGGTCCTCCCTTTCACACGTTCGCCTCTTTCCATCTATGATGGATGTTAATTCGTATACATAATCAAATAAAAATAATATAAGGTAAAAACATGTGATGTCCAGAAAAGCGCGCTAATATTCAAATGGTCCAATAGGACATTGCCACACATCCTTCTTCTTCCTCAACATCGTCGTATTAGGTAAAGGCTTTTACCTATGTTTTAATGCTTGTAACTAAAACCCGTTCATCTCAAAAAATCTTAAACAAACAAGATAAATGAAATCAGAGTATACCAATCAACCAGGCTTGATCTCGTGAGCATGATGATGCCCATATTTGGCCCTAATTTTACCTGTATAATAAAGCCCTAAAATGCAAGCATAAACCCTAATAATGGCAATTGTCCATATATGCATCAAAACTTATAATTAATCATACCAATACGTTCCAAATGACAATATAAACATGAAGGTATGCTTAAAAAATGTTAACCATGCACAAATAATTAAAATCGAATTCAAGAAATATGGCAAACCGTGACAGATGTGGAGGCTGATTCTGGGCGTCTTAATGCGTGCAAATGGTTGGAAAAGCTTCTGTAGGTGTCCAGGAACATGTTGCAATCCTTAAATCTCCTTGAGGATTGCTATATTATGTAATTCGTCTTGAGACTTTTTGACAAAAAGTGGCAACTTGTCTTGGCAGCTTCACATGGTCAATCCTCTTTTTTGTGCTTGCGAATTGTTCTGTATATGTATTAGATTGAATTAGGTCAACAAAAAGCATTCATATCTTTGCAAATTATCAAGATTGATTTGATTTCCTCTTTGAATTATTTCTTTCTAAATCAATCCAAATCATGCCATTCTCATCCCAATCAACCCTTTGCACGATTTGATTTTGTTTGACAGCATAATTGGATTGTGATTCTATTCAAAATCAGATCAAAAACAAATCTTCAATATTTTATATCATTTATTTGATTTAATTTGATTCTTTAATGATCAAAATCAAAATAAATTAAATAAATAAAGCCAATAATATATGATAGAGTGTTTGGGTCGTGAACCATGTTAGAAGTAAGATGCAAGCATAAAAAGTTAGGCCCATTTGACAAAAAAATGCAATTTTGGGTATTGTTGACTTTTGACAATTTTCCAAAAATGGCCAACTTTGACAATGCATATCTCCTTCAAATTTGACCCTAAGAGGGTTTTCTTGGACTTTTTAGAAATATTATTATGTCCCCTAAACAACCCTTTTGGTTTCATCTAAATTGGATCCTCCATGTTTATGTAAGAAGCTTTAACCCAAAAGGTGTTTTCGTTGACTTTTGAAAAGGACCCATAATGTATGAATTTATATCTTTTCATGAGTGCATTTCATGAACTTAAGGGATGAATATGGGTTGTAGGGAATTGGATTCTCTTCAAAATGAGTCTTGGATGAGAAATTTTTGATAAAGTATGAGAAAGTTATGCTTGGTCAAAGTTTGATTGACTTTTCCTAAGAAACCCTAATTTAGCAACTTTTGAGTTTTGATGAATTAGGAGCATTTCTTGGGGAATCATGATCAACCCTTGATCAAATGATGAGTATTACTTCAAAATATTGATGTTGACCAAAAATCTTGAAGTTTGACTATATGTGAGTCACAATTGACTTTTGACCTATCATAGTTGATTTTCAAGCATTTGAGCAGTTGACTGAGCAAACTTCTTGTGCAAGGCATGAAACTTGGCATGGATGATCTTGAGAACATATTAGGACCATGGAAAAGTTTTTAGACCTTTGGAGTTTACCCATCTTGATGAAAAGGGAATCCCTAGTCTGAGGTTCATTATCTTAGGAGAGCATTTGCCGGATCAATCCTTGGGCGTCCTTGGGCAAGTTGAGGATTTCAATGAACATATGTTGAGTAAAATGGGAGGGAAAATTTTGGGGTACAACAGAGGAGATGTTAGCGTTGGAAACAAAATTGCTGAGAATGTTGAACCCAAGAAGATTACGGGTGTAACTAGTGGAGCTACGTTAGAGAAAGAAGTGGGTGATATTTTTAAGATAATCAAGATGAGCAAGTATAGAATTGTAGATCAGCTACTGCAGACTCCTTCGAAAATATCTATCTTGGATTTATTTATGAACTCCTCTGCTCACAGGGAATATCTGATGAGGATATTGGACCAAGCTTTTGTGGAAAGTGATATGCCTGTAGAATAATTCAGCAGTGTAGTAGGGAACATTATGTCATGTAATAACCTGAGCTTCTGTGATGACGAATTGCCAGATGAAGGAAGGAATCATAACCTGGCCCTCCACATCTCTATGAATTGCAAGAATGACTCATTATCCAATGTGTTGATTAATAATGGATCCTCTTTGAACGTTATACCGAGGAGCACGCTTATGAAATTGAAATATCAGGAAACGCCCATACGCCCAAGTGGCATTATTTTGAAAGCGATTAATGGATCAAGAAAATCTATTATTGGTGAAGTGGACTTACCTATTCATATAGGCCCACATTTGTTTCAGATTACTTTCCAGGTCATGGATATTGTACCCGCTTATAGCTGTTTGCTAGGAAGGTCGTGGATACATGAGGCAGGGGTTGTCACTTCAACTTTACACCAAAAACTGATGTTTGTACGTGAAGGAAAAGTGGTAATCATAAACACAGAACATACATTATTGATATCTCATTTGTCCTCTTTAAGCATTGTGGAGGAGGATAAAGCTGCTGTTGGAACCCAGTTCCAAGCCTTATCCATTGATAATATAAGAGGAAATGAGAATTATATGGTTTCTCTTAAGGATGCGCAACAAGTTGTGCGTAAGGGTCATAGTGAAGTATGGGGACAAAATATGGATCCACCTGTAAGCAAGAACAGAGCTAGCTTGGGGTTCTCTCTGAAGAATGGCAAAAGTAAGAGCACGAAGCCAAAGTCTACGGCAGACAAGTATCAAGACATTTTCCGTAGCGTGGGTTATCTTCATCCAACTGTCTCCGAGATTAATGGCATTGTGGAAGATGAAGCAGAGCAGGAAATGCCAAATTACGTGACACACAAAGTTAGGGTTCAGAACTGGATCACCGTTAATGTTCCCTCTTGCATACATGTTTCAATGTAATTTGTTTTGTTAATACTTTTGAAAAGCTTTCACTCTACCCAAGGTGGAAGTATTAATGTTGTATGGGCTTATCTGTTTGCTGTGACTTTTAAAATCAATAATAAAAATTGTCTTTGTTTCCCAAATTGTGTCTTTATTTTCTTCCTTTTCTTAGAAATTGGTAATAAAAAAAAACCTTTCAAAATAAATAATAACTAAAATTAAATCTGCACGATCACTTGTTATATGTGTCAGTTTCTAAATGCAATCATAAATCATATGTGCAGATTAATTAAAAAACCTATTGAATACAATGATCTTGCACCCTCTCCCAATTTTGAATGTCCTGTGTATGGGGCCGAAGAAGAAGACTATGATGAGATTCCAGAAGAGGTCTCACGGTTGCTTGAGCGTGAGGAAAATGCCATTCAGCCATATAAAGAGCCATTGGAAGTGATCAATTTGGGTTTAGAAGAAGATCCGAAAGAAGTCAAGATTGGAGCATTGTTGCATCCTGATGTGAAGAGCAGGTTGATTAAGTTGTTGAAAGAGTATATGGATATCTTTGCTTGGACTTATCAAGATATGCCTGGTCTAGATACAGATATTGTAGAGCACCAGTTTCCGTTGAAGCCAGAGTGTCCGCCAATCAAACAGAATTGAGAAGAACTCACCTCGATATGGAAGTAAAGATCAAAGTGGAAGTTCTAAAGCAGATTAATGTCGGTTTTCTTGTGACGTCAGTGTACCCTGAATGGATTGCCAATATTGTCCCAATACCGAAAAAAGACAGAAAAGTACGCATGTGCGTAGATTACATAGATCTAAATAAAGCTAGTCCAAAATATGATTTTCCATTGCCACACATTGATAAGTTAGTGGATAGCACAACAAAATTCAAAGTTTTCTTGTTCATGGACGGATTTTACGGGTATAATCAAATAAGAATGGCTCTAGAGGACATGGAAAAAACAACGTTTATCACACCCTGGGGAACATTCTGTTACAGAGTGATGCCCTTCGGCTTGAAGAACGTTGGTGCAACGTACCAGAGGGCTATGACAACCCTATTCCATGATCTGGTGCACAAGGAAATTGAGGTATATGTTGATGATATTATTTCTAAGTCCCAGACTGAAGAAGGGCATGTAGAAGATTTGTTGAAGTTGTTTCAGCGTTTGAGGAAGTATCGTCTCCGCTTGAATCTAAATAAATGTACCTTCGGTGTTCGATCATGGAAATTGTTGGGTTTCATTGTTAGCCAGAAAGGAATTAAAGTTGACCCTGATAAAGTCAAAGCAATTCAAGAGATTCCAGCACCAAGAACTGAAAAGCAAGTCATAGGGTTCCTCGGGCGTTTGAATTATATTTCCAGATTCCTTTCCCACATGACTGCAACATGTGAAACGATCTTTAAGTTGTTAAAGAAAGATCAAGGTTGTGTGTGGACGGATGACTTCTAAACGGAATTTGAAAGTGTTAAAGAATATATACTTGAACCTTCTATCTTGGTTCCTCCTGTCGAAGGAAGACCGTTGATTATGTATTTGACAGTGTTAGATAATTCCATGGGTTGTATTTTGGGACAACAAGATGAAACAGGGAAGAAAGAGTATGCCGTTTATTATCTCAGTAAAAAGTTTACTGATTATGAGTCGCGGTATTCCATGCTGGAAAATACATGTTGTGCTCTAACCTGGGCGGCAAAACATTTGCGGCAGTATATATTGAATCACACCACTTGGTTAATCTCCAAAATGGATCCAATCAAGTACATTTTTGAAAAGCCTGCTCTTACTAGGAGAATTTCTCACTGGAAGATGTTGTTATCTGAATATGACATCGAATACCACACTCAAAAGGCTATTAAGAGCAGCGTGTTGGCGGATTATATTGCTCACCAACCAGTTGATAATCATCAGTCTGTGAAGTATGACTTTCCCGATGAGGATGTGATGTTTCTAAAAGTGAAAGATTGTGATGAAACATTTCCTGAGGAAGGTCCTGATCCTGAATCTCGTTAGAGTATGATATTTGATGGAGATGTGAATGCTTATGGTAAAGGAATTGGTGATGCGATTGTCACTACACATGGATCGCACATTCCTTTTACTGCAAGGTTAACATTTGATTGTACTAATAATATGGCAGAATATGAGGCTTGCATCATGGGTCTCGAGGAAGCTATTGGTCTCAGAATTAAAATTCTAGATGTGTATGGTGATTCAGCTTTGGTAAAAAACCAGATTAAAGGAGAATGGGATACTCGTCACCCCGACTTGATCCCTTACAAATATTATTCTAGAAGGTTCTTACCCTTCTTTAATAAAGTTGAATTCCATCACATTCCTAGAGATGAAAATCAAATGGCAGATGCTCTGGCAACTCTGGCTTCTATGTATCAAGTGAATACTTGGAATGATATACCTCGAATTATGGTTCAGCAAATGGATAGGCCCGCTCATGTGTTTATAACAGAAGAGGTAGAAGATGAGAAACCTTGTGTTGTACCTCAAAATTTTCCCTCTCATTTATCAAGATTTTTCTCACAAGACTTCTTTGACTCAAGACAGGATTAGGGTTTGGTCAACTCAAAACACCTCATCTTGCACTGATAACCCAAAATCATGGTTTGAGTTTGCACAAGGATTTTTGGACCACCAATGCTTCATGTGACTTTCATACATCATTTTGGACCCCTAAGATTGCTCATGATAAGTTTCAAGCCTTGAACCACATTTTTTATCAGTCAATTGGACAGTTGACCTAAAAATCAGTTGTATTAGGGAAAAAGTCAACCATGGCCAATTTACAGTCAAACTTCATAATTTTTTATCCACATCAACATTCTAGATTCATATGTACAATTTGACCAAGGTTGGATCATAACTCCTCAAGAAATTTGATCAAATCATCAAAAGGGCAAAATGGTCAAAATTAGGGTTTTGACTGAGAAAGGGTTATTTCTAATTTTTAACCTAGCCAATGACAAATTGAGCTCAAGCATGATTTCAAGGGTTCAATGGAATCATCTTGAATTAATTACATGATTCAAAAGATCTCAAGTTCATTGGATTGACAAATGAAATTTGCAGTCAACTGATCAAAAGTCAATTGTGCACTAAAAAGTCAAACTTTGACTTTTTGGTCAAAATCAAGTGCCAAGGGTCATAATTCATCAAGATATGTCAAAATGTGAAACTTGTTGACCAAGAAAACTAAATTTGAAAATTAGGGTTTTAATTTGAAAATTTTCATAACTTAGAATTTTCTAAGTATAAAACTTTTCTTATTTTTTCTCAACTTTGCACCCCTTTTTCACCATGATGAATTTTGATTCAAAGAAAACTCCAAACATGAAAGTTGTATATCCCCATGAAATCTACAACTTTTATTCACAAACTTTTCTCAAAAGATGTTTGGATCTCAAGTTATGAATTTGTGAATACGTGGTCATGAACTTCTTAACTTAGTGAAATTTTGCCCTAATTTTGGCAGGTTTTGGACCCAACCTCATGGCAACTTTTCACCTAGTTCCAAGAGGTATCTCAAAATGCATTTCAAAGATGGATTATAGAGAACATTGCAAGCTTTACAAAATGTACAAGAACTCTCTAAGATCATTTTTGAGTAGGGAGAATCGAAGAGAGGAAGTTGGCATTTTCTCACTTTTTGTTCAAGCCATTTTCACATAGAATCAAGTTGCAAACCAAACCTATGCTGGTTATTTCTTGCTTTACAGGTTCTAAGCTTGCTATGCACTCCTTAATAAAATGCATACTCAGTTGACAAAGCCTTTATCCTTGCTTTTTAAACTTTACACAAGTTGTAATTCCATTTTGGGCAAAAAGGCTTCATTGCCATTTTCATAAAGATGCACTTTTGCAACTTTGTCAACTTGGAGCATTGGACTTGTCCCCTTGATACAAGCAAACTATACAGGTATCAAGCAATTAGTACAAACTTATATCAACCCTAAAGCAAGCTGGTACAAGCATGTGGGATTGGTCTTGTCAACTTTACTTCAAGTACAAGAAAAGTTGCAAAAGGGCTAAGGCTTGCACAGCTAGTAGGAAGCTGACTTTGGATCACTTCTATACTAATATGCAAACATTGTACAAGAGATTACACGCTTGGGTTGAACTTAGAACTCTCTCAAACTGAAAAACACCAAAAATTTGCCTAAGCATACAGTTTCTGCAAAAGCTCAGCCAACTCTCATTTGTATACATTTGATACCTAGTCAATCCAAGCCATCAGCCTGGTTCTGTAACCTCTGTTTCACCATCTGCCATTTTCAACTTGGAAGCTTGCAGTTGGACTTGGTCAGGGAGTTCCAGCCATCCTTAGAGCAAGATAAGGGTTGGAATAGATTCAGGGAAGCTCAAGGAAGCTCAAGCAATCATCAGGCCTCCATTAAAGCCCATACATTGCCATACACAATTCCAGCTGAAGGAGGTATTTTCTTAAACTCTATCTCTTCATACAAGAAACCTCAAGCCACGATTTGTGAAGAAAAATGTAGTTCTCATCCTAACAAAGTTGTACATATCCTTACTTTGCATTTTTATTACTTGTGCTAAGAGAATTTGAAGCTTGAAATCTCTGAAATTTTTAGGTCACGATTTAGGGATTCCAAAATTCTCTTTGATCTTTGATAGTTAGGTTACATAATTTATATGGTTGGAATCGTGAGCTCAAATGCCACATTTTTCATGTTATGAGTTTTCATTTTTATGCAAGCATGAGGAAGATACAGGTTGCACTGAGAATGGCGTGAAGAAGAGAACGAAGGACAGGGATGAAGTCTGGTTCTAGGCTTTTTGCTGCTAGGCCTTTTTGTTGTTGCTAAACACCCCCCCTGACTTGCTATTGCACCCCCTGGCTAACTATTTTATATTTTTTATGTTTTTTTTTCATATTTTCATATTTAATAAATTTATTTATTTTTCTTAATGATAAAAAATACTAAAAACTGATTTATTTATTTTCACATTTTTATTTTATTTTTTATTATTTCTCACATAAAAAATTAATTTATTTTGATAGAATAGAATTTATTTTCTTAATAAACTCATAATTAATCAAATATACTTAATATTTTTATCTTATATTTTTATACTTATAAATACTTATTTTTTGCACATATTTAATTTTTAATATTCATATACAATATTATTTATTATTTTTTATACAAAAAATGCACAAAATAATAATATAAAACATTATTTTCTTTTTTAATAAAAATTAGGGTTTAATCCCTTTCAAAGAATTAAATATTTTTTCCTTGTATTTTTTAGGTTTAAATTAAATATTTTTACATAAGAAAAACAAGTCATAAAAATCCTTTATTTACATAAATATTGCATTGCATTTTAAATATTTGTATTATATTTATTTAATTCGCGCAA
The DNA here is from genome assembly GCA_948472305.1 of Vicia faba. NCBI lineage: Eukaryota > Viridiplantae > Streptophyta > Magnoliopsida > Fabales > Fabaceae > Vicia > Vicia faba. The sequence goes on along the minus strand of OX451737.1, from coordinate 1,642,016,031 downwards.
ATTCGATTAGGTTGTAATAATATATTTAGCTTTATATTTGTGCAAATCCCCATTCAAACTTGTATTCCTCCCTCCCATAAAAATTGTTGTAATAGCTTAGTATATTTACATTACGCAATTTATCGCTTTATATACCATGATTAGTAATTAGGGTTTGCATGACAAGAACAAAACAAAGCAAAATAGAAAACCCTAAATACAAGACAAAATCAAAAGCCTGAAAATGATACACTTTGCACACAAACACCCTTAGGGTTCTCCCACTTGGTTGCCTAAAATAAAATGGCCATGTTACGCATGCGAAGTATCTTGGCAAAACAAAACAAGTATAAGATCATAGTCCCTCGATGACGCTATTCAAAAGTTGCCTTACAAAATGATCTTGGTCCCTCAAAAATGCTAAGATACCTGGCAACATTGCTATCATAGTTATACGATGAGCCACGCCCGTCCCGTTTACATCCAAAGATAGGGTTGCTTACCAAATCAATGGTAAGTCAACAATGTCAAAGGAATAGAAAATGCACAAGAAATACATTTGAGTAGGTAGATAGCTTCTAAGTTACTTGCTCCATTTTAAACAACAATCCTTGCTATTTTAGAAAAAAACACACACATTTAAAAACATCTTACAAAATATTGAAAACATTTTCAAAAGACAAACATCTTTGTATACATTCTTACGAACGAGAATCATTACAAAGATTGCCTAACAATGGCCTCTTTTATAAAATACTTTCAAAACCATATCAAACATCATTGCAAACAAACCAAAGCAAGTGATCTAAGAAAGTAACTAAGAGCCCATTGAAAACCATGGATGAAAAGGGTGCTAGCACCTTCCCTTTTCATAATATACCCCCCCCCCCCCCGAACTCAAGAAAACATCTCAAAGGTCTTTCCTGTGATTTTTCATCTTTCCTTTTGGATAAAAGAAAAGTCGGTGGCGACTCTTGCTGACCGCGACATTTGCGATAAAATGCAAAACCTTCAAGTCAGTTCTCCCACCGCATCACACCTTGGTATTATGATATCAAGCATTTTCTCCAAACTCAGGAATACCCGATTGGTGCCTCGAATAAAGATAGAAAGACATTGAGGAGATTGGCTGGCAGTTTCTTCCTCAGTGAAAATGTGTTGTACAAGAGAAATTATGACATGGTCCTGCTCAGATGCATGGATAGACACGAAGCAGACATGTTGATGCATGAGGTTCATGAAGGCTCATTTGGCACACATGCCAATGGACATTTAATGACTAAAAAGATGTTAAAGGCAGGTTAATATTGGCTGACAATGGAATCCGACTGTTTCAAATTTGCAAAAAAGTGTCATAAATGCCAGATTTATGCGGACATGGTTCATGTGCCTCCGGCGCTTCTCAATGTGATCTCTTCCCCATGGCCTTTCTCTATGTGGGGTATTGACATTATTGGAATGATAGAACCTAAAGCTTCGAGTGGACACCATTTTATATTGGTATAAATTGATTACTGCATCAAGTGGGTGGAGGCTGATTCATATGCTATTGTTACTAAGAGGGTGGTTGTGCGCTTCATTAAGAATAATCTCATATGTCGATATGGTGTGCTGAGCAGAATTATCACGGACAATGGCTCGAATCTGAATAACAAGATGATGACATAACTGTGTGAAGAATTCAAGATTGTCCATCACAATTCATCTCCGTACAGGCCAAAGATGAATGGGGCTATTGAAGCTGCTAATAAGAATATCGAGAAGATTATCCGGAAAATGGTCGTTACTTATAAGGATTGGCATGAAATGCTCCCTTTTTCTTTGCATGGATATCGAACATCTGTCCGCACTTCAACAGGAGCAACCCCGTTCTCCCTTGTGTATGAAATGAAAAGGGTACTCCCAATTGAGGTTGAGATTCTCTATTTGCGTGTGATAATGGAAACCAAGTTGTCAGAGGCCGAATGGATCCAGAACTGGTTTGACCAATTGAATTTGATCAAAGAGAAGAGAATGACAGATTTGTGTCATGGACAGTTATATCAGAAGATAATGAAGAAAGCTTTTGATAAGAAGGTCAAACCTCGTGAATTCGGAGATGGCGACCTCGTGCTCAGGAATATCATGTCTTTTAACGTTGATTCTAGGGGAAAGTGGACTCCTAATTGTGAAGGCCCATATGTTGTCAAGAAAGCCTTCTCTGGCGGTGCATTAATTCTTGAAACTATGGATGGCGAGGAGTTCCCACGTCCCGTGAATGCTGATGCAGTCAAGAAATAATTAGCCTAAAGAAATAAAAGAACAGCTCGCTAAGTTGAAAACCTGAAAGAGCGGCTTAGGCAAAAAAGAGCGTCTCGGTAGGCCGAAAACCCGAAAGGGCGGTCTAGGAAGAATTAGAGACATAAATAGAATAAAATTTCCCACTAAGTTTAAAACCCGTAAGGGCAGCTTAGGCAAAAGTTAGGGACTTTCTTGGCAAGTAACTACATCAGACAAGACTTGATCGTTGGAGAAACAATCTTCTCGGATCCTCATACTTCGACAGAAGCTGCTGCTCAAGATTTCAAAAGTTGTTAGAGGGGATAGTGGTCATTGTATCTCAATGTATATTTTCCATTATATATTACCATTTTCTGAACTTTGTAATCATCCATGGAGTCTCTCCATTCGCAGACTACCATTCTATTAATGAAATTTGAGCTTTTACCCAATTCTTTGTACTTCTTATTTTATTTAGCTTGCAAAGACTCCATTTATTATTGATAATAACTTTCAAAGCGAAAGAATTAAATAACAAAATTGATTTTCAAAAATAATTTACTTTAACTTTAAAATTTGTGACGCAAGAGAAAAAAAACAAAAGTGGTGATCCCAGGAATGGACGAACTCCAGTTGTTTTAAGAAGTTTTGTTTCCAGGGGAAGTTTTTCTCAAGATGTTTTCGCTGTATTAGGTTTGTGACTCCAGTGTCCTTGACCAGTTTTTGTTCATTTCTCCTCTTTTCTGAGTTTGCATGATATGAAGATTCAATCCAATATTTCCCCAGTGAAGGTTTCGTTTGTTTAGTAGAAGTTCTTTCTTCCCAGAGAAGTTGGTACAATAATTACTCTCGAAGAACACGGGCCTCTGTTTTCTCCAGTGAAGAACGTATACTGGTTTTCCCTTTGTGAATGTGGTGTTAACCTCCCTAATAAAGTCGGCACGAATTCCCCAATAAATGTTTTGATGATTTGATGTCCGTCTGTTCTACTTGAAATTGATTTTTTCAAATCCCCAGTAGAAGCGTCACATTTTGAAAATATTTGATTCCCTGTTAAAGTCTGAGTGCTATTCCCTGGTAAAGCCTGAGAGAGGATGTTGTATCTCTGTATCTGTACTGTTTGGCCACTATGTTTTGTTTACTTCCGGATTACGTTTCTCCCCAGTATAGTTAAGCCTGGCAGTAGGTTTTGTTTCCTCAGTTAGCACCAACTTTTTTCTTATGGAATGTTCATCTTGGATATGATTTAGCCGAGTGTGGATTATGCCCGAGTTAGTTTTGCCTGGTTACTCCCAGTGTTATATATCTGTTTTATCGGCATTTGCATGATAACACTCATACATTCATACATACATCATGCATAGATAAAATTGGCAAATTGTTGCTCATTCATATTCGTTAATATTTTGTTGACATATTACCCTGTTTTACAGAGTTGTGTTGTCCTCTCTCCAATAGTGTGTCGGCCTTAAGCAGGAAGCGTATATTCTTTCAATTTCCCCACTGAGTTATCCCTCGTGGAAGATTTTTGCTTTAGCCTTCCTGTACAACTCTTTGTCTGGGTAGATTGGGTTTCCCTCTTGAGTTTATTTCTCAAAGAATGTATTTTGGTAGATTGTTTTACTCCAGTTTATTTTTGGATTGAATCTTTGTTGCCCAGCAATATTATTACTTTGGATTTCCATAAGCTTCGAGTTTTGGTTTGAGAATGTGAATTTATTTTGCACAAGAAGACCATTATCTCCTTAGCAGGAATATATTAGAATTTCCCTAGGAAGTCATGATTCATTCCCCAGGAAGTCATATTCTTTCCCCGAAAATAATTTTTTTTGACAATCCTTCCTATAACAACAAGTAGCAGGTCTCTTTATCTGAGAAACTTGTACTTCCCTATAAAAGTCGATGTAACTTTTTCTCTATCTTCTCTACGAGTGGATAGTTTGCAGTCTGTTGTCAAATTACTCCAGTGGATGGCAAGACTTTCAATATCGCAGAGACAACTCATTTTGAAATCTTTACAAGTGGTAGTCTCTTTATTTGAGACAGCTTATATATTACTCTTTCTAGGAGGAGTGCCTTGGTTAAAGAAAAAGTTGAGACCCGTTCTAGGTGAAATGCCAGAATTTTGGGGAAACTTATATTCTCTTTCTACCCTCAGTTAACGCTGGTAGTTCATCGTCAGTGAACGATGGTGCTATGATATATTTTCTTTCTACCTTCAGTGAATGTTGGTAGGTCACCTTCAGTGAAAGTTGTTGATTGTTATATTTTTGCTACCCTCAGAGAATGTTGGTAGTTCATCGTCAGTGAACGGCGGTGCCATGATATTTATTTTCTCTCTACCTTCAGTAAAAGTTGGTAGTTCATCGGCAGTGAACGTTGATGATTGTTATCTTTTTGCTACCCTCAGTGAACATTGGTAGTTCATCGTCAGTGAACGACGGTGCTATGATATATTATCTTTCTACCTTCAGTGAATGTTGGTAGGTCAACTTCAATGAAATTTGGTGATTGTTATTTTTTTGCTACCCTCAGTGAACGTTGGTAGTTCATCGTTAGTGAACGGTGGTGCCATGATATTTCTTTTCTCTCTACCTTCAATGAAAGTTGGTAGGTCATCGGCAGTGAACATTGATGATTGTTATCTTTTTTCTACCCTCAGTGAATGTTGGTAGTTCATCATCAGTGAACAACGGTGCTATGATATATTCTCTTTCTACCTTCAGTAAAAGTTGGTAGGTCATCGATAGTGAACGTCGATGATTGTTATCTTTTTGCTACCCTCAGTGAACGTTGGTAGTTCATCATCAGTGAATGGCGGTGCTATGATATATTCTCTTTCTACCTTCAGTGACAGTTGGTAGGTTACCTTCAGTGAAAGTTGGTGATTGTTATCTTTTTTCTACCCTCAGTGAATGTTGGTAGTTCATCGTCAGTGAGCGGCGGTGTCATGATATATTCTAGTTTTACCTTTAGTGAAAGTTGGTAGGTCATCAGCAGTGAACATTGATGATTGTTATCTTTTTGCTATCCTCAATGAACGTTGGTAGTTCATCGTCAGTGAACGGCGGTGCTATGATATATTCTCTTTCTACCTTCAGTGAAAGTTGGTGATTGTTATCTTTTTACTATCCTCAGTGAACGTTGGTAGTTCATCGTTAGTGAACGTTGGTAGTTCATCGTTAGTGAACGGTGGCGCTATGATATATTCTCTTTCTACCTTCAGTGAAAGTTGGTAGGTCACCTTCAGTGAAAGATGGTGATTGTTATCTTTTTGCTACCCTCAGTGAATGTTGGTAGCTCACTGTTAGTGAATGTATGTGTTGTTATTTATTTTCTCTTCCTACCTTCAGTGAACGTTGGTAGCTTCGCCTTCGGTAGAATTTGGTATATCCTTTGACTTTTTACCATCCTCTTTAAGTTGGGTCTTTTGATCCACTAGTGATTTATTTTCCTGGTCAGGTTTATCTCTTGTTTCTTTACATACCCAGTGGTGTTTTGCGTCCCTTTGAAGTTTTCCATGTGCACTCATATTCATAAGCATTGCATGGCATCTTAGGGCCAAAAATAAGGTTTGTTTTATATTTAAGTATCTTCGGTCGCGTCGACACGAAGATTTTTAACCTTCATATCTTCGGATAGAAGAAAATTAAATAAGAGCAGTTTTGTACCCCAATTTTTGCCCCTAAGATCCCTTCATCATTCCATATTGATTCAATCACAACAAGATCAAATTAGGGTTCTTGGTTCTCCTCCCTACCTTTAGCTTTGCTCTTTGAGGAATCACCAAGCACCTTGACTTGTTTTCTTTTGTGATCATGAATATTTTGTCTTGATTTTTCCTTTTAATTAATAAAATTCGATGTTGATTTGTCTTGCTTGTTACTAATGTAGGTAAAGGCAATGAGATTTAGCAAGTTGCTTCATGGGTTCATGAGTTTATTTCCATGCCCTAGGCAATAAAGCTTGAGAAGCCCAAACCTCACCATTGAAGTTGTTTTGGAAGGGATGGAATGGCAAGGTTTATTTTGGTTCACAATGATCACAAGTGCATATTTCTATCAATTCTCAAGATATGGAAGTGATTTTGGTGGCTATGATTTCCCGTTTTCATCATCAACAACTTCTATTTACAAACCGATTGTGTTGGTACAAGAAGTTTGTTCAAAATTGTCAAAGTTTCTCAAAGCATTTTCTTAATCTAGGAGCTAGGGTTTTTAAATTCAAAGAAGCATATCTTGCTTATCTTTTGGTATTTTTGAGTGATTCCAAATACATCCTTATCTTCAAAGGGTTATCAACAAATCACTTCTAAAGTTTCAAGGAGTTTTCATGTGGAAGAAACTTGATGATGAAGAAAGATTACAAGTCCTCCAGATGAACCCCCATTTCCCCATGTGTGACTTCAAATGATTATAACTTGGTCAATTTTAATCACCTTGAGCCCACTCTTTTTCCATAATTATCTTAAGGATGTGAACTTTATGCCTTATTTTATGTACAAAGTGAGAAAATGGATGGAAGATGCCCTAAGGATACAAAATATTATAGGTCATTTCATGATTTTTTGCCAACTTCAACAATTCAAAACTCTCTCAATTTTTGGATATTTTGAATGGTTCAAGTTTCAAATTGTCATTCAAGAGGTCTATTTTATGCCATATTTTTTGGTCAAGAGCAAATTCCAAGTGGAAGGCCATGTTTGGATGCAAAATATTATAGGTCACTTTGGAAGAAAATTTTTAAATATTTCTAAGTATGGAAAGTCAACCTTTTTTCCACAACTTTGACTCAATGCAACTTTCAGCTCAAGCATCCATTTGATTCCCTTCTTTTTCAATTGCAAATCTTTTAACCTCATCTTTCTAAAGCGTCAAGAATCATACCTAAAGACCCCTTGAGCTGAGAATGCCATTGGATTGAACTTGGTAACTTGGATTAGAGCCTTAAAACGCAAGGATTGGATGAGTTTTGATGGAAATCAGATCACACTTTGGTCGTGCATTAGGTTCACACAATTTCCCTCCAAACTTCATCATTTCACACGCTTGAACATTCCATTTGATTCTCTATAAATAGAGGGTCAACCCCCATTCATTTCCTCAAGCTTTGAGAGACAAAAACACTCTGTCAAAACCTCATACGAACTTCAAAATTTTAAAATCAGTTTCTGAAATTCTAGCCATTTCTTCCAAAATTCATTGCACATTCATCTTCCTTAAGCATCATATAAACTCTCCAGCACTTAAACCAAGCAAAACGAGCTATAATTCAAGCTACATAAGTCCAGTTTCAGAGCTTCTTTCTTGAACTTCGAAAAGGTAGATTTCTCCACCATTTGGATCCAAATAAAGAACTAACATGTTCTACTCCTTCTCCTGATTCTAGTGCTTCTTACAATTTTTAAATCCATTGAGATTTGAGAGAGAAATCTCAAATTGAAGGTGCTCGCTATTTTTTGGGTTGTTGATTCATATATCTTTGTATACTTTATATAAATTTTACGTGATGGTGGTGTTAGGATCGTCTTTAAGAGACGAATCCAATGATAGTGGTCTATGATTCTAATTTTACCGTTTGAAAGATCTCACAAAATTTCCATTGCAGGGCGGCTGGAGGTTGAAGATGATGACATGTCTCGTCTCAGCCAATGATAGTGTGCCAAACATTTTAATTTCATTGGTTGCCTTTTTTCTGATTCCCTGTACATATTACTAAGGTCCATATCAAGCACAGCGTGTCTGGTCCATTAGATTATCTTACTAACGCGTTTTGACTATGATCTGATGGCCTATATTTTTCTAATGGCCCATAACTCTTTTATTTTTTATCCAAAAATTATAAAAAAATTCACAAAAATACTTTGAATTATTTCTGATCTCATGAATATTTTTTCATATTTTTATTTTTAAAATTGATATTTTTTTATATTTTTTTAATTGTTTGCTTTGTTTTAATTACATTAAAAATACTTTCTGACATTTCTTAATTCTAAAAAATTTCATGAATATCATTTTGCATATTTCTGAGTTTTTAAAATTTTTATGGAATTTTATGTTGATGTTTACGATTTTTGATCTATTTTCTATTTTTTTTAACAATTTTAATTAGTTTTAAAATAGTTTCTGACTTTTAAAAATTGCCAAAAAATTTATAGAAATATTTGAGTCCTTTTCTGATTTTTCTAAGGTCTTACTTAATTTTTCTTGATTAATTTGAATATAGTTAATATTTTTATTTCTTATTTCCATTTTAAAACATTTTAAAACCTTTTTTTAATGTATATATTAAATGCAATATTATTTTGTGATTATTTTCTGGCTGAACTTGGGTTGAATTTTGATTATGAACTTTATTAACATCATTGGATCCATGGTGTTGAGTCTAACTCCATAAAAATGGGTGAATGATTTTAATAATAGTTTGATTTAAATTTAATTCAAATGTGGTTTGTGTATTTTTTTCCAACCCCTCTTAATCTTGTCCCTCTCTTATTGCACTAAGTGTTATTGGAGCATGATCTCTATATCATGTCTCAAAATAAATGGTGCATAGATTGCTATTGACCGGCCACAAAATAGGTGTGACTTCTATATAAGTCCACTTACGATTGCTTAACATAGCGCTAAATTTTGTCCCGATTCGAATAAATGATCATTCGTGGCCCAAACATGTGTTTGCAAGCCCAAGTATGTTAATTTGATCCCTTTGATCCAATAACCTTAAGATTCATTGTGTGGAGGCTTTGGTTCTACCAATCCTCTAATGGATCTACAACACTTTTGGTCAATGCAGATCACTTAAACATCGTTGATCATTAAATGGTACTTTTGAGGATTCCAAATGGATGATATACTTGATAAAAAGCAAATGCAACTTGTTGTGTGGAGGCTTTGGTTCTATCAATCCTTTAATGAGTTCCAAATGCAAGTTTCAAGAGGGTCATCCAACTAACCACTAATTATTAAATTGTTTTTACTTTATGTCCTTTTATTTTTATTTTTTTTTCATTTTTATGCTTTATGTACCATTTACTTTAAGCATTACATTTCATGTCATTTTTATTTTGCTCACTTGAGCCTTTTATTTTTTTCTCCTAAGACACCTAATAATCAACATGAACCTTAAAAACCTTTAAAATACTTAGAATATTTGGTTACTATCCTTGGCATTATGGAGTATTGGACTTCTTGGACTTGGGAATAAAAACCTTGGCCTATATTGGAGACACTGTGACCTCAATTGGTATTTTGTCTAGAGTTCTTGAGGTTTACTTCAAGACATTGGGTTGTTTGTTTGTTTTGTGTGCGGGTTATTGTGATTACATACTTTGTTTGTAATCTGGAATTCACCCGTATACAGCTGTTACTCTGCCCAATTTTTATGAAGACTTAATACACTTGAAGTTTGGTTCTTACAAGAGGTCTAGTATCTTTGCTTGCTTGGTTTCAATCCAAAGAATGGGAATTCTATCTTGACTCATAATGTCAAGTATCAGCTTCTTGTTGGTTATATGGTTCTTATCCCTAGCTTTTACCTTATGCTTTAGGATAGTCCCTTCTTCTCCTCACATCTTTCTTTAATTTCAAAAATATTCTCCCTCCTTTTTAAAAACTCTTCTTGTTCTTTTTTTTAAAATTGAACCACTTTCATAATAAACTTGGACTTAGGTCCATGCATTTACAAAACATCTTTCACAAATAAACTTCAATCAACTTAATAATACTTTGACATTTTTTTTGTGAGAAGACTAAAAATCAATCAATCTCATTCAAACAATTTTTCCATCTTGGCTTTCATCTTAAACTTTTCTTAAAAGATTCGACTCTTGTCAATCCTTGTAGTGATGCAAACAACTATACTTCTATGATATGTAGTGAAGTGATATATTTTCCACTAGGGTGTTGAGTGAGGCATTGTTGATTTTAAAATCCAAGCCATATCCTCCACTTTGAGATGATGCAAATTATCCTTTCTCATGATCGTGGGTAGTAAGTATGTTTTCCACACGGACAATGACGACGATGTCTTATCTCTTAAAATCAACCAACACACTTGTGTTTTAAAAATCTTTAAAAGAGGAACTACGTGTACCTTGATCCCCTATTGCACTAAAAGGTTGTACGTAGGCACTAAAGTTTCACAACCGCGGCGGGTGCAAAAACCATAAAAATATATTTCTTTTCTCACCTCCACCATCCATTTTTATACAACATTTTATAGCCAAAATATACAGATTTTACAAAGAGGTTCATGTGGAGTATCGTAGATGTTTAGGGTGCTAATACCTTCCCTTTTCATAACCAACCCCTTACCTTGAATCTTTCCCCCTCTTTTTTTGGGTTACTCGCTCTTTTCCCATTCCTTTTGGAAACAATAAAGCGCAGTGGCGATTTTTATTTTTTATTTGTATAAGTCTAGTCAATCCAATGGCTTAGTCTTTAACATTTCTACCCTACAGTTAAGACAAGTTTAGTTTATTGGAAGGCAGACATTTTTGAAACATTTTTCATGTTGTTGAGGATTTGTAGTGACCTCTTTTTGATTTCTTATCCATAATTTTGCCTGACTGTTTTTGTTTTGATGTTACAGTCAGCGGGATGCCCCAGTTTTTCTTAAGTCTCCTTTGTAGGTTTTGACTTAGTGGGTTTTTCTTTTTGAGAGATAATGACTGCCTATTTGGTAGGGAACCATCACTGTCTTTTGATTCCAGAGGAATATTTTTTTATATCACTCGTTGTATACGAAGTGAGAATTTGCGACTGAATGCGCATTTGAATTAACTGAGAGACTAACCTGCCCCAGGTTTTGATTAAAGGTTTCAATTTGTGTAAAAAGGAAAATTTCTACTTCTTTGGCTCAAAGGGGTTGACTAGGGATTATCTTCCTTATAACTCCAGTGTTTAGGATTTAAAAGAACGCATGTACATCGTCAGTAAGGTCTGTCCAAAAGCATACTGTATGAGATTATGGCATTATTTTCGTCATCCTCCCTCTAAAGGCTTGTAACTTTTAGCAAGAGTTAAATGTCATAAAGAGAGTAAAAACCATAGTTTAAATATAGTGAAAACAAATGGATGAATTCAAGACAAACATATGCAATGCATTAATGAAACAGAGTTTAACATTAATAGATAATTGTTTGAATAACAAAAGAAATTACAATTGAAAATTCAAAATGAACAAAACGCTCTCAATGATTCGGCATACGAGCAGTGATCACGTTTGGAGTCTCCGGAGGATCAAACTCAATCTCCTTGGCGTCAATCAAATCTTTAATCTTGTTCTTCAAAGTCCAACAGTTGTCAGTGTCATGTCCAGGACTATCAGAATGGTAGGCACATCTTACGCTTGGATTATACTTAAAATAGGAGGTATCAGGGTTTTGAGGAGGATCATTTGGCGTGATTAGTTTCAACATTAACAAATGTTGTAATGCTTGAGACAAATGCACATTGATGTTATTGTACTTCCTTTCTTGATATCTTACCCTACGCCTATTGCCCAGTATTTGTTGAATAGGTGTAGGATTAGAGATCAGGATTTCCCCTACATGTTGGTCATGACGACTCTTTTAACCATACACATCATTGGACTCTTTCTGCATATTGTATGGCTTTTTCTGAGCATCAGAGGGTGTAGCTCCTTGGATCTTTCCACTTTTGATACCAGCTTCCACCCTTTCACTGGTCAGCATTATCTCGGTGAACCTGACCGAGGATCTTCCGATTAGATGTTTGAAAAAAGGTCTTGTCAAAGTTCCCATGAAGATGTCAATCAGCTCCCTGTCAATTAGAGGGGGCTGCACCCTACCAGCCAGATCTCTCCACTTTTAGGCGTATCCTTTGAAGCTCTCGTTGGAACCCATGGTCATGTTCCACAATTGCACATGAGTTGGTGCAAGATCAGCATTGTACTGGTACTGCTTGTAGAAAACAGCAGTTAAATCCTCCCAGGTGTGGATGCGAGAATTCTCTAATTGATAGAACCATTCAAGTTGAGTCCCTACTAAGCTCTCTTGGAAGAAATGGATCCAAAGCTCAGATCACTTGTGTATGGTTAAATCTTGCGGAGACTTTAAGTGCATCTTAGGACAAGAGACTCCATCGTACAGGGAAAATGTAGGGATTTTGAACTTTGGTGGAATGACCACTCCAAAAACCAAACCCATGTCTCCTAAATCCCAGCCAGGTATCTGCTGAATTTCCATCGCAATGAGGCGATCCTCCAACAGTTTGTACTTGTCATCAGCGGGAGGATATTGTTCCTCAGAGTAGTCAGCTTCGACTTCATCAATCTCTAGACTGTTTTCTTCTTCATGACTATCCCCCATGTTGGATGGAGTTGGAAGATCTAGAGCTCCCTTGAGTGGTCCTTTAGGTCTTCTTCCCATGTTCAGGATGCCTACTGACTTCTGACTTTTTCTTCTTGTCTTTGAGAAGAAGAGTCTTCAGGTCCTCTTGCCCCTTAGCCATAGCCAGGAACATTTGTTGGAACTGAGCGTTTTGATCTTGGATATCTTTCACTGGTTGTTCCATATCCATCTTACTGAAATAAACAGTAGGAAGATAAGGAGACCTGTATGGGAGAAACCTGTCATGGTATGATGCATGATATATGGATGCATGTTTTCAAGGATCTCGCGGGGTAAATGTTAGTAGTGACTTACAATTTTGATTGGATAACTTTGTATAGGTGGATGTCCTTCCACGAGAATTAAGCTCGCCATGTCAAGTGGGTTGTAGCCCTTGACTCAAGTTGTTTGTGCTTTATCTTTGACGACGTTTGTCTAGAGGAAAAAATCCTCTTGCCTCTTAATAAATGTCTGGTTCAACGTGACCCTGCATCATAGGCCTTTGAGATCCTTGAAATGGTTATTGAAAATGCTATGGTATAATATCATGATGTTACGTACAAGTATGCAAAGTAAGAAAGTTGTTATGTACATATAGTCATATACACACAAAGCAGACAAGTCCTTAGGTTTAGGCTTGCGTGGAGTTTGTAGCTAAGTACCCTCTTGAAGTTTAGTTTACTCAACCTGTCCTAGTAATAGTAACCGGGTTCTAAGGGATCTCAATATCATTGACCTTTTAGGCATTATCTCAGCTCAATCAATCTTTTCTTGCGGTCGAGATATCCCAAAAGTCCGGTCTCAATGAGCGTAGCATCGAGTATTAACCAATCTTCGGTCGAAACTAAAGCCGGCTATCTCACTACTTCCTAATGGCCAAGGATGAGTCAATTAAAATGTTCTAAAGGTCAGTTAGCGCTTAATGACACTAAGGAAGCCTAATGTTATTCTTAACTGACTCAAGGAACATGAGTACAAGACAAATTATCACACTAACGTAGCTATCACTTTGTCCATATCGGTCTACGCTGTACAACTTCCATGATTTATTGCTACTTACCTAAAATGGTGCCCTAGATCCGGGTGTAGGATCTTTAACAAAAGCCCAAGAAAAGACCCAAAATGTAAAGCAAGCAAGTCAAACCATGAAAATCAAGTAAAGGTGATCTAGCCCTAAGGTAATCCCACTTTTAAGTAGTAAGTCCCCAGCAGAGTCGCCAGTTTCGTAACTCGGTGGGAGAACTGACTTGGGTGGTTTTGTGTTTGATAGCAATTATTGCAGATAGCAAGAGTTGCCACCGAATTTTCTTTTATCCAATAAGGAAAGGCTGAAAAGAACAGGAAAGACCTTTCGAGATGTTTTCTGAGTTCGGGGGGTAGATTATGAAAAGGGAAGATATTAGCATCCTTTTCATTCGTAGTTATCTATGGGCTCTTATTTTCTTGCTAGATCACTTGCTTTTGTTTGAAAGAGTGCTTGTGGTGTGGGTTTTGAAAGTATTTATAAAATGTGAATTTGTAATGGTTCCTGTTTCTATAAGAACGTGTACAAAGTGTTGTTTTGAAAATAGTTCAAAAATGGTATTTGTGGAGTGTGTTTTTTAAAGTGATTTTGAAAAGGTGTTTTGTAATGTCTCTCGTTTCTATAAGAACGCGTACAAAGTGATGTCTTTTGAAAATGTTTCAAATGAGTGTCTTGGTGTATAAGAATGTTTTTATTGTGAGCAAGCGAGCAACTAGGAGCAATCTACCTACTCAAAAGGTCTTAGGTGTTCTTTTTCTCCTCCTTTAGATGTTGTTATCTTACCATTGTTTTGGTAAGAAGCCCCATCGTTGGATGTGAAGGGACGGGTGTGGGACGTTTGTATAGTCATAGAAGGCAACCTATGGGACGTTTTAGCAATGTCGTTTAGGGACTAGATCATTTACCGAAGGAAATATCGAGGGTCATGGAGGGACTACAATCTTTTATCGAGGGTCTTTGCTAAAAACCCCATGTTCGAGGGACATGACTATTTTCTGAGGCAACAAGTGAGATTACCCTAAGGGTGCATGTGTGAATAGTGTGTTTGATTGTATTCATTTATCTTTGATTTTTAGGTTGTCTACTTGTTGATTTTATCTTGCCATACATACCGAATTACTAGCATTTATGTAAAAGTAATAAAAAATGCAAGAAATAAAACCTACACTATTACAACCATGTCGAAAGGCATAAAAATATGAAGGCAAAAATAAAATAAAAGTAAGAAAAATGAGTGTCTTTCGATTGGGGGGAAGCAGCCTTCAATTTGCATTCTATTGGCCTCCTTCGACTGGGGATGGCAACAGCAAAGTCAGGTCTTTCGATTGGGCCTTGGCAGGGGCAAGGTTCTGTCCTTCGATTGGGCACTGGTACTAGTGAGGTCCTATCCTTCAATTGGCCTGGAAGTCAGGGTATGGTGAAGCCCAAGGTTCTTCCTTGTTGCCTTGTTGCCTTCTTCGATTGAGGCTGGCAGCAGCAAGTCATGGCTTTCGATTCTGGCTGGACTTTAGTACAAGCATGCCTTTTAATTCTGCCTTTCTGCTTCAGAAGTCAGCAAGCAAGCCCAAGGCTTCGTTTCATGTTTACTTTCCCCTGTTTCTTTTGTTTAAGGCACTAAATGGCAACATGGCCTAAGGCTATGCTAATATTTTTCTTGAAAACAGTATAATAGTTAAAGCATCTTTAAGTAAACAAGAAGCAAAACAAAAGGGGGAGTTAGCTCTGAAAACATGTTAAGGGGGTGGAAACGAAAAGAGAAAAAAATGTTATGTACATGATATTTGAAATGAAAAGCTTAGAGTCAGAATGACTTACCTCAAAGCTGGTGTGTGGGCTTCGATCCTGAACTGCTGGCGCTGGCAAGAGGGGATTCGAAGAGTTGTCACAAAGGGGGATTTACCTTTGATTCGAAAAGTTGTCACATGAGGTTGTTTTTTTAAGTTGGAACCAAAAAAAACTTCTAGGTGTGGGGTGTTCTTCAGAATCGAAGAAGACTGCAGTGTGGGGAGTCTTCAGAATCGAAAGAGGTGAGTGTTTGGGATTCTGGGTTTGTTTGATTTTCTCAAGTTTTCATGAACTTGAGAGTTTTGTGTTTGAGAAGATTTTTTAGGTTTCGTTCCTCTAGTAAAAAAACCCTCCTTTTCTTGTTCATGGTTCCTCTATGAAAGAATGGATATGTTTGAAGTAGCCAGCCTTACAAAACAATGATAAAATAATGTTGTGTGAAAGTGCATGTGGGGGGCTTGTTGACAGTTGATTGGACTTGTGCTTTTGATTTTGACTTTGCTTGTGCTCAGACAAAATGAATTTGGGGGCTCAAGGAGCTGACTTGGTGATTAAAACAACCTTTATGAGAATAGATAACAAAGTTTTTCGTCATTTCGTCCAAAAATAGTAATATCTAATGGATAAAGCTTCGATTCTATGTGTAGAACTTTGATCATGTGAAGATTTGGAAGCAAAATAGCCTGACAAGTAAGATTTGGTCTTGGGATTTGTTCAGACTTGCTTCAAACAAGCTTGCTTCGAATGGCCCGGACTGGATTCGAAGCATGCTGATTCGAAAGGAATCATAACTTCAAATGAAGCTTTGTAGGTAGATACTTTTTGTTCAATCGAAGGTTTGCCTTCCCAGGGGTCACATATGGCCAAACGAAAGATTGTACGTGGGGGGTCCCTGTCTTGTGACTGTTTAGCATGAGGGAAGTTAAATGCCCAAACGAAAGGCTTGACCTTGTGCTGAAGGATTAATGCCCAAACGAAACAAGCACGCAGGCAGTAAACTTTTTCCAATCGAAGAGTTTGCCTTGCAGGGGGCACATGTGGCCAGCAACTTATGTTGAAGGAATCACATGCCCAAACGAAGCTAACATGATGGGAGTCAAATGCCTTATGTCTTTTTATCATGAGGGAAGTTCCTTCTCAATCAAAAAGTGTTCCTTCAAGGGAAGCAAGAACCTAGCCAAATCTTGCATGAAGATATCTCTTGGCCCAAACGAAACTTGTATGAAGCAAAGTCTGCAAGGGGCCCTTGGTGTAAGTGAATTCGAAGGATGCATAGAGATGGTTATTTTGTCCCATTGAAGCTTACCCCAAACGAAGCAACATGCAGGCAGCATATGCCCACTCGAAGCAAGCTTGCAGGCAGCAGGCAACATGTTCCCAATCAAAGCAGGCTTGCAGGAAGCATGCTTCGTGAATCGAAGGGTTTGTCTTACAAGGGGCACGTGTGGCCAGCATGTCATGGCCTTCGATTGCAAGCATACTGGAAACACACTTGGCCAATCGAAAGGCTGAATCGAAAGAGGCCTAATTTCTCCAAAATTGTCAAAATGTTATTTTTATCTGTTTTCTCCCTTTTTGACCGTTTCCTTTTAATCTTGGCACTAGAAAATCCCAATGCACTTGTGCAAGCTTAAATCCTGAGAATCTTTATGAGAAAATCCTTGAGAATTGAGAATCCTGAGAAGCTTAACACTCCATGCCACGGTGTTCGAAATCCAAACCTAGCTCGTCGCCTAAGACTCCATGCAGTGATTCACGAACATAACCAATTGCCTCAGTTTTCAAGCAGCCATGTGTTATCAGGTGTTGTTCTATTCACCCCCAAATGGATGAATAAGCAAAGCCAAACCAAGACATACAATTACTCTCTCAAGCTCAAGACTATCTGCCTCGTCATTAAAACCTGGTAAGCGATATATCACCAGCTTTGCCTATTTCTTCAAGACTCTTAAGGGTACTCTATATCAGTGTAACCTTATGTTTGTCGAACACACTTTTGGGTATTCCTAGTATTCAATAAACTCCCAATCAGAATGCGCAAGACTCGTGTTTTCTCACACTATTCGATTAGAAGATGATTGAATAGGGGCAGCTGTCGTACCCCAAATTTGCCCTACCTCGACGATCATATTTTTCAAGATTTAAAATAGAAGAAATGTTTAGTTAAGGATTGTTCAATAATATCTGATGGCTCATTATTAAATTCAAGACAACCAAGGGGTGTACTTTAATTCAGAAGTGTGGGGTATTTTAAATCAAAAGACCCACGTATCTGTAAACCCATTCGCGAAGCATGTTGGCCAATGGCCCATGAGATTCAAAAATGGGAAATTATTTCAAAAATAATCATTAAACTAATTAAAGCCCCTTTAGGGATTATTGCTGTTAGTAAAGAAAGGGGGTGGAAATTGAAATTAAAGGGCCATCGAATTTCGTTTGGCCCATTGTTTGGGATTATTAAACAACAAATAGGAGGTACAATTATGAATAAAAGGCCCATTAAGGCTAATGCATTTTTGTGGTATTGCATGATTACTACTTTAGGAAAAAGTATTGTTATTAATTGTTTGCTATTATAAAAAAAAAAGAGATAATAAATATATTTTTATCTTTATTTAAAAAAACATAATATATTTTTATTTGCTGATAAACTTTGTTATAATAATGTTTTTGTTAAATATCATTTTTATAATTTATTTATTATAGTTTTTTTTTGTTTTGGAAGAAATGACAATTGGGCCTAGTGGTGTTAAAGAATGTTTTTGTTGTAACAAAAAAAATATAATGTAGCTGAATCAAAATAATTACCGTTGGGCAAAATCTTTAGTAAAATAATAATACTAATATTTTCATTTATTGTTATTACATTAATATAGTTTATTTATTAAGAAAATTGTTTGATCTTTTCTTTAGAAATGCAAAGGCCAAATAATTAATAACGTTGGCCCAATGCACTAATAACTATTGTATCAAACTTACTAAAATTACGCACGATTTTCTCAACAAACATATACTGTAGAAATCAAATGCAATTAAATCAAATATTTTAACAGCTCAAGTCCAGAAAATCAATTGAAACAAAATCCAAATTCCATCCAAGAAATATGTTCGCAGGAAATTACAAAACTAATTCAAATCTCTAATTACAAATCAATTATACAGAATCTCAAATAAACTGAAATTACAAATCGCGAATCAATTACAAGAACAAATCTCTAATATACAGGAATCAAATCCTTAATTGATTTCTAATACCTAAATTTGTGCTAACAATTTTGTAACGAAAATCAAAGAACTAAGCCTATAAATACAGAAACATATGAACAGAAGAGAGGGATTTGGACGAAGAATTAAAAGAACCGAAGAAGCTTGATATACTGAAGGAGAATCGCGAGGAGAAGACAGAAAAACTATTACCGATCATTGAAGAAGAGGGAAGACGGTTAGGGTTTCAACATCTGAAACCCTAACCGCCGCTATCATCACTCCACCGCCGCTACTCCACCACCAGAACCTGCAAAAAACAAAGAAGAAAAGATCAGTACTGAATCAGATAAACACTCAGAAATCAAAATAGAAACGCAAAGGGTAACTTAGCTTTCTTTTATTCTAACTGTGAATTTTGGGTTTTGTGAGGGATTTACATTGGGAATCTGGTCGAGGGATACGTCGCCGCCGGTGGGTTTAGGACTAGGGTTTTGTTGAGGAAGATGGAAAGGGTATAGAGCGAAAAAGAGATAAGTGATTTCTATAAAATGAATGACAAAACGAATAAAAACAATGTTATACTCTGTATAATCCCATACAGGCGTGTATACCATATATAGCACGCTCTCTCAATTCCATCCTTTTGATTGCCATTAGATGGCAGATAGGCCAAGTCCCACCATATTCACGTGAACCCTCACAACACCCAACCCACCAGACCTTCTCCAATTCGCGTATGGACCAAGCCCACTACTCTTCACCCCCCCCCCCCCCCCCCTTTTCACTAGTTTACTGAATCTCCAAAACAAAATATACTCCCCCCTTTCAGAAACATATTTCGGCCTAGCCCAGACTCCTAAAGACACCCCTTGTTTTTACTTATTAACTAAAATTGCACCCGCTTAAGGTTAATTAATTAATTTTTAATTTTTTTATAATTCATATATTTTTCTATTATTTATTTTTTATAATAATTATTATTATTAATGTTAATTTTTATTATTATCATATTATAATTTACATTACCATTTAAGTAATTATTTTTAGTTAAAAACTCATGAACATATTTTCTTATATTATTTGCATTAAAATATTTTCATTCATGTATTAATTAAGATATTTCGCAATTAACATTATTAAAAATATATAAAAAATCTCAAACCTATTTTTCACAATAAACTAATCTAAACAAACTATTTTTGCAAAAGGGTTCCAAATGAATTTTGACTAATCGCGCATTTAGACCATATCTCCGCAATCTCCACACCTGGTCTAAATGCGAGGAGATTCAAAGTACATTTGCAACCCCCTAAAAAACACAAACCCATACGAACTACGAATTGGGACTCTGATTCCTCATAAGAGGATAGGTAGGCATACGATCAAAAATTATGGCGAGTTCCCCTATTAAAAATTAAAACCCTATTTTACCTGAAATCTAAACCTAAACCTAGTATCCTTAAGAAAAAGATAGATGGAAGGTTCCTAACACCTTCCTTTCGTCTAATGAAGTCCGAATGTTAGAATCTTTATCTTTGCGAATTAGGGTTTCCTATTAGATGCCCTTCCTTAGGATAAAAACTAGTAGTGGCGACTCTGATTTTAAATCCGGTTGCAACAGTAGTCTCATCATTATGGGAGTTAGTTCGTTGTTGAGATTTTATTACTCCAATGAATGGCAGTCTCGTCATTATGGGAGATAGTTTGTTGTTGAGATTTTGTTACTCCAATGAATGGTAGTCTCGTCATTATGGGATATAGTTCATTATTGAGATTTGTTACTCTAATGAATGGTAGTCTCATCATTATGGGAGATAGTTCGTTGTTGAGATTTGTTACTCCAATGAATGGTAGTCTCGTCATTATGGGAGATAGGTCGTTGTTGAGATTTGTTACTCCAATGAATGGTAGACTCGTCATTATTGGAGATAGTTAGTTTATGAGATTTGTTACTCCAATGAATGGTAGTCTCGTCATTATGGGAGATAGTTTGTTGTTGATATTTTATTACTCCAATGAAAGGTAGTCTCGTTATTATGGGAGATAGTTTGTTGTTGATATTTTGTTACTCCAATGAATGGTAGTCTCGTCATTATAGGAGATAGTTCGTTGTTGAGATCTCTTTCCGATGGATGGTAGTCTCTTCATTGTGGGAGATAGTTCATTGTTGAGATTCACATTACTCTGAAGAAATTTGGTTGTTTCCAGTCATAGGTACTGATGCCAATTATTTGTTACCACCCTAATATTTATGTTTATTGGTATTATCCTACCACCTCTTTTCCCACCAGTGGACCGACATTACCTTTTTTTCTATCTTCTCTGAGAGTGGAAAGTTTACGGTTATCTGTTGATCACTGTTATCCCTTATTTTCTCTTCTTAATGTCTGAGTTGATGATATTATGTCTTCTCCTTGGGCCTTACCCCAATAGAGTCGAGTCTTCTGTTTACCAGTGATTTATTTTCCCGATCTAATATTCTTTTGATCTTTTATTTTCTGTATCCCCCAGTGGTGCATTAAATTACCCTTGGATCTGTTTATTTGCATGCAAAATCATAAACATTGCATGGAATCTTAAGGCAAAAAATAGGACTTTTTTTATATTTAAGTATCTCCAATCGCGTCAAAATGAAGATTTTAACCTTCATATCTCCGGATATAAGACACTTAAATAAGGGAAGTTGTTGTACCCCAATTTCCCCCCCTAAGATTCCTCTATCATCTCATATCAATTACAACAAGATCACACTAGGGTTTGGTTCTTCTCCCTATATTTAAGTTTGCTCATGAGAAATCACCAAGCACCTTTACTTTTATATTGTGATCATCTATGTTTTGTTTTTGATTAACTTTTAACTAAATAATACTATGAATGGTTGCTCTAGTTGATGATGCTATAGGTGGAAGAACAACACATTTCATTAGGTTGATCTATAGGTTCATGAGTTTATTTTCATGTCTTCTTCAACAAAGCTTCATTGAGATTCAAGCTTCATCATTGAATATGCTTTGAAGTAATATCATTACAAGGTCTACTTTGATTCATCATGCCTCAATTCATCAAAGAAAATCAAAGGATGCAAAATTTGATTGAAGAGGGTTGACCTAGTTGGATAAGTCCTTGATTTCTTGATCACAAGTGCATAATTCCCTCAATTCTCAATATTTGGAAGTGGTTATGGTTGTTATGGTTCCTTATTATCATCCTCAACAACTTCTATTTACAATACAAATATGTTTGTGCAAGAAATTTTGTCAAATTTGAAAAGGGTTTATAAGGCATTTTGTTGCTCTAGGAGCTAAGGTTTTGAAATTCTAAAGGCTATATCTTGCTCATCTTTTAGTATTTTTGAGTGATTTTAAAGACACGATCCTCTTTAAAGAGTTATTAACAAATCACTTCAAAAGTTTCAATAAAATTCATGTGGAAGATGCCTAATGATTGAGAAAGATTACAAGTCCTCTAGATAGGCCATCAAAATTTATTATGTGACTTCAAAAGATCATAACTTGGTCAATTTGTATCTCCTTGAGTCCATTATTTTTCCACAATGATCTTAAGGGTGTGAACTTCAACCCTCCTTTTATATGCAATGCCTGAAAATGGATGGAAGATGTCTTAAGAACTTAAAAGATTATAGTCCATCTCATGAATCTTCACCAAGTCATAACTTTTTCAATTTTTGGAGATTTTAAATGGTTCAAGTCTCTAAATGTCGTTCAAGAGATTTAATTCATGCCATATTTTTTGGTCAAGAGCAAAAATTTTAAATGGAAGGCCATGTTTGGATGCAAGACATTATAGGTCATTTTTGAAGAAAAACTTAGAATTTTTCTAAGTACAAAAAGTCAACATCTTTTTCTCAACTTTGACTCATCACAACTTTCAGCTCAAGCATCCATTTGATTCCATTATTTTCACATTGTAAAGTTTGTGATCTCATCTTTCCAACACATCAAGAATCAAGTCATAAAGCTTCATGAACTGTGCACACCATTATTTTAAAGTTGGTACCTTAGAACTGAAGTTTCTCAAACTGTCAGAATGCAAATTCCATAATTTGACTTCTAATCATCAAATTTGTGCATGTTTTCTACTTAAACATGATTAGCATAAGCGTGTGGATGATTTAGAGTGTCAAAACGCATCATTTGGATGATTTTTGATGCATATGTGATAACACTTATTTCATGAAAACAGGTGTGCATGATTTCCCTTCATATTGCATCATTCACCCCTTCTCTTGATTCCATTCACTTCTCCTATAAATAAAATCTCTATTCAACTCATTTTCGCAAGCTTAGATAGCCAAAATCACCCAGCCAAACTCTCTCTTGAACCCACTTTCCTGCAACTTCGAATTTGGTTTTACAGCTTTCCTCAATCCATTTTCTTTGTCAATTCTTCATCCTTGAAATTCACCGAAGCTAACATAATAAGAAGAAAGCTCTAAGACTTCCTAAATCGTGCTACCCAAGCCAAGTTTCAGAGCTCTGGATTTTAACTTTAATAGGTAGATTCCTTCACCAATTCTTTCAAACTTTGGTACTGTAATGAAGCTCTCATCATTCTGATTCTAGCCGCAACATCTGTTTTCAACTGGAAGTGAGTTTTGGCCATGAATTTTCAAATCCCTTTTCAAATCTTTCCTTCCAAAACGACTGAGCTACACATATAAATTTTTCGCAAGGGTACCATTGGAATCGTCTTGAAGAGACGAAGCGAATGATACTAGTCTCGAGCTCTAATTTTTCTATTTCTGAGACTTGCAATTCGCATGGCTGGAGGTTGAAGATGACCAACGTGTCATCTCTCAACCAATGATATCATGCCACTTGTTTTTTCTTAATTCTGATTTTAGTAAATGATTCAGTGTTTTATTCATTAAGGACCATGATATGCACAACGCGTCTGATCCATTAGATTAACTTATTAATGTGCTTTGACTCTCATCCAATGGTCTACATCTTTTTGGTTTTTATTTTACTTTCTGATTTTATATTTTATTTGTTTTAAACTTTAAAAATTCATGAAAATTTCATTTTAACTTCAAAAAATCTAAAAAAATTCTTAAAAGTACTTTTGATTTTTATCTTTGTGGTTTTTTTTCTTTCACAATTTTATTTTTTGTTTTGATATTTTTTAGATTTTTTCACTTTATTTGAGTTGTTTTAAATGTTTAAAAATACTTTTCTTAATTTTTAAATTCTGAAAAAAATATGGAAGGATCCAATGACCTCTTGATAAATATTGGTGACCTCATTTTATTTTTATTTCTGGCTTTACTATTTTTCATAATTTTTGGTTTATTTTTCCTATTTCTTTTAATTTTAAAAATAGTTTATGACTTTAAAAAATTACCAAAAATTTTATAAAAATATTTGAGCTCATTTCTGATTTTTCTATGGTTTCATTGAATTTTTTCTTGGATGTTTTGAATATAGTTGCTATTTTCTCTTTTTATTTTCATTTAAAACCATTTCAAAAAAATCTTTTTCTTTATTTTTAAATACAATTTTATTTTTGTATATATTCTGGCTGATCTTGGACTATGAGATTTTGATCATGACCTTTATTAACATCATTGGATCTTGGGTGTTGAGTTTAACTCCACCAAAATGGATGATTGATTTTAATGATACCTTGATTAAATTTTTGGTTCAAATGTGGTTTAATTCTTATCCCTTCCCTCTTCATCTTATCCCCTTCTTACTTGTACTACATGTTGTTGGAGAATAATTTACATGTCATTTCTCTAAACATATGATACATATATTGCTATTGACCGACCTCAAAATTTGTGCGACTTTTATATAAGTCCACTTACAATTGCTTAACATAGCACTAAATTTTATCCCGATTCGAGAAATGATCATTTGTGGCCCAAACCTATGCTTGCAAGCCCAAGTATGTTAATTTGAAACCTTTGATCCAATAATCTTGTGATTCATTGTTAGGAGGCTTTGGTCTTATCAATCCTCTAATGAATTTTCATATGCTTTGGTCAAAGTGAATCACTTAAACATCATTGATCATTTATTGTTGCCTTGAGATTTTAAAGTGAGTGATATACTTGACAAAAAGAAAATGAAACTTGTTGTTGAGAGGCATTGGTTTTATCAATCCTCTAATGAGTTTCAAGATGGTCATTCAACTAACCTCTAACTTCTAAAAATTGACTTTATTTTTTGCCTTTACTTTATACTCTTTACTTTAAGCACATTTATTTTAGCATTTACGTTTCATTCTATTTTCATCTTTGCTCACTTGAGCATTTACCTTTATGTCATTTTATTTTTTCTCACTTGAGCTTTTCGTTTCTTTTTGAAGATACCGAATAATCAACTTGAACCATAAAAAACTTTAATGTTACTTGGACTATTTGGTTATTATCCTTGGCATTATGGAGATTGTGGACTTCTTGGACTTAGGATTAGAGACTTTGGCCTACCTTGAGACCTTGTGACTATTGCTATTTTGTCTGGAGTTCTTGGGGTTTATCCCAAGACATTGGATTGTTTGTTTGCTTTGTGTACAGGTTATTTTGATTACACGCTTTGTCTATGATCGGGAATTCATCTGTATACAACCGTTACTCTGGCCAACTTTTATGAAAGACCTAATGCAATTGCATCTTGGTTTTCTTAAGAGGTTTATTATATTTACTTGTTTGGTTTCAACCCAAAGGATGGCAATTCTACATTGACTCATTGTGTGAAGTGTTGGCTTCTTGTTGGTTAGACGGTTCTTTTCCCTAGCTTTTACCTTCATGCTTTAGGATAGTCCCTTCATCTCCTCCCATCTACTTTAATTTCAAAATCTTGTCCCTCCTTTTCAAAACTATTCTTGTTTTCTAAGCTTGAACCGCTTTCACAATAAACTTGGACTTATGTCCATGTATTTTCAAAAATATTTTCTTAATCAAGCTTTAATCAACTTAATAATAATACCTTGACATTTTTGTGAGATGACTAAAAGTCAACCAATCTCATTCAAACTATTTGGTCACTTTGGCTCTTTTACTTTAAAATTTTCTTAAAAGATAGGCTCTTGTCAATCCTTGTAGTGATGCGAACTACTATACTTCTACGATATGTAGTGAAGTGAGATATTTTCTACTTGGGTGTTGAGCGAGGGTTTGTTGATTTTAAAATCCAGGCCATATCCTCCACTTTGAGATGACGCAAATTCTCATTTCTCATAATTGTAGGTAGTAAGTATGTTTTCCACTCGGATAAGACGATAATGTCTCATCTCTTAAAATTAACCAACACACTTGTGTTTTAAATTTTTTAAAGGTGAACTACGAGTACCCTAATCCCCTATTTCATGGAAGGTGGTATGTAGGCACTAAAGGTTCGCAACCATGGCGGGTGCAAAAATTATAAAAATGTTTCTTTTCTCATATCCACCACCTATTTTTTATACAACTTTTATAGCCAAAATACAAAAAAATCAAAGAGGTTCTTGTGGAGTACCATAGATGTTTAGGGTGCTAATACCTTCCCTTTACATAACCAACCCCCGAACTTAGATTCTCTCCCCCCACTTTTTGGGTTATTCGCTCTTTTCCCATTCCTTTAGAAACAATAAAGCATGGTGGCAATTATTATTTTGATATGTGTGAGTCAAGTCAATCCAATGGCTTAGTCTCAACATTTCTACCGCTACAGAAAAATGATGACTTCACTGGGGAAAGATTGACTTATTGCTGGTCCATCCCTAAGTGGGTTGAGCCTATCTTTGTTTATTTGTGTATGTGCTATTGTTGTTTATATGTTATATATTGTATATATGTTTGTCTGGATTTTCCTGGTTTTTAGGATGCTTGGTGATTTCTAATAAGTCTTCTACCCGAACTTGGGAAAATTTAAGATAGGACGGGTGGTATAGTCATGATAACTTTGAGGGAGTAATCCCAAAAAATGAGGCACAAGATCCCCCAGTCAGTGGAGGCCCCTTTGATTAAAGTGTTGTTTACCGAGTAATCGTCACGACGTGCTGCTTTCAACCTGGGAGCCTGCTGAAAGTGAGGATTGTAGAACCTTTAACCCATCTTGGCCTTTTAGGTGTAGTACAAAAGCTATGACGGAGTAATCCAGAAGTGGTTGTAATGCGATACTCTGCTCGGACGAGTTTTTCCTGAGAATATTACTAATTATCGAGTCAATCGGGACATTGGTAATATCCGAAGGAAGGATGTAGAATCTGGGAACCTCTTAGAACCTTGTTCGGCAGGTGATAAACTATTAGACCATACCTTGTGGGTAGTACCTTTGACTTCGTACTCGTGACATCGAACCTATGAACCCCCAATGTTTGTGAACTTGTGTGTGATTGTTGCATCATACATTCATGCACCCATTAGCATCTTTTAAAAACATTGTGATTCAAGGGACTTAAAGTTGACTCTTTATGAATATTTCAGGTACTTTGACCATGGATTCTGGAAAAAAGGAAAAACTTGCAAGTACAGTTTCAAGAATCCCAAGATAGATGATTTGATGAATCTAATTCCCGAAATTGAGAGTTCCACAGATTTTCAGAAGAAGTATGGATCCATTGTGTCTCTCATGAAGCTTAGGATGAAGAAGGGTATTCTCTCGACTTTGGTCTAGTTCCATGACTTGGTGTATCGATGTTTCACTTTCCCTAATTACCAGTTGATTCCTACATCAGAGGAGTATTCTTATCTGCTGGGTTTACCTGTTACCGATCGTGTTCTTTTCACCGGTTTGGAGGGGGAGCCAAAGTCCCATGACATTTCTGCTTTGGTTCATTTAGGAAAGTCTGAGGTTGAAGCCCACATGACTACCAAAGGAGGAATTAGAGGATTACCCGCTCATTTTTTATTGGAGAAATCCCGTTATTTTGCTAGGAAGAAGAGTATGGTTGCTTTTGAGGCCATCTTTGCTCTACTTTCCTATGGGTTGTTCTTATTTTTGAACGTCGACAACTTTGTGGACGTCAATGCCATCAGGATATTTTTGACAGGGAATCCAGTTCCTACATTATCAGGTGATGCTTATTACTCTATTCATCTTCAGGATTCTTATCATGGAGGGATGATCATATGCTGCATGCCTTTTTTGTATCAATGGTTTATTTCTCACTTGCCTCAATTTGATGCTTTCTTGGATGCCAGGAAGGAACCTCGTTGGGAACCAAAGATTATGGCCCTCACTTATTCAGATATTGTTTGGTACCATCAGGATTACCATGATGTAGATATTTTCATTAGTTGTGGTAGTTTCCACAATGCACCTCTTCTTGGTACAAAGGGAGGAATTAACTACAATCTTGTTCTTGCATAATGACAACTTGGATATCCGATGAGGGATAAGCCAAATAGTATTCATCTGAGTGGTTTCTTTCTTAAAGAGGGAGAGAATCATAAGGAAGCTAAGGAGCAGATTGCAAAGGCTTGGCGTCATATTCACAGGAAAAGTAGAAAGGACTTGGGACCTAGAGGGGCTATTTATTTGGAGTCTTATCTTTAGCAGGTACAAGCAGGAGCCATCTAGGTTAAGATGCCATATTCCCGTGAAGCACCTATGACTGATATGTTTGTGAAGACCACTCCTACCCTTTTAGATGATGTGGAAGAGCTTCAGCTTTCCCTAGTCAGGGTGCAACGGTAAAAGGAGGCTTGGAAGAATAAGTGTCAGACTTTAGAGATATCCTACCAGGAAGACTTGAAGGAGAAGGATGACCAAATTGAGATTCTTAAGAGTCGTGTTGTAGAGATGATGGAGAAGCAAGAGGATTTATTTTCCTCTACTACTCAGTCAGGGCTTAGTCATTCACTTCCCGACTCTGGTGATTGGAAAGTGGTTGTCGACAGGTATGCAGAAGAGAATAAGAAGCTGAAGGCTCAGATTGCAAGACTCACAGGAAAAGGTCAGCGTGTGGAGTGATCTTCATCAACTTTGCTTTCTTAGTATTTTTAAATTTTATCTTATTTTGTGCTTGGGATTGTTGAAACTTATATTGAAAAGTTGTAATTTGTTTGGAATATTATTATAATGAGATTTTCAGTATTTCAAAATATGTTAGTACTTTAATATTTGCAAATTGTCTATAAAATCTTTGAGTTCCTTGAACTAATTATAATATAATAAATCATGTGCATTGCATATCATCCATCATCCTGTACATATTTCTT
The DNA here is from genome assembly GCA_948472305.1 of Vicia faba. Classification (NCBI taxonomy): domain Eukaryota; kingdom Viridiplantae; phylum Streptophyta; class Magnoliopsida; order Fabales; family Fabaceae; genus Vicia; species Vicia faba. Next base: position 1,641,987,255 of record OX451737.1, on the reverse strand, counting down.
GCATTTCTTTTCATACCCAGGTGTCTTACTGAATTTCTCTACTTCGTTCAGCAAGTTGTCTCACTGGTATAATACTCGAGCTAATTCCAGGAAGAAAATGGAGAATCTTGAATAGGAAAATCGTGAGTTGCGCGACGAAGTTACTGCTCTGAAGGTCGGTATGGCTAATCTAACTTCTTTGATGGAATCACTGGCGGCTTCTCAGAATCATCCGCCACTTGCTCAGCCTCAATAAATAAAATGTGGTTCTAAAGGTCCATTAGTTCCTATTTCTGTTTCCCCAGTTACTGCTACCTAAAATCGCATGCCTTAGGGTTATCCACAGGGAATGCCAGAAAACTTCATGACAGAAGGTTTTAATCTTAATACTCCAGATACTCCAGCTGCTCCAGTTGTTTAAGCTGCTTCTACTCCTGCACCTCTTGTGGTGCATATTACTCATGTTGCTAGAAATGAGACTCACTATGTTGCACCCCCTTCGGTGAATGTTGTGCCGGTTGTTAATGATGAAGTTTATCGTCTTATTCCTCCACCAAGTGAAAGTTTGGGCTTCTATGATTGAATGGATGATTTTCAAGATCAATTTGATAAGATGCGGAAAGAAATGAAATCCATCAGAGGAAAGTAATTGTTTGGGAAGAATGTGAATGATATGTGTTTGGTTCCAAACGTGAAAATACCTGCAAAATTCAAAGTATCGGAATTCAAGAAATAAAAGGGAAATACTTGTCCTCGAGCTCACCTTGTGATGTATGTGAGAAGGATGTCTACTCACACCGATGATCAACGCCTGTTAATTCACTTTTTCAAGATAGTTTGACTGGTGAAGCGTTGAAGTGGTATATGAGCTTTTATAGTGCCAACATTCATAATTTCAACGACTTGGGTGAAGCATTTATTAGACAGTACAAATATAACATGGACATGGCACCTGATCGTGATCAACTCAGGGCAATGGTCCAGAAGGACAAAGAGTCTTTTAAAGAATACACACAGAGATGGCGTGAGGTAGCTGCCCAAGTGATTCCTCCAATGGAAGAGAAAGAGATGAAGAATATTTTCCTGAAGACTCTAGGTGTCATCTACTATGAAAGAATGGCGGCGAGTGCACCAAGTGATTTTATCAAAATGGTGAGTATGGGCGTTCGTTTGGAAGAAGCTGTTAGAGAGGGTTGTTTGACAAGAGGTGAAAATAACAGTAGTACCAAGAAGCCTTTATACAGATTTGCCAAGAAGGAATAGGGAGTTACAAATGATGTCATTCAAGAGAGAAGGGTTAATCCTCCTAGAAGGAATCATCAGCGCCACAAACAGGTTACTTCGGTAACTCTAGTTGTCAATGTTGCTCCAACCACAATTGCTTATCAAAGACCATCCCCTCAGGGAAATCAAGGGCAGAGTCAGAAGAGAGAGCCTTTTGACTCTATCCCAATGAGCTATGCAGAATTACTTCCGACGTTAATTCAGAAGAAGTTGGTTCAGACCAGGCCACCCCCTGTTATACCATCACCTTTGCCTTGGTATTATTAAGCTAATCAGACATGTGTTTTTCATCAGGGATCACCAGGGCACAATGTTGAGAGCTTTTATCCTTTGAAATCTGAAGTACAAAAGATGGTGAGATCTGGCCTTTTATCCTTTAAAGATATTGAACCAAATGTGAAATATAATCCTTTGTCAAAGCATGGAGGAGAAAATGATATAAACATGGTTTTTGGTTTCCTAGGGGACTTCCAGATTTTTGATATCAACCTGGTTAGAGGAGATTTGGTAAAAATGCATGCTGACCTCTGCGAGTTTAGTTACTATGCGCATGACCATGCTGGTTGTGGTATTTGCAGTACAAATATACAAGGGTGTGATAAGATAATGGTTAATCTTCAGGAAATGATGGACGAAGGCCTCATTCATATAATTAGGCCTAGGGCAGAGCACGAGGAAGATGTGAATATGGTCTACGGATGTCCCGGAGAATTTCGTATTTTTGACGTAAATCATATGAATGATGATTTGGTGTAATTGCACGCTACTTTCTGTCATATGGATAGACAAGTAGAACACCATTATGGTTCTTGCCATATTTGCTGCAGAGACTGTCGTGGTTGCTCCATTGTGAGAGGGGGTATTTAGTTGTTATTGGACAATGGTGCTATCAAAGTTTCAGCCAATAGAGGTGAGTACAAGAAGGTTAATGTGATTGAAGATTGTTTGAACGAGACTGTGTCAGATGACGAGTATGCTTCTACAGATGAATTCTTTTCCTTAGATGAAGAGATATTTTCCAGCAATGATTATGTGATGTCGAAGTATGCTGAAGAAGGGTTGAATGTTATTGTGCCTTGTTTCAGTGTTCCTGCCCCTATTGAGATTGAATATCATAGCAAGCCAGTTGTTTCTCCGTTGGTGATATGCTTACCAGGGCCTATTCCTTACGAATCAGACAAAGTTTTACCGTATAAATACAATGCTACAATTCTAGAGGATGGTGTGGAAGTTCCAATCCAATCTTTTTCTGATGTCAAGAATATTGTTGAAGCCAGCCGAGTAACCCGCAGTGGTCGTGTTTTCGCACCTGTCATTTGAGAAAATGTTAATGCTGATAAGAAGTTGAAAGTGTTGAACCCAAGAAAGCAGTGGGGGAATATAGTGGTACTACTCTGGAAAAATATGTGGATGATACATTGAAGATTATCAATATGAGCGACTACAGAATAGTAGATCAATTGCTGCAGACTCCATCAAAGATATTTATTTTGGCCTTGCTGACGAACTCTTCTGCCCATAGGGAATCTTTGATGCGAGTATTGGATCAGGCTTTTATGGAAAGTGATATGCCATTGGACCAATTCAGAAGTGTGGTATGGAATATTATGTCTTGTAATAACCTGAGTTTTTGTGATAACGAATTGCCTAGCGAAGGAAGGAATCATAATCTAACTCTCCATATCTCCATGAATTGTAAGAACGATTCATTGTCAAATGTGTTGATCGATAATTGGTCCGCTTTAAATTTTATACCGAGGAGAACACTTATGAAATTGAAGTATCAAGGAACTCCCATGCGCCCGAGTGGCATAATTGTGAAAGCTTTTGATGGATCAAGGAAGTCTGTTATGGGGGAAGTAGATCTGCCTATTCACATAGGCCCACACCTTTTTCAGACTAATTTCCAAGCTATGGATATTGTGCCTGCTTACAGCTGTTTACTAGGACGACCGTGGATACACGAGGCAGGGGTTGTCACTTCAACTTTACACCAGACATTGAAGTTTGTGCATGAAGGAAAGATGGTCATCGTAAATTTTGAACAAGCATTGTTAATATCTCATTTGTCCTCTTTAAGTGTTGTGGAAGTGGATGAAGCTTCTGTTGGAACCTAGTTCCAAGCTTTATCCATTGATAATATATGAGGAAATTGGAATTCTATAGCTTCATTTAAATATGCTCAGCAGGTTGTACGTAATGGCCCTAGTAAGGTACGGGGTCAGATTGTTGATCCACCTGTAAACAAGAATAGAGATGGTTTGGGATTCTTTGTGAAGCACGGTAAAGGTAAGAACATGAAGCCGAAGTCTGCTTTGGGCAAATATCAAGATATATTTCATAGCGGAAGTTATCTTAATCCAACTGTTCCTGGGATCAATGCCATTGTGGAAGACGAAGTGGAGCAGGAGATGCCGAGCTATGTGACCCATGGAGTTAGAGTCCAAAATTGGATCACCATTGGTGTTTCCTCTTGCATACATGTCTCAAAGTAATTTGTTTTTGTTAATCTTTTCTAAAGTCTTTCACTCTACCCAAGGTGAAAGTTGATATTGTATGGGCTTATCTGTTTGCTTTAATCTTTAAAATCAATAATAAAAGTTGTCTTTGATTCCCAATTTGTGTTTTTATTTTCTGCTTTTTGTTGGAAAATGGTAATAAGAAAAAACCTTTAAAAAATAAATAAATGAATGTAATCTGCATAATCACTTGTTATATGTGTCAGTTTCTAAATGTAATCATAAATCATATGTGCAGATTAATTAATAAACCCGTTGAATACAATAACCCTGCACCCTCTCCCAACTTTGAATATCCTGTATATGGGGCCAAAGAAGGAGAATATGATGAAATTCCAGAAGAGGTTTCACAGTTTCTTGAGCGCGAGGAAAGTTCCATTCAGCCATATAAAGAGCCATTGGAAGTGATTAATTTGGATTCAGAATAAGATCCGAAGGATGTCAAGATTGGAGCATTCTTGCATCCCTACGTAAAGAGCAGGTTGATTGAATTCTTGAAATAAGATGTGGATATATTTGCTTGGTCATACCAAGACATGCCTGGTTTGGATACGGATATTGTGGAACATCGCTTGCCGCTAAAGCCAGAGTGCCCGCCAATCAAGCAGAAATTGTGAATAACTCACCCTGATATGGCAGTGAAAATTAAAGAAGTGTTAAAGAAGATTAATGCCGGTTTTCTTATGACATCCGTGTACCCTCAGTGGATTTCCAATATTGTCCCACTACAGAAGAAAGATGGAAAAGTTTGCACGTGCGTAGATTATAGAGATTTAAATAAAGCAAGTACAAAAGATGACTTTCCATTACCACATATTGATATGTTGGTTGACAGTACAACAATGTTCAAATTATTCTCGTTCATAGACGGATTTTCTGGATATAGTCAAATAAGAATGGATCCTGGGGACATGGAAAAAAACAACGTTTATCACATCCTGGGGAACATTTTGGTACAGAGTGATGCCCTTCAGGTTGAAGAACGCTGGTTCAACATACCAGAGGGCTATGACAACCCTATTCCATGATCTGATGCATAGGGAAATTGAGGTATATGTTGATGATATGATTGCTAAGTCCCAGACTGAAGAAGGGCATATAGAAGATTTGTTGAAATTGTTTCAGCGTTTGAGAAAGTATCGTCTCCGCTTGAATCCAAATGAATGCACATTTGGTGTCCGATCAGGAAAATTGCTAGGTTTCATTGTCAGCCAAAAAGGAATTGAAGTCAATCCTGATAAGTCAAAGTAATTCAAGAAATTCTAGCACCAAGAACTGAAAAGCAAGTTAGAGGTTTTCTTGGGTGTCTGAATTACATCCCCCGATTTATCTTCCATATGACTGCAACATGTGAACTGATCTTTAAGTTGTTAAAGTAAGATCAAGGTTGTGTGTGGACAGATGATTGCCATAGGGAATTTGAAAGTATTAAAGAGTATCTGCTTGAACCTCCTATCGTGCTCCCTCCGGTTTAACGAAGACCATTGATTATGTATTTGACAGCGTTAGATGATTATATGGACTGTATTTTGGGACAACAAGATGAAACAGGGAAGAAGGAATATGCCATTTATTATCTCAGCAAGAAATTTATTAACTGCGAGTCGCGGTATTTTATTCTGGAAAAGACATGTTATGCTCTAGCCTGGGCGGAAAAGAGGTTGCGGCTATATACGTTGAATCATACTACTTGGTTGATTTGCAAAATGGATCCAATTAAGTATATTTTTGAAAAGCCTGCTCTCACTAGGAGAATTTCCTATTGGCAGATGTTGTTGTCTGAATATGATATTGAATACCGTACTCAGAAGGCTATAAAAAGCAGTGTATTGGCGGGTTATCTTGCTCACCAACCAGTTGATGATTATCAGTCTGTTAAATATAACTTCCCTGATGAGGATGTGATTTTTTTGAAGGTAAAAGATTGTGATGAACCTTTGCCTTAGGAAAGTCCTGATCCTGAATCCCAGTGGGGGTATGGTATTTGATGGAGTTGTGAATGCTTATGGGATGGGAATTGGTGTTGTGATTATCACTCCTCATGGATTACATATTCCTTTTACTGCAAGGTTGACCTTTCATTGTACCAATAATATGGAAGAGTATGAAGCTTGTATCATGGGTCTTGAGGAGGCTATTGATCTCATAATCAAAGTTCTTGATGTGTATGGCGATTCAACTTTGGTAGTAAATCAGATTAAAGGAGAATGAGATGCTCGTCACCCTGACTTGATTCCCTACAAAGACTATGCTAGGAGACTATTACCTTTCTTTAGCAAAGTTGAATTTCATCATATTCCCAGAGATGAAAATCAAATGGAAGATGCTTTGGCAACTCCCGCCTCTATGTATCAAGTAAATACTTGGAACGATGTGCCTCGTATCACAGTGCGACATTTGGATAGACCGGCTCATGTGTTTGCAACAGACGAAATGTCAGATGAGAAACCTTGGTATTATGATATCAAGAATTTTCTTCAGACCCAGGAATACCTGGTTGGTGCGTCAAATAAAGATAGAAGGACATTGAGAAGGTTGGCAGGCAACTTTTTCCTCAATGAAGATGTGCTATACAAAAGAAATTATGACATGGTCTTGCTCAGATGTGTGGATAGACACGAAGAAGACCTGTTAATGCATGGGATCCATGAAGGTTCCTTTGGTACTCATGCCAATGGACATTAAATGACAAAGAAGATGCTTAGGGCAGGCTACTATTGGCTGACAATGGAATCTGACCATTACGAATTTGCAAAGAAGTGCCATAAGTGTCAAATTTACACTGACAAAATTCATACACCTATGACATTTCTTCTCCATGGACTTTCTCTACGTAAGGGGATTGACATGATTATAATGATCGAAACCAAGGTGTCGAATGGACATCATTTTATCTTGGTGACAATAGACTACTTCACCAAATGGGTGGAAGCGGCTTCATATGCTAATGTTACTAAGTAGGTGGTAGTGCGCTTTATCAAGAACAATCTCATGTGTCGGTATGGTGTGCCAAGTAGGATTATCACTGACAATGGCTCGAATCTAAATAACAAAATGATGAAATAAATTTGTGAATAATTTAAGATTGTTCATCCTAATTCATCTCCTTACAAGCCAAAGATGAATGGGGGTTGTTGAAGTTGTTAATAAAAACATCAAGAAGATCATCCAGAAAATGGTTGTTACTTATAAAGATTGGCATGAGATGCTCCCTTTTGCTTTACACGGGTATCGTACATTCGTTTGCACTTCAACAGGGGAAACCCCATTCTCCCTTGTGTATGGTATTGAAGCAGTGATCCCGATCGAGGTTGAGATTCCCTCTTTATGCGTGATGATGGAAACCAAGTTGTCAGAGGCTGAATGGGTCAAGAAAAGGTTTGACCAATTGAATTTGATTGAAGAGAAGAGAGTGACGGCCTTGTGCCATGGCTAATTATATCAAAAGAGAATGAAGAAAGCTTTTGATAAAAAGGTCAAGCCCCGTGAATTCAGAGAAGGCGACCTCGTGCTCAGGAAGATCATGTCTTTCAACACTGATTCTAGGGAAAAGTGGACTCCTAATTTTGAAGGAACATATGTTGTCAAGAAATCCTTCTCTGGTTGTGCATTGATTCTTGAAACTGTGGATGGCGAGGAGTTCCCAAGTCCTTTGAATGCTGATGCAGTCAAGAAATACTTCACCTAAAGAAATAAAAGAACAACTCACTAAGTCAAAAACCCGAAAAGGCGGCTTAGGCAAAAAAAGAGCATCTTGGTAAGCTGAAAACCCGAAAAGGCGGCCTAGGCAAAAATTAGAGACATAAACAGAATAAATTATTCCCGCTAGGTTGAAAACCCACAAGGGAAACTTAGGCAAAATTTAGGAATTTTTTGGCAAGTAACTGCATTAGACAAGATTGGATCATTGAAGAAACAATCTTCTTGAACTCTTACCATACTTCAACAGAAGCCGCTGCTCAGGAATTCAAAGTTATTAGGGAGAATGGTGGTCATTGTATTTAAATGTATCTTTTCTAATGTATATTTACTATTTTCCAAACTTTGTAATCATCTATGGAGTCTCTCCATTCGCAGACCACCATTCTATTAATAAAGTTTGGGCTTTTATCCAATTCTTTGCAATTCTTATTTTATTCTGCTTACAAAGACTCCATTTATTATTGATAGTAATTGTAAATAAAAAAAAGAATAAATAACAAAATTGTTTTTGAAAAGAATTTACAAGTTACTTTTTACTTTAGATTTTGTGACTCAAGAAAACAAAAAGTGGTAATCCCAAGGATGGACGAACTCCAAATTTTTGGAGGTTTGTTTTCCCCAGGAAGGCTTTCTCGGATAGTTTGAGTTGATACCAATTGGCGTAAGGTTTGGTATTGGGCCTGTGATCCCGTTTTCCACATTTAAATATTGGTCCATTTTGATTTCGGGTTTGTATGGTTTGAAGCCTTTATCCAGATTCCCCAGTAAGGTCTTCGCTCATACGACGAAAGTCCCTTCCTCTTTGTGTGTTGAGATGAAATCATTTGCAAAAACGTCACCCTTTGTATTTGTTGGCATTATTGATTATTTTCGCAGGTAACTAGGCAAGGGCAGCATCTTTTCTAAGAAGCGTTGAAATAGTTGTCAAATTTTGGGTTTTCTCCCGCCAAGTGTTGGGTATGATTTAAAATCCCCGTAACTTTGATTTTTCTTGTTGTATTATTTGATTTCTTAATCCCTAAGTCAGGCTGAGACTTTGTTCTCTCTGAGAGTTATTATCCCCAGATGGTTTCATAATTTCTCCCCAGGGAGGTTTGTGTAATCATCACTCTTGGCATAATTTCCTAAGTGTTTTTATACTTGATAAATTCATTACTTCATGATATTTTTTCACCAAGATGCAAGATGATTCAAGGAAAACTTTCAAAATGAAAGTTGTAGATCTTGATGAACTCTACAACTTTATAATAGAGGGTTGATGTACAAACAATTCTTAGATTTTAAGATATAAGCCCGTGAAGTCATGACATTTTTCATATACACTTAGTGAAATTTTTAACTAGTTTAGGCAGATTTTTGACCTAACTTCTTGACCAATTCTCACCTAGTTCCAAGATGACTTAGCCAAAGTGGTCAACATTAATGTTGTATACAATGCTTCAAGCTTTCCAAAGTGTCCAGAAAATTTAAAAGATCATGCTTGAGCTAAGAGAATCGAAGAGAAGAAGTTGGGCATCCATTCTTGAATTACAAGCAATTTTCATGATGAACACTTAACCAAATCTCAAACCTATGATGTATAATATTGCTTTTTAGGATTCTAACTTGAAATTCACTCCACAGTTAATTGATTACACATATGTTAGAGCTATGATCCAAACATTTGAGCCATTGTCCTAGAGATTCATCCATTTTTGACACAAAGTAACATTTCCATTCTTGTAAAGTTGCTTTAATCATAAAATCAACTTGTATTGAGCCTCTAACTTGTTTCCTCTACACACACTCAACACAAAAGCTAGAAGAAACATGTTTAAAGTTCCTAACCACTTTAGATATCCTTTTACTATGCATTGGAACAATGTTTGTAATGATTGCTTCAAAAACAAGTCAAAAAACCATAACATGTGATCTTGTGATTCTGATCCCTTGAACCTTCCAAACCTCTTGCCTATAAATAGAGGATGTATTTGCAACCTAGCATACAAATTCACAAGCCTAGAATCTCCCTCAAACTCCCTGAAATTAGAATTTTCACACAAACTCCATTTTTGTGTCATTTCTGACTTTGAATACCTATCTCACAATCCACTCGTACATTTTCCATTTTAATCAATCACCAAGCTTCTATAACTCATATAAAAGTTATCCAACACCTGTCACACAACTGTAACATCATATTTCTCATCTTCCATAAACAAAAACAGAGTTCTACACATTGACTTCTCCAGAACAATACAACCATTCTCAATCTAAAGTAAGCATTGCATTAGCTTCCTGGAGGTTCTTTGAAGCTATCCAGATCATCACAATATCTCAAGGAGTGCTTAATCATAAAACACAACTTCCAATTTTGAGGTAAGCTTTTCAAACTTTGAAATCTCTCTACAAGCATCATTAATGGTTACTTTGTGAATAAAAATTGTAGACATCATAGCCCTGAAGCTAACCATGCCCGTAGATTTCATTTATGTTGCCTGAGTGATGTGAATTATTTACATAGTTGAAATCGTGATGAAATTTCTAACAAGTTTGATGTTAACACTTTCTTAAATGGTTGAGAAATGAGCAAGTTTGAAATTCAAATGGCTGGCACGAGGAAGAAGATGAAGTATAGTCAGAACTGAGTTTATTTTAAATTTATTGCAACATGTTTTATAATCGGATGAAACAGTCACCAAAGTGGCAGAGCGCGCGCGTATAAGGCATTGGTATGCAGGGACCATGGTTCGAGCCCCAACATCCAATTTTGTTATTTTTTCATGATATTTAGTGACATTCAGCGCGCGTTGGCCTTGGGCCATGATATTTTTTTACTCTCTCACCCCATAATTATTTATAACAACACAAGCTCATCATTCTCTTTCTTTTTATTTTCTGATTCCATAACAACAAAAAAATACATGTTTGGGCCTAACATGTTTTTGCTATTTTCAAACACCCTGTTTACTTTTCAACATCACATGCCCAAATTTTTTTTATTTTTTTTATACTTTTTATATTTTTCTTTATTTTATTTTATTTCATTTTCTATTTTTAATTTAAATAACTTAGATTTTAGGTTTTGATTAAACAATTAATTAACTTCTTTTGTAAATAAAATTAATTAGTTCAACTAGGTTAAATTACTAAAAACCTTTTTCTTCATCAAAAACCCTAAAAATCATTTTATTTTCTTCTTCATCTTTAAATTTTTGTGTATTATTATTGTAATTCATAATCAATGGTTTATAATAGTAATTAGGGCTTTATTGCTTTATATTCCCCATTTGTAAATTGTATCCCCCATTCCCAAAAGCGTTGTAATAGCGTAGGACATTTAAATACCGCAATTTATTGCTTTTATTAGTATTGCTAGTGATTAGGGTTTTCATGACAAGATCTTAAAATCAATAGTAAAACCCTAATCCAAGACAAATTAAATGAAATCAACACACCTTTCCCACTTACACCTCTAGGGTAACCCACACTTGTTGCCTCAGATAAAAACAGTCATGTCCCTCGAGCGTGAGATGATTTTAGCAAAGACCCTCGATTAAAATTTCATAGTCCCTCGATGATCCTTTAATGTTGCCTTCGGTAAATGATCTTAATCCCTTAAACCAATTTCTAAAAACATTCTTATAAGTTGCCTTCTATGACTGTACGACGACCCACGCTTGTCCCTCACATCCAATGATATGGCTCCTTACCAACCAATGGTAAAGTAGCACTATCTAAAGAATGAGGAAAAGAACGAAGACTTTTTGAGTAGGTAGATTGCTCGTAATTTCTTGCTCACAGTCAAAACCATTTCCACACTTCACACTTTCAAAACACTTTTTCAATCAAACATTTTGTATACATTCTCAATGATACGAGAATTATTACAAAATTTCCTTACATTGGCATTTTCAAAACATCTTTCAAAACGTTCCATTTTCAACAAATATTTTCAAAAATCAACACTTTGTATACATTCTATACAATTCGAGAATCATTGCAAAGTTTTCCGAACTTAGGCGTTTTCAAAATATTTTCAAACTTACACAAACACAAAGAATTTCAAAGTGATCAAGAAATTAAGAGCCCGTAGATAACTACGGATGAAAAAGGGGATAACACTTTCATTTTTCATAACCTACCCCCCGAACTCAAGTAAATTCTCAATAGGTCTTTCATGTTCTTTTCACCCTTTCCTTTATTGGATAAAAGAAAAGTTGGTGGCGACTTTTTCTATCTGCAACATTTGTGATAAAAATGCAAAATAGACCAAGTCAGTTCTCGTAGCGTATTACAGAACCAGCAACTCTGCTGGGGAAGAAGCTAAAAGCGGGGTTACCTTAAGAGCTAGATCACATTTATTTTCTTTAATTGTTTTCCTTGTTTGCTTTATATTTGTGAGTTATGCTTGGGTTTATTTCTTGTGTAAATCCTATACCCAAATTTGGGGTATATTAGGTAAGTAACAATAGATCGTGGGGACTATGTGGCGTAATACCGACATGGTTGAAGCGATGACTATGTTAGTGTGACATGTTTGTTGGTATCAGTGTCCCTTGAGTCCAGTCAAGGAGAATACAGGGTTGTTGTGTGGTGTCATGAAGCACTAACTAACCGTAGAACCTTAGTTGAACAACTTGGCCATTAGAAAGTAGTGAGATAGATGGCTTTGGTTCAAGACTAAAGTTGGTTGATACTCAATACTACACTCATTGAGATTTGACTTTTGGGATATTTTGGCCGTAGTTTGGATGCTTGAGCTAAAACAATGCCCAATGAAGAAAGATCAGTGATATTGAGATTCCTTAGAACCCAATTACTTTCTTTTAGGACAGGTTGAACCAACTAAACTTCAAGAGGGTACTTACCTATAAAGCCCATGCAAGCCTAAACCTAAGGCCTTGTGTGATTTTTTGTGTGATTATTTGTTCATAAATATCATGACATCATGCCATAGCATCTTCACTAACCATTTCAAAGACCTAGGAATTTACCTTTGTTCTATTTTGTAGGATATGGCTTCCACTCGCAGAAATACCATCTAAATCAACTTCGTAAGGGCACCTCCTCAACTCAACGAGTTAGCATCAAGGGTTCCTGAAAATTATACGTTCACCAAAAGATATGGTCGACTTCTCAATTTGGTTACTTCAAGCTCTGAAGAAGACATGATAAGGGTACTCTTTCAGTTCTTTGACCCTGTACATCATTGTTTCACCTTTCCCGACTATCAACTAGTTCCCACAATGGAAGAATTCTCACGTTTATTAGGGGTATGAGTCCTTGATCAAATACCATTCACCGGTTTAGAGGAAACTCCAAGGCCTGAAGTTATTGCTAAGGCCTTACAATTGAATAGTTTTGACATTATAGCCAATTGGGAGACAATAAGTGGGGTCAAAGGATTTTTGGCTAAATTCCTGATGGAGAAGACTTAACTATTTTGGGATTCTATAGATTTACAAGCTTTTGAGGAAATCTTGGCTCTTCTAATCTATGGGTTGGTGATTTTTCCTAACCCTGACCAACTCATAGATGTGAATGCCGTCAAAATTTTCCTTACTCGTAATCTCGTGCCTACTTTTCTTGGAGACATTCAAAATTGTCTTCAAACTCTCACCATGAAGAAGAGAGGGGCTCTTATATGTTGTATTTCGTTGTTTTTTAGGTGGTTTATTTCACATCTTCCCCGATCGGTATTGAAGAATGAGCAAAGTTTGAGATGGTTGCAAAGGATAATGTCACTTGCTCATACAAACATCCATTGGTGCTCTCCTTTGCAAGAAGACATTACTATCATTCACCATTGTGGTGAGTTCCCTAACGTTCCACTCTTGCGCATTAGGGGAGGTATTACTTGTTAAACATAGTTTGGTTCTACAAGCCTTGTGTGATCGGTGGATCTGGAACTGACTGTTTAACACTGGTTCGCGAAATGTCGCGGTAAGCAAGAGTCGCCACCGTCTTTTATTTTCTCCAAATGGAAAGGACAAAAGCACCGAAAAATTCCTTATAGAGATTGCTCTCGGTTCGGGAGGTAGATTTATAGAAAGGGAAGGTGTTAGCACCCTTTCTATCCATGGTTATCCATGGGCTCTTAGATACTTGCTCATTTGTGTTTTCAAAATTATTTGTTTTCTTTTCAACTGTGGATTTTAAAAAAAGTTCTTTGAAAATTTCAGTTTGACTCTTGTATCATTCCTCAAGAGTGTTTGAAAAGTTGCTTTCGAAAGCTTTTTGAAAAGGTGTCGGTGTGAAAAGAAGTTTTTGATTTGTTTTGAAATTAGAGCAAGTATCTAGAGTCGTCTACCTACCCTAAGGAATTCGTCTGTGTAAATGTCCTTAAAGTAGTGCCATCCCACCATTGAGAGGTAGGTAGCACCACCATTGGAGGTGTTCGGGTCAATTCGAGGGTTCGGGACATGGTGATCACCGGAGCAATAGGAAGACACCTTAGAAGCTACCCTCATGCCATGTTCATGGACATGAGGACTTACTAAAACATCCTCTACTCGACGACCACCTTTCGAGGGGCAAGGCAACAATGAGGCGTACCCTAGGGGTGGTGTGTGATTTGTGTGTCGTTTTCAGATATTTTTGTCTTGTTCATGCATTGGTGGTCTACGCGTTGCTTTTATTTTAGCATTCATTCTTTCATGTGAGTTATTAACAGTTAAAAGATGCGGAATTAAAAGGTCCTACGATATTACAAAGGCGCGGGTCTACATCGCCAAATTAATCCAAGACCCGATTTGAAATAAAAATGCGGAAAATAAATACCCTAATTGATCTATTACATAGCTTTGGGAGAATTACATGAAATTTATAAAAAGGAAATAAAATAAGCGCGCGAAATAGAATTGTGATCGAATGCGAGGGCGTTGGACCCTTTTAAGGAAATTAAATTGGAATCATGAAATTGATTAAAAGAAAATAAAAGAAAGAATTTTGGAGTTTTTGCATTTATGGAGTTTAATGAGAATTAATGGAATTAAAACCTAATTCTAAACTATTTTTAATTTATTAAAAAATGTTTAAGTTTGTACCCTAATTTTAACCTAATTATTTACATGGCAATTTATTTACAAAAATAAATAATTAATTATTAATAATGGTAAAAGGAAAGAAAAAAAAGATAAAAGTATTTAAAACCCTAATTCTACATTTTTTAGTTTATTAAGAAAAACATTAGACTTAAACCTAGAATTAAAAAGCTAAATTAATTAATAGAATTTATTTACAAAAAAAACATTTAAATAAAATATATTTATATTTTTTGTCCTTTCTGATTTTTTGTTATTTTCTTTATATTATAAAAAATTAATTTGGAGGAATTAAATGAAAACAAATAAATTAAAACAAATAAATAAAAAAAAAAAAAGAATGAAAGAGAGAAATGCAAACAGGAGGGGGTTTGTTGACCCAATGGAGGTAATATTGTAGCAATCAGGCCCAATGAATTAAGGCCTTCAGTTGACTTTTCAGGGCGCGTGTGGCATGGTCAATGGAGGTGCATGATAGACCTCTCATCCTGGCTTTTGGATTGATCTCAGTGGCCATGTGGCAAGTCTCAGCGCTGCGTGTTTGGTGGTCATCTGGACATGTTGAGTACCTGATCATATTATAAGAAAAAATAGAAAGACATATGGGGGACCTGGGAATCGAACCCAGGTCCCAAGGCTTACCAATACTCTTCTACACCAACTGTGCCATTTGAACGCGTTGTATATAGAATAAAGAACAAATAATATAAATGAAAATTGACGTTAATGACATAGAAACAAAAAAACGCGCGCTGGAATTCAAATTATCCAATCAGATCTTGCCACATGATCTTCTTCTTCGTTCGTCCATGAAATAAAAAGAAGTAGCGGGGGTTTTAAACCCCCCGAAAACACAGTCTTTTCCAAAATAGCGAATAGCTCGTGTGGCCATATAAATAGGGCGCGACTAGTGTATTGAATTCGTCCAAACGTCCTGATTCTAACCATGGTACTGGGATGTCCTGATTTTACAGTATATGCAAACGCCCAATTTGAAACTTGAGAAACCCTAAAACATTTCAATGGCATATTTCGCTACAAGCATTGTTAGTCAAATTAAAGGTTACCATTAGTCTCAAAACCTTCATATTAGTCTGAATCAATATTCAAAATGTATCAAAAATGTATGCATATTAGAATACGATTATGGATAAATTTTGAGAAATTTTGACATCCATATACCAATTCTTGAGGCGTGGTGACTGGAAAAAGATTCAGAAAGCTTCCTTGATGCTTTGGCAAGCTATTGGAATTGTTACTTTTCTTTGAATCGTGCTAGAATGCAGTTTTCAGTTTTGAGATTTTTCACAAAAAATGCCAAGTTGTATTTGATGTGAGGCGCAGCTTCAAGGTTGTTAGCATTAGGTTTTGCATCTGTATATGTATGCCAATGGATTAGGGTTGAAATTTGAGTCCAAAAACCCTTGTAATCATGAATCAAATATTTGATTTTTTATGAAATCTTTTCAAATCTTTTTCATGAAGAACATGCCAAGTTTGGAAGATTTTGCTCTTGTTGATTGGCACACGAAATAATGAGAATGTGATAGACCTATTTTCTGCACAAAAAGATTTAAACACATTTGTTTAGTATTATTTTCATATTTTATTTAATTAAATGAATTAATGTTGATAAAAATTCAAATAAATAATAAAAAATGATGAAATAAATCCCCTTTGGGCCAAATGGTCGTGCATAGCCTTTGGATAATGATTCTTGGATGAAAATGTGGCCCATTAGCAATTTTGAGGCATTTGAAGTAAAGTTGACTTTTAAAAATTCCCAAAACTTTCCCAACTTCCACAAGGCATATCTTGCTCAATTTTTAAGCTTTGATCATGTTCCTTGACATTTTGGAAAGGTCTTGAAGTCCTCTAACCAATGCCTTTAGTCCCATGTCATTTTGATTTACCAATCGCAATTTATGGCCTTTGACTTAAAGTCCCTTTTTGTTGACTTTTGAAAATGACCTATAATGTTGAAATTGATAACTTTTTGTGAGAGCATTTCTTGGACTTGAAGTGTGAAGAGGAGTTGTAGGAAATGTCTTTCTCTTCAAAATTAGCTTTGGATGGAATTTTTCTGATAAACCATGTGGAAGTTATGCCTTGGTCAAGTTACAGTTGACTTTTTCAACTGTCCAAATATGGAAACTTTTGTATCTTGAGACTTTTTGAGCCATGCTTTGAGAATCATGATCAAATGATGTTTGTGGCTTCAAAATAAGATGTTGACCAAAAATTTGGACTTTTGACTGTCAAATGACCATTTTGCCCCTGTAGTTGACTATTGAGCAATTAGGGTTTCTGACTGTGCAATTTTGTGCTGTAAGTCTTGAAACTTGGCATGAGGATGCTTGACCATGTTTATAGGCATGTGGGACTTGATTGGACCCTTGGAAACTTCATTTTCTTTGTCAGAACCAAAACCCTAGTTTTTGACTGTTAGGAGGCCCTTGAACTGTGCAACCCTTGGGGAGATTTTGAAGCATGTTCTTTGCAAATTTTGAAGAATATGGGAGGGCAAATTTTGGGGTACAACAGTTGCCCCTGTTCAATCTTCTTAGACCTGAGGATGTAGATTGGCTGACGTGCCTTTCGTAATCCGAAGGTGGAAGATGATTGAACACTAGAGTGCCCAGAAATTTGCGCTCACATAGTAGTGTGATGGTGGGAATGGGCTTATAGATGCCATTTGGAGATTGATGGATAGGATGATGGGCTTATAGATGCCTTGCTGAGAGATGATGGAAAGGGGGATGGGCTTATAGATGCTATCTGGATGTTGATCGCGTAAGTGATTCCTTAGCGAGAACTTGCGTACCTGAAAAAGAGAATGATTACCTGGCCTGTTACAGGAGCTGGTCTTCAAACTCTTTGTATAGATGCGCCCTGACTGGTTACAGGAATTAAATCTGAAGCTTCAAATGGTGATGAACGAATCAGGGATGGTTACTACCTTAATGGGACGGTGAGAGAACCTTGGACGATTACTACCTCAACAGGAACGCTGAGAGAATCTTGGGCGACTTTAACCTCAACAGTAACGCTGAGAGAATCTTGGGCGACTTCAACCTCAACAGTAACGCTGAGAGAATCTTGGGTGTCTTCTACTGAGTCTTCATCAGGAAAATCTTTAGGGATTGATTTAACTGGACTAGAGAAGGCCTTTGATTGGATAAGAATCAAGAAAAATCTTAGGGTCGACTTAACTGAACCAAGCAAGGTCTTGGAATATCTTCAACTGGATAAGAAACAGGGAGATCTTAGGGTCGATCTGACTGAACCAGAGAAGGCCTTTGACTGGATAAGAATCAGGAAAATCTTAGGGTCGATTTAACTGAACCGGACAAGGTCTTGGAATCTTCAACTGGATAAGAAACAAGGAGATCTTAGGGTCGATCTAATTGAACCAGAGAAGGCCTTTGACTGGATAAGAATCAGGAAAATCTTAGGGTCGATTTAACTGAACCGGACAAGGTCTTGAAATCTTCAACTGGATAAGAATCAGAGAGATCTTAGGGTCGATCTGACTGAACCAGAGGAGGCCTTTGACTGGATAAGAATCAGGAAAATCTTAGGGTCTATTTAACTGAACCAAGCAAGGTCTTGGAATATCTTCAACTGGATAAGAAACAGGGAGATCTTAGGGTCGATCTGACTGAACTAGAGAAGGCCTTTGACTGGATAAGAATCAGGAAAATCTTAGGGTCGATTTAACTGAACCAGACTAAAGTCTTTGAAATATAGCTGAGAACTTAACTGGATCTTTCCTGAAAGGTAAAGGTCAGTCATATGCAATGCATGAGATGGATCAAGCAATGATGTTCTCAACATAAATGAGATTTGTGAGATATGATGCGTATATGCATGCTATAATGTATGAAAATGTGATGTTTATGAATGTATCTTTTCGTCTTAGGAAAATAAAT
Source organism: Vicia faba (assembly GCA_948472305.1). Classification (NCBI taxonomy): domain Eukaryota; kingdom Viridiplantae; phylum Streptophyta; class Magnoliopsida; order Fabales; family Fabaceae; genus Vicia; species Vicia faba. The sequence goes on along the minus strand of OX451737.1, from coordinate 1,641,968,814 downwards.
CCTTGACGGGTGTCGGGAAGTCGCATCCTGGGCTGATGTTGGAGAACAGATCTTCGCTTCCGTTGGGGATGATAGTTGCAAGAATACCGGTAGGAGAAGATAACTCCGCTGGGGAATAAACTTGGCGAATGGATTACTCCGCGGGGAGAAAAGTACTCTAGCGATCTTGCTGGGGAATAATACTCTGTGGGAGAGAGGTACTTGTTGGAATGTTGATGGTAACTTTGCTGGGAATTCCGTTGTTATGTTGGAAGTATTAATAGACTTCGCTGGGGATAAGAAGACTTTGCCGAGGACGATCTTTCCGTGGCTTTTGGCTGAGGATAACCCAGTTATATCCTGGTAGGGAAATAACCTTTGAATAAAACCGGGGAAACGCGTTCGCTCTGCAGGGATAAGCTTCCAGAATCTACTGGGGATAAGCTTACTGCTTGGGGAGATGGATCCCAACTTTCCTGGGGAAATTGGATTGGACTCTCCTGGGGAAGTTTTTGAACTGTATCGGGGAAGTGACTCCATTGAATGTTTGATATACCGCCGGGGAACAATCTTTAGGCCAAGACTGCCGGGGATGCTTGTTAAGAAGGTTCGTATATTGTACTGGGGAATGTTGAGATCTGCTAGGGATACCCAACTTCCTTAAGGCTGATAGTATAGCTTGAGGAGAGTGCACTGACTTGCTGGCTCACTCTCTGGGGAATTAAGATATCTTGTTTACATTCTTCAGCCGAACCTACCTTGATACCTTGGTGGATGGAACAATTAGATCGCTTAGACAACTCTTTATTGCCCCTGTTTCTAATGTTACCTGTAATTAATCCTTTGTTTCGTATGCAAATATTCATGAATTAGCAAATTATTGTCAATGCATATATCACAAATTGAACCTTGGACGTTCTTCGAAAACAAAACAGAAAAGGAAAAACAAATGGTAATTTGAGCTGAAAAGTATATTTGTATTGATTTTTGAATTTTCCTGTAAAATAGGCGTTTATGTACAAGAGGCTGACGTCCTAGTAAGAGAACGCCACTGAACAAAAGAGTTTATAGAAATTTGCACAAGAGAAAATAAAACAGCTGTGTGAAATGAATGATCCACTGGGTTTCAACTCTGATATTGCCTTTATATCTCTGAGCGTCTCATCACTTGATGACCTTAGTTGAAGATGAAGCTGACTGATCGATGCCGTCTGAACTCGATGTTGATACCGGATTCTGGATGCAAGGTGATCCAATGAGACATAGTATTACGCTTTATCCCTAACTTTTGCCTGGACCGCCCTTTCGGGTTTTCAGTCCACCGGGATACCCATTTTTGCCCAAGCCGCCTTTTCAGGTTTTCGACTTGCCGGGTGTACAGATTTTTTTCATTTCATCCCTTCATTTTGCCCGAACCCTTTTGGTTCGCCGGGAAGCCCTAATTTTTGCCTAGGTATCTCAACCTAGCGGGTCTTTATCATGCGTAGTATCTTTTTACTATGTCTGCATTGGCGGGGTGAGGAAGGTCGTCACCATCCATGTTGGTTAGAATCATGGCTCCTCCTGAGAACACATGTTTAACCACAAATGGCCCTTCGTATGTAGGGGTCCATTTGCCCCTTGGATCACTCTGAGGAAGGATGATTCACTTGATTACCAGATCCCCAACTTGATATTCTTGTGGTCTAACCTTTTTGTTAAATGCCCTGATCATTCGTTTTTGGTACGTCTGACCATGACAGATAGCAGCAAGTCTCTTTTTGTCAATTAAGTTTAGCTGATCAAGTCGTGTATGGATCCAATCATCTTCGTTCAGATCTGCATCCTTCATTATCCGGAGAGAGGGTATTTGCACTTTGATCGGTAAGACTGCCTCCATACCATAGACCAAGGAGAAAGGAGTTGCCCCGGTTGACGTCCTAGATGAGGTACGGTACCCATGTAGAGCGAACGGTAACATCTCGTGCCAATATTTATAAGTCACTGTCATCTTCTGCACGATTTTCTTAATGTTCTTATTTGCTGCTTCTACAGCCCCATTCATCTTCGGTCTGTAAGGAGAAGAGTTGTGGTGCTGTATCTTAAACTGCTCGCAGAGCTCAGTGATCATCTTGTTATTTAGATTGGTACCGTTGTCTGTAATGATCCTTTCTGGGACACCGTATCGACAGATCAGGTTGTGCCGAATGAACCGTGCCACAACAGTCTTGGTTACCGTAGCGTAGGAAGCTGCTTCAACCCACTTCGTAAAGTAATCAATTGCCACCAGGATGAAGCGATGCCCATTGGATGCCGTAGGTTTAATTTCAACGATCATATATATGCCCCACATTGCAAAAGGCCAAGGCGCAGTCAGAACATTTAGAGGAACTGGAGGAACATGCACCTTGTCTGCATATATCTGGCATTTATGGCATGTCCGAGAGTGTTGGTAACAGTCGGCTTCCATTGTGGACCAGAAATACCCTGCCCGAAGGATTTTCTTCGCCATAGTGTGACCACTGGAATGTGTTCTGAATGTCCCTTCGTGTAACTCTTCCATGATCCTTTCTGCTTCAGTTTTATCCACACAACGCAGTAAGGTCGAATCATGGTTTCGCTTGTACAGAATGTCGTTGCTAAGAAATAACTTCGCTGCGAACCTTCTCAGAAACTTCTTATCGTTGACAGACGCACCTTTAGGGTATTCCTGAGCTTCCAAATATCTCTTCACCTCATGGTACCAAGGCTTCTCAGTCACCAATTCAGTCTCAAGATCACAATAGTATGCCGGTTCGTCCAGTTTCCAGATAGTGACCTGGGGAGCCTCATTGTCCCATTTGACCTTGAACATAGAAGACATCGTAGCTAACGCGTCCGCCAACTGATTCTCCTCTCTTGGAAAGTGTTCAAAGGTTATCTCTGTGAAGTGGGGGATCAAGGTCAACACACATTCTCTGTAAGGAATAAGATTCAGATGTTTCGTATCCCACTCTCCTTTGATCTGATTGATCACGAGAGCGGAATCTCCGAAGACACTCAGAAACTTGATCCTTAAGTCAATCGCAACTTGGAGACCCATGATGCATGCCTCATACTCTGCCATGTTGTTGGTGCAGTTGAAACATAGTCGGGCAGTGAGTGGAGTATGAGTGCCTTGAGGGGATATGATCACAGCGCCAATACCGTTACCCAAAGCATTGGAGGCTCCGTCAAAGTGCATAGACCATCGGGATCCTTCCTCAGGTCCTTCATCCGGTCCAGGTACTTCACAATCAGTCACTATCATGATGCTCTCGTCGGGAAACTCGAAGTTCATTGACTGATAGTCGTCTACTGCCTGATGTGCCAAGTGGTCTGCCAATACACTTCCTTTGATGGCTTTCTGAGTTGTGTACTGGATATCGTATTTTGTCAAGATCATTTGCCATCTTGCTATTCTCCCAGACAGAGCAGGCTTTTCAAATATGTACTTTATAGGATCCATCTTTGAGATCAACAAGGTAGTGTGAGTCAGCATATACTGTCTCAGCCGGCGAGCAGCCCATACCAAAGCGCAGCAAGTTTTCTCAAGCAGTGAGTATTGGGTCTCACAGTCGGTAAACTTTTTGCTAAGGTAATAAATGGCATGCTCTTTTCGGCCAGACTCGTCATGCTGCCCCAGTACACACCCCATTGAGTTGTCGAGTACTGTCAGGTATAATATCAAAGGTCTCCCCTCAACCGGTGGCATAAGGATGGGTGGTTCTTGGGGATACCCTTTGATTATGTCAAAAGCAGCCTGACATTCATCGTTCCAACGTACTACCTGATCTTTCTTCAGCAACTTGAAGATTGGTTCACAAGTAGCAGTTAGGTGTGAGATGAATCAGGTAATGTAATTCAGGCGTCCTAGAAAGCCTCTGACCTCTTTCTCTGTCTTAGGAACTGGCATCTCTTGAATAGCTTTAACCTTGGCAGGGTCCACTTGAATACCCTTATCACTTACAACGAAGCCTAACAATTTTCCCGATCTTACCCCGAAGGTGCACTTGTTCGGGTTCAACCTCAGTTTGTACAGTTTCAGACGGTCAAACAATTTCTGCAGATGATCTAGGTGTTCTTCCTCAGTCTGGGACCTTGCGATCATGTCGTCAACATACACTTCTATCTCGTGATGGATCATGTCATGAAATAAAGCAACCATGGCACGTTGATAGGTTGCCCCAGCGTTCTTCAATCCAAAAGGCATGACCTTGTAGCAGAAGGTGCCCCACTGAGTAACAAAGGTAGTCTTTTCCATGTCTTCAGGTGCCATCTTGATCTGATTATAGCCTGAGAAACCATCCATGAAAGAGAACACCTTGTGCTAAGCCGTATTGTCAATAAGGACATCAATGTGAGGTAGAGGGAAGTCATCCTTGGGGCTAGCCCTGTTCAGATCCCTGTAGTCAACGCACATTCTGACCTTTCCGTCTTTCTTTGGTACCGGCACCACATTAGCAACCCACTGATGGTAAGAAGTCACTACAAGGAAACCGGCATCAAACTGTTTCATGACATCGGCTTTGATCTTCTCAGACATCTCTGGATGCATACGGTGGACCTTTTGCTTGACCGGAGGGCAGTCTTCCTTGGTAGGAAAATGATGGACCACAATGTCGGTATCCAACCCGGGCATGTCTTCGTAGGACCAGGCAAATATCTCCACATAATCATGTAGCATCTGAGTCAACCGTTGCTTCACGCTGAGCTCTAGGTTGGCACCAATCTTTACCTCCTTTCTATCTGCATTAGTACCCAGATTTATTGTTTCCACCGGCTCTTCATGTGGTTGAATTTCCCTCTCTTCCTGGAGTAACAGTCTTACAAGCTCGCCAGGCACTTCGCAATCATCTTCACCTTCGTATTCGGCTAAGTTGATCGGATTTTCGAAGTCATAACTGGCAGTAGCAGAGTCGTTACCAGTGAGATCCAGAGTGGATTGAAACCTGTATGAGTGAGTGTGTGTAAATACAGCTGTTTTGCAATATATAAAGAAAGGAAAGAAAGAAAAGGAGCATAAAATGCAAGAAAACGTCCAAGATCTTTATTCATGATATATGAAATGACAATTAATATACCCTCACAAATGAAGTCACGGTGCCCCGGGTAAGACACCGGGCCATAGAGTTTTAATCATTGTTTATTACAAATAACAAAACAAAGGAGTTTATTACTGCGTAACAAAAGTAACAGGAGTATGATCTTTAGCAATCCAATTGGTCAATCCGCCATCAGTCGTCGGGTAGATCCAGCTATTGAACTCTGACTCTCCCACTTCATCTTCATCCCCAACAGCATTCACTCCTGGATTGGTAATGAGCACAGGAGGTCTTCTGATCTTTGTCTTGCGCATAGCCTTCTGACCCTCTGCAGTAAAACCCAGTCCAAACTTGTCAGTTTTAGGTGTAAAATCAGGGAGCCTGCCCCAGTTAGCACATTCACCTTTCTTGATCACAGCCCAGGCATCCTTCAAGGGAGCCATCTTCAATGGAAAGTCCTCTTCAACCACTGTTTCTGCCGCTGCCAAAGTTGGATGTACCTCTTCAAAATGCTGAAAGGGGGTTTCAATAAACTCCCCGTCCATCTCAATATACTTGAAGGAATTCAAATGACTCACCATGTACTCCTCCTCTCCCTGCACAGTGACAATCTTCCCTCTGACGGGGTACTTGAGCTTCTGGTGTAGGGTAGAGGTCACTGCCCCAGCTTTGTGAATCCAAGGTCGACCCAGTAAGCAAGAATAAGATGGACGGATATCCATCACATAGAAAGTAGAGTCAAATACCTGAGAACCCACATGAATAGGAATGTCCACCTCTCCATGGACCATCCTCTTGGAACCGTCAAAGGCTCTGACGATGATGTTGCTAGGTTTCAGCTCCAGGCCCTCACAATCTAACCGGTCCAAGGCCTTCTTGGGTAGCACATTGAGGGAAGAACCAGTGTCCACCAACACGTGCGCAAGAGTAGTGCCCCTGCATTCAATAGAGACATGCAGGGCGTCATTGTGGTCCTTTCCCTTAGCAGTAAGGTCAGCATCCGAGAAACCCAAACCGTTGTCCGCTGTCAGATTGGCTACGCAATCAGTAAACTGGACTGCAGATGTCTCCTGTGGCACATGGGCTGTCTTGAGAAATGAAATCAGGGCCTTAGCATGGGCCTCTGAGCACAGTAGCAAGGAGAGCATAGAGATTTTGGAGGGTGTATGCCCCAGCTGCTCGACAATATTAAAGTCACTCTTCTTGATTATTTTCAGAATTTTCTCCATCTCTTGTTGGGAGGCCTCAGCATTCACAGATTTTGGTGCCTTCATCCGGGCAGGCTCATCTTCAATCCCTTTGCCCCGAGCATTAGATGACTCGGCAGCAGGGGAAACAACTTGATCAGAACTGGGAACAGGTACACTTGCAGGTGTTATAGTGAGGGGTCTTTGAATAGTTGGTGGCGCAATGTCAGGCGAGAAGAGCCTGCCACTGCGGGTAACTTTTGCTGGACCAGTGATATTGCTGATGTTGGTGCCAGTGTTGAACTCTTGCTTGATTCCATGTACATACACGTCTGCCCCATAGTGCCAGGGGACAGCCTTATCAGATTCATAGGGGAGAGGCCCCGGAACAGTAAAAACAACGGGTGCGACAGTCATGATTTTAACCGGCTTCCTCGGGAGAGCCTTGATCGGATTATTAAAGATTGTAACAACAGAAACTTCTTCCACTGGAACAAACTGAACAGCAGTCTTCTTGAACAGAATCTCTTTGCTGTCCATCAGGCTTTGGATGCCCAACTTCAGCAAAGGACAACCAGAAAGGGAAACAGCACAAAAAAAGCAACCTTCACTACAACCCGGAAATAAACCGGCCAGTAGTAGGTTCCTCTTAACAGTCATCAGAGGAGTAGCTACATCATTCACAAAAACGGCATACACATCTTCATCAACGGCATTCACTCCATGCTGGGGCATAGGAGCAGTCACCACATTTGGCCTCTCAGGCGCTTCAAACTGTATCTCTTTTGCGTCAATAAGGTCTTGCACCTTATTCCTTAAGGCCCAGCAGTCATCAGTGGAATGCCCCGGGCTATCGGAGTGATAAGCACAGCGAGCATTTGGATTGTATTTGGAAGAGGCAGTATTCACAACTTTCGGGGCCTCCCTGACAGTCACCAAATTGGTGGATAGCAACTGCGGTAAGATTTGCGATAAGGTCATACTTAGACGGGTAAACTCCCTCCTGGGTCTTTCAGCCCTTTGAGGATTGGTTTGCCGAGGAGCGGCAGCAGGCTTAGCAATCATCACCACGTTGACAGATTGGCGGCGTTCAGGTTTCTCTTGCCTCCTAGGCCCATATACAGCACTGGCCTCCTTCTTAAAGGGCTTCCTCTCAGAACTTGCAGATGCACCCTTCTGAATTTTGCCGGACTTCATTCCAGCCTCTATTCTCTCTCCAGTCAAAATAAGATCAGTAAACCCTGCAGATGAGTTACCGATAAGATGGTTGAAAAATGGCCCAGATAGGGTCCCCAAGAACATATCCACCAGCTCACGGTCTGTTAACGGAGGCTGCACCCTGCCAGCCAGATCCCTCCAATTTTATGCATACTCTTTAAAACCTTCGCTTGACCCTAGCGACATACCTTGGAGTTGGGTACGTGTAGGAGCAAGGTCGGCATTATATTGATACTGCTTATAAAAAGCAGTAGCCAACTCCTCCCAGTTACGAACCTTGGTCCCATCCAGCTGATAGAACCATTCGAGATGAGTCCCTGAAAGACTCTCCTGATAGAAGTGGATCCACAAGTTCTTGTCCACTGAGTACGGTTGAATCTTCCGCACATAAGATATGAGGTGTAGCTTGGGACAAGACGCCCCGTCATACTTGGTGAAAGATGGTGCCTTAAACTTGTGAGGGATGATCACACCAGTAGATAAGCCCAAGTCTCCGAAATCCAGCCCAGGCACTTGTTGGATCTCCATTGCATTCAGTTTGTCTTCCAACTGCTTGTATCTGTCTTCAGCAGGAGGATACTGTTCCTCATTAAAGTCAGTCTCGTTGTTAGAGACTACTGGACTAGGACCTTTTCCCCCTTGGGGACTGCTCTTGCCTATAGAAGAATCGGCCTCTTCATTCTGCAGAGTGTTGCCAAACCTTCGGCCCGAGTTGAAAAGAACAGTTCTCTTCTTCTTCTTCTTCTTCTCCTTCTTCAGGAGTAAAGCCTTCAGCTCTTCTTGGCCTTGAGCCAAACCCATGATCAGCTCCTGAAATTGCGCATTCTACGCCTGAAGAGCCTTGATAGACATCTCGGTTGATGATGAGTCAGGGTTCATGATGCTGAAATAAACAGCGAAGAACAGTAAGCAACCTGAAAAGAAGAAAACCTGCTATGCACATGATGAATGATATGTGTTTATGCAATGCATTCAAGGGTTCGAAAGTTCAAATTTGTTGTAGACAAAAAGGAACACACGTTATCATTAAGGAAATAATTGTTCAGTACATCAAAGCCTCATGGGCACATATTACAAAGCAAATCAATCCCAAAAGACACCACGCATCCTCTTTGGAGCTATGTAGGTGTTGAGATTCCTCTCCTCGTGCAATAGGCGGGTGAGCTCCAAGACCTTCTTTTCACTAGCATGTAGACTGGTCTCAAGAGAATTCTGTTCTTCCTTAAGCTGGATCCAGCTCTTCTGTATCTCTTCCCAGGACGTGGGCATGTCAGGATGTTGAATGGTGTAGGACACCTCTCCTTCCAAGACTGGCTCTTTGATCACAGGGAGCACATGAGGATAAGGCATTATTAACTTCTGGGAGCGGGCTCGTACCCATTTGAGATAAGGTTCCAATGGGATGGAATTCTTGTGCCCCAGTGTCTTACTGTCTATCTTACTGGGCATCCTCCAAGCTATGATAAATCTCTGGCGAAGTCCTGGTGCATCGTTGTCGAAGTCGAAAACTATGTCAGGAATTAACATGTCATGTGGGCCATCCCTCCGAGCATAACCAAACTGTCTCCAAGCCAGGCATGGGTTGTAAGTAATACCTCCTCTGATTCCAAGTAAAGGAACATTAGGTTACTCCCCGCAACGATCAATGATAGTGACATCCTCTCTGGACCGAGGGCACCAATGTATATCTGCATGTGTAAGAGTCATCAACCGTTGTGACCACCTCAAACCCCGCTCGTTCTTCAAAGCTGATTGTGGAAGGTGCGAAATAAACCACCTTCCCAGGAGAGGAGTGCAGCACATAAGGACACCTCTTTTTCTCATGGTTCGAGTGTAACATGAGTGAAGGATGTCCCCCAGCAATGTAGGTATAGGATTCCTGGACATGAAGATCTGGACAGCACTGATATCTATAAGCTGATCTAGGTTAGGGAACAACACCAAACCATAGACAAGGAGGGCCACAACTTCTTCAAAAGCTTGTAAGTCAAGGGAGTTCCAACATTCCTGGGCCTTTTCAAACAGAAACCTGGCTAAGAACCCTTTGATGCCACTTCTAACCTCCCAATGTCCCTTGAGGTCAGATGATTGTAGGTGTAAGGCTTTAGCAATCTCTTCAAGCTTGGGTTCCTTTTCCGTACCGTTGTAGGGTAGTTGATCAAGGATAGGGATCTTCAGAAGCCGGGAGAACTCCTCCAATGTAGGTACCAGCTGATAATCCAGGAAAGTGAAACAGTGATGCAGAGGGTCAAAGAACTGGAACAGGACCTTTATCATATCTTCCTCAATGTTGGTATTGACCAAGCTGATGAGTCTTCCATGTATTTCACTGAACGAAGAGCTCTCGGGAATCCTGGATATAAGCTCCTTAAGCTGAGGAGGGATCCTTACAAGGCTGATTTGAATTGTCTTTCTGCGAACAGTTTCCATGTCCTACAAAACAAGAACAAAGATGAAGATTCGAACCCCTGAAATGGTTAGTCAATGCATATGATGCTGGATGATGTCATGATGCTATGATTAAACACACCACAGATATTTACAAAGGCAAACATGTAAGGCACACAAGTCACACAAGACAAGCCCTTAGAGTTTAGGCCAGCAGGGGGTCTGGGTATTACCCTCTTGAAGTTGGTGGGCTCAACCTGTCCTATTAGAAGTAACCGGGTTCTAAGGGTCCCAATATCACTGGATTGCTTTCATTGTTCATCGTTTCGATTTAGCCACTGAACTGGCGACCGAAATATTCCAGAAAAGCAACCCTCAATTGAGTGTAGTATCGAGTATCAACCAACCTCGGACTGCACCAAAGTCAGTTATCTCACTACCCTAAAGAGGCCAAGATAGTTCAATTAAGGTTCCTAAGGTCAGTTGATGCTTCACGACACCACACGGAGGCCCCGTACTCTCCTTGACTGAACTCAAGGGTTACCGGTACACACCAAAGTGCCACATCAACGTAGCAGACTGTTTCAACCATGTCGGTATACCCCGCACAGTTCCCTCACAGCCTTGTTGCTACTTTCTAAGAAGGTATCCCCAGATCCAGGTTAGGATCTATAGAACTCCCAAGACAGTCCCACAATTTAAAGCAAACAAGTCAAAGCAATTGAAAACACAGTGATCTTAGTCCTAAGGTACACCTCACTTTAAGTTTAGTCCCCAGCAGAGTCGCCAGTTCTGTGATCGGTGGATCTGGAACTGACTATTTAACGCTGGTTCGCGAAATGTCGCGGTAAGCATGAGTCGCCACCGTCTTTTATTTTCTCCAAATGGAAAGGACAAAAGCACAGAAAAATTCCTTATAGAGATTGCTCTCGGTTCGGGAGGTAGATTTATAGAAAGGGAAGGTGTTAGCACCCTTTCTATCCATGGTTATCCATGGGCTCTTAGATACTTGCTCATTTATGTTTTCAAAATTATTTGTTTGCTTTTCAACTGTGGGTTTTAAAAAAAGTTCTTTGAAAATTTCAGTTCGACTCTTGTATCAGTCCTCAAGAGTGTTTGAAAAGTTGCTTTCGAAAGCTTTTTGAAAAGGTGTCGGTGTGAAAAGAAGTTTTTTATTTGTTTTGAAATTAGAGCAAGTATCTAGAGTCATCTACCTACCCTAAGGAATTCGTCTGTGTAAATGTCCTTAAAGTAGTGCCATCCCACCATTGAGAGGTAGGTAGCACCACCATTGGAGGTGTTCGGGTCAATTCGAGGGTTCGGGACATGGTGATCACCGGAGCAATAGGAAGACACCTTAGAAGCTACCCTCATGCCATGTTCATGGACATGAGGACTTACTAAAACATCCTCTACTCGACGACCACCTTTCGAGGGGCAAGGCAACAATGAGGCGTACCCTAGGGGTGGTGTGTGATTTGTGTGTTGTTTTCAAATATTTTGTCTTGTTCATGCATTGGTGGTCTACGCGTTGCTTTTATTTTAACATTCATTCTTTCATGTGAGTTATTAACAGTTAAAAGATGCGGAATTAAAAGGTCCTACGCTATTACAAAGGCGTGGGTCTACATCGCCAAATTAATCCAAGACCTGATTTGAAATAAAAATGCGGAAAATAAATACCCTAATTGATCTATTACATAGCTTTGGGAGAATTACATGAAATTTATAAAAAGGAAATAAAATAAGCGCGCGAAATAGAATTGTGATCGAATGCGAGGGTGTTGGACCCTTTTAAGGAAATTAAATTGGAATCATGAAATTGATTAAAAGAAAATAAAAGAAATAATTTTGGAGTTTTTGCATTTATGGAGTTTAATGAGAATTAATGGAATTAAAACCTAATTCTAAACTATTTTTAATTTATTAAAAAATGTTTAAGTTTGTACCCTAATTTTAACCTAATTATTTACATGGCAATTTATTTACAAAAATAAATAATTAATTATTAATAATGGTAAAAGAAAAGAAAAAAAAGATAAAAGTATTTAAAACCCTAATTCTACATTTTTTAGTTTATTAAGAAAAACATTAGACTTAAACCTAGAATTAAAAAGCTAAATTAATTAATAGAATTTATTTACAAAAAAAACATTTAAATAAAATATATTTATATTTTTTGTCCTTTCTGATTTTTTGTTATTTTCTTTATATTATAAAAAATTAATTTGGAGGAATTAAATGAAAACAAATAAATTAAAACAAATAAATAAATAAATAAAAGAATGAAAGAGAGAAATGCAAACAGGAGGGGGTTTGTTGACCCAATGGAGGTAATATTGTAGCAATCAGGCCCAATGAATTAAGGCCTTCAGTTGACTTTTCAGGGCGCGTGTGGCATGGTCAATGGAGGTGCATGATAGACCTCTCATCCTGGCTTTTGGATTGATCTCAGTGGCCATGTGGCAAGTCTCAGCGCTGCGTGTTTGGTGGTTATCTGGACATGTTGAGTACCTGATCATATTATAAGAAAAAATAGAAAGACATATGGGGGACCTGGGAATCGAACCCAGGTCCCAAGGCTTACCAATACTCTTCTCCACCAACTGTGCCATTTGAACGCGTTGTATATAGAATAAAGAACAAATAATATAAATGAAAATTGACGTTAATGACATAGAAACAAAAAAACGCGCGCTGGAATTCAAATTATCCAATCAGATCTTGCCACATGATCTTCTTCTTCGTTCGTCCCTGAAATAAAAAGAAGTAGCGGGGGTTTTAAACCCCTCCAAAACACAGTCTTTTCCAAAATAGCGAATAGCTCGTGTGGTCATATAAATAGGGCGCGACTAGTGTATTGAATTCGTCCAAACGTCCTGATTCTAACCATGGTACTGGGATGTCCTGATTTTACAGTATATGCAAACGCCCAATTTGAAACTTGAGAAACCCTAAAACATTTCAATGGCATATTTCGCTACAAGCATTGTTAGTCAAATTAAAGGTTACCATTAGTCTCAGAACCTTCATATTAGTCTAAATCAATATTCAAAATGTATCAAAAATGTATGCATATTAGAATACGATTATGGATAAATTTTGAGAAAGTTTGACATCCATATACCAATTCTTGAGGCGTGGTGACTGGAAAAAGATTCAGAAAGCTTCCTTGATGCTTTGGTAAGCTATTGGAATTGTTACTTTTCTTTGAATCGTGCTAGAATGCAGTTTTCAGTTTTGAGATTTTTCACAAAAAATGCCAAGTTGTATTTGATGTGAGGCGCAGCTTCAAGGTTGTTAGCATTAGGTTTTGCATCTGTATATGTATGCCAATGGATTAGGGTTGAAATTTGAGTCCAGAAACCCTTGTAATCATGAATCAAATATTTGATTTTTTATGAAATCTTTTCAAATCTTTTTCATGAAGAACATGCCAAGTTTGGAAGATTTTGCTCTTGTTGATTGGCACACGAAATAATGAGCATGTGATAGACCTATTTTCTGCACAAAAAGATTTAAACACATTTGTTTAGTATTTTTTTCATATTTTATTTAATTAAATGAATTAATGTTGATAAAAATTCAAATAAATAATAAAAAATGATGAAATAAATCCCCTTTGGGCCAAATGGTCGTGCATAGCCTTTGGATAATGATTCTTGGATGAAAATGTGGCCCATTAGCAATTTTGAGGCATTTGAAGTAAAGTTGACATTTCAAAATTCCCAAAAATTTTCCAACTTCCACAAGGCATATCTTGCTCAATTTTTAAGCTTTGATCATGTTCTTGGACATTTTGGAAAGGTCTTGAAGTCCTCTAACCAATGCCTTTGGTTCCATGTCATTTTGATTTACCAATATCAAGTTATGGCCTTTGACTTAAAGTCCCTTTTTGTTGACTTTTGAAAATGACCTATAATGTTGAAATTGATAACTTTTTGTGAGAGCATTTCTTGGACTTGAAGTGTGAAGAGGAGTTGTAGGAAACGTCTTTCTCTTCAAAATGAGCTTTGGATGAAATTTTTTTGATAAACCATGTGGAAGTTATGCCTTGGTCAAGTTACAGTTAACTTTTTCAACTGTCCAAATATGGAAACTTTTGCATCTTGAGACTTTTTGAGCCATGCTTTGAGAATCATGATCAAGAATTGATCAAATGATGTTTGTGGCTTCAAAATAAGATGTTGACCAAAAATTTGGACTTTTGACTGTCAAATGACCATTTTGCCCCTACAGTTGACTATTGAGCAATTAGGGTTTCTGACTGTGCAATTTTGTGCTATAAGTCTTGAAACTTGGAATGAGGATGCTTGACCATGTTTATAGGCATGTGGGACTTGATTGGACCCTTGGAAACTTCATTTTCTTTGTCAGAACCAAAACCCTAGTTTTTGACTGTTAGGAGGCCCTTGAACTGTGCAACCCTTGGGGAGATTTTGAAGCATGTTCTTTGCAAATTTTGAAGAATATGGGAGGGCAAATTTTGGGGTACAACACCTTGTAAGAGTTTTGATGATAACAAACACAAAGAACAATTTTGCTCCCTAAAATTATATTTTGTTTTGTAGAGAAGTTCTGATGGAAGAAGATCAGAAGATAAGTTACAAAGATGTTTTTGCTGTGATTGTAAACATCTCTCAAAAAGTTCTGATGGAAGAAGATTAAAAGATGTGCTAAAACGTTGTTTTAACTCTGATTATTAACATCTCTAAAAGAAGTTCTACCGCTGCAAATAGGATTTCATGGCTTCGATCTCCAAAGTTCTGAAGCAAGCAGCAACAGATACTTCAATGTTCTGAAGCGTTACAAATCAAATGTTTCCATTTCAAGAGTAATGGCTGGAAGGGAACAAGGATCTTTATTTTTGGAAAACAACTTAATTGTAATTTATCAAGTTTCCAAATGGTCATCCATGATTCGCCTATTTAAACAAGCCTTGAGGATAAATCGTTTATGATTTACACACGAACAGTAACACTGCTATCATTTTCATCCTCAAACATTCAACATTCAAACTGTGTAAAACATCAATTGTATTGTGATACTGTTTAATTAGAAACACTACTGTACACTTTTATTCATACATTGTTTAGAGAATTTCCTTGAGAAAAATCGGGTTGTTCTTGATACTCAAGAAAACTTTGATGGTTTTCAAAGTAGATTTGTAATCAAGATTGATTAGTGGATTAAGACCTCATTGAGAGAGGAGAAATCACCTTGGCAGGTGGACTGTAGTAGTTTGAGTTTAAACGAACCAGGATAACCAACTTATTTGTTACTTTCAGTTTTAAAAATCCCAATTCAAACCCCCCCTTTCTTTTGTTTTTCCATTCTTCAATTGGCATCAGAGCGCCTGGTTCTGAGTTCAAGCACTTAACCATGTCAGTAAAAGATCCAAGATAAGAAAACACTATGGTGGGGCCAAGTCAGAACATCACCAATGACTACCATGATGAGGAAGACAGAATCAACGGCAAGCCTCCAATCTTTGATGGAGATAATTTTGACTACTGGAAATACAGAATTGAAAGTTTCTTTCTAGCTCATGACGCTGATCTCTGGGATATGGTGATTGATGGGTACATACATCCTGTTGATGAAAGCGGTCAGAAGATTGACAGAAAAATAATGTCAGACTGTTGTACCCCAAAATTTTCCCTCTCATTTATCAAGTATTTTTCTCACAAGATCTCCTTTGGTTCAAGATTGCACAAGGGTTAATCAGCTCAAGACACCTCCTTAAGCACTGATGACTGAAATTAGGGTTTGAGATTTCACAAGGATAATTGAAATTTTAATGCCTCATATGACATTCATGAATCATTATGGACCCTCAAGATTTCTCATGTCAAGTTTCAAGTCTTGGATCACATTTTTGCTTAGTCAATTGACCAGTTGACCTAAAAATCAGCTGTATTGGGGAAAAAAGTCAATTGTGGCCAATTTATAGTCAAACTTCATAATTTTTTATCCATATAAAAATTTTTGAACTCATATATGTCATTTGATCAAGTTTGGACCATAACTCCTCAATAAATTTGATCAGATCATCAAAAGGGCAAAATGGTCAAAATTAGGGTTTTGACTGAGAAAGGGAAATTTCTGATTTTTGACCTAGCAAATGGTTATTTGGTTCGAGACATGATCTCAAGGTTTCAAATGAATCATTTTTAAATAATGGTATGACTCAAAATTTCCCTCAAGAACAATTGATTGATAGTTGATTTTCAGTCAACTGATCAAAAGTCAATTGCATACTAAAAAGTCAAACTTTGACTTTTTTGGTCAAAATCAAGTGTCAAAGATCACAATTCTTCAAAACATGTCAAAATATGAAACTTGTTCATCAAGAAATCAAAAATTCAAGATTTCATTTTGAAAAGTCAAAGTTTTCAAACTTAGAAATTTTTCTAAGTGTTGAAAACATCATATTTTTTCACAACTTTGAGCCAATTTTTCACCATGATGCAAGATGATTCAAAGGAAACTTTCAACATGAAAGTTATAGATCTCAATGAGATCTAAAACAATTTTGAACACAACTCCTCCTAGAAATGTATGTATTTCAAGTTATTAATCATGAAATCATGTTCATGAAACTAAAACACTTAGTGAAATTTTGAGCATTTATGTCGGGATTTTGACCTAACTTCTGGGCTAAGTTTCACATAGTTCCATTTGGATTTTGCAAAAGTGATTCAAAGAGGGTTGTATAGAACATTACAATCTTTCCAAAATTTTAAAGAACTCCTTGAGATCATTCTTGATCAAGGAGAATCGAATGCAAGAAGTTAGGGTTTCAAGTTGTTTTACAAGGCAAAATTTGTGATGCACAATGGACCAAATCACATAGCCATGCTGCCTAATCTCACTTTGCAGGTTTCTAACTTGAAATTCACTCCTTAATTAAATGTTTACACAACTGATAGAACCATTGTCCAAGCATTTGAGCCATTATCCAAGTTGTATTTCTAGTTTTGGAAGAAAGGCACCATTGTTATTCTTGAAAAGTGGCTTTAATCACAAAGTCCACTCTCCTTGAGCATTGAACTTGTTCTTTCTGCACACACAAACCCTATAAACCAAAAGCAAGCATGCTTAAAGTACTAACTACTCTATGCATCCCTGTACCATGCCTTGGAACAAGATGTTTCCACATTGCTTCAAAAACAAGTAAAGATGCTACAACTTGAGATTTCAAATTCTAGCTTGTTGTAACATACAAGACCTCTTGCCTATATATATATAAGTCATTTTCAAGATGTCACACATATACATAAGCCCTCAAACTCCCTAGAACTCAGAATCACACACAAAAACTCCATTGTTGTACAATCTGACCAAAAACTTGAAACTTACATTTCCCTCGTGTGTTTCCAAGCCTTTTGGTTCCTAAAGATTCTAAACATCAAATACAAACCATCCAAAGTACATTTGCCTAACTGTAACACCTCCATCATCAAGTTCCATTTTCAAAAATAGGGGTCTGCAACTTGACATCTCCAGAACTCCTCAGCCACTTTCCGCTCAAGCCAAGCATCACATTAGCTTCCTGGGAACTTGAGGAAGTTAACCCAATCACTAGAACTCATTGAAATCTTCTCCAACTCAAAACATGATACCCTTTTGCAAGGTGAATTTTATGATTTTTGAAATCCTCATATAGGCATTGTTAAGCTTTTATTTTCAATGATAAAATGTAGACCTTATTGCCACGAAGTTGTACATATCCATAGTTTGCATTTATATGGCTTGAGCTTAGAGAATTTTAGAGTTGATGTTTCTGAATTTTTTAGGTTTCAGATTAGGGCCAATAAAATTCATGTTTGTCTTTGATCTATAGTTTTAATGCTTTACATTTCTGAAATCGTGAGGAAATTTTCCACAAGATTCATGTTTACACTTTTGCAAATGGATGAGAAATGAACAAGATGCAGTTGGTCTGGCTAGGCGCGAGGTTGAAGATGAAGTTGTCTTCAGGAAGAAGTTTCTAATATATATTTATGGTTTTCTATAAGTAAACGGATGTATAGTCACCCTAGTGGTAATGCAGCACGCTGGAAACCAAAAGGGCGTGGGTTCAACAGCCAGCGCACTACCTTTTGTTCATTTTTCACATTTTCACTCTTTTTTTGTTTCAGCAAGCAGCGCCTGGGCCTCCACATTGGGCTTTCCACTTTTTTTTTTGCTTTTTTCTAACCCCCTGACTACTTTTGCACCTCTGGCCCATTTTCTTTTATTATTTCTTTTTTTTCCTAATATATTTTATTTCTTGTTTCTTTATTATATTATTATTATTATTGTTATTATTTTTATTTAATGAAAAAATATAAAAATATTTTTATTTATTATTTACAGTTATTTATTTCATTTTCTCTATAAATGCAAAAAGACCAAAAAAACATTTTCTTAAATAAATAAATTTCTTTTTTTTAAATAAATATTTAGACTTAGGTTTATTTATTATATTATTTTCTTTTAAATTAAAATCAATTTAGAACTTAGGTTTCTTTTAATTAATTAATCTTCATTTCATTTTTATTAACTTAAAACCTTTCATATGAAAAACCCTAAAAAATACTATTTTTTTAACCTAATTTTCTTTTTTTAACTAATTTAGGTTTAATATTATTATCTTTAATTAATTATTTTTCCTTCTTAGACATTAGGTTAAAACCCTTAAAAACCAAAACAAAATCATTTCTTTTTTTTCATTTACATTCTTGCATTATTTTCTTTTCAATTTTGTACAATATTCAATATGGTTGTAATAGATAATGAGGTTTAATTTTCTTACAAATCCCCATTTGTAAATTTGTACACCCCCTCCCCTAATGATGTAATAGCTTAGTAATTTTACTTTCCGCAATTTATCGCTTTATATAAATGCTAGTAAATTAGGGTTTGTATGGAAAGACTAAAATCAACAAGTTAGCAAACCCTAATTCAATAAAATCAAGCATGAAAAAGATACACTTGCACACTTTTCACCTCTAGGGTTAACTCCACTTGTTGCCTTGAGAAATAAATGGCCATAATACGTGTGTAAGACGTCTTAGCAGAAACAAACAAAAATACAAGATCATAGTCCCTCGATGACGCTACAAATGTTGCCTTACGAATGATCTTAGTCCCTTAAAGAAAATACTAATATATCTTACAACATTGCTATTCATGACTATACGATGACCCTTGCCCGTCCCTTTTACATCCAAAGATAAGGTTACTTTCCAATCCATGGTAAAATAACAATGTCAAAGGAAAGATGAAATAAACAAGAAAGACTTTTGAGTAGGTAGAATGTTCCTAGTTGCTTTCTCATTTTCAAATCAAAACATCATTGCTATTTTCAAAATGAACACCAACACTTTCAAAATATCTTTCAAACTTGAAACATTTTCAAAATATCAACACTTTGTATACGTTCTTACGAACGAGAACTATTACAAAGTTTGCCTAAACGATGGCGCCTTTTCAAAATACTTTCAAAAACCACAAAAAGCATATTTTCCAACAAAAGCAAGTGATCTAGCAAGAAATTGAGAGCCTGTAGATAACTACAGATGAAAATGGTGCTAATACCTTCCCTTTTCATAATCTACCCCCAGAACTCAAGAAAACATCTCTAAAGGTCTTTCCTATTCTTTTCAGCCTTTCCTTGTGGATAAAAGAAAAGTCAGTGGCAACTCTTGCTAACCGCAACATTTGCGATAAAACGTAAAACACCCAAATTTGTTCTCCCATCGTATCATACAGACCATCAAAAGTGAGACTTTAGAAATCATCACAAGGCCAAAACTATTATCTTGAGTGCCATATCATACTCAGAGTATGAGGAGATCACAAACAGAGAGACAACAAAGCACATGTTTGATTCCTTGAGAATGACGCATGAAGGAAACACGCAAGTCAAAGAAACCAAAGCCCGTGCGCTCATTCAGAAGTATGAAGCCTTCAAAATGGAAGAAGATGAAACCATTGAAACAATGTTCTCAAGATTTAAAATTCTGGTTGTTGGGCTAAAAGTTATGGATAAAGGGTACTCAACTGTTGATCATGTAAAGAAGATCATCATAAGTTTACCAAAGAAATGGAGACCCATGGTCACTGCTCTCAAACTGGCAAAAGATCTGAACAAAACATCTTTAGAAGAACTTGCCAGCTCTCTCAGAAGTCATGATATAGAGTTAGAAGATGATGAGCCCCAGAAGCAAGGTAAGCCTTTACTTCTTAAATCTAACAAAAAATATGATTCTAAAGTTTTTCAAGCAATAGAAGAAAACTCTGGTGGATCCTCATCAGAAGAAGACAAATTATCCCTTCTCTCCAAAAGAGTCAATCAGTTGTGGAAGCACATGCAAAGGAAGTTTAGAAATTCCAGAAGAATAGGGAATCAGTCTGAATCATCGTCTGGACAGAAAGTCTGAACCATCTTCTGAATACAGAAAGTCAAGAAACAAAGACATTGTCTGCTACGAATGCAATGAACAAGGGCACTACAAAAGCGATTGTCCAAAGCTTCAGAAGGAGAAACCTAAAAAGAAGTTCGTTAAGGAGAAGAAGAAAATTCTCATGGCAACATGGGATGACTCAGACTCTTCAGAAGCATACACTGAATCAGAGGATGAAAGAGCCAACATTTCTCTTATGGCCAACATATCAGAGATACTGAATCATCTGGATCTGAATCTGACTCAGACGCAGAAGAGGTATTTTCTAACTTTTCTAGATCTCAATTAGAAGAGAGTCTGTCAGATATTCTAGAAAGGTATCAGAAAATTTGAGTCGTAAACAAGAACCTGAAAAATGATCTAGTTTTTGACTCTGAAGAAACTAAGAGTCTGAGACTGGAAAACTCTGAGCTAAAAGAAAAAATTTCAAAACTTGAAAATGAATTACAAAATACTCAGAAGGAAACTATCTCAGAAGATCCTAGTAACCCTAATAAGACCATAGAGGAATATGATCATAGCTTTCAGAAATTCCTCACTAAAAACATAGATAGAAGCTTGATGGCTTCAATGATCTATGGAGTTAGCAGAAATGTAAGGAAAGGTATAAGATACAAAGGTAAAGTATCCCAACCTAAGAAAGTTAAGGATTTGGTTATTAAATGCACTCCTCTAAATTCTCACTTTACCCATGGGCACACACATGATTTAAAATGTACTAGTAATGATTTCTCTGCTAAACCAAAATTGAAATAGAATTTCGGTAACTCTAACAAATAAGGACCTTAAAAGATATGGGTACCTAAGGATAAAATTGTCTATGTTGTAGATATCTTTGACAACAAGACTGAAACACCAATCTTGGTACCTGGACTCTGGATTCTCTCGACACATGATGGGAAGAAAGCATATGTTCCAAAACCTGAAGCTTAAATATGGAGGCTACGTAGGTTTCGGAGGCAATCAGAAGGGGAAGATCACTGGCTTTGGAACAATTGGTAAAAGTAATCTTCCATCTATTACAAATGTTCTGTTATGTGATGGATTAATGCATAAGTTTTTATCCATAAGTCAATTAAGTGATACCGGTTATGATATAATCTTTAATCAAAAGTCATGTAAAGCAGTTAGTCAGAAAGATGGATCTATCCTCTTTAATGGAAAGAGTAAGAACAACATTTACAAAATAAAACTGTATGAACTGAAAAGTCAGAATGTAAAATGCCTATTGTCGGTTAACGATGAGCAATGGGTCTCGCACAGAAGATTGGGGCATGTTAGTATGAGAAGAATATCTCAGATTAACAAACTCATTCTGGTCAGAGGACTTCCTAACTTGAAGTTCAGCTCAGATGCTCTGTGTGAAGCATGTCAAAAAGGCAAGTTTGTAAAACCCTCTTTTAAAGCCAAAAATGTTGTTTCTACCTCTAGACCATTAGAACTTCTGCATATAGATCTATTTGGACCAGTGAAAACTAAATCCATTAGTGGAAAGAAGTATGTATTAGTGATCATAGATGACTATAGCAGATGGACATGGGTAAATTTATTAAGACACAAGGACGGGTCATACTCTGTGTTCTTTGCCTTCTGTAACCAAGTCTAAAATGAAAAAGATCTTAAAATTGTTAAATTCAGAAGTGGTCATGGTGGAGAATTTGAAAACAAAAAATTTGAACTATTTTTTAATGAGAATGGCATCTCTCATGAATTCTCTTGTCCTAGAACTCCCTAACAAAATGGAGTTGTAGAACGAAAAAACAAAACTTTACAAGAAATGGCCAGAACCATGATCAATGAGACTAACATTTCTAAGAAGTTCTTGGCAGAAGAAATTAACACAGCTTGTTACATTCAGAATAGAATCTCCATAAGACCTATTCTTGAGAAGACTCCATATGAACTGTGGCAGAACAGAAAGCCCAACATAACGTATTTCCATCCATTTGGATGTATTTGTTTTATTCTTAACACTAAAGAACATATGAACAAGTTTGAGTCTAAAGCACAAAAGTGTATTATGTTAGGATACTCTGGACGCTCAAGAGGCTACAGAGTATACAACACAGAAACACAGATTGTAGAAGAGTCAATCAGTGTTAGATTTGATTATAAGCTTGGCTCTCAAAAGTCAAAGCAAGATAAATCTTTTGCAGATATAGAAGTATAAGTTACAGGTACTGAAGACATTGCATAAGAAGTTTCTCACAAAGAGTCACAGACAACACCAGAAGAAGATGTCACAAATATCACAACAACATCTGAAGAACCTCTCCAGAAAAGACAATCCTGAAGCAGCTTAGCTCATCCTGAAGACAAAATTCTGGGAAAGAAAGAAGACCCAATCAAGACAAGATCCACATTCCGAAACTCTGAATAATCTTTCATGGTATTAGTGTCTCTGATTGAGCCAACTTCCATTGATGAATCTCTTCTGGACATTGAGTGGATACTTGCAATGCAGGAGGAATTAAACCAATTCACCAGAAACGATATGTGGGATTTGGTTCCTAAACCAAAAGGGTTTAACATCATTGGAACCAAATGGGTATTCAGAAACAAGCTGAATGAACAAGGAGAAGTCATCAGAAATAAAGTACGGCTGGTGGCACAAGTTTATGGTCAGCAAGAGGGGATAGACTATACATAAACCTTTTCAACATTCGCCAGGTTAGAATCTATCAAACTTTTAATTTCTTTTGTTATAAAAAATGGCACCACTCTCTATCAGAGGGATGTCAAAAGTGCATTCTTAAATGGATACGTTGACGAAGAAGTTTATGTGCACCAACCCCCTGGTTTTGAAAATTCAAAACATCCAGAATATGTTTTTAAACTAAAGAAATCACTATATGGTCTAAAACAAGCTCCCAGAGCTTGGTATGAAAGTAGTTTTCTGCTAGAAAATGATTTCACTATAGGGAAAGTGGACATAACCTTATTCTGTAAGCCATTTAAAAATGACATTCTAGTTTGTCAAATTTATGTAGATGATATTATATTTGGATCTAGTAAAGCCTCTCTGGGAAGAGAATTTGCTAAGTCCATGCAGGCAGAGTTTGAAATGAGCTTGATGGGAGAACTCAAGTTCTTTATGGGAATTCAGATAATTCAAACACCAGAAGTAACATACATAATATGATACGGTGGGAGAGAACTGACTGTTTTTGGAATGCTGGTTCGCGTTTTGCGTTTATTTTCGCAAAATGTCGCGGTAAGCAAGAGTCGCCACCGTCTTTTATTTTATCCAACAAGGAAAGGAAAAAAGCACAGAAAAATTCCTTTTTCGAGATGTTTCTTGGGTCCGGGGGGTAGATTTTAGAAAGGGAAGGTGTTAGCACCCTTTCTATCCGTGGTTATCCACGGGCTCTTAGGTACTTGTTCAAAGTGTTTTCAAAATTTTCTTTTCTTTGTGTTTGTGGGTTTGAAAGAAGTTTTTTGTTCGAAAGGTGTAAGTGCGAAAAGTTTTGTTTTGTTTTCAGAGAGCAAGTACTTAAGAACCATCTACCTACTCGAAAAAGGAATTAATCTGTGCTAATGTCCTTTAGACAATACTATCCCACTAATGATGAGTAGGTAGCCTCGTCGTTGGAGTTTAAGGGTTAATTCGATTAAGCGACGTGTGGTCACTAAAGCAATGTTAGGACACCTTAGCCGTAACCCTAATGTCTTAGATCATTTGTTTTGAGGCAACAATATCCGAGGCAACCGTTTCGAGGCGACTATGATCTTTGGACAAGAGGGCGACCTCTAAAACGACCTATACTCAATGACCGCGTTACGAAGGCAACCAAGTGAGGTGTACCCTAAGAGTGCGCATGTGCGAGTGTATTGTTTCGGTTAATTTTATCTTTGTACATGTCATGGGTGAGCTATGTTGATTTTTAGTTTTAACATTTGATCTTGTCATGCATTCCCTATTATCAAACATCTAACAGTTTATATGTTGCGGAAATTAAATTGCGGAAATTAAAACTAACTATTACAAGGCGTCGGGTATTTACATCGCCAAAAGCAACCCTTGAAATTAAAATGCGAAAAATAAAATAAAGCGATAAAATAATTTAAAGTCCTATTTAAACTATTACATTCTGGGAAACAGATACAATAATATGACAAAATGGATCGCGTGCGGGAAATTAGATCGGGCGCATTCTAGGGTTTTGACCCTTTGATTTGAAAGAAAGTATTTCTTTGTTATTTTGAATTAAAAAAGAAATTAAATTAAACTAATTATTGAATTAATGAATAAATTAATTAATAAAAATATTTTTGGATTTTTTTGATATTTAAAGAAATAAAATAAATTTGATCAAAGTTAGTAAAACCTAATTATCTAAATTAATTTTAATTATTGCAAAAGATATTAAAGTTAAATCCTAATGAGACTAAATTAATTAAATTAATACTTATTTACAAAAATAAAGTGCTGAATTTAATTTTAATAAATAAAATATATTTTTTGGTTTTTGATTTTATAAGGAAAAAGTTTTAATAGGTTAGTTTAAATAAAAATAATAATTAAACAAAACAAATAAATAAAATGAAAAATAGAGAGAGTTAGAGATTCGGGCCTGCTCTTGGGAGGTTTATTTAGCAATTTCAAGGCCCAATTATGCACCGGCCCGGTTGACTTCCTTGATTCTCTATGGCACATTGACTTGGGAACATGATGCACAATCCATCTGGACCACCAGATCTGGCCTGGGGCCATCTGGCAAGCATTGGAATGAGGCAGTATCATGCATTGCGCGCTTGGAAAGGCATTGGATAACCTGAAAGAAAATAATAACAAATTATATGGGGACCTGGGATTCGAACCCATGTCCTATTGGATCTTGCACTAACGCCCTTGCCACTGCACCACTATGCTTCATTTGTTATAATATTAGAAACTAATAATAATAAAACAAAAGTGAATTAATGGATCAGAAGAAAAAAAACAAAAGCGCGCTATATTCAAACAAGCGAATCAGAACATGCCACGCCATCGTCTCTGTCGTTGGGACCGTGGCTAAAAGCTTCTCCACCTATACCCACGGACAACCATCCGTAGCTATAAGCCATGCCATGTCCAAAATCTACTACGAGCCACAAAAATGAAATCTAAAGGCATAGTCTTACTCGCCTCTTGATCCCGGTTTCAATCATGGTCTTTTTATTGGCCAATTTTTCTTGTAATAAAAACCCTAGAAAAACCTACAATGGTGTTTCACGATACACATCATAATAATGAAATTGGTTATTGCAGAAAGTTCACAAATGATGCGAGGAATCAAAATATGCAATCGTTTTTTAGAATGGATGCAAGAATAAAGATTGGTGAATCCATGAACATGGCGGATCCGAGGGACGCTTACAGTGCTTTTGGAGGCTGGAGAATGTGTGATCTTGATTGGTTCTGCTTCTGAGAACTGCCAGGGAGCGATTGGGATGCTTATTAGGTCCTGAAAGTGCCTCTAATCTTGATTTCAGTTTCAAGTTTTTTGACAATTTTTCCAAGTTTGGTTCTTGTGATTTTGCAGCCTCTAACCTCAAATCTGTGCCTCTTTCCATTGTATATGTATGCTGCATTGGATTAGGTCAAGTTTTGGGTCTTGAATCTTTGTAAATCAATGCTTGGAGATATGATTTGATTCACCATTGATAACCTTCCAATTTGGTCCAAAATCCAATATTTTTGTACATGAAAAGCTTGATACAGATTTGATCATGATCATGATGATAATTAAGACCTATAACAACCAAAAAGATCCTAAGTCATCAATATTTGGATTTTATTTGATTTAAATTGATTTAAAATGAATTAATTTAATAAAAAATCAAATAAAATAGAAAAATTAATAAATGGACACAAGGCTGATGTTAGGAAACGTGTTTAGTGTGACAAGATCAAATCAAGTGGAAAAGAATGGGCCCATTTGACAAAATTTGAAGTTTTGGGGATAGTTGACTTTTGGCAATTTCGCAAAAATGTGCAACTTCAACAATGCATAACTTTTTCAATTTTTAACTTTTAGAAGTGTTATTGGACTTTTTAGTAATCTTGAGATGTCCTCTAACCAACCCTTTTGGTCTCATCTAATTTTTATATTCCACTCTCAAGTTATAAGCTTTGGCAAAAAAGGTGTTTTTGTTGACTTTCAAAAATGACCTATAATGTCCAAATTTGTAACTTTTTGTGAGTGCATTTCTTGATCTTGGGGTGTGATTATGGATTGTAGGAAATTGCATCCTATTCAAAATGAGATTTGGATGGGTCATTTCTCATAAAGTATGAGAAAGTTATGCTTGGTCAAAGTTGAGTAGACTTTTCCTAAAAAACCCTAATTTAGCAACCTTTGAGTCTTGATGAATTTTGAGCAATCCTTGATGAATCATGATCAACCCTTGATCAAATGATGAAATATCCTTCAAAATGAGAATTTTGAGAAAAAATCTTGAGGTTTGACTGTTTGTAGGTGACAGTTGACTTTTGCCCTAGCACTGTCGATTTTTGGACCCTTTGAGCAATTGATTGAGCAAACTTCCTCTGCAAGGCTTTAAATTTGACATGGAGGAACTTGAGAACATATTAGGACATTGGGGAACACTTGAGGTCATTTGGATGTAAGGACCTTGATGCAACACAAAACCTAATTTGAGATTGACTGCTTTAGGAGATGATTTGACTGTCCAACTCCTAAGAAATCTTGAGCAACTTGGAGACTATTCTTGCCATGTCTTGGGAAATATGAGAGGAAAAATTTTGGGGTACAACATCTTCCCCTGTTCAATTTTCTTAAACCTGAGGATATAGATTTGCTTTCGGGCCTTTCGTGATCCGAAGGT
Source organism: Vicia faba (assembly GCA_948472305.1). Taxonomy (NCBI): domain Eukaryota; kingdom Viridiplantae; phylum Streptophyta; class Magnoliopsida; order Fabales; family Fabaceae; genus Vicia; species Vicia faba. Next base: position 1,641,941,715 of record OX451737.1, on the reverse strand, counting down.
GGAAGATGATTGAACACTAGAGTGCCCATAAATTTGCACTCGCATGAAGTTATATCAGCATTGTGATGTCGGGAATGGGCTTAAAGATGCCATTTGGAGATTGTTGATAGGTGGTATGAACTTCGACTGGAATAGGAATCAGGGAGATCTTATCGGCGATCTAGCTGAACTAGAGAAGGTCTCGGAATAACTTTGACTGGATCGGCATCAGAAAAATCTGTAGGAATCGATTTAACTGGACCAGACAAGGTCTTAGAATAACTTCAACTGGAATAAGAATCAGGGAGATCTTATCGGCGATCTGACTGAACCAGAGGAGGTCTTGGATTAACTTTGACTGGATCGGCATCAGAAAAATCTTTCGGAATTGATTTAACTAGACCAGACAAGAGTCTTGGAATAACTTCGACTGGATCGGCATCAGAAAAATATTTAGGAATTGATTTAACTGGACCAGACAAGAGTCTTGGAATAACTTTGACTGGATCGACATCAGAAAAATCTTTAGGAATCGATTTAACTGGACCAGACAAGAGTCTTGGAATAACTTTGACTGGATCGGCATCAGAAAAATCTTTAGGAATCGATTTAACTGGACCAGACAAGGTCTTGGAATAACTTTGACTGGATCGGCATCAGAAAAATCTTTAGGAATCGATTTAACTGGACCAGACAAGGTCTTGGATTAACTTTGACTGGATCGGCATCAGAAAAATCTTTAGGAATCGATTTAACTGGACCAGACAAGGTCTTGGAATAACTTTGACTGGATCGGCATCAGAAAAATCTTTAGGAATCGATTTAACTGGACCAGACAAGGTCTTGGAATAACTTTTATTGGATCAGCATCAGAAAAATCTTTAGGAATCGATTTAACTGGACCAGACAAGGTCTTGGAGTTAGCTGAGAACTTTTAACTGCATCTTTCCTGAAAGGTAAAGGTTAGTCATATGCAGTGCATGATATGGATCAAACAATGATGTTCTCAAAATAAATGAGATTGTATTGTATGATGCGTATATGCATGTATCATGATGTATGGAAATGTAATGTTTTAGCTGGGAAAATGAATCCCGGATAGCTGCTAGAGACAGGAGCTGAATTCTTCGTTTCCGCTGGGGATGGTGAACGGAAGTGATTGCGCGAATAAAACTGCAGGAGAAGATAACTCCGTTGGGGAATAAACTAATAAACAGATTAATCCGTGGGGAAGAGATGCTCTGCTGAAGATTGCACTGATAAACTCTGCTGGGGATGGATTACCGTTGCTGGTGATACTGAATCTGTTAAGGATCGAATTCCTGTTTGTGAAAGGAAAGAACTTCGCTGGGGATGAACTTTCAGTTGCAACTTGACGGGGATAACCTTGTTAGAATTTTGCAAGGATAATCCTTTGAATTCTTCTGGGAATGATCCTTTGAACTTGGGTGGGGAGAATTATTTTTGTATTCCGCTGGGGATAAGCTTCCAGAGTCTACTGGGGATGATGTTCCAACTCCATTGGGGAAGCTTTTTCAGACCGTGTTGGGAAAATATTGACTCCACTGGGGGTATCTTGTATTCTGCCGGGGAACGTTCTTATACTCCGTTGGGGAATATTAAGACTGCCGGGGATACTAAGCCTTTTCAGTGTTGATGGCAGATAAACTCTGCTTGGAGAGTATTGTTGATTTGTTCATAGTTGCAAGTCTCAGCTGGGGGAGCTACCATTATTGTCTTACTCTGCGGGGAGTGAAGGTATCTTAGCCATATTCTTCAGATGAATATACCTTTGTACCTGGTGGACAGAACAACCATACAGTTCAGACAATTCTTATTTGCCCCTGTTTCTGATATTACCCGTAATCGTCTTTTGTTTCGCATGTAAATATTTATGAGCAGCAACTAATGTCAAATGCATATATCAAAAATGAACATTGGACGTTCTTTGCAAAACAAAATAGATAAAGGAAAAACAATTTGAAATTTGTCTGACAATGAATTTGTATTGATTTTGAAGTTTGGCCTATAAATAGGCGTTTTTGTACAAGAGGCTGACGTCCTAGTAAGAAAACACCGCCGAATAATAGAATTTACACAATTTGTGAAAAAAAAATAGCTATGTGAATAATCCCACTGGGTTCCAACTCTGCTATTTCCTTTATGTCCTCGAGCATCTCATTACTTTGCTGTTAGTTGAAGGTAGATCAGATTGATTAGTGTCGTCCGAGCTTGATAGCCGATACTAGAGTCTGGATGCAAGGTGATCTAATGAGACATAGTGTTACGCTTTGATCCCTAATTTTTGCCTGGACCGCCCTTTCGGGTTTTCAGTCCACCGGGATACCCTTTTTTGCCTAAGCCGCCTTTTCAGGTTTTCGACTTGCCGGGTGTACAATTTTTTTTATTTTCATCCCTTATTTTTGCCCGAACCCTTTTGGTTCGCCGGGAAGCCCTTATTTTTTCCTAGGCCAGTCAACCTAGAGGGTCTTTGATTATGCGTAGTATCTTTTCACTATGTCTGCATTGACGGGGTGAGGAAGGTCGTCACCATCCATGATGGTTAGAATCATAGCTCCTCCTGAGAAAATGTTCTTAACCACAAATGGACCTTCATAAGTAGGGGTCCATTTTCCCCTAGGATCACCTTGAGGTAAGATAATGCGCTTGATTACCAGATCCCCGACTTGATACTCTTGTCGTATGACTTTCTTGTTAAATGCATTAATCATCCGTTTTTGATACGTCTGACCATGACAAATAGCAGTAAGTCTCTTTTCATCGATTAGGTTCAGTTGATCAAGTCGGGTCTGAATCCAGTCATCTTTGCTCAAACCTACATCCTTCATGATCCGAAGAGAGGGTATCTGAACTTCGATAGGCAAGACTGCCTCCATGCCATATACCAAGGAGTAGGGTGTTTCCCCTGTTGACGTCCGCGTTGAGGTAAGGTACCCATGAAGAGCAAATGGTAACATCTCGTGCCAGTCTTTGTAGGTCACCGTCATCTTCTGCACAATCTTCTTAATGTTCTTATTAGCCGCTTCGACAGCCCCATTCATCTTCGGTCGGTAGGGAGAAGAGTTATGATGCTATATCTTGAATTGCTCGTAGAGCTCAGTGATCATCTTGTTGTTGAGATTGTTACCATTATCCGTTATGATCCTCTCTGGTACACCGTATCGACAGATCAGATTGTGCCGAATGAAACGTGCCACGGCGTTCTTAGTTACAGTAGCAAAGGAAGCCGCTTCAACCCATTTCGTAAAGTAATCAATTGCTACCAAGATGAAACGATGCCCGTTGGATGTTGTAGTTCTGATCTCGCCGGTCATATCAATGCCCCACATTGCAAAAGGCCAAGGTGCCGTCAAAATGTTCATAGGAACTGGAGGTATGTGCACCTTATCAGCATAGACTTGGCACTTGTGACATGTCCGAGAATGCTGAAAACAGTCGGCTTCCATTGTGGACCAATAATATCTTGCCCGAAGGATTTTCTTTGCCATGGTGTGTCCACTGGAATGAGTTCCGAAAGTACCTTCATGTAACTCTGCCATGATCCTTTCTGCTTCATTCTTATCCACACAACGCAGTAAGGTTAAATCATGGTTACGCTTGTAAAGAATACCATTGTTGATGAAGAACTTAGCCACGAACCTCCTTAGAAACTTCTTGTCATTAACAGATGCACCCTCGGGGTATTGCTGAGTCTCAAGATACCTCTTCACCTCATGAAACCATGGTTTTTCTGTTACCTCTTTAGTCTCAAGATCACAGCAATGTGCAGGTTTGTCCAATCTTTCAATGATAATCTGGGGAGCTTCGTTGTCCCAATTGACCTTGAACATAGAAGACATCGTAGCTAGCGCGTCCGCCAACTGATTCTCCTCTCTAGGGAAGTGTTCAAAGGTTATTTCCTTGAAATGTGAGAGCAATGTCAATACATACTCCTTGTAAGGAATAAGATTAGGGTGTTTCGTATCCCACTCGCCTTTGATATGACTGATCACAAGAGCGGAATCTCCTAAGACATTCAAGAACTTAATCCTTAGGTCAATTGTTGCTCGAAGACCCATAATACACGCTTCATACTCCGCCATGTTGTTGGTGCAGTTGAAACATAGTCGGGCGGTAAATGGAGTATGAGAGCCTTTAGGAGATATGATCACAGCGCCAATGCCATTACCCAAAGAGTTCGAAGCTCTATTAAAGTACATAGACCATCGGGATCCTTCCTCAGGTCCTTCATCCGGCCCAGGTGTCTCACAATCAGTCACCAACATGATATTCTCGTCCGGAAATTCAAAGTTCATAGACTGGTAATCATCCACTGCCTGATGTGCCAAATGATCTGCCAACACACTTCCCTTGATTTCCTTTTGAGTCGTATATTAGATGTCATATTCAGTCAAGATCATCTGCCATCTTGCTATTCTTCCGAACAAAGCAGGCTTTTCGAAGATATACTTAATTGGATCCATCTTTGATATCAACAGAGTGGTGTGAGTCAACATATACTGTCTCAGCCGGCGAGCATCCCATGCCAAAGCGCAGCAAGTTTTCTCGAGCAGTGAGTATCAGGTCTCTCAGTCGGTAAACTTTTTGCTAAGGTAATAAATAGCATGCTTTTTTCAGCCAAACTTGTCATGCTGCCCCATCACACACCCCATTGAGTTGTCAAGTACTGTCAAGTATAGGATCAAGGGTCTCCCTTCAACTGGAGGCATCAGAATGGGTGGCTCTTGGAGATACTCTTTGATCCTTTCGAAAGCGGCCTGGCATTCATCATTCCAACGTACCAATTGATCTTTCTTCAGTATCTTGAAGATTGGCTCACAAGTAGCAGTCAGGTGTGAGATGAATCGGGCAATGTAGTTCAGACGTCCCAGAAAGCCTCTGACTTCTTTCTCTGTTCTGGGATCCGGCATTTCCTGTATGGTTTTCACCTTTTCAGGGTCCACTTGAATACCTTTGTCGCTTACGAAGAACCCCAGTAGCTTACCAGACCTCACCCCGAAGGTGCACTTGTTCGGGTTTAACCTCATCTTGTACAACTTCAACCTGTCAAACAACTTCTGAAGGTGGTCCAGATGTTCCTCCTCAGTTTAGGACCTTGCAATCATATCGTCGACGTATACTTCAATCTCGTGATGGATCATATCATGAAACAAAGCAACCATGGCACGCTGATACGTTGCCCTAGCATTCTTCAGTCCAAAAGGCATGACCTTGTAGCAAAAGGTACCCCACTGAGTAACAAAAGTTGTCTTATCCATGTCTTCAGGAGCCATTTTGATCTGATTATAACCGGAGAAGCCATCCATAAAGGAGAATACCTTGTGTTGAGCGGTGTTGTTAACCAGAACGTCGATATGAGGCAGAGGGAAGTCGTCCTTAGGGCTCGCCCTGTTCAGATCCCTGTAGTCAACACACATTCGAACCTTACCATCCTTTTTCGGTACCGGAACCACGTTGGCCACCCACTGAGGGTAGGAAGTAACTGTTAGAAAACCGGCGTCTAATTGTTTCATAACCTCAGCGTTGATTTTCTCAGACATCTCTGGGCGTATTCGGCGGACCTTCTCTTTAACTGGAGGACAGTCTTCCTTGGTAGGCAGGCGGTGAACCACAATATCGGTATCCAACTCAGGCATATCTTTGTAAGACCATGCAAAGATCTCAACATAGTCCTGCAGCATCTGAATCAACCGTTGTTTCACACTAAGCTTCAGGTTTGCACCAACCTTGACCTCTCTTTTGTCTATCTCAGTACCCAGATTCACTGATTCCACCGGCTCTTCGTGCGGCTGAATAGTCCTCTCTTCCTGGAGTACCAGTCTTGCAAGTTCACCAGGAACTTCGCAATCATCTTCACCTTCGTCTTCGGCTAATTTGATCAGATTTTCAAAGTCATAACTGGCAGTAGCAGAGTCGTTACCAACGAGATCCAGAGTGGATGTGGACCTGTATATGTGAGTGTGTGTAAAATAGTTGTTTTGCAATATATATAATAAAAGAAAAACAAGGAGCGCAAGATTTGAAATGCAAGAAAAGTCCAATGCTTTTATTAATGATATATGAAAATGACACACATAAAGCCCTCACAAATGAAACCACGGTGCCCCGGCTAAGATACTGGGCCATAAAGTTTAAACATTGTCTGTTACATATTCAAAACAAAAAGTTTCATTACTGGGTAACAAAAGAAATAGGGATGAAGTCCTTTGCTGTCCAGTTTCTTGGTCCACCGTCGGTCGTAGGGTAGATCCAGCTGTCAAACTAAGACTCTTCCACATCGTCTTCAATGGCATTCACTCCCGAGTTACTGATGAACACGGGAGGTCTTCCGATCCGTGCATTCCGAACAGCCCTTTGAGCTTCTGCAGTGAAACCCAAACCAAACTTGTTAGTCTTCTGTGTAAAATCAGGGAGTCGGCCCCAATTTGCACACCACCTTTCTCAACAACAGCCCGGGCATCCTTAAAGGAGGCCATTTTCATAGGAGAATCTTCAACAATAGTCTCAGTGGACGCCAGTGTCTGGGAAACCTCTTCAAAATGCTGAAATGGGGTCTCAATGAACTCCCCATCCATCTCTACATATAGGAAAGAGTTAAGGTGGCTCACCATGTACTCTTCCTCTCCTTGTACTGTCACAATCTTCCCTTTGATTGGGTACTTCAGCTTCTGGTGGAGCGTTGAGGTTACGGCCCCAGCTATGTGGATCCACGGACGACCCAGTAAACAAGAATAAGATGGCCGAATGTCCATCACATAGAACATAGAATTAAAAACCTGAGAACCAACCTTAATCGGGATATCAACTTCTCCGTGCACCATCCTCTTAGACCCATCAAAGGCCCTAACAACAATGTTGCTTGGCTTCAGCTCCAACCCTTCACAATCCAACCGGTCTAGAGCTTTCTTAGGCAAGACGTTCAATGAGGAACCAATATCTACTAATACATGAGCAAGAGTAGTGCCCCTGCATTCAATGGAGACATGCAGGGCATCGTTGTGATTCTTCCCCTTAACAGTCAAGTCGGCGTCAGAGAAACCCAACCCATTATCAGCAGTCAGATTAGCCACGTAATCTGTAAACTGATCAGCTGACGTCTCTTGTGGTACGTGTGCAGTTTTCAGAAATGTAATCATAGCCTTGACATGGGCCTCCGAGCATAGCAATAGTGACAACATAGAAATCTTGGATGGGTTTTTCCCCAACTTCTCAACTACTTTGTAGTCACTCTTTTTGACGATCTTCATAATCTCTTCCATCTCTTGTTTAGAAGCTTCAACAATAATCGTCTTCGGTGCCTTCGTCTGGGCAGGCTCACTGGTGATCCCTTTGCCCCGAGTGTCATATGACTCGGCGACAGGGGTAAGAATAGGAACTTGAATAGGAATAGTAGCAGGTACACCGACAGGTGTAATAACAACGGGTTTTCGGGCAGTTGGTGGAGAGATATCAGGTGAGAAAAGTCTTCCGCTGCGGGTGACTTTAGCAGGTCCAATAATATTGCTGATGTCAGTATCAGCATCCAACTCTTGCTTAACTCCATGAAAATAAACATCAGCCCTATAGTGCCAAGGGACAGCTTTATCATAGGTATAAGGGATGGGCCCCGGAATAGTGATGATCACAGGTGCGATTCTTGGAACAAATGTAATTCTAACAGGCTTCCTCGAGGGAGCCTTGGAAGAATTGTCGAAAATGGTGATAATGGCAACTTCTTCAGTATGAACTAGAGGAACAACAGTCTTCTCAAATAGAATTTCTTTACTATCCATCAGGCGTTGGACGCCTGATTTCAAAAGATGGCAACCGGTAGGTAGAACAGAACACATACGACAATCTTTGTCACAACCCGGAAATAAACCGGCTAGCAAAAGGTTCTTCTTTACAGTCATCAAAGGGGTAACAATGTGGTTCACAGAAACCACAAACGAGTCTTCATCTATAGCATTCACTCCATGCTTGGGCATAGGAGCAGTCACAACATTAGGTCGTTCGGGTGCCTCAAACTCGATCTCCTTAGCATCAATTAAGTCCTGTATCTTATTCTTCAAAGTCCAACAATCATCTGTATTATGCCCCGGGCTATCAGAGTGATAAGCACAGCGGGCATTAGGGTTATACTTCGGTGATGTTGTATTTGGATTCTTTGGAGCTTCCCTTGGAATCACCAGATTGGTCTTTAGTAACTATGGCAGAATCTGAGATAATGTCATGTTGAGACGGGTGAACTACCTTCGAGGCTTCTCATCCTTTTGTTGATTGTTGTGCTGAGGAGCACCAGTAGGTCTTGAAATAACAACCGCATTAATAGCTTGGCGGCGTTCAGGTCTATTCTGGTTCTTCAAACTGTAGACAGCACTGGACTCTTTCTTAAAAGGCTTCTTCTCGGTGCTTGATGAGGCACCCTTTTGTTTCTTACCAGCCTTAATACCAGCCTCAATCCTCTCACTGGTCATAATTATCTCCGTAAACCCAGACAAAGAGCTTCCAATTAGATGGTTGAAAAATGGACCAGACAAGGTCCCCAGAAACATATCCACAAGCTCCCGATCAGCCAAGGGTGGTTGTACTCTTCCGGCGAGGTCCCTCCACTTCTGAGCATAATATTTGAATACTTCACCCGTTCCCATTGACATACCCTGGAGTTGGATATGCGTAGGAGAGAGGTCGGAGTTGTATTGGTACTTCCTGTAGAAAGCAGTAGTCAAATCCTCCCAACTACGGATACTGGCTCCGTACAACTGGTAAAACCACTCAAGCTGAGTCCCTGAGAGACTATCTTGAAAGAAATGGATCCATAGGTTCTTATTAGTGGTGTACGGCTGAATCTTCCTTACATATGACCGGAGGTGCAACTTCGGACAAGAAACTCCGTCATACTTAGCAAAGGCTGGTGCTTTGAACTTGTGGGGAATCACTACCCCAGATGATAGACCTAGATCACCAAAGTCCAGACCAGGCACTTTCTGAACTTCCATCGCACTCAACCGGTCTTCCAGTTGCTTGTATTTATCCTCAGCAGGAGGATACTGGTCTTCGTCGAAGTCCGTCTCGTTGTCGGAGACCACAGGGCTAAGAGCCCTCCTTTCCTCTTGACTATCTTTCCCTCCAGATGAGGTGGTCAAATCAACTTCATTCTGTAGCCTGTTGCCAAACCTGTGACCCGTGTTAAACAGGATTGTCCTCTTCTTCTTCTTCTTCTCTTTCAGAATCAGGGTCTTCAGATCTTGCTGACCCTTAGCTAGATTCATTAATAGCTCTTGGAATTGGGCATTCTGGGCCTGGAGGGCCTTGATGGCTTGCTCAGTTGAAGGTTCAGTAGACATGATGAGTGCTAAAATAAACATCGGAGAAGATAAGAGACCTGTAATGGGTACCTGTTATGAAGTGCATGGGATGAAATGCGTATGACATGATTTCAAAGACAACCGGGAGATTCAAATTTGTAAACCAGAAAGGAAACACACTTTATTAGATAAACTTATAATTCAAATAGTTCAACAAATTGCCCTTAAGGCGTTACAAGAAAGGAAATACTGAAAAGTAAATAAAAACTGGAAAGGAAATAATCAAAGGACAATCAGTGCTCCCATGGTCTCTTCTTGTCGGTGCGGACGTAGTCATTGAGAATCCGCTCGTTCTCCAGCTGCCTAGTCAACCTCTGGATCTTCTGCTCTTGCTCATTGAACTTTTCTCGATAAGCATCCCGTTCTTCTCTCAATTGCATCCAAGACCTTTTAGTGCCCTAATGTCAATGGGCATGTAAGGATGGATGATGGTAGGAAGAACCCCCTCTTCAATAGCAACTTCAACAATGATAGGAAGGACGGCTTCATACGGCATACCCAGCTTTTGGGCACGGATACGAACCCATCTGAGACATGGCTCCATCGGAAGTGAAGTCTTTGGGCCCAGCTCATGTGGATCAGATCTGTAAACTCTATCCCAAGCCCTTATGAATCTGCGGCGTTGCTCGTCGTTATCCCCTTGAAAATCAAAGATGATACTAGGCATTAACAGCTCATGAGGTCCTTCTCTTCTGGCTCGCCAAAACTGACGTAAGGCCAAGCATGGGTTATAAGAGATTCCTCCATGGGTTCCTATCAGGGGAACATTGGGGTATTCCCCACAGCGATCAATGATAGCCACCTCGTCCATACCCTTAAGAGTCCAAATGATATCGTTGTGAGAGAGAGACATAACCCTATAGGCCCAACCCATGCCTTCTTTGTTCTTCAGCACTGATTTGGGGAGGTGCGAAATAAACCACCTCGCCAATAACGGAGCACATCACATTAAGGTCCCCCGCTTTCGGGAGGTACGAGCATAAAGCTGATGAAGAATATCACCCAAGAGAGTGGGTACAGGATTATGATAAATGAAGATTTTCACCGCATTCACATCAACAAAGGAGTCCGAGTTCGGAAACAATACCAAGCCATATATCAGAAGAGCCAGAATATCCTCGAATGCCTTGAAGTCTAGACTATCCCAGAAATAGTTAGCCTTACCAACCAAGAACTTAGTCAGAAAGCCCTTTGCTCCACTTCTAGTCTCCCAATTAGCCATTACCTCATCCTTGGTCATATGAAGGGCTGAAGCAATCTCTTCTGGCCTAAGGATCTTTTCCCAACCAGTAAATGGGGTCTGCTCCAGAATAGAGATACCGAGCAGCTCAGAGAACTCTTCTAGGGTGGGAACCAACTGGTAGTCCTGGAAAGTAAAGCAATGGTACAGCGGATCATAGAATTGGACCAGGACACTCATCATCTGCTCGTCCAATTTGGAGGTGACCAAACTGAGAAGATACCCATGTCTCATGATGAAGGAAGTAGTATCAGGCATCTTTGCAACCAATTCTTTAAGCAAGGTGGGAACCTGGACAAAGTTGATCTGGATGGTATTCCTACGCATAGGCATCATGACCTACAAAACAGAACAAAGATGAATCCCTCCTGTCTTTGAAATAGGTTAGTCCAATGCAAGATGTATGCAATGTCATGATGTCATGATGTCATGATGGAAAGCACACCACAACTATCCACAAATAGCAAACATGGTAAAGGCACACAAGTCACACAGAGAGCCCTTAGAGTTCAGGCTGGCAAGGAGCTTAGGTACTACTCTCTTTCAGTTCAGTTGGTTTAAACCTGTCCTAAAAATAGTAATCGGGTTCTAAGGGATCTCAATATCACTGACTACCCTCAATCGGTCATAATTCCAGTTTAGCAACCTTTTCTTGCGGCCAAAATCATCGCGAGAGTTTAGTCTCAATGAGTGTAGCATACTGCTACTGTTCTATGGCCAAGTTGGTTAATTTAAAGGTTCTAAGGTCAGTTGGTGCTTAATAACCCCTTAGAAGACCCATATTCTCCTCGTTCCAACACAAAGGATATCGGTACAGACTAAAGTGCCACACCAACGTAGCTACTGCTTCAACCGTATCGGTCTACGTCGTACAGTTCCCTCACAGTTTATTGATACTTACCTAAAGGGTATCCCCTAGATCCGGGTTAGGATCTATAGTAACTCCAATTCAAGCCCACAAATATAAAGCATACAAAGTAAACAATTGAAAACACAATGATCTAATCCTAAGGTACACCCCACTTATATTCCCCAGCAGAGTCGCCAGTTCTGTGATACGGTGGGAGAGAACTGGCTGTTTTTGGAATGCTGGTTCGCGTTTTGCATTTGATTTCACAAAATGTCGCGGTAAGCAAGAGTCACCACCGTCTTTTATTTTATCCAACAAGGAAAGGAAAAAAGCACAAAAAAATTCCTTTTTCGAGATGTTTCTCGGGTCCGGGGGGTAGATTAGAGAAAGGGAAGGTGTTAGCACCCTTTCTATCCGTGGTTATCCACGGGCTCTTAGGTACTTACTCAAAGTGTTTTCAAAATTTGCTTTTCTTTGTATTTGTGTGTTTGAAAGAAGTTTTTTGTTCGAAAGGTGTAAGTGCGAAAAGTTTTGTTTTGTTTTGAGAGAGCAGGTACTTAAGAACCATCCGCCTACACGAAAAAGGAATTAATCTGTGCTAATGTCCTTTAGACAATACTATCCCACTATTGATGAGTAGGTAGCCTCGTCGTTGGAGTTTAAGGGTCAATTCGATTAAGGGACGTGTGGTCACTAAAGCAATGTTAGGACACCTTAGCGGTAACTGTAATGTCTTAGATCATTTGTTTTGAGGCAACAATATCCGAGGCAACCGTTTCGAGGCGACTATGATCTTTGGACAAGAGGTCGACCTCTAAAACGACCTATACTCAATGACCGCGTTACGAAGGCAACCAAGTGAGGTGTACCCTAAGAGTGCGCATGTGTGAGTGTATTGTTTCGGTTAATTTTATCTTTGTACATGTCATGGGTGAGCTATGTTGATTTTTAGGTTTAACATTTGATCTTGTCATGCATTCCCTATTATCAAACATCTAATAGTTTATAAGTTGCGGAAATTAAATTGCGGAAATTAAAACTAACTATTACAAGGCGTCGGGTATTTACATCGCCAAAAGCAACCCTTGAAATTAAAATGCAAAAAATAAAATAAAGCGATAAAATAATTTAAAGTCCTATTTAAACTATTACATTCCGGGAAACAGATACAATAATATGACAAAATGGATCGCGTGCGGGAAATTAGATCGGGCGCATTCTAGGGTTTTGACCCTTTGATTTGAAAGAAAGTATTTCTTTGTTATTTTGAATTAAAAAAAGAAATTAAATTAAACTAATTATTGAATTAATGAATAAATTAATTAATAAAAATATTTTTGGATTTTTTTGATATTTAAAGAAATAAAATAAATTTGATCAAAGTTAGTAAAACCTAATTATCTAAATTAATTTTAATTATTGCAAAAGATATTAAAGTTAAATCCTAATTAGACTAAATTAATTAAATTAATATTTATTTACAAAAATAAAGTGTTGAATTTAATTTTAATAAATAAAATATATTTTTTGGTTTTTGATTTTATAAGGAAAAAGTTTTAATTGGTTAGTTTAAATAAAAATAATAATTAAACAAAACAAATAAATAAAATGAAAAATAGAGAGAGTTAGAGATTTGGGCCTGCTCATGGGAGGTTTATTTAGCAATTTCAAGTCCCAATTATGCACCGGCCTGGTTGACTTCCTTGATTCTCTATGGCACGTTGACTTGGGAACATGATGCACACTCCATCTGGACCACCAGATCTGGCCTGGGGCTATCTGGCAAGCATTGGAATAAGGGAGTATCATGCACTGCGCGCTTGGAAAGGCATTGGATAACCTGAAAGAAAATAATAACAAATAATATGGGGACCTGGGATTCGAACCCATGTCCTATTGGATCTTGCACTAATGCCCTTGCCACTGCACCACTATGCTTCATTTGTTATAATATTAGAAACTAATAATAATAAAACCAAAGTGAATTAATGGATCAGAAAAAAAACAAAAGCACGCTATATTTAAACAAGTGAATCAGAACATGCCACGCCATCGTCCCTGTCGTTGGGACCGTGGCTAAAAACTTCTCCACCTATACCCACGGATAACCGTCTGTAGCTATAAGCCATGCCATCTCCAAAATCTACTACGAGCCACAAAAATGCAATCTAAAGGCATAGTCTTACTCGCCTCTTTATCCCGGTTTCAATCATGGTCTTTTTATTGGCCAATTTTTCCTGTAATAAAAACCCCTGAAAAAACCCTAGAAAAACCTACAATGGTGTTTCACGATACACAACATAATAATGAAATTGGTTATTGCAGAAAGTTCACAAATAATATGATGAATCAAAATATGCAATTGTTTTTGAGAATGGATGCAAGAATAAAGATTGGTGAATCCATGAACATGGCGGATCCGAGGGACGCTTACAGTGCTTTTGGAGGCTGGAGAATGCGTGATCTTGATTGGTTCTGCTTCTGAGAACTGCCAGGGAGCGATTGGGATACTTATTAGGTCCTGAGAGTGCCTCTAATCTTGATTTCAGTTTCAAGGTTTTTGACAATTTTTCCAAGTTTGGTTCTTGTGATTTTGCAGCCTCTAACCTCAAATTCGTGCCTCTTTCCATTGTATATGTATGCTGCATTGGATTAAGTCAAGTTTTGGGTCTTGAATCTTTGTAAATCAATGCTTGGAGATATGATTTGATTCACCATTGATAACCTTCCAATTTGGTCCAAAATCCAATATTTTTGTACATGAAAAGCTTGATACGGATTTGATCATGATCATGATGATAATTAAGACCTATAACAACCAAAAAGATCCCAAGTCATCAATATTTGGATTTGATTTGATTTAAATTGATTTAAAATGAATTAATTTAATAAAAAATCAAATAAAATAGAAAAATTAATAAATGGACACAAGGCTGATGTTAGGAAACGTGTTTAGTGTGACAAGATCAAATCAAGTGGAAAAGAATGGGCCCATTTGACAAAATTTGATGTTTTGGGGATAGTTGACTTTTGACAATTTTGCAAAAATGCGCAACTTCAACAATGCATAACTTCTTCAATTTTGAACTTTTAGAAGTGTTATTGGACTTTTTAGTAATCTTGAGATGTCCTCTAACCAACCTTTTTGGTATCATCTAATTTTTATATTCCACTCTCAAGTTATAAGCTTTGGAAAAAAAGGTGTTTTTGTTGACTTTCAAAAATGACCTATAATGTCCAAATTTGCAACTTTTTGTGAGTGCATTTCTTGATCTTGGGGTGTGAAGATGGATTGTAGGAAATTGACTACTCTTCAAAATGAGCTTTGAATGGGTCATTTATCATAAAGTATGAGAAAGTTATTCTTGGTCAAAGTTGAGTTGACTTTTCCTACAAAACCCTAATTTAGCAACCTTTGAGTCTTGATGAATTTTGAGCAATCCTTGATGAATCATGATCAACCCTTGATAAAATGATTAAATATCCTTCAAAATGAGAATGTTGACAAAAAATATTGAGGTTTGACTGTTTGTAGGTCATAATTGACTTTTGCCCTAGCACAGTCGATTTTTGGACCCTTTGAGCAATTGACTGAGCAAACTTCCTCTGCAAGGCTTAAAATTTGACATGGATGAACTTGAGAACATATTAGGACATTGGGGAACACTTGAGGTCATTTGTATGTAAGGACCTTGATGTAACACATAACCCTAATTTAAGATTGACTGTTTTAGGAGTTGATTTGACTGTCCAACTCCTGAGCAATCTTGAGCAACTTGGAGACTATTCTTGCCATGTCTTGGGAAATATGAGAAGGAAAATTTTTGGGTACAACACATACACCAAAGAAAATACGTCAAAGAACTTCTGAAGAAATTCAACTTATCTGAATGTAAGCCAGCCAAAACTCTAATGCATCCTACATGCATTCTGGAGAAGGAAGAGGTAAGTAAAAAGGTAGAAGAGAAGATCTAAAGAGGTATGATTGATTCTCTCTTATATCTTACAGCTTCAAGACCTGATATTTTGTATAGTGTATGTATAAGCGCCATATTCCAATCAGATCCTAGAGAATCTCACTTAACAACTGTTAAGCGAATTTTCAAGTATCTGAAAGGTACTACTAATCTTGGTCTGGTTTATAGAAAAACCAATGAATATAAATTAGTAGGGTACTGTGATGCTGACTTCGCTGGAGACAGTAGAAAGAAAAATCACTTCTGGAAGCTTCCAGTTTCTGGGAGAAAATCTGATCTCATGGTCCAGCAAGAGGTAATCCATAATTGCATTATCAACCGCTAAAGTTGAATATATAGCAGTAGCTGGATGCAGCATACAGATGCTCTGGATGAAAAGTCATCTTGAAGACTTCAATATATTTGAGAGTAACATTCATATACTATGTGATAATACTTCTGCTATCTGTTTATCTAGAAATCCAATTTTACATTCTAGGGCTAAGCATATAGAAATAAAACATCACTTTATTAGGGACTATATTCAGAAAGGAATTCTCTCTTTAAAATTTATTGACATAGACCATCAATGGGCTGATGCCTTCACTAAACCCCTTTCTGAAGATAGGTTTAATTTCATTCTGAAACATCTCAGCATGAAATTATGTCCAGAATAAGAGTTTTATTTATGTATTCTTTAACCCTTAGAAGTTTATATTTTTTTTGGTGAACATCTGATCAATAATTCTTCAGAAGTTAGAAGGACATCATGATCTATCTAAGAAGATCTGAATAGTTCCCAAATGGTTCATTTCAAAGATAGAAGCATGCAGTTCACATCATCAACATCTGACATCCTCTCACAAGCGTTTTTCTAGGTCTGAATACGTGTTCAAATTCTGAAGGGACTAAAGATTTGATTGGATGCATTGAGACTCGTGTTTTATTGGTAATTATACTATATCTCTATGCCATCTCCCTATTTTCAGGAATCATTAATGCTATGTAATCATTATTTTTCACTCTTTTCTTGATAATTAAGTTTTCAATTTGGTTATAAATACACCATTCACTTTCACTTTCACTTTTTCACTCTCACTTCGTCTCGCTACTATTTTCTCTCTACTTTTTGTCTGCAAAATTTTCTTTCGAAAACCTTTAACAAGTCTGTGTGAACAATGGATTCATCTTCAAGTGCTCAAAGATCTTAATGTGTTCCTGGCTCATCTTCAATATCAGAAAGATATGAAGAACCTTCAAGAACTTTACTGACTCCCATTGATTCACTAGAAGTTTTCTGTGTACTCATTATATACTTTGGATGTATGAAGGAAAACTGCTATGATCTTACTCTTGATGTTAAATTTCTGAAGATCTTATTGCAAGGTTGATAGGTCATGGTGGCAGAGGCATTCGTTGTAGCGACATGGCAGAAAAATGCTCTGACCTAACAACAATCTCAAAAGAGATTTTTACTTTTGGCCAACCATCAAACAAAATTAAAGATCTGAAGGACTACTTCAGAATTTGGTCAAAGATCATCTTGGGCTGCATTAACCACATAAAGCCCACAAGCTCTCCTGATTATATCAACATTGACCAGTAATTTCTTCTGTACTTCATTGCAACAAAGGCAAAGGTAAATCTTCCTCATATGTTGTTTAATCATCTGAAGATAAGTGTCAAAGAGACTAGAGAAGAAGAAAGGACTAAGAGGGACTGGATACCTCTGGGTAGGCTAATTTCAGATATTCTGACAGAAAATAAACTGGTAGAATATCTGACTGAAGCGCAACAGGTCAGCACTCTGGAAGCATGTGCTGGTAAACCTCTGAACGCAAAGAATCTGAAGAAAATGAAAATCATTGATACCATCAAGAAAGATCCAACTTTTGCAACCAAAGAAGTCATCACAACAAAAAGAGTTCCTCTAAAGGATTTCCTTCTGTTCTCTCAAACAGATGCATCTCTAGAAACTATTGTCAGATATCTGGAAGCTTACAAAATGGATGGGATTGTTCCAGAAGTAAACATTCTTGATCTGCGACAACAGGCTCTAGAGGTTGTTCTCAAGAAATCAAGGAAAAGGAAAGCTTCAAGAGAAGGATCTTCTCAGAAGGTTCCAAAAGCTACTAAAAACAAAGGTAATCCTTCTTTTATTTCTGTTGTAGAATCAGTGCTTATATCAACATCTGAAACCCCCTCCTCTCTAAAACCAACAGAAGACCCTTCACCACAAACCTTTGATGATTTTTATATAGAGTTTGACCCCTCACTCACCCTAGAAAACATTCTGGAAGAACCACATTCTACTACCTCACATCTTGACCAAAATCATCCAGAACTTGCTCAAGTTCTTTCTAATATTGATCAATTTGATCAAGTGTTCCAAGACTCCCAACCAGAAAATCCAAACTCTCAAGCTCCCAACTCTGAAAATCCAAACTTTCACGTTCCCCAACCAGAAAATCCAAATATTGACTCTGATGCCACTTCACCCATTCCTGGAATAACAGAACCTCTCATGGTACGACAACCTATCTCAATCCATGACATTCCAGAAATTCCATCTCCTTACCATTCCACTCCACCAAACACACCTCCCTCATCCATTATCATTTCTGATTCTCCCTCTCCTATCAACCTTCTAGAAGATCACCTATATACTGTAATAGACTTAGAAGCGCTGGATAACCTTGCCTCTAGCTCTCACAAAATTTCTATCCTAAAACCAAAACCAACTATCACCAAGGCAGATGTTAGTAGAAATTTACTGATTTTTGAAACAGAGATAATTGAATGGGTTAACTCTTTGAAGCTATGCTGCTTAGAAAATATGAATCATGCTACTTATGATTCTCACTAGAACCAGTTCAGAAAATGGTTCAACTCGGAATCACAGAAACTCAAGGAGTTAAGCTATGAAATGGCCCAACAAAACTTTTGTGATCAGCTGAATGTTTTCAAGGATCAAGTTCTCTGCCACTGGGAAAATAAACCTATTGTTCTTATGGACAATGCCCCCTAGGAAGATCACCAGCCTTTAGAAGTTGATGAACCATGCTCTGATAATCTTCTTCTGGCTATAGTTCAAGACAAAGGAAAATAAATTAAAGAAGCTACAGAGTCAGAATCTGCCGCAGCCTGCTCTGAAAAGGTGGCACCTTCTGCTGATATACCTTCTTCATCTCTAGTTATGCAAACTCTGGAGGAGCTGAAGAAAGAAAATACAGTGATCAAGGAGAGATTAGACACGCAAGATGACACATGCAAGGAAATCAAAGGAATGCTGGGAAAACAAGAAGAGTCAAACACACAGATTAAGAGCTTGTTGGAAGCCCTGTTCACACGACTTTCTCCACCTCAATCTTAGATTTTGAAAATCATTTTCGGTACTGTGTTCAATTTCTTATGTTGTTTGCTTCTAAATTTTTTATTGCAATCCTTTTTAATACAACTCTACTTTTATTCCTTAAACGTGTTTATATTTCTTTTTTATTCTTGACAAAAAGGGGGAGAACGTAAGATATTTCTAATAACAGTATCAAGACATAGTCTCAAACATTTTGTATATCATAACTTCTCATTTCTTGCTCTAAAAGTAAAACAGGAACAAAACTCTGATAAAGACAGAAGTAGATGCATCAAAAGCTCTGATCAGAATAAACTTTAGAGAAGTATTTTTTTCTCTATCTAAGTATTCAACTCAGAGGGAAATCTTAAAATGCTTTATATTCTTTCTGTTTTTATTGAAATGTCCTAGTATTTGTTATCACCAAAAAGGGGCAGGTTGTTAGTACATAGTTTGATTCTACAACCCTTGTAAGAGTTTTGATTATAACAAACACAAAGAACAATTATGCTCCCTAAAATTATATTCTATTTTACAGAGAAGTTATGATGGAAGAAGATCGGAAGATAAGTTACAAAGTTGTTTCTGCTGTGATTGTAAACATATCTCAAAATGTTCTGATGGAAGAAGATTAGAAGATGCGCTAAAAAATTGTTTCAACTATGATTATTAACATCTCTGAAAGAATTTCTATCGCTGCAAACAGGATTTCATGGCTCTGATCTCCAAAGTTCTGAAGCAAGCAGTAACGGATACTTCAATGTTCTAAAGTGTTACAAATCAAATATTTCCATTTCAAGAGTAACGGCTGGAAGGGAACAAGGATCTTTATTTTTGGAAAGCACCTTAATTATCATTGATCAAGTTTCCAAATGGTCATCGATGCTCCGCCTATTTAAACAAGCCTTGAGGATAAATCCTTTACGATTTACACACGAATAGTAACGCTGCTATCATTTTCATCCTCAAACATTCAACATTCAAAATGTGTAAAACATCACTTGTATTGTGATACTGTTTAATTAGAAACACTACTATACACTTTTATTCAAACATTGTTTAGAGAATTTCCTTAAGAAAAATTGGGTTATGGTTAATACTCAAGAAGACATTGATGGTTGTCAAAGTAGATTTGTAATCAATATTGATTAGTGGATTAAGACGTCGTTGAGAGAGGCAGGATCACCTTGGCGGGTGGACTGGAGTAGTTTGAGTTCAAACAAACAAGGATAACCAACTTGTTCTTTACTTTCAATTTTAAAAATTCCAATTCAAACCCCCCTTTCTTGTGTTTTTCCATTCTTCATTACTTACAACCCTTCTCTAGCTCTACAACAATTTGTCTATGCTCGAAGAGATGGCCCCCACGATGCACTCATTCAAGGTATTGTATTCGACTACGAGAACAATGTCCAAGGTTATCATCTGAGGTTTGTACATGCTTGGGCCATGGTAAGCAAGGTTGATAGTAAGACTTTGGGGCATAAGAATTACATCCCTCTTGAGCCTTATCTCAAATGGGTGCGAGCTCGTGCTCAGAGTCTCACGATGCCATATCTCGCTATCTTACCAATAGTTGTGGAGCCTGTTACCGAGGGAGATATTCCTTACACCATTCTACATCCCAACATCCCTACCGACTTCAAGGAATTACAGAGATTGTGGATTCAACTCAAGGAGGAAAGAGACACCTTTGAAGCTCAATTCCACGCAAACGAGAAGAAAGTGTTGGAGCTCACAAGGCAAGTTCATGAGGAGCAAAGCCTGAATGCCTACATTGCACCAAAGAGGATGCGTCTGCGAGAGACTTGAGTATTTTGTTTTAGGAGTTCATTTTGTTGTCTCATTGAGACATTTTTTATTTACTCATTGTAAGCCCAAGGGGAAATTGTAACTCTTGAATTTATTAATGCAATTGTTGTGTTTGTTTCCTTTTTGGCTAGGAAATTTAAATTCATTAAGGTCCTTGAAAGCATTGCATCCACATAGCATGCATCATATCATAAGTAGGTTTTCTGACACAGGTTTTCTCATCTCTTTACTGTTTATTTCAGTATAAGATGGCTCTAGATAAAATCGTCAAAAAACTACAAACTCAACATGCACAGTTCCAAGAGACTCTCCTCAACTTAGCCAAAGGTCAGCAAGAAATGATGGCACTCCTTGTCACCAAGAAGAAGACTAACAAGAGGGTTATCATCCTCAACATGGGAAGAAGGTTCAAGGGGCCTGCCATACTAGCTCAAATAGAAGAGGCTTCTTCTGAGGAAGAAGACAATCAAGGAGAGAAAGCTAGAAAAACCAAGCTACTGAGGACGAAGACTATTCTGAGGAGTAATACCCACCGACAGATAATAAGTACAAACAGCTCGAAGACCGACTTAAGGTTGTAGAGATCCAAACAGTGTCTGGTTTGGACTTTGGAGACTTAGGTCTGGTCCCTGGGGTGGTCATTTACCACAACTTCAAAGTCCCTGTCTTTGCCAAGTATGACGAGGTCTCCTGTCCAAAGATGCATCTGAGGTATTATGTCGATAAGATTCAACCACACACCCCGATAGGAAGTTATGGGTGCACTTCTTCCATGAAAGCTTATATGGTACATAGTTGGAGTGGTTCTATCAACTTGAGGGGACTAATATCCACACATGGGAAGATCTAGTTGTTGTCTTCTACAGACAATACCAATACAAGCTGATATTGCACCAACTCGCGTGCAGTTGCAGAATATGGCAATAGGCTCAAATGATGGTTTCAAAGAGCATGCTCAAAAGTGGAGGGACCTGGATAAAAGGGTGCAACTCCCATCGTCTGATAGAGAATTAGTGGACATGTTTATGGGCACATTCAATGGACCATTCTTTAATTTTCTGATTGGGAGTTCTTTGTCAAGGTTTACCGAGTTAATCTTGACTGGCGAGCAAGTTGAAAGTGGAATCAAAAGTGAAAAGATCCCCATGGCCTCAACCTCTACTACTGTAAAGAAACCATTTGTTAGTAAGATAGAAACTAATGTTGTTTATGGACAAAGGATTTGTGTCAAGAATGATTGTCATCTGTCAGTAGAATCAACATGCCATTGTCTCCAGCTTTATAACATATGTTGAAGGCATATTTGGTAACATTGAGGAATCCTCCTTAAAATCCCAATACTTTATCTCCGAAATAAAACCCGAATGAAAAGTGTGCCTATCATTCCAATAGATCTGGGCATGATGCCAATGATTGTTGGGCCTTAAAAAGCAAGATCCAAGATTTGATTGATAACAAAGTGAATGAGTTTGACCCTCCATAAACCCCTAATGTCATTACTGCTCCCATGCCCAGTCATGGTAAAGGTGTCAATGCTATTGACGATGCCTTCTTTTTCTCCACCATCAATGATTTAACTAGTCCATTATTGACTATTAAAAAGAATTTGCTGAGAGTCGGTTTATTTCCTGGCTGCCTTGAAAGTTGTTACCATTGTGCTTCCCAAACCAATGGTTGTATGTGGCTAAAGAAAGGTATTCAACACCTGATTCATAGCCATGAAATTATGCCCATGTACCTCAAGAAACCATTGTTGATCAATTTGAGAACTGTGTTGCAAGCCTAACTACTGATAATGGCTTGGGATTTTCTGATGCAGATTTAACTCCGGCAGGAAGAATCACAACAAAGCTCTCCATGTTTCTATTGAATGCAAAGGAACCACTCTGGCGCATGTGTTAGTAGATACTGGAACCTCCCTCAATGTTCTACCTAAAGTTTCTTTAGATAGACTGGACTGTGATAGGTTGGTACTAAAACCTAGCGATATTGTGGTAAGAGCCTTCGATGGGTTAAAGAGGATAGTCCATGGAGAGGTTGATCTCCCGATCAAGGTGGGATCTCAAGTCTACAATTCAACTTTCTATGTAATGGATATTCGCCCGGCCTATTCATGCTTGCTCAAACGCCCATGGATTCATGGGGCAGGTGCAGTTACCTCTACATTACATCAAATGCTGAAGTACCCAGTGAAGGGGAAATTTGTCACAGGTTGTGGTGAGGAAGAATATATGGTTAAGCATTTGAGGTAATCCCTCCAACGATTGTTGTTGCTAAAGCTACTATTCCTGAGGTCTCTAAAGACACACCAAGGATGGCTTCCTTGAAGGATGCTAGGGTTATGGTAGAAGATGGAGGCTGCACTATCTGGGGAAAAATTCCTGACATCCCCTAAAAATCTGACAAATTTGGGTTGGGTTTTACTTCAAAGGCTCAGAAAGAGGTTCGACTGCTCGTGCTGGTAGACCACCTCTCCGCATTAGCAACAATGAAGTCAATGCACTGGAATAAACTGATAGTGATGGTGACTTGGACGATTGGATATTTTGAACTGATGATGGCGGGCTCAACAAGTGGAAGGCCAAAGAATTCATCTCAATCTCCTTCAACCAGGAGTAATTGCTTTTTCCTGTTTTTATTACTTTAAGAACTTTGTCTGTATAATTTCCTTCAAAATAATGACTTTAAACCACGTGCCTTGCCCGGGGCACAATGGTTCATTGTTAACGGCTTGTTATTTCATATATCATATGCTCATTTAATAAAACCATTGGACAATTTTGCATTAAAATATTGCGCTCCTTGTCTTTCTTTTAATTTACTGCATTTTCAAATAGCCAAGTGACCTTACATGCACACACACATATTTGCAGATTCACATACACTCCAGATCTCATTGATAACAATTCTTCTATTGTCGTTTATAACTTTGAAAATACAATTTATCAAGCTAAAGATGAAGGTGAAGAAGATTGTGAGATACCTAAGGAACTCTCCAGACTCCTGATACAAGAGGAAAAGGCTATCCAACCGCACGAAGAACCAGTCGAAGTAATAAACTTGGGAAATGAGGCAGATATGAAAGAAGTCAAGATCAACACCAACTTGGAACACAATTTTAAGAGCAGATTGGTTCAGATGTTACATGACTATTGTGATACGGTGGGAGAACTGACTTGGGATTTTGCGTTTGTGTTTGCAAATGTTGCGGTTTAGCAAGAGTCGCCACCGACTTTTTATTTTATCCTAAGGAAAGGTCAAAAATCACAGGAAAGACCTTTGAGATGTTTTCGTGGGTTCGGGGGGTAGATTATGAAAAGGGAAGGTTCTAGCACCCTTTTCATCCATGGTTATCTATGGGATCTTAGTTACTTGTTTTAGATCACTTGCCTTTATTTTTCAATTGCTTGAAATGGTGCTTTGTGTGTGTGGTTTTGAAAATGTTTTGAAAAAGATGCATTGTCTAG
Organism: Vicia faba; assembly: GCA_948472305.1. Lineage (NCBI taxonomy): Eukaryota > Viridiplantae > Streptophyta > Magnoliopsida > Fabales > Fabaceae > Vicia > Vicia faba. Next base: position 1,641,917,691 of record OX451737.1, on the reverse strand, counting down.
GCAACCTTTATGACAATTCTTGTTTGAATGTTTTACAAAGGTGTTTGTCTTTTTGAAAAGATGTTTCAATGTTTTGAAAGTTGTTTTGAAAAATGGCAAGGATGTTTTTGCAAGTTTTAGATCAAGTAACTAAGAGTTATCTACCCTATTTTACTCAAAGATCTTTCTTATGTTTTTAACCCTTTTAACAGTGTTGTTTCACCATTGTATTTGATGAACAACCTTGTGTTAGGATGTTGAATGGGACGGGCGCGGGACGTCGTATGCAATCATTGAAGGCAACTTGTGAGACGCTCTAGAAATTTCGTAAGGGACGAGATCATTTTATCGAAGGCAACATTGAGGGTCATCGAGGGACTACGATCTTTGTTTATCGAAGGGACATTTACTAGAGTGTCTCATACTCGAGGGACATGATTGCATTTTCCGAGGCAACAAGCAAGATTACACTAAGGGTGCATGTGTGCAAAGTGTGTTTTATTGCATGCATTTGTCTTTAATTTTTAGGTTGTCTATTTGTTGGTTTTATCTTGCCATACACACCTAGTTACTAGCATTTGTACAAAAGTAACAAAAAGTGCAAAAAATAAATCCTACACTATTACAACCATATTGAAGTGCATAGAAATGTAAAGGTAAAAATAAAATAAAAGCAAGAAAAATGAGGGTTTCGACCCAGGCAGCAACACCCTTCAATTTGCATTCTGCTGGCCTCCTTCGATTTGGGCAGGAGCAGCCTTCGATTTGCATTCTGTTGGCCTCCTTCGATTGGGGCCAGCAACAGTGAAGTCACGTATTTCGATTAGGCTTTGGCATCAGTCAGGTCATGTACTTCGATTGGAGGCTGGAACCAGCATGGGAGTGCCTTTCGTCCGAGCCTGGACTTAGTGCAAGTGTGCCTCTGGCTGGGCCTTTCTGCCTTGTTGCCTTCTTCGATTGGGCCAGTGAAATCAGTGTGGAAACCAAAGGCTTCATTTCATACTCCTGGTTGTCTCTTTCGTTCGACCTGGAGAAAGAGGATAGAAGCCAGAAGCTTCGTTTCCTATTTCCTGTTTCCTGTTTCTTTCATTTAAAGCATTAAATGGCAACATGGTCTGAGGCCATGCTAGTATTTGTTTGGTAAACAGTTTAATAGTTAAAGCAAGTTCAGGTAAACAGAAAGCAAAAACGAAAGTGTTTAGTTCTGAAAACGTATTAAGTAGGTGGAAACGAAAAGAAACAAAGTGTTATGTACATGTTTTGAAATGAAAGGGAAGATTATTCACATACTATGCCATGAAACGAAAGGTTCAGGGGTAAGAGTGACTTACCTTACTTCATGCCTTGAATGGATGTGGGACCTTGAGTGGGGGCCCAAGATGCTGGATTCGAAAGAGGGGGCCAACAGTTGTGCTGGGAATACTGGATTCTAAGGAAGGAAAGAAACAAGTCTTATGTTTCTTTCCAAACTATATTCGAAGGATACTGAAGAGTATTTGTCCTTCATAATCGAAGGCAGTAAGTATGTGGTTCTGGGTTTGTTTTTAAGAGTGTTAGGAATAAAACGTTGGGAGGTATCTGAGAGTTTTGAGAATTTTCACTAGAGTTTTCTTGCTTGAGGAGTTTTTTATGATTTTTCTCTCTTAGTAAAAATCTGGACCCTTTCTTTGTCAATGGTTCCTCTATTTATAGAGAAAAGGTTTGGGAGTTAAAACAAAGGTGTGGCTTGGCTGAAGCTTTTGGAGGGAAAACAAAATAATTTGAACAGTTTGGGTAAACTGCTCTTTGTAGCCTTTGAGGGACAGTGCTTTATTGCCATTTTAGTGCAAGGAATTGGGCGGCTGTGCAGGACTGATGTGCAGCAGTTTTGGAGTTTTATGGCCAGTGAATCAGACCCGATCCTGGCAGCGCATGTGGCTTGGTCGTCAAATGCCTTTGGCCTCTCGTCCTTTTGTCTTGACTCCCTAGACTCACCTTTCGACCAGTAACCATCTCCTTTTTTCAATCAAAGTGACGTTCGAATGACTTCCCCAGACAATCCTTCGAATGGGCCAAATTAATGCTCCTGGGATGGAAGGCTCAATCGAAGCTTGCAATGCTGGATAAGTCACTCCCCCAAACGAAAAAGGCGTGCAAGGGCAGGATGTGTGATCGAAAGAGGGCAAAAGAGAGGTTTTTTCCTCCTAGACCAAAGGACATCAAAAGGGAGCTTTTTGCCTTGGAATCGAAGGAAGTCTTTACCTCAGTCGAAGCTTGTGGTTGAAACAAGTTAACTCGAAGGAAGCTGTTGCACAGAACGAAGGATGTAATCAAAGTTGCATTCGAAGGAGGCTCTTGCTCAACTGAAGTTTTCATCCAGGCACACAGAAGGTGAGTGCCCAAACGAAGACTTGCCTTGCAGGGGGTACATGTGACCAGTAGGTCGTGGCCTTCGATTGCAAGCATGCAGGCAGCAAAAGACACAAACGAAACCTGAAACAAGAAGTCACATGCCCAGGCGAAAGAGGCAAGCCAAGCTTGTGTCGAAAGAGGTCAAAATGCCAATCGAAGGATGCAAGCCAAGCTTGTGTCGAAAGAGGTCAAAATGCCAATCGAAGGATGCAAGCCAAGCTTGTGTCGAAAGAGGCCAAAAGGCCAATCGAAGGATGCAAGCCAAGCTTATGTCGAAAGAGGCCAAAAGGCCAATCGAAAGAGCTGAAACGAAGGACACTTGTTTTCCTCCAAATTTTGTCAAAATAATATTTTTATCTGTTTTCTCCCTTTTTGACAGTTTCCTTTTAATTTTGGTACTGGAAAATTCCAAAGTACTTGTGCAAGCTTGAACCTTGAGAATCCTTGTGAGAAAGGCATTGATAATTGAGAGGGCAAATTTTGGGGTACGATAACTATGTTGAGGTATTCGCTTGGTCATATGAATACATGCCAGGGCTCAATACTGATATTGTGGTTCATTGTCTACCAATGAAAGAAGGTTGTTCTCTGATCAAACAAAAGGTTCGTCGTATGCACCCTGATATGTTTGAGAAGATTGAGGCTGAGGTAATGAAACATTTCAATGTAGGTTTCTTGGCAGTGACATCGTATCCCCAATGGGATGCAAATGTTGTTCCAAGGCCAAAGAAAGACGGTAAGGTCCGTAAGTGTGTAGACTACAGGGATTTAAATAGGGTGAGTCCCAAAGACGAATTCCCACTATCGTGTATTGATGTCTTAGTTGATAAAACTGCTTAACACAAGGTGTTTTCCTTCATGGATGGCTTCTCGAGTTACAACCAAATCAAAATGGCACCTGAGGACATTGAGAAGACTACTTTTGTTGCACAATGAGGCACCATATGTTATAAGGTCATTCCTTTTGGGTTGAAGAACGCAGGAGCAACTTATCAACGGGCTATGGTGGCTTTATTTCATGATATGATTCATCATGAGATAGAAGTATATGTTGATGACATGATAGCAAGATCCCACACCGAGGAAAAGCGTCTTGACCATCTATACAAGCTGTTTGAGAGGCTCAATAAATATAAGCTGAGGTTGAATCCCAACAAATGCATCTTCGGGGTAAGATCTGGAAAGCTCCTAGGCTTCGTTGTTAGTGGAAAAGCAATTGAGTTTGATCATGCCAAAGTAAAAGCTATCCAAGAAATGTCAGCTCCTCATACTGAGAAGGAAGTCAGTGGTTTTCTAGGACGACTAAACTACATTGCCCGATTCATCTCTCACCTGACTGCTACTTGTGAACCACTCTTCAAGCTGCTGAAAAAAAATAAAGTGGTAAGATGGAATAAAGACTGCCAAATAGCTTTTAACAAGATCAAGGAATACTTGCAAGAACCACCAATTCTGATGCCACCAGTTGAAGGAAGACCTCTAATCATGTACTTAACCGTGTTAGAGAATTCAATGGGGTATTTGTATGGGCAGCATGACGAGTCTAGTCAAAAAGAGCATGCAATATACTACCTTAGCAAAAAATTTACCGACTGTGAAACAAGATATTCACTACTCGAGAAAACTAGTTGCACTTTGCATGGGCTGATCACCGACTAAGACAATATATGTTGACTCATACAATTCTATTAATCTCTAAGATGGGTCCCATCAAGTACATCTTTGAGAAGCCATCTCTCTCCAGAAGGATAACCCGGTGGCAAATGATCTTAACTGAATTCGATATCCATTACACTACACAAAAAGTAATAAAAGGAAGTTTGCTGGCAGATCATTTGGCACATCAATCTGTGGATGGTTACCAATCAATGAACTTTGAATTCCCGGACAAGAATATAATGCTGATTACAGATTGTGAAAATCCTGGACCGTATGAAGGACCTGAACAAGGATCCTGATGGACTATGGTTTTTGATGGAGCTTCCAACGCTCTTGGTAACGGAATTGGTGATGTGATCATTTCTCCCAAAGGTTTCCATACTCCTTTCACTGCTAGACTTTTCTTCAACGGTACCAACAACATGGCTGAGTACGAGGCATGCATATTGGGTCTTAAAGTTGCTATTGACCTAAGAATCAAATTCTTTAGCCTATATGGAGACTCAACTTTGGTCATCAGTCAAGTTAAAGGAGAGTGGGATACAAAACATCCAAATCTTATCCCTTACAAAGATTTTGGGCTAACCTTGATCCCATACTTTAAAGAGGTTACTTTTGAGCACATTTTGAGGAAAGAAAATCAGTTGGCAGATGCTTTGTCTACCATGTCTTCTATGTTCAAGGTCAGATGGGACAACAAAGCTCCCCGAATTACTGTCAAAATATTTGACAAACCAGCGCACTGCTATGAGATTGACATTGAGGGTGTAGAGGAGAAGCCTTGGTTTCATGAGGTGAAAAGATATCTCGAAGCTCAAGAGTATCCTAAAGGGGCGTCAGTCAACAAAAAGAAATTCTTGCGGAGGTTCTCAGCCAAGTTCTTCTTGAGCAATGGCATCTTTTACAAGCGCAACCATGATTCAATTCTGCTTTGTTGTATGGAAAAGAAGGAAGCAGAGAAAATCATGGAGGAAATGCATGAATGTATTTTTGGTACTCATTCTAGCAGGAATACTATGGCCAAGAAGATTCTGAGAGCTGGTTACTATTGGTCGACCATGGAAACCAATTGTCATCACCACTTAAAGACTTTCCATAAGTGCCAAATTTATGTTGATAAGGTCCATGTGTCTCCAGTTCCCTTGAATGTCTTGACTGCTCCTTGGCCATTTGCAATGTGGGGCATTGACATGATCGGAGAAATCAAAGCTATTGCCTCTAATGGACACTATTTCAATCTGGTCGCCACTAATTACTTTACCAAGTGGGTTGAAGCGGTTTCATTTTCCTCAGTTACCAAGAACATCGTGGCCCGGTTCATCAAACACAACCTTATCTACCGGTATGGTATCCCTCAGAGGATCATCAGTGAAAATGACACCAACCTTAACAATCCCATGATCATTGAGCTTTGTACACACTTCAAGATCAAGCATCATAACTTTTCTCCATACAGACCTAAGATGAATGGAGTAGTGGAAGATGCTAACAAAAATATAAAGAAGATTGTGCAGAAGATGGTGGTGGCCTACAAAGACTGGCATGAGATGCTGCCATTTTCTCTTCATGGCTATCGTACATCGACATGAACATCAACTGGGGCAACCCCTTTCTCTTTGGTCTATGGCATGGAAGTTATCCTGTCTGTCGAAGTTCAAATCCCTTCTCTAAGGATTATGAAAGAAGTAGACTTAGACAAAGATGAATGGATTCAGACTAGGTTGGATGAGTTGAATTTGATTGATGAGAAGAGGCTGGTTATTGTCTGTAATGGACAGATGTACCAGAAGCACATGATCAAAGCTTTCAACAAGAAGATCAAACATCGGGTATACCAGACTGGTGACTTGGTAATAAAGTGTATCATTCTTCCACAAGGCGATCCCAAGGGAAAATGGACTCCCACTTATGAAGGGCCATTTGTTGTTAAAACAGTATTCTCGGGCGGCACTATGATGCTAACCACTATGGATGGCGAAGATTTCATGCACCCTGTGAATGCGGACATAGTCAAAAAAATAATAAACATAAGAATGACCCGCTAGGTTGAGATACCTAGACAAAAGTAAGGGCATCCCGGTGAACCAAAATGGTTCCGAAAAAAATAAGGGATATATATAAAAGATTGTACACCCGGCAAGTCGAAAACCTGAAAGGCTGGCTTGGGCAAAAAAGGGTATCCTGGTGGAATGAAAACCTCAAAGGGAGGTCCAGGAAAACATTAGGGATTAAAGCGTACGGATATGTCCCGTTGGATCACTTACATGCAATCTTTATTACCAAAGTTGAATGTTCAAATGGTTCAATCAACTTCTTCCAATGGCAAGGGACGAGATGCTCGAAGACATAGGGGAAATAACAGATTTTGGAACCCAATGAGATCACGTCCACATGGCTATATATATATATATATATATATATATATATATATATATATATATATATATATATATATATATATATATATATATATATATATATATATATATATATATATATATATATATATATATATATGTGTGTGTGTGTGTGTGTGTGTGTGTGTGTGTGTGTGTGTGTGTGTGTGTGTGTGTGTGTGTGTGTGTGTGTGTGTGTGTGTGTGTGTGTGTGTGTGTGTGTTTTCACATTGTACTTTTTCATTTCACGACGACTTCCTCTTACAAGGATTTCTGTCTCTTTGTATAAACTCGTCTGTTTATAGGAAAATCATCAATACAAATATACTTTAAAGTCCAAACTTTTTGTTTTTTCTGTTTGCTTGCAAAAACGTCCAATGACTAAAATTGAATGAACATATGCATATGAACATGATTAACTGCTAACAAATATACGCATAAGAACAGGAATAAACATTTACTCAAAAACTCTAGAAGCTGGGATGACATTCAAGTTGTCCATAGATCCCCACAGAGTCCATTTCATAATATTGTCCCTAGTAAAGTTTCCAGAGTTACTTCTATGAGATTATCCCCACAGAATAATCTTCACAAATAAGGATACATTCCCTACAACCTCCCCGAAAGATCTCCAATAGATAAAAGAGTATAATTTGTTTTCCGACGGTAATACCAACCTATGGAGATCCAATCAGTACAATGCATGGAAATTCTCTTCCCAGGCTGAGTTTAGTCCCCTAATACTGAAAAAAGAAACCTTGCAGAATCCTCCTCTCTAGCAAAATCAATTTCCCCAAGAGATTTGTTTCCTCAGCAAGAGCACTGCTCTATTAAACAAGGGTTTATTTCCCCAATAGGGTTTATTTCCCTAACAAGGTTTATTTCCCTAACAACCTACAGATTCCCCAGCTTGAGTACTACAAGTCACTGACAAAATTCTTCTCCCAAATAAAGTCATCACTATCCCCAGAAAGTTGTTGCGAAGCCTGGAATCCGACTAGATACTAGTTAACTTTATCTTCCCCGGATAAGTCTCTTTTTCCCCAGTCAGGGTATATAAGAAATAAACTCCCCAATAGAGCAACGGACGACCAATGATCCTAAACTCTACCCCCCAGACAAAGATTAATACATCCCCTACAAATTTTCCTCAAACAAGTAGCCAAGAATCCCCAGCGGAAGAACTTTTAGACAAGATTGAAGATACACATACTCTTCATCCCCAACAATAGTCAGGGATTTATTTTCCTAGACAAAGATACACTTCAACAACATTACACATTCATACATCATAGCATATGCATATGAAACACATATAGCACAATCTCATTTATTTTGAGAAAATCATTACGCAATGCATTTCATACATCATGACATTGCATACAACTAAATCTTTACCTTTTCAGGAGAGATCAGTCAACAGATGAATATCATCTACAACAGTCAAAACAGATTATAAGACATTCCCTGAAACAAGAAAAGGAATATATATATATATATATATATATATATATATATATATATATATATATATATATATATATATATATATATATATATATATATATATATATATATATATATATATATATATATATATATATATATATATATATATATATATATATATATATATATATATATATATATATATATATATATATATATGATGGATACTCCTTTTAAACGTCTGCTAGCTTAAATTAAATCGACCAAAGATTTATTCTGATACTTCTCTCCATTAAAAGATTTTCAAACATCTGTTGGCTTAGATTAAATCGACCAAAGATTTATTCTGATACTTCTCTCAATAGACCTTTTTCTGGTCAGATTGAATCGACCAAAGATTTAATCTGATACTTCTCTCCATTAAGATATTTTCAAACATCTGCTAGCTCAGACTAAATCGACCAAAGATTTATTCTGATACTTCTCTCAGTAGACCTTTTTTCGGCTCAGATAAAATCAACCAAAGATTTATTCTGATACTTCTCTCAGTTAAATATTTTCAAACATATGCTAGTTCAGTATCAAATCGACCAAAGATATATTTTGATGCTTTTCTAGTAGACCCTTTTTCTGGTTCAGGCTTAAAACAACTAAAGATTTATTCTGATTCGTTTATACTTAAAGACGACACAAGACATCTGCTGGTTTAGTTTAAATCGACCAAATATTTATTCTAATACTTTTCCAGTAGACACTTCTTCTGGTTCATTTTAAATCGACTAAAGATTTATTCTGATTCTTTTCCAATTAAATACAAACGCAAACATCTTCTGGCTCAGTTTAAGTTAAGCGTAGATTTATTCTAATACTCCTCAAATACAGTCGAGCGTAGACTCATTCTGATATTTCCATCAACAATTATTTTGGATGGCATCTTTAAGCCGATCCCCGACAACTCTCCATCATCTTTCTAAATGGCATCTTTAAGACCACTCCCGGTATAATCAACAAATAGTTTTACTTCATGCATTAACGAGTGCAAATTTCTGGGCACTTAAGTGTTCAATCATCTTCCACCTTCAAGTTAAGAATGGCGGAGAATCCAATTTAACTCTTCAAGTTTAAGAATATTGAACAGGGGTAGCTTTTGTACCCCAAAATTTGCACTCTCTTTTCTCAAAACATTTCTAACAAAAGATCTCAAATGCTCAAGAAGTTTCAAGAGTTTGATCAGACAAGTTCACCTCCTAAGCACTAATCCCACAAATTAGGGTTTTGGTTGTCTCAAGTACAATTCAACTTTTGATTCCTCAAATTACTTTCATGCATCACAATTTTGCTCACTCAATTGCTCAGATGACTGAAAATCAGTTGTATTGGGTAAAAAGTCAATTATGGTCAATGTACAATCAAACTTCATGATTTTTGGCCAACGTCAACATTTTTAAGTAATACTTATTAATTTATCAAGTGCTGATCACAATTCCTCAAGAAAAGCACTCAAATCATCAAAGGGGTATGTCATCGGTGGAAATATAACTGACTGTTTTGGAATGCTGGTTCGCGAAATTTCGTGGTAAGCAAGAGTCACCACCGTCTTTTATGTTCTCCAACATGGAAAGGACAAAAGCACAGCAAAATTCCTTTTCGAGATGTTTCTCGGTTCGGGAGGTAGATTATAGAAAGGGAAGGTGTTAGCACCCTTTCTATCCGTGGTTATCCACGGGCTCTTAGGTACTTGCTCACTATGTTTTCAAAAATGTTTGCTTTTCTTGTGTTTGTGGGTTTTGAAAAAGTTTGTTTTGATAACTTCTAGGTAACTCTTGTATCAGTCCTCAAGAGTGTATGAAGTGTTTGTTTGAAAACTTTTGTTTGAAAGTGTAGGTGCGAAAAGTATTTTTGTTTTTTGAAAGAGCAAGTACCCAGGAGAAATCTACCTACTCTAAGGAATTAAGCTGTGTAAAAGTCCTTTAGACAGTACTATCCCACTATTGAGAAGTAGGTAGCACCGTCGTTGGAGTTATTCGGGTCAATTCGATTATAGGGACATGTGTGGTCACCAAAGCAATAGTAGGACGCCTTAGCGGTAACCCTAATATCCTAGATCCTTTTCATCCGAGGCAACCGTTTCGAGGGAACTGGATCTTTAGACAGGAGGGCGACCTCTAAAACACCCTATACTCAATGACCACGTCGAGGCAACCAAGTGAGGCGTACCCTAGGAGTGGCATGTGCATGTGTGTCAGGTTTCATGTTAAGTTATCTTTGCACATGTATTATGGTGAGCTACGAGTTGATTTTATTTTTCAGGCAATTCTTGTCATGCATAATTAACAGTTAATAATTTGCGGAAAGTAAATTGCGGAAAATGAATCTACGCTATTACAAGGCGTCGGGTATTTACATTGCCAAAAACATAACCCTTGAAAATAAAATTGCGGAAAGATAAAGAAAATCGATAAAGAGGGTCCTAATTACCTATTACATTCTCGGAGCAGATACATAAATATGATCAAAATAATAATCAAGAATAACCATGCGCGAAACAAAATTGAATCGGGAAAAGTCTTTAGGGTTTTGACCCTTTTTTGAGAAAAGAATGGAATTTTGGTCCTTTTGCAATTAATTAAACCTAATTCTAATAACTAATTAATTAATTAATTAAAAAAGTATTTTTTAAGTTTTTTTATGTTTTTTATGAAAATAAAAATAAAAAGATATTAAAATGGTCAAAAGAAAAAACCCTAATTCTATGTTAATTTTATTTATTGTGAAAAAGATTAAAGTTAACCTAATTTAAAAGACTAAATCAATTTTGTTAGTATTTATTTACAAAATAATAAAGTGAAATAAATAAATAATAATAATAATAAAATATTTACATTTTTTAGTTATCTGAATTTATTATGAAAAAATATTAATTAAGTTAATTAAATAATAATAATAATAATTATTAAAAAGATTAAATGAAAAATATAAAAGAAAAATAATTAACCAGGGGGGTGTTAGCCCAAAGAGGAGGTTTGTTAGCAATCTGGCCCACTAAGCCCAAGCCTTTGTTGACTTTCTTGAATTGTCCAGAGCGTGCCTTGACTGGGAGTATGGTACTCATCATCTTTTGGCCACTGGATCTGCTTTGCCAGCCACTTGGCACACTGAGGCGTGAGGTATATGGTAGACACCTTTTAGCAACCTGCATGTGAACACAAGGGAAAAAATAGAAACAAAGGTTTTGGGGGACCTGGGAATCGAACCCAGGTCCCAATGATGACCAGCCAGCGCACTATCCACCCAGCCACTTGCCTGCTTTTGTAATTATAATGAGAAACAAATATAATATATAAAAGCTAATCACTATGCTGGAAATTACAAAAACGCGTGCGCTATTTGAATTGGCTAATCACATATCACCACGTCATCATCGTCTTCCCTAAACCTGCAGAATATATGTTAGATAGCGGGGGTTTTTAACCCCCATAACCTGCAACCACGAATAATAGCGATTAGGCATGTGTGCTATATAAATGTTTCGTGACTATGGCTTTCAATTCGTCTGGTTGCAAAGATTTCAACCATAGGTCTTAGAGGTCCCAATTTTGCCTGGATAGTAAAGCCCTAATTCAAGAACTCAAGAACCCTAAAATTCTCCAATGGCAACTTTCGATTATGTGCCTTATAATCCAATTAGCTTATGCCATTAGTTTCCTGTGAGTGCTAGCAATGAAAAACCAACAAGAAATCATATTAAATATGCATGAATCATGAGTTTCGATTATGAAAAAAAATGTGCAAACCGTGGATTCGTGTAGAACGATTTCTTAGGCCTTAGCACTTGGTTTTGATTCCAATACGTTTCTGGGAGTTCTAGCAATGTATTTGAATCACTATAATGCTTTGAATTGGCCTGGAACCTGGAAAACAGTTTTCACTTTTCTTTGATTTTTCTCAATATGCTTATGGTTTTTCTGCAGCAATTTTCACGTCCAATGCATTAGGTTTGTCTTGTGCATATATAGTAGAATGGAATTAGGTTAAATCCTTGAGCAAAGATCCATGGAATGATGGTTTCAATATTTGATTTGCAATCATATATTTTTGAATCTTTTTGATTGGAAAAACTTGCCAAACTTGGAGATTTTTGTCCCCTTGATGTGCACACGAATTTGCCAGCATATATTGAGCTTGTTTGCTTCATAAAAGATTGAGAAAACCATATCTTTGAATTTCCTACAATTTAAATTAATTAAATGAATTAAAATCAATTAAAAATCCAATTAATTAATGAAAATAAGAAAATAAATTCCAATAGGCTTGATGGGTCGTGCATAAGTCATGGATAAGGTTTCAAGATGAAATTTGAGGTCCATTAGCAAAAACAAGTGTTTTGAGCAAAGTTGACTTTTGCAAATTCACAAAAATTTCCCAACTTCTCCAATGCATATCTTGCTCAATTTTGATCATATGAACATGTTCTTGGATATTTTGGAAAGGTCTTGAAGTCCTATAACCAATTACTTTAGTCCCATGTCATTTGGATTTACCAATCTCAAGTTATGGTCTTTGACTTAAAGTGCATTTTTGTTGACTTTTGAAATTGACCTGTAATGTAGAAATTGATAAATTTTTATGAGAGCATTTCTTGGACTTGGAGTGTGAATATGAGTTGTAGTAAATGTCATCCCCTTCAAAATGAGAATTGGATAGGATTTTTCCGATGAACCATGAAAAAGTTATGCCCTGGTCAAGTTACAGTTGACTTTTCTGCTGTCCAAAAATAGTAAGTTTTAGCACCTTGATGATTTTTGAGCCATTCTTGTGGAATCATGATCAAAACTTGATCAAATGATGATTGTGAACTCAAAATAAGATGTTGACAAAAAATTTCTGACTTTTGACTGTAAAATGACCATTTTGCCCCTGCAGTTGACTGTTGATCAAATAGGGCTTTTGACTGTGCAAATTGGCACTGTGAGTCTTGAAACTTGGCATGTAGATGCTTGAGGATGTATGTAGGCCTATGGGACTTGATTGGACCATTGAAAACCCCAAATTCCTTGAGAGAACCAAAACCCTAATTTTGATTGGCTTAGGAGGTGGTTTGGACTGTGCAATCCTTGAGTGGACTTGAGCAATTTGAAGATGACCCTTGGCAAATCTTGAGGAATATGGGAGGGAAAATTTTGGGGTACAACAGTTGCCCCTGTTCAATCTTCTTAGACCTAAGGATGTAGATTGGCTTGCGTGCCTTTCGTGATCCGAAGGTGGAAGATGATTGAACACTAAAGTGCCCAGAAATTTGCACTCGCATGGTGTAGTATCAGCAATGTGATGTCGGGAATGGGCTTACAGATGCCATTTGGAGAGATGATGGATGGGAGGATGGGCTTATAGATGCCATTTGGAAATGTAACAGAATCTTGTCGGGAATGGGCTTATGGATGCCATTTGGAGATGTCGATCGCGTAAGAGATTCTTTAGCGAGAACTTGCATACCTGAGAAAGAAAGATAATTTCCTGGCCTGTTATAGGTGTTGATCTTCAAACTCTTCATGTAGATAACTTTCCTGTCTGGTTTCAGGTATAGATCTACAATCAATCACTCACAGATATGCCCTGGCTAGATACAGGTATCGAATCTGGAACTTCAGAAGGTTGGACGAGATAGCTTTCCTGGCTGGATACATGTATAGATCTCTGACCTGAAAGTGAAAGATGCCTTCCTGGCTGGATACAGGTATTGGTCTTCAATCTCTTCATGTAGATAACTTTTCTGTCTGGTTTCAGGTATAGATCTACAATCAATCGCTCACAGATATGCCCTGGCTAGATACAGGTATCGAATCTGGAACTCCAAAAGGTTGGTCAAGATAGCTTCCTGGCTGGATACAGGTATAGATCTCTGACCTGAGAATGAAAGATAGTCTTCCTGGCTGGATACAGGTATTGGTCTTCAATCTCTTCACGTAGATAACTTTCCTGTCTGGTTTCAGGTATAGATCTACAATTAGTCGCTCACAGATATGCCCTGGCTAGATAGAGGTATCGAATCTGGAACTTCGAAAGTTGGTCGAGATAGCTTTCCTGGCTGGATACAGGTGTAGATCTCTTCATGCAGATACTTTCCTGGCTGGTTTCAGGTATAGACCTACAATCAATTGCTCACAGATATGCCCTGGCTAGATACAAGTATCGAATCTGGAACTCCAAAAGGTTGGTCAAGATAGCTTTCCTGGCTGGATACAGGTATAGATCTCTGACCCGAGAAATAAAGATAACTTCCTGGCTTGCTACAGGTATTGATCTTCAATCTCTTCACGTAGATAACTTTCCTGTCTGAATTCAGGTATAGATCTACAATTAGTCGCTCACAGATATGCCCTGGCTAGATACAAGTATCGAATCTGGAACTTCAAAAAAGTTGATAGTAATCATCTTTGGATTGACCTTTTTCCTGAAAAGGCAAAACATTAGTCGTATGCAATGTCATGATGTATGAAGTGCATGATGTCATGATGTTCTCAAAGTATACGAGATTGTGTGATATGATGCGTATATGCATGTATCATGATGTATGACAATGTGATGTTTATGAATGTATTTTCGTCTAGGAAAATAAATCCTTGACGAGTGCCGGGAGCTTGTTAAATCCGGGGCTGATGTTGAAGAGTAGAGTCCTTCGTTTCTGTTGGGGATGATGAACACAAATGATTGCAAGAATAAACCGGTAGGAGAAGATGACTCCGTTGGGGAATAAACCTGGTGAAGAGATTACTCTGCGGGGCATTACTCTGTGGGGAAGAGATTCTTCGCTGAAGATTTAATGATAACTCCGCTGGGGATTCCGTTGATAAGCTTTGTTGGGGAATTTGATGAACTCTGTTGGGGGATAGGAAGAACTTCGCTGAGGACGGTCTTTCCGTTGCAATATGCTGAGGATAACCCAGTTAGACTCTGGGGGGAATAACCTTTGAATATGGCTGGGAGACGCATTTGTACCCTGCATGGGATAAGCTTCTAGAATCTACTGGGGAGGATGATTCAACTCTCTTGGGGAAACTCTTGAGGAACTGACTCCACTGGGGCGTCTGTATTCCACCGGGGAACAATCTTATATTTCTGTCGAGGAATATTAAGACTGCCGGGGATGCTTGCTGAGGAATATCTGTATACTCTGCTGGAGAACGTTAAGATCTTCTGGGGATTCCCAACTTCTTCAGGACTGATGGTAGACTAACTCTGCTCGGGGGAGAGTATTGCTGACTTGCTGGTGATATCGTGCCTTTTTAGGGCTGATGGGATACCAACTCTGCTTGGGGAGTAAAGGTATCTTGGTTATGTTCTTCAGCCAAACCTACCTTGGTACCTTGGTGGACAGAGCAACTAGATCGCTTAGACAATTCTTATTGCCCCTGTTTCTGATATCACTTGTAATTAGTCCTTTGTTTCGCATGCAAATATTTGTGATTAGCAATTAATGTCAAATGCATATATCAAAAATGGACATTGGACATTCTTTGCAAAACAAATAGATAAAGGAAAAACGATTGGTAATTTGTCTGAAAAAATGAGCTTTTATTGATTTTGAAATTTGCCTGTAAATAGGCGTTTTGTATACAAGAGGCTGACATCCTAGTAAGAGAACACCGCTGAACAAAATAGAATTTATACAATTTGTGAAAAGAAAACAAAACAGCTATGTGAAAAATCCCACTGGGTTCCAACTCTGCTATCGCCTTTATGTCTTCAAGCGTCTCATCACTTTGCTGCTTAGTTGAAGATGAAGTTGATTGATCGGTGCCGTCCGAGCCTGATGGTCGATACCGAAGTCTGGATGCAGGGTAATCCAATGAGACATAGTATTACGCTTATCCCTAATTTTTGCCTGGACCGCCCTTTCGGGTTTTCAGTCCACCGGGATACCCATTTTTGCCCAAGCCGCCTTTTCAGGTTTTCGACTTGCCGGGTGTACAGATTTTTTCATTTTCATCCCTTATTTTTTCCCGAACCCTTTTGGTTCATCGGGAAGCCCTTATTTTTGCCTAGGTGTGTCAACCTAGAGGGTCTTTAATCATGCGTAGTATCTTTTTACTATGTCTGCATTGGCGGGGTGAGGAAGGTCGTCACCATCCATGGTAGTTAGAATCATAGCTCCTCCTGAGAAGATATGCTTAACCACAAATGGCCCTTCGTAAGTAGGGGTCCAATTTTCCCCTGGGATCACTTTGAGGTAGGATGATGCGCTTGATTACCAGGTCTCCGACTTGATACTCTTGTCTTCTGACCTTCTTGTTAAATGCCTTGATCATTCGTTTTTGGTACGTCTGACCATGACAAATAGCAGTGAGTCTCTTTTCGTCGATTAGGTTCAGTTGATCAAGCCGAGTCTGGATCCAGTCATCTTCGCTCAAACCTGCCTCCTTCATTATCCAGAGAGAGGGTATCTGAACTTCAATAGGCAAGACTGCCTCCATGTCGTATACCAAGGAAAAGGGTGTTGCCCCTGTTGACGTTCGTGCTGGGGTACGATACCCATGAAGAGCAAACGATAACATCTCGTGCCAATCTTTGTAGGTCACTGTCATCTTCTGCACAATCTTCTTGATGTTCTTATTAGCTGCCTCTACAACCCCATTCGTCTTCGGCCGGTAGGGAGAAGAGTTATGATGCTGTATCTTAAATTGCTCGCAGAGCTCGGTGATTATCTTATTGTTAAGATTGGTACCATTGTCCGTAATGATCCTCTCAGGTACACCGTATCGACAGATCAGGTTATGCCGAATGAACTGTGCCACGACATTCTTGGTTACGGTGGCAAAGGAAGCTGCTTCAACCCACTTCGTAAAGTAATCAATCACTACCAGGATGAAGCGATGCCCGTTGGATGCCGTAGGTCTGATCTCGCCGATCATATCAATGCCCCACATTGCAAAAGGCCAAGGTGCTGTCAAGATCTTCAAGGTAACTGGAGGAATGTGCACCTTATCAGCATAGATCTGGCATTTATGACACGTCCGAGAATGTTGATAACAGTCGGCTTCCATTGTGGACCAGTAATATCCTGCCCGAAGGATTTTCTTTGCCATGGTATGTCCACTGGAGTGAGTTCCAAAGGTACCTTCATGCAGTTCTTCCATGATCCTTTCTGCTTCAGTTTTATCCACACAACGCAGTAAGGTGGAATCATGGTTTCGTTTGTAGAGAATGCCATTGCTGAGGAAGAACTTTGCCGCGAACCTTCTCAGAAATTTCTTGTCATTAACGGAAGCACCTTCGGGGTATTCTTGAGCTTCAAGGTACCTCCTCACTTCTTGATGCCAAGGCTTTTTTGTTACCTCTTCGGTCTCAAGATCACAGCAATGTGCAGGTTCATCCAACTTCCAGATAATGATCCAGGGAGCCTCATTGTCCCATTTTACTTTGAACATGGAAGACATCGTAGCTAGCGCGTCCGCCAACTGATTCTCCTCTCTTGGGAAGTGTTCAAAAGTTATCTCCTCGAAATGGGGGATCAATGTCAACACATACTCCTTGTAAGGAATAAGATTTGGGTGTTTCGTATACCACTCTCCTTTGATCTGACTGATCACGAGAGCGGAATCTCCGAAGACACTCAGAAACTTGATCCTTAGGTCAATTGCAGCTTGAAGACCCATGATGCATGCCTCATACTCCGCCATATTGTTGGTGCAGTTGAAACACAGCCGGGCGGTAAGTGGAGTATGAGAGCCTTTAGGAGATATGATCACAGCGCCAATACCGTTACCCAAAGCGTTTGAGGCTCCGTCAAAGTGCATAGACCATCAGGATCCTTCCTCAGGTCCTTCATCCGGTCCAGGTACTTCACAATCAGTCACTACCATGATATTCTCATCTGGAAACTGAAGTTCATAGATTGGTAGTTATCCACTGCCTGATGTGCCAAATGGTCGGCCAACACACTTCCCTTGATTGATTTTTGAGTCGTGTACTGGATGTCGTATTCAGTCAAGATCATCTGCCATCTTGCTATTCTTCCGGACAAGGCAGGCTTTTCGAAGATGTACTTGATGGGATCAATTTTTGAAATCAATAGAGTAGTGTGAGTCAACATATACTGTCTTAGACGGCGAGCAACCCATACCAAAGCGCAACAAGTTTTCTCGAGCAGTGAGTATCGGGTCTCACAGTCGGTAAACTTTTTGCTAAGGTAATAAATAGCATGCTCTTTTCGGCCAGACTCGTCATGCTGCCCCAGCACACACCCCATTGAGCTGTCAAGTACTGTCAAGTATAAGATTAGAGGTCTCCCTTCAACCGGTGGCATCAAGATAGGAGGTTCCAACAAATACTCCTTGATCTTATCGAAAGCAACTTGACAGTCATCATTCCATTTAACCACCTGATCTTTCTTCAACAGCTTGAAGATTGGCTCACAGGTAGATGTTAGGTGAGAAATGAACCTTGCAATATAGTTTAGGCATCCTAAGAAACCTCTGACCTCCTTTTCAGTGCGGGGGGCAGGCATTTCTTGTATGGCTTTAACTTTGGCAGGATCAACCTCAATACCTTTGTTGCTGACGATGAATCCCAAGAGTTTACCGGACCTGACTCCGAAAGTGCACTTGTTAGGGTTCAGTCTGAGCTTATATTCCTTCAATCTGACAAACAGCTTCTGCAGATGGTCAAGGTGTTCTTCCTCAGTTTGGGACCTTGCAATCATATCGTCAACATATACTTCGATTTCATGATGGATCATATCATGAAACAGAGCAACCATGGCACGTTGGTAGGTTGCCCCAGCATTTTTCAACCCGAAAGGCATGACCTTGTAACAAAAGGTGCCCCACTGAGTAACAAAAGTGGTCTTCTCCATGTCTTCAGGAGCCATCTTGATTTTATTATAACCGGAGAACCCGTCCATGAAGGAGAATACCTTATGCTGGGCAGTGTTGTCAACCAGAACGTCGATGTGAGGCAGCGGGAAGTCATCCTTAGGGCTCGCCCTGTTCAAATCCCTGTAGTCAACACACATTCGGACCTTACCATCTTTCTTCGGCACTGGAACTACATTGGCAACCCACTGAGGGTAATAAGTCACTGCTAGGAACCCGGCATCAAATTGTTTCATAACCTCAGCTTTGATTTTCTCGGACATCTCTGGACGCATACGGCGGACCTTCTGCTTTACCGGAGGGCATTCTTCCTTGGTAGGCAAGTGATGAACCACAATGTCGGTGTCCAACCCAGGAATGTCTTCGTAAGACCAGGCAAAGATTTGCACGTAGTCTTGCAGCATCTGAATCAACCGTTGTTTCACCTAGACTCCAGATTGGCACCAATCTTGACTTCCTTTCTGTCTGTCTCAGTACCCAGATTTACCGTTTCCACTGGCTCCTCATGTGGCTGAATGACCCTCTCTTCCTGGAGTAACAGTCTTGCAAGCTCACCAGGAACTTCACAATCATCTTCACCTTCGTCTTCGGCTAAGTTGATCGGATTTTCGAAGTCATAACTGGCAGTAGCAGAGTCGTTACCAGTGAGATCCAGAGTGGATTGGGACCTGTATATGTGAGTGTGTGTAAATATAGCTGTTTTGCAATATATAATAAAGAAAGACAAGGAGCGCAAGATTTGAAATGCAAAAAAACGTCCAATGCTTTTATTTAATGATATATGAAAATGACACACAAAAGCCCTCACAAATGAAGCCACGGTGCCCCGGGTAAGACACCGGGCCATAAAGTTTCAAATTATTGTCTGTTACAAATTCAAAACAAAGGAGTTCATTACTGAGTGACAAAAGTAATAGGTATGAAGTCTTTCGTAGTCCAGTTGCTTGGTCCACCATTGGTCGTTGGATAGATCCAGCTGTCGAATTCAGATTCCTCCGCGTCGTCCTCAATAGCATTTACTCCCGGTCACCCTTAGAGTTTCATTCTGGTCTTTTTCGATCAGAACATCACAAAACCCCAAAACCTTGTTTGAACGGCCTGCTGCACTTCTATAGCACAGTCCTGCAACCAACTTCCACAACACTCCAAATTGCTGCTGATCTAGTCCACGCCTGCATTTTTCTCAAACCCTATATTTGCACCAAATTAGCATACGAAAACTGTGATTAAAAAGCAATGAAACAGTATACCAAAAAGGTTTGAATCCCATTTGTTTTCCCCCCAAAACCACAGCAAACTCATCTATAAATAATTTGCTCCATCACACGTTCAAGAGGCTGGCTTTTGGAGACAGAAATTGTCAAAAGGGAGAAAAGAAAACTGTGAAACCTTCGTAAAAATCCAGAATTCCCAAACAGAAAACCAAAACTTTTGTTCTTCCCTTTGAGTCAAAGAACATGGCATATTCTCTTCCGTTGCTCTTGCTGATTCCAGATCATCTGAAGGCAGCAGTTTAAGTTCCAAGCCCATGCTCTAGGTTCAAGGTAAGTCTTTCTAACTTTGCATCTTTTCATTCAGAACATCATTAAAATATGTAAATATCACAGTATTAATGTTGTCCATATTATTGCATAAGTAGGAAAACTGTGGATCAAGAACTTCTTGATTAGGGCTAGGCTCAGATTAGGGATTTGAACTTCTATAAATTGTTGTGATTTTATCTTTCTGACATGTTGTTTGTTAAATACTGAATAAATTGCTGATGTGCTGATTAATATGAAGAAGGAGTTGAAATGTGGCACAGAACCCCTGTTTTTTCACTCACTATTTTAGCATAGCTAATAACTTATGAGTTCCCCCTACACATTAAACACACATAACTTCTAGGCTTTCTTACTATTTTAACACGCAGAACTTCTAGGCTTTCTTATTATTTTAACACACATAACTTCTGATGCTCACTCACAGTTTTAGCATAGCACATAAATTTTGAGTTCTCCCTACACGTTAAACACATAGAACTTCTAGGCTTTCTTATTGTTAAGCACACTGGACTTCTGATGCTTTCACTCGCTGTTTTAACACTCAGAATTTCTGATTTTCACACGCTGACAACACACTGAATTTCTGATGTTCACTCATTATTTTAGCACAACACAGAACTTATGACTTTTGGCTCACTGTCTGAATACCACCCAAAACCTTTGTTTCCTTTCCCTCTAACGTTTCTTGCAAGGCCTTAGAGTGTATCAATCCAGAACTTCTGATTCCACTGACGTTCCTTTCTGAGTCACAACGCGCCTGGCTTCTGAACTTCTGATCCTTGTTGTTTTGCTTGCAGCAGCACGCTGTTTCTATCTTTCATTTATTTTCCTTTTTATCATTTTCAATATTAATACTCTTTTTATCAATATAAAAAAGATATGAAAATATTTTCTTTTTACTGACGAATTTATTTCCTCTTTTTAAATCCATTAAGACATAAAAAAAACCATTTTCTAAACAAAGTCCTTTTTCTTTCTTATGTTGTACATTTTAATATGGTTGTAATAGTTAAATAAGATTTAAATTCTTGCAACCCCCCATTTGTGAAATATGTACCCCCATCCATAAAATATTGTAATAGCGTTGGACTTTTATATTTCCGCAATTTAACGCTTTTCCAAATATAAAATGCTAGTAATTAGGATGTGTATGGCAAGATATGAAATCAAAAAATAGATAACCCTAATCAAGACTAAAATGCATGCATCAAACACACTTGCACACTAGCACACTTAGGGTAATCCCACCTTGTTGCCTATCGTAAAAATAGTCATGTCCCTCAAACATGGGCGTTTTAGCAAAAGACCCTCGATAAAAGATCGTAGTCCCTCGATGACCCTTGATGTTGCTTTCGGTAAACGATCTAGTCCCTAAAACGACATTGCTAAAGCGTCCCATAGGTTGCCTTATATGACTATACAAACATCCCACGCTCGTCCCTTCACATCCAACGATGAGGCTTCTTACCAAATCAATGGTAAGATAGCAACATCTAAAGGAGGAGGAAAAGAACATCTAAGACCTTTTGAGTAGGTAGATTCGCTCCTAGTTGCTCGCTTGCTCACAACAAAAACATTTTATACACCAACATTGTCATTTTGAAATATTTTCAAAAGAAAACACTTTGTACGCGTTCTTATAGAGACGAGAACCATTACAAAGACGTTTTTTTCAAAATACTTTCAAAAACTCACAACACAAAAGCATAACTTTCAAACAAAGAAAGTAATCTAGCAAGCAACTAAGAGCCCATGGAAAACCATGGACAAAAGGGGTGCTAACACCTTCCCTTTTCATAATCTACCCCCCCGAACTCAAGAAAACATCTCTAAAGGTCTTTCCTGTGCTTTTTCACCTTTCCTTTTTTTTTGATAAAAGAAAAGTCGGTGGCGACTCTTGCTATCCGCAACATTTGTGATCAAACGCAAAACAAAAGTCATTTCTCCCACCGTATCACAAGGCTAAACTATTTTTGGATGCTATGTATTTACAAGATTTTGAGGAGATCTTAGCTCTTCTATTCTATGAGTTGGTGCTTTTTCCTAACCCTGACCAACTCATAGATGTGAATGTCGTCAAACATGTACTTACTCATAATCTCGTGCCTACTTTGCTTGGAGACATTCTACCCTGTCTTCACACTCGCACCGTGAGAAAGAGATGGGCTCGTATGTGTTGCATTTCATTGCTATCTAGGTGGTTTATTTCTCACCTTCCCTAGTCAGTATTAAAGAATAAGCAAGGTTTGAGGTGGTCGTAAAGGATAATGTCGCTTTCTCATGCGAATATCCATTGGTGTTCTCGTTCTCAAGAAGACATTACTTTCATTTACCGTTATAGGGATGTTCCTAATGTTCCACTCTTGTGCATTAGGGGAGTTATTACTTATAACCCTTCTCTAGCTCTACGACAATTTGGCTCTACTCGAAGAGATGGTCTCCATGACATAGTTATTCAAGGTATTATATTCAACTATGAGAACGATGTTCAAGGTTATCATCGAAGGTTTGTGCATGCTTAGGGTATGGTAAGAAAAGTTGATAGCAAGACTTTTGGGAATAAGAATACAATCCCTCTTGATCCTTATCTCAAATGGGTGTGAGCTCGTGCTCAGAGTCTCGTGATGCCATATCCCGCTATCTTACCAATAGTTGTGGAGCTTATTGTCGAGGGAGATATTCCTTACACCATTCTACATCCGGACATGCCTACCGACTTGGAGGAATTGCAGAGATCATGGATTCAACTTAAGGGGGAACGAGACACCTTTGAAGCTCGATTATATGCAAGCGAGAAGAAAGTGTTGGAGTTCATAAGGAAACTTCACGAGGAGAAAAGCCTAAATGCATACATTGCACCAAAGAAGAAGCATTCGTGGGAGACTTGAGATTTTTGTTTTAGGAGTTCATTTTGTTGTCTCTTTGAGACCTTTTTGCTTTACTCATTGTAAGACCAAGGGGAAATTGTAACTCTTGAATTTATTAATACAATTGTTGTGTTTGTTTCCTTTTTGGCTAGCAAATTTAAATCTTTTGAGGTCCTTGAAAACATTGCATCCACATAGCATGCATCATATCATAAGAAGGTTTTACGATATATGTTTCCTCATCTTTTTACTGTTTATTTCAGTATAAGATGGTTGTAGAACAAACCGTCAAAGATTTGAAAACTCAACACACATAGTTCCAAGAGACTCTACTTAACCTAGCCAAAAGTCAGCAAGAAATGATGGCACTCCTTGCCACCAAGAAGAAGACCAAGAAGAGGGTTGTTATTCTCAACATGGGAAGAAGGTTCAAGGGATATGTTCGACTGGCTCAAATAGAAGAAGCTTCTTCTGAGGAAGAAGACAATCTAGAAGAGGAAGTTAGAAGCACTAGAGCTGGGGGGTGGAAATAACCAATTTATTGAGGACAGAGATTATTTCAAAGAGAAGTATCCACCGTTGGATGAGAAGTAAAAACAGCTGGAAGACCGACTTAAGGTTGTAGAGATCCAAACAGTGTCTGGTTTGGATTTTGGAGATTTAGGTCTGGTCTTTGGGGTGGTCATTCCCCATAAGTTCAAGATCCCTGTCTTCACCAAGTATGATGGGGTCTCCTGTACAAAGATGCATCTGAGGTCTTATGTCTGCAAGATTCAACCACACACCGCCGATTGTAAGTTATGGGTGCACTTCTTCGAAGAAAGCTTATCCGGGACACAATTGGAGTAGTTATATTAACTTGGGGGGACTAATATCCAAACATATGAGGATTTGGCTGCTGCCTTTTACAGACAATACCAATACAATGTTGACCTTGCGCTAACCCGCGTGCAATTAAAAAATATCATTATGGATTCAAATGAAAGCTTTAAGGAGTATGCTCAAAAAAGGAGGGACCTGGCTGGAAGGGTGCAACCCTCGTTGATTGACAAAGAATTAGTGGACATGTTTATGGGTACCTTGACTGGTCCATTCTTTAATTTTCTGATTGGTAGTACTTCTTCAGGGTTTACTGAGTTGATTATGACTGGTGAAAAAGTTGAAAGTGGAATAAAAATCGGAAAGATCCTCGTGTCCTCAATCTCTAATGCTATAAAGAAACCTTTTGTTGCTAAGAAGGAGACTAATGCTGGTTATGGACAAAGGAGCCAAGTCAAGAATGATTGTCATCAGTCAGTAGGAGATGTATTGATTTCAAACCCGACCCCAGTTCAACGAACACAACAATCGAACAATCAACAAAGGCCTGATGTCCCAAGGAGGCAATTCATTAGAATAAACATGCCACTATCTCAAGCTTTACAACATCTGTTGAAGGCATATTTGGTAACACTGCGGAATCCTCCTCAAAACCTCAATACTTCATCTCTGAAATACAACCTGAATGAAAAATGTGCCTATCATTCCAATAGCTCTGGGCATGATACCAATGATTGTTGGGCCTTAAAGAGCAAGATCCAAGATTTTATTGATAACAAAGTGATTGAGTTTGACCCTCCATAAACCCCTAATGTCATTACTGCTCCCATGCCCATTCATGGTAAAGGTGTCAATGCTATTGACAATGCCTCCTTTGTCTCCACCATCAATGTTTGGCTACTCCCTTATTGACTGTTAAGAAGAATTTTCGGAGAGTCGGTTTATTTCTTGGCTGCCTTGAAATTTGTTACCATTGTGCTTCCCAAACCAATGGTTGTATGTGGCTGAAGAAAGGTATCCAACGCCTAATTGATAAACATGAAATTATGTTCGAGAAAACTCCATCCATGAAAAGTTTACCTCGAGATGTTTCCATAATCACAATCTTCAACACCCCTATTAGGATCACCTCTAAAGGTCCTATAAGGATTCCCGCTGAGCCAAGAGTGGCTCCCCTAATTATCACTACACCGGGTCCAGTCCCCTATATCTCAGACAAAGTTGTGCCTTGGAACTATGGGGAAGAAGTTTATTACCATGGTGTCAAGCAAGAATCATGGATTAATAAAAGTAAAGAGCCTAAAATTACAAACATTGTCGGAACTAGTAAGGTCACTAGGACAGGAAAGGTCTTCTCTTTGGAGATATATCATTCGACAACTACAACAACACATGTTCGTATTCCTGCTGCTAGACCAACTAGTAATACCCAAGGTAAAGAGAAAGTTATTGAGCCTGCCTTGACAGAGGTACCCTCAAAAGAAGTGATAATTGAATACCCATCTAGACAACAGATTGAAGAAATTATGAAGATCATCCGAAAAAGTGATTACAAAATAGTGGAACAACTTGGGAAGACACCCTCAAATATATCCATTTTGTCCTTGTTATTATGCTCTAAAGCACGTGCCCAAGCCTTGTTGAAGTTCCTGAAAAATGCCCATGTACCACAAGAAACTATTGCTGATCAATTTGAGAAATGTGTTGCAAGCCTAATTGCTGATAATGGATTGGGATTTTATGATGTAGATTTAACTCCAGTGGGGAAGAATCATAATAAAGCTCTAAACATTTCTATTGAATGCAAAGGCACCACTCTGGCGCATGTGTTAGTAGATATTGGGTCCTCCCTCAAGGTTTTACCCAAAGGTGCTTTGGACAGATTAGACTATGAAGGGTTGGTGCTGAAACCTAGTTGTTGTACCCAAAAATTTTCCCTCTCACTTATCAAGAATTTTCTCACAAGATCTCCTTTGGATCAAGACTGCATTTTGGTTGATCAACTCAAGACACAACCTCCTTAAGCACTGATGACTGAAAATTAGGGTTTGAGTTTTCACAAGGATTTTTTAACTTCCAATGTCCCATATGACTTTCATGGATCATTATGGACCCCCAAGATTATTCATGTCAAGTTTCAAGCTTTGGAAAATACTTTTGATCAGTCAATTGAACAGTTGACCTAAAAATCAACTGTATTGGGGAAAAAGTCAACCATAGCCAATATACAGTCAAACTTCATAATTTTTTATCCAAATAAACATTGTAAACCCATATGTATCATTTGATCAAGTTTGGACCACAACTCCTCAAGAAATTTGATCAAATCATCAAAAGGGCAAAATGGTCAAAATTAGGGTTTTGACTAGGAAAGGGGAATTTCTGGTTTTTGACCTAGCAAATGATCAATTGAGTTAAGGCATGATCTCAAGAGTCCAATTGCATCACTTTGACCTCATGACATGGTTCAAAACACTACAAGTCCATTGGATTGACAGATGAATTTTTCAGTCAACTGATCAAAAATCAACTATATATTGAAAAGTCAAACTTTGATTTTTTGGTCAAATTCAAATGCCAAAGATCATAATTCATCAAAACATGTCAAAACATGAAACTTTTTCACCAAGAAATCAAGAATTTAAGACTTTATGTTGAAAATTTGAAATTTCATAACTTTAAATTTTTTCTTAGTATAGAAAATTTCTTATTTTTTCACAACTTTGAGCCAAGTTTTCATCATGATGCAAAGTGATTCAAGAGAAACTTACAACATGAAAGTTGTAGATCTACATGAAATCTACAACTTTGCTTCACACAATTTATCCTAAAAAATATTGGATCTCAAGTTATAATTTTGTGAATACATGCTCATGAACTAAAAATAACTTAGTTAAATTTTGCCCTAGTTAGGCAGATTTTTGACCTAACTTCATAGAAATTTTTCACATAGTTCCAATTGGAATATTCAAAAGCAATTCAAAGATGAGTTATAGATCACATTCCAAGATTTCCAAAATTTCCAAGAAATCCTTGAGATCATTCTTGAGCATGGAGAATCGAAGAGATGAAATTAGGGTTTTGTCACTTGAATTTAGGTCATTTTCATGATGAACACAAATGCAAATCCATACTAGGCTGCATAATCTTTGCTTTCCAGACCTCAAACTTGTCTCTCACTCTATAATTAAATGATTTCACAGCTGTTGGAAGCTTTAAACCAAGCTTTCAATGCATTGTACAAACTTAATTCCATTTTTGGGAGAAAGGCAACATTGCCATTTTTGAAAACCAAGTTTTATGCAAAGTCAGCTTGCATTGAGCCTTGCATTGAGCCTTGCATTGATTCTTTCTGAACAAACACACTCCACACAATCAGAACAAGTGTGCTTAAAGGTCTCAGTCCCCCTACAAGTTTTGTACTTCACCTTGAAACCATGCTTGCTAGCTTTGCTTCAAAAACAAGTAACCAAGAAAAACATGTGAGTTTTTGAAATCTGAGTTGATACAAGTCTTGAAACCTCTTTCTTATAAGTAGATACACTATTTGCAAGTTTACACACGAATAATATAGCCCTGAAACTGCCTCAAACATCCAAGAACCAAAAATCTGTTCAAGAGCACCATTAGCATGCAGTTCTTAACAAAAACTCATGATCTTCATTTCCACTCGTGCGTTTTGAAAACTAATCACTCAAACACCTTCTAAACATCATATCAAAGCAATCCATACCATTGTTTCCTCACTGTAACTCCTCTATCACTACCCACCATTTTCAAAAACCAAGCTTGCAGGTTGTGTAACACCCCAATTCTATCCCAAGCATTTATGCAAAATAAATCAGAGTTATAAAAATTTCAATCATACAAATGAATCGGGACATCACAAATTCTTCTAACAAATTCATTGCATTCATCGTGGATATATAACACTTTTTCAAACATCGGATGAACTGTCAACATAACATCTTTAATCAAATAAATCAACATCTACGTAGCAGAATTCTTAATAACATCTCTAACAAAATAGTAACTTTGAAACATCTCGTATATAATGATAATCAAATTAAAATTCAACAACTGAAAATCAACAATCAAAAATCAGCAAGCGTTCATCCCCCCGAGTGTTACATATCAGAGCAATGACACCGACTCGAACTATTGAAGGTATACAACCTTCACTCTCGATTACCTGCATGTTACCAACATAAGGGCAACATTCAAACAGAAGGGGTGAGATATCTAACAATATAATAAAGCGCGTGATAATTAATATATTAAATTAGATCAATAACATCACCACTTCTCATCTCATAAACAACAACAATTACAACACTTGTACACATTCATCAACATCAAAATACACTTCTTTATACAATCATCTAATGCGACTCAATACTATGCAAATGCATGTGGTACCATTGGAGCAGAACTCCCATCTCAAAAATTTGTCAATTAATAGAGGCATCAACAAGGCATAGCATTCATCTCAAAATTTACCAATCCAGGCCATCTCAACGAGCATAAGCTCCATCTCAAAAATGCAATGTATGCGACTCAACCATGAATGTAATAACAACACCCAAGTCAACAACATCTAAAATCATCTCAAAACATCTCAAATTAACATCTCAAAATACATCTCAAAATAACATCTCAAAATAACATCTCAAAATAACATCTCAATGTCTCGTCATCAACATCTCTAAATCCTAAATTGGATACTAGGATTACACTTCTTATCTATCATTTTAACCATCTAGAATAAAGTTCATTGCCTTATCTATTCAACGCTTCGAACGACATCACAAACGGCATCCTAAAATTCAAGTTACAACACTTTAAAACTGAATCTATTAAAAATCTGACATTATGGGTCGACGCAAAACCCTTTGGATCGACGCATACTGCTTCATCTGCACAACATGAGTCAATACATCCTCCTTATGGATCGACTCATCCTGGTCTCATAAATAGCATGTATCGACACATGCATCTCTCTGATCGACTCATCGTGAGTCTTACAACCTTCATGTATTGACACATCAAGTTTGAGGTCGACACATCCTGACCCTTCCTGCATAATTTCACGATTTCCTCTGCATTTTTACTACGGGAATCATATTCTTAACCTTGCAAACCTTATTATAATCATGATAAATCATCACCTAACATTGTCCTATATTACTACATCGATCAAACAACATAATGACATCATTATTCATCTAAAATTCATCAAATCTTCATCACACATCATCATATACATTCAATTCAAGAACAAAACAGTAGTCCCCTCTAACCCCACATATCAATCATCATTATCCCAATTATAAAGTCAGAACCCCACCCTTACCTTGGATTGAAGGTCGCTCTACAATTTCTGGGTTAAATTCACGTTCTTGCCGTTTTCCACTATTTCCAACAGCTTCACGTTCTCTTCCAAATCCTTATTTCTTTCTACCGCTTCCTTCTTTCTATTCTATTCCAACAAATAATAAAATAACCCTATTATTCTATTATTCCTTATTGGGTTTAAAACCTGCACCCCCTTATTACTTCTACTTTCTCAAAATAAGCCCACATTAAATAATATTACACTTCTAATATTATTTCTCCACATAATAATATAATACCTCTAATATACTATTTCTCCACTTAATAAAATAAATCCAATTAATCACAATACAACTTCTCAAAATATTCCAAAAAAATAATTTAATTAAATAATTAACTAAATTACGGGCGTTACAGGTTGACTTGAGTAGAGAGATTCAGGGACATTCAAGGCAAAGTAAAAGTTGGGATACATTCAAGGAGGTCTAGGCAAGCTAAAAAGATCCTCAGGCCATCTCAAAAGTCACTCAAACTCCATTCACGACTCCAGCTGCAAGAGATAAAAACTCAAACTTTTATCTCTTCATACAAGCATCATTAGATCCTGATTTGTGAAAACAAAATGTAGATATCCTTGTTCTAAAGCTAACCATGTTCATAGTTTTCATTTATATTGAATGTGTATAGAGAACTTTGAATTTGAAATTTCTGAGAAAATTAGGTTTCAATTTAGGGCCAGCAAAATTAGTTTTTATCTTTGACATTTAGTTTACATAAGTTATATGTTTGAATTCGTGGGAAGAAACACTATAACTTTCATGTTTGGAGTTTCCATTTTTGTGGAGAAATGAGGAAGATACGGGTGGTTCGGCCATGGCTCAAGGTTGAAGATGAACATGGCTTCAATGGGCAAGACAACCTCCATGCCATATACCAAGGAATAGGGTGTTGCCCCTGTTGACGTTCGTGCTGAGGTACGGTACCCATGAAGAGCAAACGGTAACATCTCGTGCCAATCTTTGTACGTCACTGTCATCTTCTGCACAATCTTCTTAATGTTCTTATTAGCCGCTTCTACAGCCCCATTCATCTTCGGCCGGTAAGGAGAAGAGTTGTGATGCTGTATCTTGAACTGCTTGCAGAGTTCGGTGATCATCTTATTGTTGAGATTTGTACCATTGTTCGTAATGATCCTCTCTGGTACACCATATCGACAGATCAGATTATGCGGAATGAACCGTGCCACGACGTTCTTGGTTACAGTAGCAAAGGAAGCTGATTCAACCCACTTCGTGAAGTAATCAATAGCCACCAAGATGAAACGATGCCCGTTGGATGCAATAGGTCTGACCTCGCCGATCATGTAGATGCCCCACATTGCAAAAGGCCAAGGAGCTATCAAGATGTTCAGAGGAACTGAAGGTATGTGCACCTTATCAGCATAGACTTGGCACTTATGACAGGTCCGAGAATGCTGATAACAGTCGGCTTCCATGGTGGACCAGTAGTATCCTTCCCGAAGGATCCTCTTTTCCATGGTGTGTCCACTGGAATGAGTTCTGAAAGTACCTTCATGCAACTCTGCCATAATCCTTTCTACTTCATTCTTATCCACACAACGCAATAAGGTTGAATCATGGTTACGCTTGTAAAGGATGTCATTGCTGATGAAGAACTTTGCCGCGAACCTCCTCAGAAACTTCTTATCATTAACAGATGCACCCTCGGGGTATTCCTGAGCTTCAAGATACCTCTTTACCTCGTGGAACCAGGGTTTATCTGCTACTTTCTCAGTCTCAATGTCACAGCAATGTGCAGGTTCGTCCAACCTCTCAATGGTAATATGGGGAGCCTCATTGTCCCATCTGACCTTGAACATAGAAGACATCATAGCCAACGCGTCCGCCAACTGATTCTCCTCTCTAGGGAAGTGTTCAAAGGTTATCTCCTCGAAGTGCGGAAGTAGAGTCAATACATACTCCTTGTAAGGAATAAGGTTAGGGTGTTTCGTATCCCACTCGCCTTTGATCTGGCTGATCACGAGAGCGGAATCTCCGAAAACACTTAAGAACTTAATCCTTAGGTCCATAGATGCTCGAAGACCCATAATGCACGCTTCTTACTCCGCCATGTTGTTGGTGCAGTTGAAACATAGTCGAGCGGTGAACGAAGTATGAGAGCCTTTAGGAGATATGATCACGGCGCCAATTCCATTACCCAAAGCGTTTGAAGCTCCGTCAAAGTACATAGACCATCGACATCCTTCCTCATATCCTTCATCCGGTCCAGGTGTCTTACAGTCAGTCACCAACATGATGTTCTCATCCGGGAATTCAAAGTTCATAGACTGGTAATTGTCCACTGCCTGATGTGCCAAATGATCTGCCAACACACTTCCCTTGATTGCTTTTTGGGTCGTGTATTGGATGTCATACTCAGTCAAGATCATCTTCCATCTTGCTATTCTTCCGGACAAGGCAGGCTTTTCGAAGATATACTTGATTGGATCCATCTTTGATATCAATAGAGTCGTGTCAGTCAGCATATACTATCTCAACCGGCGAGCAGCCCATGCCAAAGTGCAGCAAGTTTTCTCAAGCAACGAGTATCGGGTCTCGCAGTCAGTAAACTTTTTGCTAAGGTAATAAATAGCATGCTCTTTTCGGCCAGACTCGTCATGCTACCCCAGCACGCACCCCATTGAATTATCGAGTACTGTCAAGTATAGGATTAAAGGTCTCCCTTCAACTGGAGGCATCAGAATAGGTGGCTCTTGGAGATATTCTTTGATCTTTTCGAAAGCGGATTGACATTCATCATTCCATCTTACCACTTGATCTTTCTTTAGTAACTTGAAGATTGGCTCACAAGTAGCAGTCAGGTGTGAGATGAATCGGGCAATATAGTTCAAACGTCCCATAAAGCCTCTGACTTCTTTTTCTGTTCGGGGAGCTGGCATCTCCTGTATAGCTTTCACTTTTGCAAGATCCACTTGAATACCTTTATCACTTATGACGAAACCCAGCATTTTACCAGACCTTACTCCGAAGGTGCACTTGTTCGGGTTTAACCTCGGTTTGTACAACTTTAACCTGTCAAATAACTTCTAAAGATGGTCAAGGTGTTCTTCCTCATTCTGGGACCTTGCAATCATGTCGTCAACATATACCTAAATCTCACGATGAATCATGTCGTGGAACAAGGTGACCATGGCGCGCTGATACGTTGCCCCAGCATTCTTCAATCCGAAGGGCATGACTTTGTAGCAAAAGGTACCCCATTGAGTAAAAAAGGTTGTCTTCTCCATGTCTTCGGGAGCCATTTTAATCTGATTATAACCGGAGAAACCATCCATAAAGGAGAAGACCTTATGTTGTGCGGTGTTGTCAACCAGAACGTCGATATGAGGCAGAGGGAATTCATCCTTGGGGCTTGCCCTGTTCAGATCCCTATAGTCAACACACATTTGAACCTTACCATCCATCTTTGGTACCGGAACCACGTTGGCCACCCACTGTGGGTAAGAAGTAACTACTAGAAAATCGGCATCAAACTGTTTCATAACTTCAGCCTTGATTTTCTCGGACATCTCCTGGCGCATTGGTAGACTTTCTGCTTCACTGGAGGACAATCTTCCTTAGTAGGCAGGCGGTGAACCACAATATCAGTATCCAACCCAGGCATATCTTCATAAGACCAGGCAAAGATCTCAACATAGTCACGCAGCATCTGAATTAACTGTTGCTTAACACTAGCTTCCAGATTTGTACCGATCTTGACCTCTTTCTTGTCCTCTTCTGTACCCATATTTACGGTTTCCAATGGCTCTTCATGCGGCTGTATGGCCCTCTCTTCCTGAAGTAACGATCTAGCAAGTTCATCAGGCACTTCGCAATCATCCTCACCTTCGTCCTCGGCTTGGTTGATCGGACATTCAAAGTCATAACTGGTAGTAACAGAGTCGTTATCAGTGGGATCCAGAGTGGATTCAGACCTGTATATGTGAGTGTGTGTAAAATAGTTGTTTTGCAAGATAGAAAAAGAAAAACAAGGAGCGCAAAATTTGAAATGCAAGAAAACATCCAATGCTTTTATTAATGATATATTAAAATGACACACAAAAAGCCCTCACAACCAAAGCCATGGTGTCTCGGGTAAGGCACCGGGTCGTAAAGTTTAAAAATTGTCTGTTACAAATTCGAAACAAGAGTCTCATTATTGGGTGTTGTACCCCAAAATTTTCCCTCCCTTTTTCACAAGAAATCACAACCCTAGGGTTTTCTCAGATTTTCAAGATTGGCTCAGGAATCGATCAGACAGATTTTATTTGGTAGTAGATCAAGAATTAGGTTTTCTCTCGCATTTATCAGAAATTCAAATTAACTGTCACGTGATTTCACACTTTTTCGAGTTTACTGAAAGATTATTGTTTGTTCTCAAGGCCTGATTATCCGGGACAAGGAATGAGAGCTGAGACTGTCATTTGGAATATTCAGGTTTTGTTTGATCTAGGTTAACCAGATAATGGGCATCTGTTAAGACATTTGCTTTGTTATTGGAATGAAACGTTTGCTTGTTTATTGGAATACACTGTGCATATTATGATTGGAATGTTGTTGCAAGGTTACGAGATTGTAGAGTTATTGGATTACTTAAAGTTTAAGTTATCTGTATTGAAATTATTGGAATACAGTTTCAGTTATTTTAAATCAGGAATCTTAAATAATCAGTGAAGACTTGAAGGAAGAATTGCAAGATATTGGATAATAGAAGATTTTATTGGATATCAGATTGTCTTACAAAGATTTTTCAGATGTTGATACAAAAATAATTTATTATTTGAATACTGTAGGTTTTACAACTTATAGTACTTGAAAAAATAAATTATTACAATTAATGGAATATCTACCTAAGTTAAAAAATCTAAGCCTAAGCTTCCATTGCTCCATTGCTCCCGTGCTTGCCACAAAGTCTTTTGCTTCCTCTGCTTTGCCACTGTTCAATTTATGCTCACATGAAAGAAAGACAAAGGAAAAGGGATTAGTACAGTTAAATAGAATTTTCAAACAAAAAAAGAAAAGAAAATTTTTCATCATTAAATTTTTCATCCTTTTTCCTCTTTGCAAATCACAAGAAGATTTCTCTTCTTGGTTCACAAAGAGAAAAATAAAAAATGCAAAAGAGGAGTGCAAAATCAAATTGGTTCAAATGCAAAGCACAAGGCAAACTAAAACATGCTGTACAAAGCAAGCTAAACAAAGGCGCCAAACTGCATTACAAGGCCAAATTGGATGCAAAACTGTACAAAGCAACCAAACAGCAAGGCAAACAGGCGCCAAACTGTACTAAGCATAGCAACTAAGGCAATGCAGCATACAAAGCAAACCAAACAGCATTGCAACTAAACCAAACAGCATTGCAACTAAACCAAACAGCATTGCAACAAAACTAAACATTGCAGCAAGTTACAAAGCAACTGAAACATGTTGTCTAAACATTGCAACATTACAAAGTAAACAAAGTACAATGCATCTAGAAAGTACAATACAGCAGGAAAGAAGTGAAGATGGTGAACCAAATCACAAGCAAAAGGCTTGTCATAGCTTTTTCATCATTTTCCAGGAAATGGGCAAACTTTTCAGAAAAGTGGAAAAAGTAAAAAAGTGTTTTGTCATTGAGAGAGAAAGAGAGAAAAGATATCACCTTTTTGAGATTGTATAGTTTGGCAGAAAATCTATCACAAGTTACAAAAGAAAAAGAAAAAGGATATAAGACCAGAACATCACAAAGTCAGAAGAGAGAACATTGTGCATCAAAATACATCAAACCAAACTGCACAGCTAGAAAAAACCATATAGCAGTTCAAACCTGTTATCAAACAAGTCACAAAACCTGTAACAGCAAGAACAACAATCACCAAAAGCCTGTTAACAGAAATCTGCACAACTCTCCCAAAAAACCTGTTAGCAGAACCAGCCTGCTGACCAAACAGCACAACCTGTTATCAAACAAGTCACAAAACCTGTAACAGCAAGAACAACAATCACCAAGCCTGCAATTCCCAAACAGTCAAAGCCTGCTAACCAATTCCAAAATAGAAGCAAGCTTGCCAAACTGAAAACCTGTTACCAATCAAACTAGCAAAATCCCCAAAAATCACAACTTGTATAATAGTTCAAACAAGAAAAACCTGCTATCAAACCAATCTCCAAGCCAGCCAAGCTGTAAACAAAAACAAACCATAACTGCGTAACAGTTTGAGAAACACAAGCCTGAAACTGCCAAACCACAAAACCTGCCAGCCAAACTGCATAACCAAACCCACAACAAAAACTTGCAGAACCAAAATCTGCATAGCACAAAAACTCCCAACCTGTAATCAAACCCATAAAGCCATTTTCCAACTCTAACCATCAGAAACATAACACTCTCCACAACCTTCAAATAACTTAGAATATTCCACAAAACAGAAAAAACAAATCACATTCCAACAAATCTCAAAAAATAAACCAAAACTGTAGGATTCAAAACAAAAGCTTTCAAGTCCCGAAAACTTGCACAAACCTAGCAAGTCTACCAAACTTCAAAACTCAGTTCAAATCAGAAGAACAACTTAGCCAAACAAAACTCAGTTCAACAATAATCATCATTTCAAAACAAGGTTTCAGAAACTTTCAACACTCATCATCAACAAATAAAAACCAACAAAATAAAAGTTTCAGAATAATGGTCATCATCAACAAAATCAACAAACAATAATAAAGTTTCAGAAAGTATCATCATCAAAGGAAAGAAATCACCAGAAGCACGCTTGGCCATCATCTTCTCCTCGCATCTCCGATCGCCAAGGGACAACCCTCTCAAACCCCTTTCCCCTCCATTTTCCAGAAAATCTCTCAGGTAAGCTGTTCTTCAAACCCTTTACTGCGTTTTAGGCATAAATACCATAGGTTAAACAAATTAGACATGAACGAAGCAAGCAAATCTAAACAGAAGATGCTAAATCAAAAAAGAGACCGAACCATACCGTCAAACAGAGCCATTTATCGTTAGGAGAAGGTGAGAGAGGGAGAGGGTATTCCGGAAACCATGAGCGGAGGAGGATCAGAGCGATTGAGCATTGAGTGAGAGGAAGAGAGAATGAAGAAACGGCGCCGCTGTAAAACAAGGAACAAACCCTAATTATTCCACAAACCTTAAACGTTGCAAACTTGAGAAATTGGGTCTGTCCGCCCCAAGCCCTTAAGCCCACACGAATTACTGGCTTACCCCCTCCCTTCCATTCTGACCCTTACTTCTACTCTTATTTTATTTGGGCCCAACATATCCTAAAGGCCCATTTTTACTCTTTTTTTTATTCAACTTAATTTATTTTATTTCTTTGTGTTAAAATAGTATACTAACAATTATTTCTAAAACTTCATTTTTTGTAAATAAATTGTTTTTTTTAAATCATTTTCTTTTTATTATCATACATAATGAAAACACCAAAAAATAATAATAAAATTTTTGTTTGATTAAATTTTATTTTTTTAAGATCTTCCTTTTTAAAATTAATAAAAATACAAAAAAGAATAATAATAATAATAATTCTTAATTTTTTAGAATAGAGTTTATTTATCTCTTTTTAATAAATACATGCATTCCATAAATTATTGATTTTCTTTATTTCATAATTTGTTATAACTTTGTATTGCATTGCGACAATTCGATTTGGTTGTAATACTTGATATTTGGACATTTTTATTCTTGTGAGAACTCATCCCCATTTGTAATAATTGTACCCCCATCCCCGGATACTTTTGTAATAACTTAGACTTTCAATTTCTGAAATTTATTGCTTTCAATATACTGTGTAGTAATTAGGCGTGTATGGCAAGATTCAAAATCAATCGCTAGATGACCTAATCCAAAGACAAAAAGCATGTAAATTGAAAACACAATGTACGTATGCACCCCTAGGGTTTCATCCACTTGTTGCCTTAAAAATGGCCATGTTATGCATGTTGAGTATCTTGGCAAGACAAAAACAAAACAAAAGATCATAGTCCCTCGATGACGCTATCTTGGTTGCCTATACAAAATGATCTAGTCCCTCATAAAAATTGCTAAAGATACTTGGCAATATTGCTATCATAGTCAATACGATGAGCCGTGCCTGTCCCGTTTAACATCCAAACACAAGGTTGTTTACTAAATGCAATGGTAAAACAACACTGTCAAAAGGGTTAAAAACGTATAGGAAATATCTTTGAGTAAAATAGGGTAGACAACTCTTAGTTACTTGATCAAAACTTGCAAAAACATCCTTGCTATTTTCAAACACACCTCACAACACAATTTCAAAACATTTCCCAAAACAAACTTTCAAACTTTCAAACATTGAAACATATTTTCAAAAGACAATACACCTTTGTATACATTCAAACAAGAATCATTACAAAGGTTGCCACAACGATGGACTCTTTTCAAAGCATTTTCTAAAACCACACACAAAGCACCATTTCAAACAATTGGAAATGAAAAGCAAGTATTCTAAACAAGTAACTAAGAGCCCATGGAAAACCATGGATGAAAAGGGTGCTTGCACCTTCCCTTTTCATAATCTACCCCCGGAACCCAAGAAAACATCTCAAAGGTCTTTCCTGTGCTTTTTGACCTTTCCTTTGGATAAAATAAAAAGTCGGTGGCGACTCTTTCTAAACCGAAACATTTGCGAACACAAACGCAAAACCTCAAGTCAGTTCTCCCACCGTATCACAGAAATGGCGACTCTGCTGGGGAGTAATCTAAAAGTTGGGTTACCTTAGGGTTCTAGATCACCTTTACACGCTTATCTTATTTGACTTGTATGCTTTACTTTTCGGTTCCTTGTTTGGGTTTGTTTTAAAATCCTACACTCGGATTTGGGGGCACCTTTTAGGTAAGTAGCAATAAACTGTGAGGGAACTGTGCGGGGTATACCTACATGGTTGAAACAGTAGCTACGTTGATGTGGAACTTTGGTTGGTACCGATAACCCTTGAGTTGAATCAAGGAGAGTACGGGGCCACCGCGTGGTGTCGTGAAGCATCAATTGATTTTAGCACCTTACTTGACCATCTTGGCCTTATTAGGGGTAGTGAGATGACCGACTTTGGTGCAGTCCGAAGTTGGTAGATACTTAATACTACACTCATTGAGGATTGTTTTCTTGGAATATTTCGGTCGCCAGTAAAGTGGCTAAACTTAAACAATGAACATAGAAAATAATTCTGTGATATTGAGCTCCTTAGAACCCGGTTACTATTTATAGGACAGGGTGAGCCAACTAAAATTCAAGAGGGTACTTACCTACAAACTCCATGCGAGCCTAAACCTAAGGACTTGTCTGCTTTGTGTGAATGTGACTGTTTGTATATAACTTGCTTACTTTTTCATACTTGTACATAACATCATAACATCATACCATAGCATTTTTCAATGACAATTTCAAGGATCTCGAGGGTCTTTGATGCAGGGTCACGTTGAACCAGACGTCTACCAAAGGGCGAGAGGATTCATTTTCCTCTAAACAAACACCATCAAAGATTAAGTATAACAACTTTAGTCAAGGTATATGACCCACTTGACATGGTGAGCTTGATTCTCGTGGAAAGATATCCACCAATACAAACTTCTCCAATCAAAGATGTTGATCGAAGTTCAACCTCTAACATTTTCTTGTGTTTACCCCGCGAGATCTTTGAAAACATTCATCCACATATCATGCATCGTATCATGACAGGTTTCCTCTTTTCAGATCTCCTTATTTTCCTGCTGTTTATTTCAGTAGAGATGGCTCTAGAGAAGACTATCAAAGATATCCAGGCTCAAAACGCTCAACTTCAAGAAGTGTTCTTGAACCTGTCCAAGGGGCAGGAAGAAGTGAAATCTCTCCTCACAAGGGGCATGGTCCTAGGGAATCCAGGGGGGATCAGGAATGATCCATTGGAAAGGCTACAGATTGAGTTGGCAACAATGAAAATCCAGATGATAAGACAACTGGTGGGCCAGATGGCTATCATCCAAAACTTGGCTCAAGGACAAGAAGAGCTAAAGGTCCTCATCAACAAACTGCATCAGGATGGATGTAACCAAATGGTGCAAACAAATAGGGTTGAGGATTAAGTCATCATTCAGCCTCCCTTGAGACAAGAAGTCAAGGGAAAGTCTCCCCAGTTTGCTTTAGGGTCAAAAACCCAACAACAACCTCACCAACATCAACGGGATAATCGGCGTGAGCAAAATACATCTGAAAAGCACTCCACTGAGATTAACATGCCATTATCCCAAGTGTTGCAACACTTGTTGGAAGTCAAGCTAATTGTATTAAGGGACCCCCCTCGGCGTCTCAACACATCCTCCCTAGGGTACAATCCAAATGCGAGATGTGCGTACCATTCCAACAGTCCTGGGCATGACACCGATAGCTGTTGGGCATTGAGAAACAAAATTCAAAATCTGATTAAAGAAACAACTCTGGAGTTCACGCAAGATGGCCAAATGAAAATCTTCGGCTGAGGGCTCTCCACCTGAAATGACAAGTTCAAACTAAGAGGCTTTTGTTTCATTTGAATTTTCAAGTTGTAATTTCTTTTGTTATTCAAACAATTATCTATTAATGTCAAACTTTGTTTCATTAATGCATTGCATATGTTTGTCTTGAATTCATCCATTCGTTTTCACTATACTTAAACTATGCTTTCTACTTACTTTTGACATTTAACTCTTGCTAAAAGTTACAAGCCTTTAGAGGGAGGATGACGAAAACAATGCCATAATCTCATACAGTATGCTTTTGGACAGACCTTGCTGACGATGTACAGGCGTTTCTTTCAAATCCTGAACACTGGAGTTATAAGGAAGATAATCCCTAGTCAACCCCTTCGAGCCAAAGAAGTAGAAGTTTTCCTTCTTAACACAAATTGAAACCTTTAATCAAACCTGGAGCAGGGTAGTCACTCAGTTAATTCAAAATGTGCGTTTAGTCGCTAACTCTCAGTTCATAATACAACGAATGACATCAAAAACTTTCCTTTGGAACCAAAAGACAGTGATGGTTCCTTATCTCATAGGCAGTTGTGATACGGTGGGAGAAATGACTGGAGGTTTTGCGTTTGTTTTCGCAAATGTTTCGGTTGAGCAAGAGTCGCCACCGGCTTTTTATTTTATCCTAAGGAAAGGTTAAAAAGCACAGCAAAAACCTTTGAGATGTTTTCTTGTGTTCGGGGAGTAGATTATAGAAAGGGAAGGTATTAGCACCCTTTCTATCCATGGTTATCCATTGGCTCTTAGTTACTTGCTTAGATCAACTTGCCTTGATTTTCAATTGTTTGAAATGGTGCTTTGTGTGTGTGTTTTAAAATGTTTTGAAAAGAAGCCAATGTGGTGGCAACCTTTGTAATGATCCATGCTGGGATGTATACAAAAGTGTATGTCTTTTGAAAAGTTTTTCAATGTTTTTGAAAGTTGTTTTGAAAGTGTGTTGTGATGTGTGGTTTTGAAAAGTAGGCAAGTGTTTTTGTTTTGCAAGTTGGCAAGTAACCAAGAGCTATCTACCCTAAATTTCTCAAAGATCTTTGCTATGTTTTAACCCTTTTAACAATTTTGTTCCACCATTGTATTTGGTGGACAATCTTGTGTTAGGATGTGAACGGGACGGGCGCGGGTCATCGTTTAGACCATGATTGCAATGGTGCCAAGTATCTTTGGGCAATTTTTCCTTTAAGGGACTTGATCATTTTTAGGCAACTTTCGAAAGCATCATCGAGGGACTATGATCATTTGAATTTGTTTTGTTTTGCCAAAGATACCTAACATGCAACATGGCCCATTATTGAAGGCAACAAGTGGAGTAACCCTAGGGGTGTGTAGCGATAAAAAATGTAGCGGGGTAAATCGGAGATCGAATTATTGATTAATTCGTCTCACAAAAGCAAGAGTCGCCACCGCGCTTTATTGTTTCCAAAGGAAAAGGGAAAAGAGCGAAATAAAACCCTAAATATGCAATGTAAATAAAAATACAAAAACAAAGCGTTTTTTGAAAAGAGATCGAGAGTTCGGGGGTTGGTTATACAATGGGAAGGTATTAGCACCCAATGCATCTATAGTACTCTATAGGAACCTTTTGAAATATCTGTTTGTTTAAAATTGACTTGTTTGATTGAAAATAAATTGTTTTGGCCGAAAAGGGATACGGACGGGTTTTTGAAGATGCGACGACCTAACGTCGAAGTTTTGACTTGAAATGGTATAAGTTTTGAAAAGGTTGAATATTTGAGGAGAAATTACCCTAAGTTTTGATGAAATGAGGGTATTCGCTCGATTGCTTTTGAGGACATGAAGTCGACAAAAATTAGATTATTCCCTTCGGATTGGTGCAAACACGATAATCAAGTACAATGAAATAATTGACAAAAAATGATACACAACAATTAAATGTGAACATGCATTTTTTATATGATTTTTGTTTGATAGGCGAAAAGAAAAAGTTTAATTGGTTTTCACTTTTTACGCATTTTTAACGATAAAAGGTAATGAGAATTAAGAGAAATGTTTTTTTAGGTTTTATATGTTTCTATTTTTTATGTCTTTTTTTTTTAATATAAATAAAAAGTATTACTTTTAAGAATTCTTTGAATAAAATTAAAACTTAATGCTATTAACCTAAGTCTAATTTAAAGATATACTAAGATTACTAAATTACATCCTAAGAGTTTAAATTAATAAAATTAGTCAATGATAAAAATGTTTTAAGTTACATCTCTTATTTTGATTTACTAAATTAAAAATTAAACTAATAAGATTTGGACAAAATATTAAACATTATTTATTTAAAATTATATGTTAGTTCCTAAGAAAATTAACTAATCTAAATTAATTAAGAAAAAGAAAGGAATTTAACTAACAGTAAATAAAAGAGGGGATGAATATCAAATGAAAAGGGGCTTAAGTAAAACAAGAAAATGGGCTTAGGCAAAAGGCTGAGCTGGGTTGAGGAAAGATGGAGCGGGTCGTGGAAGACCCAGACCCAGGAAGAAGAGCAACAAATGCTGTAAGAAAGAAAAACCTAGGGAGCGCTAAGTGTGTCGCCGCCGCTGGACTTGAAAAAAAAAACGATGGATCGTGAGGCATAAATGGTGGAGTTCGCTGTTTATGAAGGAATCGAAGAGAGGCTTGCGCGGAGGGGATTCTGGAAGTCGCGGCGAGAAGTTGAGTACCGAGCCGAGGTGAGCCGGTTGATGGATTTGATTGTTCTTTTGATAAATGATTTTTTAGAGGAAGAATTTGTAAATCAAGAATGGTTAGCAATTTGAGAGGTGAGTTCTTGTGTCCTCTTATAAGTTTTTTTATGAATTTTCTGTGTATTGAGATGATTTTCTAGATTTTGAAACATTATTGTGAGTGTCGAAACAGGTTGATGAAGATGGTTACTAAGCGAGGGATGTGTGGAAGAGATGGAGCGGTTCGAGAGAGAGAGGATTGGAGAATGGCTCGGTCGAGTGTTGAGGTGAGGCGGTGCTCGCGGTCTGAGTTGTAGTGAACGTCGTTGCTGGAAACGATTGGAGCAGTGGAATTTGGATAAGACAACGATTGGGTCTTGTGAGGTTACCGGTAAGCTTCAATTCTTTTCTCTTCAAAGTTGATGCGATTTGGAACCTCTTCTACTGTACTCGCGCTTGCTCTCACTATACATCCGTACTGCTTCAGAGTTTGCAGGAGAATTTGGCTTGGGATCACAAAGCAATGACTGGATAGAAGTGAGAATTGCAGCTACATCATATAGGACTCCACCGATTTGCAATATATCCAGGCAAATGCTTCCATCAGCATAAATGTTGGATGAAACATTCGGGAGACAAACTGTACAATGGGTGGCTTGTTGGACATAAATAATGATGATGAATCGTAAAGTCCGAATGGGCAATTAAACAAAGGTTTGTGAATTTCTATATTATTTCAAATTGGCTTAAAATTAACAGTGTGTTTATGATTGTGCCGGTCTTGCAACCTTGTGAGTTTTGAAATTTATTGATTGAATTATTGCCGGTGTTAAAATAAGGATTTGATGTTAAGAATCGCTAATGTAAGCAGGGACAGTAACAACAGCGTTCTTAAATGCAGAGCCAAGGTAAGCTTTAGTAAATTTCCTGCAATATTTTCTAACACTTTTTATCTTAATGTTTGGATTCTTGTTCTATTTTAACTTTTAAATATGATGCTAGTAATGGATTTGCATATTCAAAAATGGGAATGATGGTGGTTAAGGCTTACCTACGATACTGAGGATCGTATCGGTTATTGTTGAAACAAATTCTTTCCGAAAGCGTAGAAGAATACCAGAGGGAAATCTACATTAGGTACAAATTCTTCTTGTAATTTCTTCGACTCCAGCTGTTGTTGTTTCAAATTTTTTTTCAGTCTTTGTTGAAATTGCATTTTAGATGCGAATCGTGTTGAACTGGTTTGTGCAGGTAGCAGACCATGCTGGTGCAGGTTTTGGCTTTATGCAGAATGGTGTGGTTTGATAGTCTTGTGTTCCCCCATGCCCCTTTCTGAACTGAGTTTGGATTCTCTTCTCCTCCCTCTATTCTGAACTGCTATCTATGCTTCTTCTCTCTTCTCTTTCTGAATTGTCTGCTACTGAGTTTGTATATCAGGTTTCTAGGATTGGGTTTGAGAAGTTTGATGCAGGTTATCAAACAGGATATGTGCTTCTTCTTATGTCATGCAGTATGGTTATGTTTTGTTTTGAAATGGTTAGCAGTATGCAGGTTAGAAAATGGAATATGGTTTCTTTTTGAAAATGGCTTAGCAGTGATGTGGTGGTATAGTTTTTTTTGCGGTGACGTGGTTTTGCCAATGGACAAATGGTATTTTGCTTGGTAGTTTTGTGTAGTATGCAGGTTATGGTTCTGTAGAATGTGAATATGCAGAATGCTCTGTCCACCTCCACTATGCAGTTAAGACTTCCTTTTTGAAGGGATTGCAAATAGCCGTTGCTTCCCCCCTTTGTGGCTCAGGTTTTGAGTATTTAATTATATTTTCCTGATGCTGCATATATGCTGCTACATGTGATTTCATTCCCATTTCATGCTTAGGCCAGAACCTGCAAAATTAAGCCTCTTCTTCTCTCTACCTCAAGTACATACATGATACATAAATGTGATATCTGTACTGCTGTTCTGAAAAAACCATACAGGCTGGAATATGATGAAAAAGGAAATAGGTTGCTTGCACGCATTGTTTTTAAAAACTGCATAGTTCTGAAATTGCACATTGTTTGAAATTGCATATTGTTTGTTTTGAAATTATGTATGCTGTGTACTTATGCAGTTTTGACCAAAAAATGTATTTATGCATATGTGAAATATGCAGTAGGCTTTTGATGCAAATGATTTTGAAAATGTGCTATTTTTAATTATGCATTCATTTAAAAATTCCTCTCTTTTTTGTGAACCGGGAGAAATCCCGTGATTTGCAAAAAAGAGTAACTGATTCCGGCCGTTTGATTTTAATGATGAACATTAAATTTATTTTCTGCATTTAAATTATTTATTCGATTCTAATTTCTTTTAATTGTGCAGGTAACATTAAGTAAGCGGACAAACGCATTGGATTGGAAGCTTTAGAATTAAGATAGATTAGTTTTT
Source organism: Vicia faba (assembly GCA_948472305.1). Taxonomy (NCBI): domain Eukaryota; kingdom Viridiplantae; phylum Streptophyta; class Magnoliopsida; order Fabales; family Fabaceae; genus Vicia; species Vicia faba. The sequence goes on along the minus strand of OX451737.1, from coordinate 1,641,872,708 downwards.
TTTTATTTCATTTTAATTTTGTCCATTCATTATTGTAATTTACTGTAATATATACAATATTTACAAAATAACTTGTACAAAAAAAGAATGAATAAAAGAAACTATTTGTCCATTAATTCTTCTTTTTTATTTATTTATCGTTTATTATTTCTCCGAACGAAAAATAATTGAAAACAAATTTCCAATTACCTACATTCAAAATAATAAGCAGATAAATAATAAATATCATTGATCAGCTAATATCTTCGGTTATTTAATTCCTCATTCTCAACTAAATTGTAATAATTAAAACAGGGTTTCAATTATTTAACTTAGAACGGCGAGTGATTAAACAATCGTTATTGACCAATGAATTCTTCGAATGCTTATTATATTATTCATAACTTTTAAATTATGTAATAACTAAAAATAAATTCTAGTTACTTAAATTTAAAATAATGAGTAATAAATAAATACTATCCACACAGTTAATGCGCCTCTTCTCTGATGTTTATTTTATTATCCATACGTCTTTAAACTAAATAATAATCAAAAGTGAATTTCAATTATTTAAGTCTTAGATAATAGATAATTAATAAACATCATTTTTTTTTTTGCACGAATCGATTAAATGATTTAATGTTCAGCATAAATAGCTCTTGGCCTGAAAAAGTCATGAATTTTAAACTGCTTTGAAAATTTGATGAAAATGTGTCAAAACCCTTGCAATGCGAATGATGCAGATGGGAGACGGTATCTTAGGTCAAAATTTGGGGTACAACAGCTGCCCCTATTTAAGTTCCTTCTATCCGGAGATATGAAGATTTGAAATCTTCGTTTCGACGAGATTGAAGGTACTTAAATACATAACTACGCAAATTTTGTCCTATGATGCCGTCATCATGCAGTGATATGAATGTAGTGCATGAATTCACAGAGAAAGATATTGTGTGGAACAAGACAATGCTGGAGGAATCGAACACCAACAAAACACAGCGGTTCGGATTATACATTATTGGGGAGACAAGCTATCGACTTCAAACGACAGACTCCCGACAGCGAATAAAACGAGGGAAAACAACCTCTAACCCTAACAAAGAGAGCATCTTGCATAGGCCATAACAGATTATTGACCCAAAACAGTGAGTTCGCAACTCAAGGTCGACGGTAGACAGAGAGTATCGAAATGCTGATAACAGATTACCGATTCTGGAGGTACGGATTCGTAACAGACTTTCTCCGTGAGACTTCCGGAGAGAAACCAATTAATGCTGCAGTAGTAAGATTGTAGATACGAAGGTTGTTCAAATAAAGAAAAAAACTGCAATTTGTCCAGAGAAAATACCGGTAGCATACAAGTTGCTCAAATAAAGAGGCTACCACTTGCTGTCGTCCACAGAAAATACCGATAACAAACAAGCTGCTCAAATAAAGAAGCTGCCACTTGCTGTTTTCCGAAGAAAATACCGATAACAAACAAGCTGCTCAAATAAAGAAGCTACCACTTGCTGTCGTCCAAAGAAAATACCAGTAACATACAAGCTGCTCAAATAAAGAGGCTACCACTTGCTGTTTTTCGAAGAATAATAACGTACTGGTAACACGTACTGGTAACTCATGAAGAGTTTGCTGCTTGTCGTTTTCAAAAAAAAGTAAATGACGCACTAGTAGTTCATGAAGAACTGCTGCTCGGCGCTTCCCAAAAAGGATAAAATGACGATGACGCACTAGTAGCTCATGAAGAACTGCTGCTCGGCGCTTTCACAAAGTCATAACTGACGCACTAGTAGCTCATGAAGAACTGCTGCTCGGTGCTTTCCAACGGAATAAAATGACGCACTAGTAGCTCGTGAAGAACTGCTGCTTGGCGCTTTCCGAAAGATAAAATAACGCACTAGTAGCTCATGAAGAACTACTGCTCGGCGCTTGTCGAAGATAGTAACGTACAAGTTGCTCGTGAAGAGCTACCGCTTGTCGTTTTCCAACATAATCCAGAAGGAAACTGCGATGATACTGGCAGAGAATAAAATCTTCATCAAAGAGAACCCTGAATCAATCCTTCCCGAGGAGATCATTTACTTAGATGTGCAAAATAAATGCACCAGTCGTCTTGGTCGCAAACTTACTGGGGAAAATCAAAGAGTATAGCCTATGCAAGAGGCAACAACTTCATCCAGGGATAACCAGAGAGAGACAGTCAAACAAGACTCTAACCAATGAGAAAGTAACTCGATTGGGGAATTAGAAAGGAGGCGCACTTTATGCTTAAGTTGACACCCTATTTGGAAAGATCAAATACGTTATTTGGAAAGACACAACCAAAGTGTACGAATTCAAAGACATCAACAGATACAACTGTGCGTGCATGATGCAAGTGTGAATGAATGTCATGAATGTCATGTATATGCTGACAAAACAGACAGGGGAGACGGACAGAAGATGATGAAACATCACAGTACAACCCGACGCTCGGCTAAACTCAACAGGAGGGGAACATCACTGGAGATAGAAGACAAAAGCCAACAACGCTGTAAAATCCTTCTTCAAGGCTTAAATCTCTTGGAGGGGAAGATATTTTAGGTAGAAAACCCAAAGTCCAGTCTTCTACCGCTGACAACCCATTGAAAGGATAGCAACACGAACAAGGCTTCAGCTGGAAAGAGTCAATGCCTAGCTGGAGATACCGGGAATACCACCCTCTGATAAAGTGTGCAATGCCTAGCACACATTCTGACAAGTCTAGATTGCCCCGGATTGACTGTAGTCGGCACAACAAAGTCTTCGAATTTTGCCCCAGACGAGCGAACAAATTGGGAAAAGCAATAACTAGGAGAAGCAACCTGTCCATGCTTAAGGTCTTCAACTAACATGCCCCTGGATATGATTCTCTCGACGTGATCCGCCAATTACTCAACAAAGTTTCAAGCCTCAAAAGAGTAAACTCATCACTAGTGTTTATGTGAGCTTCTTTGACATCAAACGCATGTTTTGCAGCTAGAAAGAGTTTACAATGAGAATGAAAACTCTAATGCAACAGTTATGTAAGTCTTGAAGATTTTGAAAAGATATCGCACAAGTTGTGCGAGTTAGAGCATCATTTATTTTCGTATAGGAAAAACATATGATACCAACATAACTATTTGAAACTCATGGGAGTCAGGAACAATATCTCATTGAAGTATGCTTTCGAAATGACCTTGCTTCAATTAGGACTTTTGAAGGTGGTAATGTGGTCCGATTTATGGTTTTTTTAGAAAAAGATTTTAAGGCTCGAAATATTTGGTGCCCACCCATTCTTCATGATGTTCTCCAACCCTATGCTTGGTTAATTCAAACTGAGTGTTCATCTATAAAGAGGATTTTGTGAGGGTAACATATTTCTTACGAATTTTGAACACTCAATCAAATTACCAGAAAGCTACCCTGCCCCAGGTTAAAATTCAAGGTTTTTTCGTATAGAAAAGAAACTTCTGCTTCAAAGGCTCGAAAAGGGTTAGCAAGGGATTATCTTCCTTATATCTCCGGTGTTTAGGGATTTGAAACAATGCCTGTACATCATCAACAAGATTTTATTCAAAAGCATGCAACCAAAGATTTTGCGTTCTTTAGATCCTCATCCCCCCTTCAATCTCTGCCTAGGCAAGAGAATGGGCAATAAGTTGGTATCATAATGTCAAAAGAAATTTGAAATTTGAGAACAAATATGAGTGAAACGAATGAATTTCTTCAAGACAAACATACTCATTGTATTAAAATGATCATTCAGATGCAAATAAGTTCTTACATGCAAACAATGTTTTGATAAATAAGAAAAGCTACAAAAGCAGAAACAAGTTAATAATCTGGGAAGGCTTTCCACTTGAACTTACGGAAACAATCTTCAAAAACTCAAAGTCACCCTCAATCGTGTTTACTCTTCGGCGCCTGTTTGATTTGAACTTCAAAACCAACGTCCTTGAACGACAAGATACCACCTCTGACCAACTTCTGAACCTCAATCTTCAAAGCGAAGCAACCCTCCAAGTCATGCCCACGAGCACCTTGATGAAAAGCACAGGCCAAATCAGCTTTGTAGTTCCAATGTAACTTCTTAGGGACCTTTGGTGGAGGTCGGGTCTGAACCAAATTCCTCTGCATCAGGATAGGGAACAACTCTGTATAGGTGATTGGAATTGAATCAAACTGGGTTTTCCTCTGATTAGGAACTTGCTGATTCTGTTGATGAACGTGATGATTCTGATGATGATTGTTCCTTCCTTTGGTTCTCTTCTTGGAAAAGTCATTATCAAACTTCTTCACACCATTAACTGAGCTACCCACTTCGTATGAACATCCCTTTCCGACATCTTCTTCTAGACGCACTCCCACATTCACCTTGTCAGGAAAGTCGTCAGGTGCATTAACCATCACCTTTTCATGAGTAAAAGATTCTAGAGTTTCCGTGAAGACTTTTATCCTTGCTTCCTCCCTCCTAGACGGATTGACTTGGGCGGCAAGCAGAATTTCAACCAAACCAGTTAAGTGATCCAAACCAGCTTTCAAAGCAGTCACCTCTCTGCGGAGTTCAGAAACCTCTTGCTTGATATTCTCCATTATCCTCTTAGCGCGAGTGTTGTACTAGTGAGACCAAAAGGAAAAAATAAGACTCGAAAAAGACCTTTGAAAGTGAGACAAAGGAAAAATGTAGAATGATGTGTGATATGCAAAAGAGTTTTATTTGACTTTCAAGGAACTCAAGATATCAAGTTATAAACATCCAAGTATGAAGATAACAGATGAATTTTAAATTGGCTCCAAACATTGATCAAGTTATCGTCAAGATCAATCATCCATTTTGGTGGATTAGGGTTTTCGCCCTATCGACACCCAAGATCCATTGAGTTTGACGAAACTAGTGGTGTTTACAAAGAAAGACCTCCAAACTCCTTCAAAGTCAAGTGAAAAGAGTTTTATGGATGCATGAATGCATGGCGATGCAACAACCACAAACAAGGTCACAAATAATTTTTTGAAAGGTTCAACGTCCCGCATGGAGTCGAGGGTAAAGCCCACCCAAAGGTATGTACTAATGTTTCGATCACACCTGTAAGACAAGGTTCTAAGAGTTCCCAGAGTCTGCATCCCTCTTTCGGATATTACCAACGTCTTGATTACTCAATAATCAGCAATATTCTCAAGAGAAACTCGTCCGAGCGTAGCATCGCGTGACAACTACTTCCGAATTACTCCGTGATAGTCTCCGCGCTACACCTAAAAAGGCCAAGATGGGTTAGGGTTCTACGGTCCTCAACTTCTCGGGCTCCTAGGTCGAAAATAATAACGTCTTCCCGATTACTCGGTAAACAAATATTAAGTTCAAGAGGGCCTTCCATTGAGTGGGGGATCTCATGCCTCCTTCTTCGGGATTACTCCCTCAAAGTTAACATGACTATACCGCCCGTCCTATTCCTTAAGTGTTACTTAATCCGGGTATAGGATTCGTCCTTCAAAAAACCAAAACACCCCAATTTAAACATATAATCAAGCAAATCAAATAATAGTAAACAGATAAGACAAATTAGGCTTAACCCACTTAGGGATGGACCAGCAAGAGGTCAATCTTTCCCCAGCAGAGTCTCCAAATTCTGTAGCGATAAAAAATGTAGCGGGGTAAATCGGAGATCGAATTATTGATTAATTCGTCTCACAAAAGCAAGAGTCGCCACCGCGCTTTATTGTTTCCAAAGGAAAAGGGAAAAGAGCGAAATAAAACCCTAAATATGCAATGTAAATAAAAATACAAAAACAAAGCGTTTTTTGAAAAGAGATCGAGAGTTCGGGGGTTGGTTATACAATGGGAAGGTATTAGCACCCAATGCATCTATAGTACTCTATAGGAACCTTTTGAAATATATGTTTGTTTAAAATTGACTTGTTTGATTGAAAATAAATTGTTTTGGCCGAAAAGGGATACGGACGGGTTTTTGAAGATGCGACGACCTAACGTCGAAGTTTTGACTTGAAATGGTATAAGTTTTGAAAAGGTTGAATATTTGAGGAGAAATTACCCTAAGTTTTGATGAAATGAGGGTATTCGCTCGATTGCTTTTGAGGACATGAAGTCGACAAAAATTAGATTATTCCCTTCGGATTGGTGCAAACACGATAATCAAGTACAATGAAATAATTGACAAAAAATGATACACAACAATTAAATGTGAACATGCATTTTTTATATGATTTTTGTTTGATAGGCGAAAAGAAAACGTTTAATTGGTTTTCACTTTTTACGCATTTTTAACGATAAAAGGTAATGAGAATTAAGAGAAATGTTTTTTTAGGTTTTATATGTTTCTATTTTTTATGTCTTTTTTTTTTAATATAAATAAAAAGTATTACTTTTAAGAATTCTTTGAATAAAATTAAAACTTAATGCTATTAACCTAAGTCTAATTTAAAGATATACTAAGATTACTAAATTACATCCTAAGAGTTTAAATTAATAAAATTAGTCAATGATAAAAATGTTTTAAGTTACATCTCTTATTTTGATTTACTAAATTAAAAATTAAACTAATAAGATTTGGACAAAATATTAAACATTATTTATTTAAAATTATATGTTAGTTCCTAAGAAAATTAACTAATCTAAATTAATTAAGAAAAAGAAAGGAATTTAACTAACAGTAAATAAAAGAGGGGATGAATATCAAATGAAAAGGGGCTTAAGTAAAACAAGAAAATGGGCTTAGGCAAAAGGCTGAGCTGGGTTGAGGAAAGATGGAGCGGGTCGTGGAAGACCCAGACCCAGGAAGAAGAGCAACAAATGCTGTAAGAAAGAAAAACCTAGGGAGCGCTAAGTGTGCCGCCGCCGCTGGACTTGAAAAAAAAAACGATGGATCGTGAGGCATAAATGGTGGAGTTCGCTGTTTATGAAGGAATCGAAGAGAGGCTTGCGCGGAGGGGATTCTGGAAGTCGCGGCGAGAAGTTGAGTACCGAGCCGAGGTGAGCCGGTTGATGGATTTGATTGTTCTTTTGATAAATGATTTTTTAGAGGAAGAATTTGTAAATCAAGAATGGTTAGCAATTTGAGAGGTGAGTTCTTGTGTCCTCTTATAAGTTTTTTTATGAATTTTCTGTGTATTGAGATGATTTTCTAGATTTTGAAACATTATTGTGAGTGTCGAAACAGGTTGATGAAGATGGTTACTAAGCGAGGGATGTGTGGAAGAGATGGAGCGGTTCGAGAGAGAGAGGATTGGAGAATGGCTCGGTCGAGTGTTGAGGTGGGGCGGTGCTCGCGGTCTGAGTTGTAGTGAACGTCGTTGCTGGAAACGATTGGAGCAGTGGAATTTGGATAAGACAACGATTGGGTCTTGTGAGGTTACCGGTAAGCTTCAATTCTTTTCTCTTCAAAGTTGATGCGATTTGGAACCTCTTCTACTGTACTCGCGCTTGCTCTCACTATACATCCGTACTGCTTCAGAGTTTGCAGGAGAATTTGGCTTGGGATCACAAAGCAATGACTGGATAGAAGTGAGAATTGCAGCTACATCATATAGGACTCCACCGATTTGCAATATATCCAGGCAAATGCTTCCATCAGCATAAATGTTGGATGAAACATTCGGGAGACAAACTGTACAATGGGTGGCTTGTTGGACATAAATAATGATGATGAATCGTAAAGTCCGAATGGGCAATTAAACAAAGGTTTGTGAATTTCTATATTATTTCAAATTGGCTTAAAATTAACAGTGTGTTTATGATTGTGCCGGTCTTGCAACCTTGTGAGTTTTGAAATTTATTGATTGAATTATTGCCGGTGTTAAAATAAGGATTTGATGTTAAGAATCGCTAATGTAAGCAGGGACAGTAACAACAGCGTTCTTAAATGCAGAGCCAAGGTAAGCTTTAGTAAATTTCCTGCAATATTTTCTAACACTTTTTATCTTAATGTTTGGATTCTTGTTCTATTTTAACTTTTAAATATGATGCTAGTAATGGACTTGCATATTCAAAAATGGGAATGATGGTGGTTAAGGCTTACCTACGATACTGAGGATCGTATCGGTTATTGTTGAAACAAATTCTTTCCGAAAGCGTAGAAGAATACCAGAGGGAAATCTACATTAGGTACAAATTCTTCTTGTAATTTCTTCGACTCCAGCTGTTGTTGTTTCAAATTTTTTTTCAGTCTTTGTTGAAATTGCATTTTAGATGCGAATCGTGTTGAACTGGTTTGTGCAGGTAGCAGACCATGCTGGTGCAGGTTTTGGCTTTATGCAGAATGGTGTGGTTTGATAGTCTTGTGTTCCCCCATGCCCCTTTCTGAACTGAGTTTGGATTCTCTTCTCCTCCCTCTATTCTGAACTGCTATCTATGCTTCTTCTCTCTTCTCTTTCTGAATTGTCTGCTACTGAGTTTGTATATCAGGTTTCTAGGATTGGGTTTGAGAAGTTTGATGCAGGTTATCAAACAGGATATGTGCTTCTTCTTATGTCATGCAGTATGGTTATGTTTTGTTTTGAAATGGTTAGCAGTATGCAGGTTAGAAAATGGAATATGGTTTCTTTTTGAAAATGGCTTAGCAGTGATGTGGTGGTATAGTTTTTTTTGCGGTGACGTGGTTTTGCCAATGGACAAATGGTATTTTGCTTGGTAGTTTTGTGTAGTATGCAGGTTATGGTTCTGTAGAATGTGAATATGCAGAATGCTCTGTCCACCTCCACTATGCAGTTAAGACTTCCTTTTTGAAGGGATTGCAAATAGCCGTTGCTTCCCCCCTTTGTGGCTCAGGTTTTGAGTATTTAATTATATTTTCCTGATGCTGCATATATGCTGCTACATGTGATTTCATTCCCATTTCATGCTTAGGCCAGAACCTGCAAAATTAAGCCTCTTCTTCTCTCTACCTCAAGTACATACATGATACATAAATGTGATATCTGTACTGCTGTTCTGAAAAAACCATACAGGCTGGAATATGATGAAAAAGGAAATAGGTTGCTTGCACGCATTGTTTTTAAAAACTGCATAGTTCTGAAATTGCACATTGTTTGAAATTGCATATTGTTTGTTTTGAAATTATGTATGCTGTGTACTTATGCAGTTTTGACCAAAAAATGTATTTATGCATATGTGAAATATGCAGTAGGCTTTTGATGCAAATGATTTTGAAAATGTGCTATTTTTAATTATGCATTCATTTAAAAATTCCTCTCTTTTTTGTGAACCGGGAGAAATCCCGTGATTTGCAAAAAAGAGTAACTGATTCCGGCCGTTTGATTTTAATGATGAACATTAAATTTATTTTCTGCATTTAAATTATTTATTCGATTCTAATTTCTTTTAATTGTGCAGGTAACATTAAGTAAGCGGACAAACGCATTGGATTGGAAGCTTTAGAATTAAGATAGATTAGTTTTTTTTTATTTCATTTTAATTTTGTCCATTCATTATTGTAATTTACTGTAATATATACAATATTTACAAAATAACTTGTACAAAAAAAGAATGAATAAAAGAAACTATTTGTCCATTAATTCTTCTTTTTTATTTATTTATCGTTTATTATTTCTCCGAACGAAAAATAATTGAAAACAAATTTCCAATTACCTACATTCAAAATAATAAGCAGATAAATAATAAATATCATTGATCAGCTAATATCTTCGGTTATTTAATTCCTCATTCTCAACTAAATTGTAATAATTAAAACAGGGTTTCAATTATTTAACTTAGAACGGCGAGTGATTAAACAATCGTTATTGACCAATGAATTCTTCGAATGCTTATTATATTATTCATAACTTTTAAATTATGTAATAACTAAAAATAAATTCTAGTTACTTAAATTTAAAATAATGAGTAATAAATAAATACTATCCACACAGTTAATGCGCCTCTTCTCTGATGTTTATTTTATTATCCATACGTCTTTAAACTAAATAATAATCAAAAGTGAATTTCAATTATTTAAGTCTTAGATAATAGATAATTAATAAACATCATTTTTTTTTTTGCACGAATCGATTAAATGATTTAATGTTCAGCATAAATAGCTCTTGGCCTGAAAAAGTCATGAATTTTAAACTGCTTTGAAAATTTGATGAAAATGTGTCAAAACCCTTGCAATGCGAATGATGCAGATGGGAGACGGTATCTTAGGTCAAAATTTGGGGTACAACAGGGTGCAAGTGTGATTGGTGTTTTTTCATTTTCATGCTTTTATCTTGGAATTAGGTCAATCTATTTTTGGTTGATTTTTGCATACAAAACCCTAAGTCTATCATGGCATATTTAGAAAGCTTTTAAATGCGAAAAATAAAATCCTAAATTATTACAACACAATTATGGGATGGGGGTACAAACGTTCAAATGGGGATGAGACTTCATAGGAGAGTAGTGTCCAATATTTACAACCAAATCGAATTGCGCAAATGTAAATACAAAGATGTATAAGAATAAAGCAATATGTATGTGTAAATATTTTTGTGTAAATGTATGTGATTTATTTACAAGTAAAATAAAAATAATTAAAAAAAGATTAATTTTTGAATATTTTCATGTTTAGGGCAAAAACCCTAATTTTGCAAATAAAAGGTATTAATTATTTATTATGTATTATATACAATATTAATTATATACAAAAAATAAATAAAAGAGAAGTATATTTGTCAAAAAGGTATTTTTGATATTAAATATTAATAAAAATAAAAATGTATATTTTTGTATTTTTATCCTAAATATCCTAATAAATATGTAAATATTTATATTATATGTTAAATATATTAAATATGTACAAAAATAAAATATTTAATATTTACAAAAAAAAAAGTATATTTTTTTATAAAATGTTTTCAAAGGATAAAATAAAATAAAAAATCAGAAAAAACAAAATGTATTGGTATTTATTTCAAGTATTTTAAATAAAAGTATATTATGTAATTATTTACATATAAAACTAAATGAAACAAAATAAGTGTCAAAAAAATGCAAAAAAAATGTGAGAAAAATATTTTTAATATTTTTTATGCTTTGACAAAAATAAATAAGTCAGAAACAAAAATCAAAAGTCAAAAATAATGAAAATAAAATGCAATGGGCCAAGGGGGTGCATGTGTGAGAATGTGGTGCAAAAAGAAAATCAAACTCAGGCCCAGCCCAAGAGGGGTTGTCTTCAACCTCCAGATTTGTTTGAACAAAAACAACACGCGTTTCCTAACTCCTGATTCCTGGACTTTCAAGCAAAACTCATAACACAAAAAATATAGAGCATCAAGAGACGAATCTAGACATATAAAAAACTTGACTTAACTCTCAGAAATGAGAGAGAATTTCTCCATCCCTAATTCTTGACCTAAATTTTTTCTAATGTTCAGGTTCCAAATTCTCTCAGTACACACAACATAAATGCAAAGTGATTATATGTGTAGCTTCAGGGCCTTGAGTAGAGCATTTTTCATTCATAAACCTAAAGCTAACTCTTCCTAGATTGAGAGATAGAAGTCCATGAACTTACCTGTTCAGCTTGGATCGTGTATGACAATGGAGGTATTTTCAGTGCAATGTGAGGACTTGTACTGCTTGCTTGAAGTTCAGGGATGCTTCTCCAACCTTTAGCTTGCTTTGAAACTAACTGAATCGAGCTATAGGAGTCAACCTGCAAAACAGAAAAAGTGAAAATGGTGAAGTTGGTTAGAGGTGTTATAGTCTGAAGCTAGGGCTTGGGATAGTTTGTATGGATGCTATGGAGTGTGTATGAAGTGGTTTTGGCCAAGGCGCACGAATGGATTGAGTTGTAGAAGTCCAACTGCAGAAGGGACTCTGTTTTTTTCAGTAGGATGGTGTTTTGATGAATGATGAGCTTTTGGAAGTTGTTGGCTCGTGTTTTAGCTCAGGCTTGATGTTTTGGATGTGTTCAACAAGTTTTCTTAAGCTTGTGTTGGCAGAAATGTGTGTTGTGTTGAGTTATGCAATGTTTCTTCTCATGTAAGCAAAGTTTGTCAACTTGGTTTCTAGACTTATGCAGGCCCCCTAAACATGCTGCTTTAATCCCCCTTGATCAGTGTGTTATGTCCATGAATCTTGTGTTCAAAGATATGCATTGTACCTCTTGATTTGCAAACTTGACATAAAGTGTAACTTTTCAAAAATGGATAAAGTGCTTTTTCTAATTATGGACTAATCCTTCATGTAATGACCAAATGCATAGAATAATATCTTGGCACAATGGTTTAGCATTTAATTTTTGAGTGTAAATGAGATTAGAGGCCTGTAATGTAGCTTGCACATGCTGAGTTTGAAAATGCACAAGTTATGAACATGGAAATGGCTCATGAACAAAGTGACTTTTGCCCATATTGACAAATTCGATTCTCCCTAACCACAAGGGTGTTTGAGAAGTTCTTGGACATTTTGGAAAGCTTGGAATGTGTACTACAATCAATCTTTGTAATGCAAGTTGAAATTCCAAGTGGAAGCATGTGAAAAGTGGCCATGAAGTTAGGTAAAAATCCTCCCTTAGAATAGGTCAAAAATTTTCTAAGTTAAGAATGTTTTACACCCTTGTTCCAAAAATCATAACTTGAGCTACAAGCTTCTTTTGAGGAAACTTTGTGAATCAAAGTTGTAGATTTTGCAATAGACTACGATTTTCATGTTTTGAGTTTGGCTTGAATCCATTTTCATCTTGATGAAAAAAATGGGACAAAGTTAGGAAAAAATTAGGGATTTTCATAACTTAGAAAAATTCTAAGTTATGAAAATTCTTCATTTCGAACCCTAATTTGTGATTTTTGATTTCTTGATGAACAAATTTCATAATTTGACATGTTTTGATGAAAAATGAATCTTGACACTTGATTTTGACCAAAAAGTCAAAGTTTGACTTTTCAGTATACAGTCAAATTTGGCTCAGTTGACTGGAAAACTCATCTGTCAATTTTGTGCATTTGGAATCTTTTGAACTTGTTGAACATGTCAAGACAATGCCATTGGATCCTTGAGTCCATATGTGAGCTTGGTTTGCCATTGGCTAGGTCAAACAGTCAAAAATTGCCTTTGTGCAGTCAAAACCCTAAAAATGACCATTTTGCCCTTTTGGTGATCTGATCAAATTTCTTGTGGAATTATGATCCAAATTTGACCAAATGGTTCATATGAGTTCATAATGTTGATGAGGGTCAAAAATCATGAGGTTTGACTGTCAATTGACCACAGTTGACTTTTTCCCCAATACAGCTGATTTCTAGGTCAACTGTCCAATTGATTGGGCAAAGATTGGAATCAAGGCTTGAAACTTGGTATGGATAAACTTGTGAGTCCAACATGAAACATGAAAGTCATCTTGGGCCTTTTAGGTCAAAACATCTTTGTGCAAACACAAACCCTAATTTGGGTCAACAGTGCAAGGAGGAGTCTTGAGCAGAGCAAACCCTAGCTGGATCTTGAGCTCCAAGGGTCTTGTGATGAGAAAATAGTGATGAAATGGGAGGGAAAATTTTGGGGTACAACAGTTTCCCCTGTTCAATCTTCTTGAACCTGAAGAGTTAGATTGGCAAGTTTGCCTTTCGCAACTCGAGGGTAAAAGGAGATTGGACACTAGAGTGCCCGGAAATTTGCACTCGCATGCTGGAGTATCAGCAATGTGATGGAGGAATGGGCTTATAGATGCCATTTGGGGATAGGATGGATAGGAGGATGGGCTTATAGATGCCATCTGGAGATGTGACAGAACCTTGTCGGGAATGGGCTTATAGATGCCATTTGGAAGTGTTGATCGCGTAAGAGATTCCTTAGTGAGAACTTGCGTACTTTGAGAAAGGAAGATGGTTTCCTGGCCTGTTACAGGTGTTGATCTTCAAACTCTTCATGCAGATATGCCCTGGCTAGATACAGGAGTCGAATCCACAATTAGTTGCTCATAGATGTGCCCTGGCTAGATACAGGAATCGAATCTGGAATTTGCAAAAGGTTGGTAGTGATAACTTTCCTGGCTGGATACAGGTGTCGACCTCTGACCTGAGAATGAAAGATAATTTCCTGGCTTGTTACAGGGGTTGATCTTCAAACTCTTCATGCAGATATGCCTTGGCTAGATACAGGTATCGAATCTACAATCAATCACTCACAGATGTGCCCTGGCTAGATACAGGAATCGATTCTGGAATTGATCGTCTACAGATATGCCCTGGCTGGATACAGGAATCGAATCTGGAATTGGTCGTCTACAGATATGCCCTGGCCGGATACAGGAATCGAATCTGGAATTTGCAAAAGGTTGGTAGAGATAGCTTTCCTGGCTGGATACAGGTGTCGACCTCTGACCTGAGAATGAAAGATAATTTCCTGGCTTGTTACAGGGGTTGATCTTCAAACTCTTCATGCAGATATGCCCTGGCTAGATACAGGTATCGAATCCACAATCAATCGCTCATAGATATGCCCTGGCTAGATACAAGAATCGAATCTGGAATTGCGATAGTTGATAGTAATTATCTTTGAATTGACTTTTTCCTGAAAAGGCAAAACATGATGTATGAGATGCCTGATGTCATGATGTTTTAACATGAGATAACGTTGTATGCACTTTATCATGTATGTAAGCAGGATGTATAAAATGTGAAATGTTTATGAATGTGTTTTCGTCTAGGAAAATAAATCCTTGACGAGTGCCGGGAACTTGTTGAATCCTGGGCTGATGTTGAAGAGTAGCGTTCTTCGTTTCCGCTGGGGATGATGGTTGCAAGAATAAACCAGTAAGAGAAGATGACTTCGTTAGGCAATAAACTTGTTGGAGAGATTACTCTGAGGGGAATAAAATAGGTGAAGAGAATACTCTGCGGGGTATTACTCTGTGGGAAGAGATACTTCGCTGAGGTTTTGATGAGAGCTCCGCTGGGGATTCCGCTGATAAGTTATGTTGGGGAATTTGATGAACTCCGTTGGGGATGGGAAGAACTTCGCCGAGGACGAATTTTACATAGTGATTAGCTGAGGATAACCCAGTTATAAGTCCTAATGGGAAGATAACCTTTGAATAAAGTCGGGGAGGGACGTATGTACTCTGCAGGTGATAAGCTTCCAGAATCTACTGGGGATAAGCTTCAGAATCTAATGGAGACTTCGCTGGGGATGTGGATTTCACTCTCCTGGGGACACTTTTGAACTGTACTGGGGAATGGCTACACTGGATGTCTGTATTCCGCCGGGGAACAATCTTATATTAAGACTGCCGGGGATTCTTGCTGAGGAATGTCTATACTCCGCTGGGGAATGTTGAGATCTTTTGGGGATGCCCAACTTCTTAAGGCTGACAGTAGACTAACTCTGCTTGGGGAGAGTATCGCTGACTTGCT
The DNA here is from genome assembly GCA_948472305.1 of Vicia faba. Taxonomy (NCBI): domain Eukaryota; kingdom Viridiplantae; phylum Streptophyta; class Magnoliopsida; order Fabales; family Fabaceae; genus Vicia; species Vicia faba. Next base: position 1,641,857,387 of record OX451737.1, on the reverse strand, counting down.
AGGGGAATATTGTGCCTTTTTAGGGTTGATGGGAGACCAACTCTTCATGGGGAGAGTATTGTTGAATCTTGTCTTATTCTGTGGGGAGTTGAGGTAACTTGGTTACGTTCTTCAGCCGAACCTACCTTGGTACCTTGGTGGACAGAGCAACTAGACCGCTTGGACAATTCTAAATTGCCCCTGTTTCTGATGTCACCTGTAATTAGTCCTTTGTTTCGCATGCAAGTATTCATGATTAGCAATTAATGTCAAATACATATATCAAAAATGAACATTGGACGTTCTTCGCAAAACAAAACAGAAAAAGGAAAAACAAATGGATAATTTGTCTGAAAAATTGAACTTGTATTGATTTTGAAATTTGCCTGTAAATAGGCGTTTTGTGTACAGGAGGCTGACGTCCTAGTAAGAGAACGTCGCCGAACAACATAGAGTTTATACAATTTTTTGAAAAGGAAACAAAACAGCTATGTGAAAAATAATCCCACTGGGTTCCAACTCTGTTATCGCCTTTATGTCTTCAAGCGTCTCATCACTTTACTGCTTAGTTGAAGATGAAACTGATTGATCGATGCCGAAGTCTGATCCCGATAGTTGATGCCGAATTCTGGATGCAAGGTGATCCAATGAGACATAGTGTTACGCTTTATCCCTAACTTTTTCCTAGACCGCCCTTTCGGGTTTTCAGTCCACCGGGATACCCATTTTTGCCCAAGCCTCCTTTTCAGGTTTTCGACTTGCCAGGTGTACAGATTTTTTTCATTTCATCCCTTATTTTTGCCCGAACCCTTTTGGTTCGCCGGGAAGCCCTTATTTTTGCCTAGGTGTGTCAACCTAGCGGGTCTTTGGTCATGCGTAGTATCTTTTTACTATGTCTGCATTGGCGGGGTGAGGAAGGTTGTCACCATCCATGGTGGTTAGAATCATGGCTCCTCTCGAGAAGATATGTTTAACCACAAATGGCCCTTCGTACGTAGGGGTCCATTTGCCCCTGGGATCACTTTGAGGAAGAATGATGCGCTTGATTACCAGGTCTCCGACTTGATATTCTTGTCGTCTGACCTTCTTGTTAAATGCCCTGATCATCCATTTTTGGTACGTCTGACCATGACAAATGGCGGTGAGTCTCTTTTCGTCAATTAGGTTTAATTGATCAAGCCGAGTCTGGATCCAGTCATCTTCGCTCAAACCTGCATCCTTCATTATCCGGAGAGAGGGTATCTGGACTTCAATAGGCAAGACTGCCTCCATGCCATAGACCAAGGAAAAGGGAGTTGCCCCTGTTGACGTCCGCGCTGAGGTGCGGTACCCATGAAGAGCAAACGGTAACATTTCGTGCCAATCTTTGTAGGTCATTGTCATCTTCTGCACAATCTTCTTAATGTTCTTATTTTCCGCCTCTACAGCCCCATTCATCTTCGGCCGGTAGGGAGAAGAATTGTGGTGCTATATCTTGAATTGCTCGCAGAACTCAGTGATTATCTTGTTGTTAAGATTGGTACCATTATCCGTAATGATCCTCTCAGGTACACCGTATCGACAGATCAAGTTGTGCCGAATGAACCGTGCCACGAAGCTTTTGGTTACGGTGGCGTAGGAAGCTGCTTCAACCCACTTTGTGAAGTAATCAATCGCTACCAAGATGAACCGATGCCCGTTGGATGCCGTAGGTCTGATCTCGTTGATCATATCAATGCCCCACATTGCAAAAGGCCAAGGTGCTATCAAGACGTTTAGAGGAACCGGAGGAATGTGCACCTTATCAGCGTAGATCTGGCATTTATGACATATTCGAGAATGCTGATAACAGTCGGCTTCCATTGTGGACCAGAAGTATCCTGCCCGAAGGATTTTCTTTGCCATGGTATGTCCACTGGAATGTGTTCCGAAGGTACCTTCATGTAGCTCCGACATGATCTTTTCTGCTTCAGTCTTATCCACACAACGCAGTAAGGTTGAATCATGGTTTCGTTTGTAGAGAATGCCGTTGCTGAGGAAGAACTTTGTCACAAACCTTCTCAAGAATTTCTTGTTATTAACCGATGCGCCCTCGGGGTATTCTTGAGCTTTCAAGTACCTCTTCACCTCGTGATACCAAGGCTTTTCAGTTACCTCTTCATCCTCTAGATCACAGCAATATGCAGGTTCATCCAACTTCCAGATAATGATCTGGGGAGCCTCGTTGTCCCATTTGACTTTGAACATAGAAGACATCGTAGCCAACGCGTCCGCTAACTGATTCTCCTCTCTTGGTAAGTGTTCAAAAGTTATCTCTTCTAAGTGGGGAAGCAATGTCAGCACATACTCCTTGTAAGGAATAAGATTTGGGTGTTTCGTATCCCACTCGCCTTTGACCTAATTGATCACGAGAGCGGAATCTCCTAAGACACTAAGAAACTTGATCCTTAGGTCAATTTCAGCTTGAAGACCCATGATACATGCCTCATACTCTGCCATGTTGTTGGTGCAGTTGAAACATAGTCGGGCGGTGAGTGGAGTATGAGTGCCTTTAGGGGATATGATCACAGCGCCGATGCCATTACCCAAAGCGTTTGAGGCTCCGTCAAAGTGCATAGACCATCGGGATCCTTCCTCAGGTCCTTCATCCGGTCCAGGTACTTCACAATCAATTACTACCATGATATCCTCGTCTGGAAATTCAAAGTTCATCGACTAGTAGTCGTCTACTGCCTGGTGCGCCAAATGGTCTGCCAATACACTTCCCTTGATTGCTTTTTGAGTCGTGTATTGGATGTCATATTTTGTCAAGATCATTTGCCATCTTGCTATTCTTCCGGACAACGCGGGCTATTCGAAGATGTACTTGATTGGATCCATTTTTGAAATCAACAGAGTAGTGTGAGTCAACATATACTGTCTCAGCCGGCGAGCAGCCCATACCAAAGCGCAGCAAGTTTTCTCGAGCAGTGAGTATCGGGTCTCACAGTCGGTAAACTTTTTGCTAAGGTAATAAATAGCATGCTCTTTTCGTCCAGACTCGTCATGCTGCCCCAACACACACCCCATTGAGTTGTCAAGTACTGTCAAGTATAGGATTAGAGGTCTCCCTTCAACCAGTGGCATAAGAATGGGTGGTTCTTGGAGATACTCTTTGATCTTTTCGAAAGCGGCCTAACATTCATCGTTCCAACGTACTACTTGATCTTTCTTCAGCAGCTTGAAGATTGGTTCATAGGTAGCAGTTAGATGCGAGATGAATCGGGCAATGTAGTTCAATCGTCCTAGAAAGCCTCTGACTTCTTTCTCTGTCTTAGGAGTTGGCATCTCTTGTATGGCTTTCACTTTGGCAGGGTCCACTTGAATACCTTTGTCGCTTACGATGAAGCCTAGCAATTTTCCAGATCTCACCCCAAAGGTGCATTTGTTCGGGTTCAACCTCAGCTTGTACAACTTCAGACGGTCAAACAGCTTCCGTAGATGGTCAAGGTGTTCTTCCTCAGTTTGGGACCTTGCAATCATATCGTCGACGTATACTTCTATCTCGTGATGGATCATATCATGAAATAAAGCAACCATGGCACGTTGGTAGGTTGCCCCAGCATTTTTCAACCCAAAAGGCATGACCTTGTAGCAAAAAGTGCCCCACTGAGTAACAAAAGTGGTCTTCTCCATGTCTTCAGGAGCCATCTTGATCTGATTATAACCGGAGAAGCCGTCCATGAAGGAGAATACTTTATGCTGAGCAGTGTTGTCAACCAGAACATTGATATGAGGCAGAGGGAAGTCATCCTTGGGGCTCGCCCTGTTCAAATCCTTGTAATCAACACACATTCGGACCTTACCATCTTTCTTCGGCACTGGAACCACGTTGGCAATCCACTGAGGGTAAGAAGTCACTGCTAGAAATCCGGCATCAAATTGTTTCATAACCTCAGCTTTGATTTTCTCGGACATCTCTGGACGCATACGGCGGACCTTCTGTTTTACCGGAGGGCAGTCTTCCTTGGTAGGCAAGTGATGAACCACAATGTCGGTATCCAAACCAGGCATGTCTTCGTAAGACCAGGCAAAGATTTCCACATAGTCATGCAGCATCTGAATCAACCGTTGCTTCACACTGAGCTCTAGATTGGCACCAATCTTGACTTCCTTTCTGTCTGTCTCAGTACCCAGATTTACCGTTTCCACCGGCTCTTCATGTGGCTGAATGGCCCTCTCTTCCTGGAGTAGCAGTCTTGCAAGTTCACCAGGCACTTCACAATCATCTTCACCTTCGTCTTCGGCTAAGTTGATCGGATTTTCGAAGTCATAACTGGCAGTAGCAGAGTCGTTACCAGTGAGATCCAGAGTGGACTGGAACCTGTATAAGTGAGTGTGTGTAAATATAGATGTTTTGCAATATATGATAAAGAAAGAAAAGGAGCACAAGATTTTGAAATGCAACAAACGTCCAATGTTTTGATTAATGACATATGAAAATGACATACAAAAGCCCTCATAAATGAAGCCGCGGTGCCCCGGGTAGGACACCGAGCCATAAAAGTTTCAACATATTGTTTGTTACAAATTGAAAACCAAAGAATTCATTACTGAGTGATAAAAGTAATAGGTGTAAAGTCTTTGGCAGTCCAGTTGCTTGGTCCACTGTCGGTTGTTGGGTAGATCCAACTGTCAAATTCGGATTCCTCCATGTCGTCTTCAATAGCATTCACTCCTGGGTTGGTGATGAACACATGAGGTCTTCCAACCCTTGCTTTGCGAACAGCCCTCTGAGCCACTACAGTGAAGCCCAAACCAAACTTGTCGGTCTTTGGAGTGAAGTCAGGAAGTCGGCCCCAGTTTGTGCACTCACCCTTCTCAATCACAGCCCGAGTATCCTTTAAGGAAGCCATCTTCAAAGGAGGGTCTTCAATCACAGTTTCAGCCGACGCCAATGTCTGAGGCACCTCTTCAAAGTGTTGAAAAGGGGTCTCAATGAATTCCCCATCCATTTATATGTACCGGAACGAGTTGAGGTGGCTGACCATATATTCTTCCTCCCCCTGAACTGTCACAATCTTTCCTATGACTGGGTATTTAAGCTTTTGATGTAGTATGGAGGTCACAGCTCCAGCCTTGTGGATCCATGGACGACCCAAAAAACAAGAGTAGGATGGACGTATTTCCATCACATAGAAAGTTGAATCAAAAACTTGAGAACCAACCCTGATTGGAATGTCAACTTCCCCATGTACCATCCTTTTCGAACCGTCAAAGGCTCGGACAACAATGTTACTAGGTTTGAGCTCTAAACCTTCACAATCCAACCTGTCTAGGGCCTTCTTGGGCAATACATTCAATGAAGAACCGGTGTCTACCAACACATGGGCAAGAGTAGTGCCCCTGCATTCAATGGAGACATGCAGGGCATCATTATGGTTTTTTCCTTTGGCGGTCAGATCGGCGTCAGAGAAGCCCAAACCATTATCGGCCGTCAAGTTGGCCACACAATCAGTAAATTGATAAGCAGATGTTTCTTGCGGCACATGGGCCGTCTTTAGGAAGGAGATCAGGGCCTTGGCATGGGCCTCTGAACACAACAACAGTGATAGCATAGAAATTTTTGATGGGGTGTGCCCCAACTGCTCAACTACATTGAAATCACTTTTCTTGATAATCTTGAGGATCTCCTCCATCTCTTGCTGGGAGGCTTCAACAGTGGTTGTCTTCGGTGCCTCCGTCAGAGCAGGCAAATCAGTAGCAACCCCTTTGCCCCGAGCGTCAGATGACTCGGCAGCAGGGGTAGAAACAGGAACTTGATTAGGAAGGGGAACAGGCACACTTGCAGGTGTGATGATAAGAGGTTTCTGAATAGCTGGTGGCGCAATATCTGGTGAGAACATCCTACCACTGCGAGTAATTTTGGCAGGCCCGGTGATGTTGCTGACACCGGTACTAGTATCAAACTCTTTCTTTACTCCAAGAACATAAACATCTGCCCCATAGTGCCATGGGACAACTTTGTCAGATGTATAGGGGAGAGGCCCCGGAACAGTGATGATGATAGGAGCAATCTTCTGAGTAGACATGATTTTGACAGGCTTCTTTGAGAGAGCCTTAGGAGGTTTGTTGAAAATAGTGACAATAGAAACTTCTTCAGTAGGGACAGCAGGCACGGCAATCTTCTCAAACAAGATTTCTTTGCTATCCATCAGGCTTTGGATACCTGATTTCAGCAAGGGACAACCAACAGGTGAAATAGCACATAGAAGGCAACCTTTACCACATCCCGGAAATAAACCGGCTAGCAACAGGTTCCTTTTGACAGTCATCAACGGAGTAACAATCTCTTCCACGGAGGCTACATACCGGTCTTCTTCCACAGCATTCACTCCATGCTGGGGCATGGGAGCAGTCACAACATTGGGCCTTTCGGGCGCCTCAAACTGTATTTCTTTGGCATCAATAAGGTCCTGAACCTTATTCCTTAGAGCCCATCAATCGTCCGTAGTATGCCCCGGGCTATCAGAGTGATAAGCGCAACGGGCGTTGGGGTTGTATTTTGGAGAAGCTGTGTTCACTACCTTCGGAGCTTCTTTGACAGTTACCAGATTGGTTGACAGAAGTTGCGGCAATATCTGAGACAGGGTCATACTGAGCCGAGTGTATTGCCTTTTGGGTCTCTCACCCCTTGGTTGGTTATACTGCTGAGGAGCAGCAGCAGGTTTTGAAATTACCAATGCATTGACAGCTTGGCGGCGTTCCGGTTTAATTTGTCTTCTGGGACCATAAACAGCACTGGCTTCCTTCTTGAAGGGCTTCTTTTCAGTACTTGCGGAGGCACCTTTCTGTATCTTCCCCGACTTGATACCAGCTTCTATCCTCTCACCAGTCAAGATCAAATTTGTAAACCCAGCAGAAGAATTACCAATCAGGTGGTTAAAGAACGGACCAGACAAGGTCCCTAAGAACATGTCAACAAGTTCATGGTCAGTCAAAGGTGGCTGCACCCTGCCAGCCAAGTCTCTCCACTTTTGCGCATACTCCTTGAATCCTTCGCCTGTTCCCAGTGACATACCCTGAAGTTGGGTACGCGTGGGAGCGAGGTCAGAATTGTACTGATACTGTTTATAAAATGCGGTAGCCAAGTCCTCCCAGTTTCGGATACTGGCTCCATCCAGCTGATAGAACCACTCGAGTTGAGCCCCTGAAAGGCTATCCTGAAAGAAATGGATCCACAGGTTCTTGTCTGCAGTGTAAGGTTGGATCTTCCTTACATATGATCTGAGATGCATCTTCGGGCAGGATAGCCCGTCGTATCTTGCAAAAACTGGCACTTTGAACTTCGGGGGGATCACAATTCCAGCAACTAATCCCAAATCTTCGAAATCTAAGCCGGGAACTCTCTGCAGCTCCATAGCTTCCAACCTGTCTTCCAAGCCCTTGTACTTATCATCGGCGGGCGGGTATTGTTGATCAGAGTAGTCTTCGTCTTCTTCAGCCTCCTCTTCTTCAACCTCGGATTCGGAAGGTACCGCAGCCTCATTCCCTTTACTGGTTCCTTCTTCAGACGTAGGGGGAAATTCAAGCACTCTTCTGGCTTCACCCTCAAACCTTCTTCCTAGGGTAGCCACCCCGATTCTTTTCTTCTTCTTTTTCACTTGCTCTTTGTTCCCAAGCAGGGCTTTTAGGTCCTCCTGACCTTTTGCCAAGGTCATTAGGAGTTGTTGAAACTGTGAGTTCTGAGACTGCAAGTCCTTGACCGTCTGTTCGAGATCCATCCTACTGAAATAAACAGCAGAAAGATAAGGAAACCTGGTGTGGAGACCTGCTTATGCGTATGATGAATGATATGCTTATGTATGCAATGCATTCAAGGATTTAGAAAATTCAAAATTGTTGCAAACAAAAAGAACACACGTCATATTAATAAGAAGAAATTTGTCAGTACATAAATGCCCCATGGGCCAAATATTCCAAAACTTCTCAAGGTAAAAAGACGTTGCGCATCCTCTTTGGTGTGATGTAGGTGTTGAGGGTCTCTTCCTCATGGAGTCGGCGGGTAAGCTCCAAAACCTTCTTCTTGCTAGCGTAGAAGCTGGCTTCAAAAGTGTTTCGTTCCTCCTTGAGTTGGATCCAACTCTTCTGCATCTCCTCCCATGATGTTGGCATGTCAGGATATAGGATGGTGTAGGGAACCTCTCCTTCCTTAACGGGCTCTTTAATCACAGGGAGAACATGAGGGTAAGGCATCATCAGACTCTGGGCTCGGGTTCGTACCCACTTGAGATAAGGCTCAAGAGGGATGGAGTACTTGTGCCCCAGTGTCTTGCTGTCTACCTTGTTAGGCATCCTCTAAGCTCTGATGAATCTTTGGCGAAGTCCTTGCGCATCGTTGTCGAAGTCAAAAACTAGGTCAGGAATCAACATGTCGTGAGGGCCATCCCTCCGTGCATATCCAAATTGTCTCAAAGCTAGACAAGGGTTATAGGTAATGCCTCATCTAATGCGAAGTAATGGAACATTAGGGAACTCTCCACAATGATCGACGATGATGACATTTTCTCTGGACCGAGAACACCAATGTACATCAGAGTGAGTGAGGGTCATCAACCGTTGTGACCACCTTAAGCCTTGGTCATTCTTCAAAACAGATTGTGGAAGGTGCGAAATAAACCACCTTGCAAGGAGAGGAGTACAGCACATGAGAACACCAATCTTTCTCATTGTTCGTGTGTAAAATGAGTGAAGAATGTCCCCAAGCAATGTTGGTATTAGATTTCTGGATAAGAAGATTTTGACGGCGTTGACATCCACAAGCTGGTCAGGATTTGGGAACAAGACCAACCCATAAATGAGGAGTGCCACAATTTCTTCAAAGGCTTGTAGATCCAATGAATTCCAACACTCTTGTGCCTTCTCAAACAAGAATTTTGCCAAGAAGCCTTTGACACCGCTTCTAGTTTCCTAATGCCCCTTGATGTCAGATGGTTGCAAGTGTAGTGCTTGAGCAACATCTTCAGGCTTTGGTTCCTTTTCTGTACCGTTGTAGGGTAGTTGATTAAAAATAGGAACTCTCAGGAGTTGAGAAAATTCCTCCAAAGTGGGCACCAATTGGTAGTCGGGGAAAGTGAAACAGTGGTGAAGGGGGTCAAAGAACTAGAACAGCACCTTCATCATGTCCTCTTCAATGTTGATGTTGACTAGGCTGAGCAGTCTACCATGTCTTTCACTGAAGGGAGAGCTTTCAGGAATTCTGGATGTGAGCTCCTTGAGTTGAGGAGGGACTCTCACAAGGTTGACTTGGATAGTTTTCCTGCGAAGAATTTCCATGACCTACAAAACAAGAACAAAGATGAAGATCTAAACCCTTGAAATGGTTAGTGAATGCATATGATGCTTTATGATATTTATGATGTATGCATAAAACATATGTGCAAGCAATTCACACCAAACCCTAGTTTCAGGCTTGCATGGGGTTTCATAGGTAAGTACCCTCTTGAGTGTAGTTGGCTTAAAAAACCTGTCCTATAAATAGTAACCGGGTTCTAAGGAGCTCAATATCATTGGATTGTTTTCCATGTTCATTGTTTTGGTTTAGCCACTTAACTAGCGACCAAAATATTCCAAGAAAACAACCCTCAATGAGTGTAGTATCGAGTATCTACCAACTTCGGACTGCACCAAAGCCGGTCATCTCACTACCCCTAATGAAAGGCCAAGATGGTCAAGTAGGGTTCTAGGTCATTAGTGCTCAGTGACATCACTCAGCGGCCCCGTACTCTCCTTGATTGAACTCAAGGGTTACCGGTACTCACAAATATGTCGCACTAATATAGCTATTGCTTCAACCGTGTCGGTATACCCCGCACAGTTTCCATAACGTATTGCTATCTATGAATGTTTCCCCAAATCCAGGTGTAGGATTGCAAACCCAAACAAGAGAGCCAAGATGTAAAGCAATCAAAGCAAACAATTAGTCATGCAAGAGGGTGATCTAAGCCCTAAGGTTACTCCACTTTAAGGACATTCCCCAGCAGAGTCGCCAGTTCTGTGATACGGTGGGAGAACTGACTTGAGGTTTTGCGTTTGTTTTCGCAAATGTTTCGGTTGAGCAAGAGTCGCCACCGACTTTTTATTTTATCCTAAGGAAAGGTTAAAAAGCACAGCAAAAACCTTTGAGATGTTTTCTTGGGTTCGGGGAGTAGATTATAGAAAGGGAAGGTATTAGCACCCTTTCTATCCATGGTTATCCATGGGCTCTTAGTTACTTGCTTAGATCAACTTGCCTTGATTTTCAATTGTTTGAAATGGTGCTTTGTGTGTGTGTTTTAAAATGTTTTGAAAAGAATCCAATGTGGTGGCAACCTTTGTAATGATCCATGTTGGGATGTATACAAAAGTGTATGTCTTTTGAAAAGTTTTTCAATGTTTTTGAAAGTTGTTTTGAAAGTGTGTTGTGATGTGTGGTTTTGAAAAGTAGGCAAGTGTTTTTGTTTTGCAAGTTGGCAAGTAACCAAGAGCTATCTACCCTAAATTTCTCAAAGATATTTGTTATGTTTTAACCCTTTTAACAATTTTGTTCCACCATTGTATTTGGTGGACAATCTTGTGTTAGGATGTGAACGGGACGGGCGCGGGTCATCGTTTAGACCATGATTGCAATGGTGCCAAGTATCTTTGGGCAATTTTTCCTTTAAGGGACTTGATCATTTTTAGGCAACTTTCGAAAGCGTCATCGAGGGACTATGATCATTTGAATTTGTTTTGTTTTGCCAAAGATACCTAACATGCAACATGGCCCATTATTGAAGGCAACAAGTGGAGTAATCCTAGGGGTGCAAGTGTGATTGGTGTTTGTTCATTTTCATGCTTTTATCTTGGAATTAGGTCAATCTATTTTTGGTTGATTTTTGCATACAAAACCCTAAGTCTATCATGGCATATTTAGAAAGCTTTTAAATGCGAAAAATAAAATCCTAAATTATTACAACACAATTATTGGATGGGGGGTACAAACGTTCAAATGGGGATGAGACTTCATAGGAGAGTAGTGTCCAATATTTACAACCAAATCGAATTGCGCAAATGTAAATACAAAGATGTATAAGAATAAAGCAATATGTATGTGTAAATATTTTTGTGTAAATGTATGTGATTTATTTACAAGTAAAATAAAAATAATTAAAAAAAAGATTAATTTTTGAATATTTTCATGTTTAGGGAAAAAACCCTAATTTTGCAAATAAAAGGTATTAATTATTTATTATGTATTATATACAATATTTATTAATTATATACAAAAAATAAATAAAAGAGAAGTATATTTGGCAAAAAGGTATTTTTGATATTAAATATTAATAAAAATAAAAATGTATATTTTTGTATTTTTATCCTAAATATCCTAATAAATATGTAAATATTTATATTATATGTTAAATATATTAAATATGTACAAAAATAAAATATTTAATATTTACAAAAAAAAAGTATATTTTTTTATAAAATGTTTTCAAAGGATAAAATAAAATAAAAAATCAGAAAAAACAAAATGTATTGGTATTTATTTCTAGTATTTTAAATAAAAGTATATTATGTAATTATTTACATATAAAACTAAATGAAACAAAATAAATGTCAAAAAAATGCAAAAAAATGTGAGAAAAATATTTTTAATATTTTTTATGCTTTGACAAAAATAAATAAGTCAGAAACAAAAATCAAAAGTAAAAAATAATGAAAATAAAATGCAATGGGCCAAGGGGGTGCATGTGTGAGAATGTGGTGCAAAAAGAAAATCAAACTCAGGCCCAGCCCAAGTGGGGTTGTCTTCAACCTCCAGATTTGTTTGAACAACAACAACACGCGTTTCCTAACTCATGATTCCTGGACTTTCAAGCAAAACTCATAACACAAAAAATGTAGAGCATCAAGAGACGAATCTAGACATATAAAAAACTTGACTTAACTCTCAGAAATGAGAGAGAATTTCTCCATCCCTAATTCTTGACCTAAGTTTTTTCTAATGTTCAGGTTCCAAATTCTCTCAGTACACACAACATAAATGCAAAGTGATTATATGTGTAGCTTCAGGGCCATGAGTAGAGCATTTCTCATTCATAAACCTAAAGCTAACTCTTCCTAGATTTAGAGATAGAAGTCCATGAACTTACCTGTTCAGCTTGGATCGTGTATGACAATGGAGGTATTTTCAGTGCAATGTGAGGACTTGTACTGCTTGCTTGAAGTTCAGGGATGCTTCTCCAACCTTTAGCTTGCTTTGAAACTAAATGAATCGAGCTATAGGAGTCAACCTGCAAAACAGAAAAAGTGAAAATGGTGAAGTTGGTTAGAGGTGTTACAGTCTGAAGCTAGGGCTTGGGATAGTTTGTATGGATGCTATGGAGTGTGTATGAAATGGTTTTGACCAAGGCGCACGAATGGATTGAGTTGTAGAAGTCCAACTGCAGAAGGGACTCTGTTTTTTACAGTAGGATGGTGTTTTAATGAATGATGAGGTTTTGAAAGTGGTTGGCTCGTGTTTTAGCTCAGGCTTGATGTTTTGAATGTGTTCAACAAGTTTTCTTAGGCTTGTGTTGGCAGAAATGTGTGTTGTGTTGAGTTATGCAATGTTTCTTCTCATGTAAGCAAAGTTTGTCAACTTGGTTTCTAGACTTATGCAGGCCCCCTAAACATGCTGCTTTAATCCCCCTTGATCAGTGTGTTATGTCCATGAATCTTGTGTCCAAAGATATGCATTGTACCTCTTGATTTGCAAACTTGACATAAAGTGTAACTTTTCAAAAATGGATAAAGTGCTTTTTCTAATTATGGACTAATCCTTCATGTAATGACCAAATGCATAGAATAACATCTTGGCACAATGGTTTAGCATTTAATTTTTGAGTGTAAATGATATTAGAGGCCTGTAATGTAGCTTGCACATGCTGAGTTTGAAAATGCACAAGTTATGAACATGGAAATGGCTCATGAACAAAGTGACTTTTACCCATATTGACAAATTCGATTCTCCCTAACCACAAGGGTGTTTGAGAAGTTCTTGGATATTTTGGAAAGCTTGGAATGTGTACTACAATCCATCTTTGTAATGAAAGTTGAAATTCCAAGTGGAAGCATGTGAAAAGTGGCCATGAAGTTAGGTAAAAATCCTGCCTTAGAATAGGTCAAAAATTTTCTAAGTTAAGAATGTTTTGCACCCTTGTTCCAAAAATCATAACTTGAGATACAAGCTTCTTTTGAGGAAACTTTGTGAATCAAAGTTGTAGATTTTGCCATAGACTACAACTTTCATGTTTTGAGTTTGGCTTGAATCCATTTGCATCTTGATGAAAAAAATGGGACAAAGTTAGGAAAAAATTAGGGATTTTCATAACTTAGAAAAATTCTAAGTTATGAAAATTCTTTATTTCAAACCCTAATTTGTGATTTTTGATTTCTTGATGAACAAATTTCATAATTTGACATTTTTTGGTGAAAAATGAATCTTGACACTTGATTTTGACCAAAAAGTCAAAGTTTGACTTTTCAGTATACAGTCAAATTTGGCTCAGTTGACTGGAAAATTCATTTGTCAATTTTGTGCATTTGGAATCTTTTGAACTTTTTGAACATGTCAAGACAATGCCATTGGGTCCTTGAGTCCATATGTGATCTTGGTTTGCCATTGGCTAGGTCAAACAGTCAAAAATTGCCTTTGTGCAGTCAAAACCCTAAAAATGACCATTTTGCCCTTTTGGTTATCTGATCAAATTTCTTGTGGAATTATGATCCAAACTTGACCAAATGGTTCATATAAGTTCATAATGTTGATGAGGGTCAAAAATCATGAGGTTTGACTGTCAATTGACCATAATTGACTTTTTCCCCAATACAGCTGATTTCTAGGTCAACTGTCCAATTGACTGGGCAAAGATTGGAATCAAGGCTTGAAACTTGGTATGGATAAACTTGTGAGTCCAACATGAAACATGAAAGTCATATTGGGCCTTTTAGGTCAAAACATCTTTGTGCAAACACAAACCCTAATTTGGGTCAACAGTGCAAGGAGGAGTCTTGAGCAGAGCAAACCTTAGCTGGATCTTGAGCTCCAAGGGTCTTGTGATGAGAAAATAGTGATGAAATGGGAGGGCAAATTTTGGGGTACAACAACAGTCATTAACTATGAAAAAGGAAAGCCCACTGAGCCAAAACCTACAAAGGAGGCTTAAGAAAGCTGGGGCATCCCGCTGACTGTAATCTCGAAAATAAGAACAGTCAGGCCAAAATTAGGGATAATGAATCAAAAGAAAGAGGTCACTACAAATCCTCAACAACATGAAAAATGTTGCAAAAAAATGACTGCCTTCCAACAAATTCAACTTGTGTGAACCATCACCAAAACATCGTTCCAGACTCATTTGGAGTTCAAACACACAATTAACTGAGTTTAGGATTGAAGAACATCACGAAGAGCGGGTGGGTACAAATATACTTTGAGCCTTTATCCTTTGTTTCTTAAAACCATGAACCAAGCCACGTTATAACCCTTCAAAAGTCCTAATTGAAGCATGGGTTAGTTCGAAAGCATACTGTTACAAAAGGTATCATGATTCCTGTAAGGCTTTGCTCTAAATCTTGAGTTGATTATTTCTTTTAGAAAGTTTTCTGCTAAAAAACGCATTTTTCAAAATTTCAAGACAATCACAAACTTTACATTATTTGAATATCATCGTTTGCATATGGCTATTTGTTTGACAACGAAGAAATACACATAGTGAATGTTCCGATGAACGAAAGCTCTCTCAGTGAACAAAATCACTTCAAGTGGGATGAAATTTCCTTTGCAAATCTCTCCTATCAACAAAAGGGGACATAACATGGAATTGTCCAATAAAGTTGGGGCAGTCCAGTCAAGATTTCAAGAAATCTCTCAAAGTCCAGTTAACCTGGGACAGTGCAGTCAAGATTTCAAGAAATCTCTCAATTGCAGAGTAACCTGGGGTAAGTCTCCATCTCCATCACTTGGGGCATTAAACGTCAATCCCAACAAAAGGTTACATACAGTCAAATGTTTCCTGGAGAAGCCATAAACACTTGCTACTTGGGGCAGTGACAAATCTCTCTGAAATCCTTCTTATAAGATGGCTCCCAGCCAGAGTTTCGACCTTTGGCAATCTCTTCCCAACTAAGTTGACCTCAAGAATTCCTGAGAATTTTTCCCATTGAAGTCGCCAGATTTTTTACTATCAGAAACGAATAATTCAACTCTTTTCTCCATCACCAGTTCGGGATTTATTTCCCCAGCAAGAAGTTGTCTTGAAAACATTACACATCCGTACATCGGGATATCATACAATGCAATCTCATTTATTTTGGGAGCAATATTGTTTGATATATGTCATGCAACTAACCTTTACCTTTCAGGAAAGATACAGTCAAATTCTCACAAGATTCAAGCTATGAAGCCTGGACCACGACCAGATAATAGTTCATTCAACTTTCCCCTTTAACAGTAGTCCAGGATTTATTTTCCCCGGTATCTGTTGAAGATATTCCAAGACTTTCGTCTGGCTAAGTTAAATCGATTCTAAGATTTTTCTGATTCTTATCCAGTCAAAGTTAATTCAAGACCTTCTCTGGATGAGTCAGATCGACACTAAGATCTCCCTGATTCTTATTCCAGTTGAAGATATTCCAAGACTTTCGTCTGGCTCAGTTAAATTGATTTTAAGATTTTTCTGATTCTTATCCAGTCAAAGTTAATTCAAGACCTTCTCTGGCTCAGTCAGATCCACACTAAGATCTCCCTGATTCCTATTCCAGTTGAAGATATTCCAAGACTTTCGTCTGGCTCAGTTAAGTCGATTCTAAGATTTTTCTGATTCTTATCCAGTCAAAGTTAATTCAAGACCTTCTCTGGCTCAGTCAGATCGACACTAAGATCTCCCTGATTCTTATTTCAGTTGAAGATATTCCAAGACTTTCATCTGGCTCAGTTAAATCGATTCTAAGATTTTTTCTGATTCTTATCCAGTCAAAGTTAATTCAGGACCTTCTCTGGCTCAATCAGATCGACACTAAGATCTCCCTGATTCTTATTCCAGTTGAAGATATTCCATATTTTGTTGTTTCAGATAAACCTCTCAACGATTTATTCTGATTCACTTCTAGATTTTGTTGTTTCAGATAAACCTCTCAACGGTTTATTCTGATTCACTTCCAGATTTTGCTGTTTCAGATAAACCTCTCAATGGTTTATTTTGATTCACTTCTATATTTTGCTGTTTCAGATGAATCTCTCAACGGTTTACTCTGATTCACTTCCAGATTTTGTTGTTTCAGATAAAATCTCTCAACAGATAAATCCCTCAACGATTTATTCTGATTCTTTCTCTGTTCAGATCCAGTTCAAACTTTCCCTCAACTATCATCTTTGAATGGTATCTTTAAACCCATTTCCATAACGCCATCAAATCAGTATGTCATTAACACCCCCAGAGGAGATGAGACTACCAACTACCAATCCCCAGCGTAGTTGAAACTACCAACCCACAGCAGAAATAATCCGGTTTCTCCAAATCCCCC
Organism: Vicia faba; assembly: GCA_948472305.1. Lineage (NCBI taxonomy): Eukaryota > Viridiplantae > Streptophyta > Magnoliopsida > Fabales > Fabaceae > Vicia > Vicia faba. Next base: position 1,641,840,863 of record OX451737.1, on the reverse strand, counting down.
AGCAAGTTATCTTAAAGCCTAGATTCGATCAGATAATAACTTGATTATACTAAAGCCCAGAGATCGACCGGAACATAGTTGAATCCCCTACAAGTCCTTCTGAAGACTGGACGTTGACCAGATAGGAAGTAAAGTATCGTGAAGCCTGGAGATCGACTAGATAACAGTTAACCCTTAACAGAATGAAGATTCTCATTCTTGAAACCTCAGAAGATTGGCATACTCCCAAGCTCCTGATACCATTAAAAGAATGAAGATTCTCATTCTTGAAACCTCAGAAGATTGGCATACTCCCAAGCTCCTGATACCGTTAACAGAATGAAGATTCTCATTTTTGAAACTTCAGAAGATTGGCATACTCCCAAGCTCCTGATACCGTTAACAGAATGAAGATTCTCATTTTTGAAACCTCAGAAGATTGGCATACTCCCAAGCTCCTGATACCATTAACTGAATGAAGATTCTCATTCTTGAAACCCCAGTAGATTGGCATACTCCCAACCTCCTGACCCAAACGCCTGAATGAAGATTCTCATTTTTGCTTACCCGGAAGATTGACATACTCCCAACGTCCTGACCCAGATGCCTGAATGAAGATTCTCATTATTGCTTCCCCAGTAGATTGGTATACACCCAAGCTCCTGATATTCCCGACAGAATGAAGATTCTCATTCTCAAAGTGGTATATAACCCGAGTTCCTGATATTCCCGATAAAATGAAGATTCTCATTCTCAAAGTAGTATATAACCCGAGCTCCTGATATTCCCGACATAATGAAGATTCTCATTCTCAAAGTGGCATATAACCCGAATTCCTGATATTCCCGGCAGAATGAAGATTCTCATTCTCAAAGTGGCATACAACCTAAACTCCTGAACTTCTTCCAAACAGGAATAAGATTTTCCCCAGAGTCCTGAGCTTACTCTCCAGCAGGATAACTACTCCCCAACAGTATAGTTATTCCCCACAGAGTTTTTACTCCCCAACAAAATCAAGATTCTCATCCTTGATTCTCCAGTGAAGTTGCCAGAGCCTTCTTTACTCTCAGCATAAATTTGTCAGAGTTTTTAATCCCCTTCAGATCGAATATTCTCGTTCTTGACTCCTCAGCATAAATTCCCCTAGCAGAATGAAGATTCTCATCCTCAATTACCCACAGAGTTTTCAAATATTCCCCAGCGGAGTTCTCCTCAAACAACAAAGTAGGAATCCCTGGAAGAAATATTCTAAGCAAAGCTTGAAGACACACATACTCTTCAACAGTGGTCCAGGATTTATCTTCCCCGGCAGCAGTAAAAGATTTTATTATCTCCAGCTATCTAGGATTTATCTTCCTCAGCAAGACGGCTAATCAGCTTACATGCGCATACATTGCATTCATATATCATAAACATTGATAAAACACATATATTGCATCATACATTTCATGCAACATAACTTTGTGTTTCAGCTAATATTTTACCCTTTTCAGGATAAGATTAACAAGCTACTAATTCAAGGATCATGAAAACAGTTTACGGATGCTCCAAACACGGATGCTAATCTATCGCTTGTTCAAATTCAAGGATCATGAAAACAGTTTACAGATGCTTCCAAACACGGATGCTAATCTATTGCTTATTCAGACCCCAGTTCAGAGACGTTCCAGACATGGATACCTTCTTGATACTCATTCTTTCACCTACAACATACAATTCAATGAACATTCTTGGATGGCATCTTTAATCCCATCTCCGACAAGATTCTTTCACATCTCCAAATGGATACTTTAAGCCCATTCCCTCAAACTATGCTTTGACGAGTGCAAATTTATGGGCACTCTAGTGTCCAATCATCTTCTACCTTCGAGTCACGAACGACAAACTCGCTGATCTAACTCTTCAGGTTCAAGAAGATTAAACAGGGGCAGCTGTTGTACCCCAAAATTTGCCCTCCCTTTTTCACAAGAAATCACAACCCTAGGGTTTTCTCAAATTTTCAAGATTGGCTCAGGAATCGATCAGACAGATTTTATTTGGCAGTAGATCAAGAATTAGGGTTTCTCTCGCATTTCTCAGAAATTCAAATTAATTGTCACGTGATTTCACACTTTTTCGAGTTTACTGAAAGATTATTGTTTGTTCTCAAGGCCTAATTATCTGGGACAAGGAATGAGAGTTGAGACTGTCATTTGGAATATTCAGGTTTTGTTTGATCCAGGTTAACCAGATAATGGGCGTCTGTTAAGACATTTCCTTTGTTATTGGAATGAAACGTTTGCTTGTTTATTGGAATACACTATATATTTTGATTGGAATGTTGTTACAAGGTTACGAGATTGCAGAGTTATTGGATTACTTAAAGTTTAAGTTATTTGTATTGAAATTATTGGAATGCAGTTTCAGTTATTTTAAATCAGGAATCTTAAATAATCAGTGAAGACTTGAAGGAAGAATTGCAAGATATTGGACAATAGAAGATTTTATTGGATATCAGATTGTCTCACAAAGATTTTTCAGATGTTGATACAAAAATAATTTATTATTTGAATACTGTAGGTTTTATAACTTATAGTACTTGAAAAAATAAATTATTACAATTAATGGAAAATATATCTAAGTTAAAAAATCTAAGCCTAAGCTTCCATTGCTCCATTGCTCCCGTGCTCGCCACAAAGTCTTCTGCTTCCTCTGCTTTGTCACTGTCCAATTTACGCTCACATGAAAGAAAGACAAAGGAAAAGGGATTAGTACAGTTAAATAGAATTTTCAAACAAAAAAAGAAAAGAAAATTTTTCATCATTAAAGTTTTCCGTCTGGAATCAGAGTGCTATTTTCCATCACGTTTTTATTTTCCTCTTTGCAAATCACAAGAAGATTGCTCTTCTTGGTTCACAAAGAGAAAAATAAAAAATGCAAAAGAGGAGTGCAAAAGCAAATTGGTTCAAATGCAAAGCACAAGGCAAACTGAAACATGCTGTACAAAGCAAGCTAAACAAAGGCGCCAAATTGCATTACAAGGCCAAATTGGATGTAAAACTGTACAAAGCAACCAAACAGCAAGGCAAACAGGCGCCAAATTGTACTAAGCATAGCAACTAAGGCAATGCAGCATTGCAACTAAACCAAACAGCATTGCAACTAAACCAAACAGCATTGCAACTAAACCAAACAGCATTGCAACAAAACTAAACATTGCAGCAAGTTACAAAGCAACTGAAACATGTTGTCTAAACATTGCAACATTACAAAGTAAACAAAGTACAATGCATCTAGAAAGTACAATACAGCAGGCAAGAAGTGCAGATGGTGAACCAAATCACAAGCAAAAGGCTTGTCATAGCTTTTTCATCATTTTCCAGGAAATGGGCAAACTTTTCAGAAAAGTGGAAAAAGCAAAAAAGTGCTTTATCATTGAGAGAGAAAGAGAGAAAAGATATCACCTTTTTGAGATTGTATAGTTTGGCAGAAAATCTATCACAAGTTGCAAAACAAAAAGAAAAAGGATATAAGACCAGAACAACACAAAGTCAGAAGAGAGAACATTGTGCATCAAAATACATCAAACCAAACTGCACAGCCAGAAAAAACCATATAGCAGTTCAAACCTGTTATCAAACAAGTCACAAAACCTGTAACAACAAGAACAACAATCACCAAAAGCCTGTTAACAGAAATCTGCAAAACTCTCCCAAAAAACCTGTTAGCAGAACCAGCCTGCTGACCAAACAGCACAACATGTTATCAAACAAGTCACAAAACCTATAACAGCAAGAACAACAATCACCAAGCCTGCAATTCCCAAACAGTCAAAGCCTGCTAACCAATTCCAAAATAGAAGCAAGCTTGCTAAACTGAAAACCTGTTACCAATCAAACTAGCAAAATCCCCAAAAATCACAACTTGTATAACAGTTCAAACAAGAAAAACCTACTATCAAACCAATCTCCAAGCCAGCCAAGCTGTAAACAAAAACAAACCATAACTGCATAACAGTTTGAGAAACACAAGCCTGAAACTGCCAAACCACAAAGCCTGCCAACCAAACTGCATAACCAAACCCACAACAAAAATTTGCAGAACCAAAATCTGCATAGCACATAAACTCCCAACCTGTAATCAAACCCAAAAAGCCATTTTCCAACTCTAACCATCAGAAACATAACACTCTCCACAACCTTCAAATAACTCAGAACATTCCACAAAACAGAAACAACAAATCACATTCCAACAAATCTCAAAAAATAAACCAAAACTGTAGGATTCAAAACAAAAGCTTTCAAGTCCCAAAAACTTGCACAAACCTAACAAGTCTACCAAACTTAAAAACTCAGTTCAAATCAGAAGAACAACTTAGCCAAACAAAACTCAATTCAACAATAATCATCATTTCAAAACAAGGTTTCAGAAACTTTCAACACTCATCATCAACAAATAAAAACCAACAAAATAAAACTTTCAGAACAATGGTCATCATCAACAAAATCAACAAACAATAATAAAGTTTCAGAAAGTATCATCATCAAAGGAAAGAAATCACCAGAAGCGCGCTTGCCCATCATCTTCTCCTCGCATCTCCGGTCGCCAAGGGACAACCCTCTCAAACCCCTTTCCCCTCCATTTTCCAGAAAATCTCACAGGTAAGCTGTTCTTCAAACCCTTTACTGCGTTTTAGGCATAAATACCATAGGTTAAACAAATTAGACATGAACAAAGCAAGCAAATCTAAACAGAAGATGCTAAATCAAAAAAGAGACTGAACCATACCGTCAAACAGAGCCATTTATCGTTAGGAGAAGGTGAGAGAGGGAGAGGGTGTTCCGAAAACCATGAGCGGCGGAGGATCAGAGCGATTGAGCGTTGAGTGAGAGGAAGAGAGAATGAAGAAACGGCGCCGCTGTAAAACAAGGAACAAACCCTAATTGTTCCACAAACCCTAAACGTTGCAAACTTGAGCAATTGGGCATGTCCGCCCCAAGCCCTTAAGCCCACACAAATTACTGGCTTACCCCCTCCCTTCCATTCTGACCCTTACTTCTACTCTTATTTTATTTGGGCCCAACATATCCTAAAGGCCCATTTTTACTTGTCTTTTTTATTTTTGATTCAACTTAATTTATTTTATTTCTTTGTGTTAAAATAGTATACTAACAATTATTTCTAAAACTTCATTTTTTGTAAATAAATTGGTTTTTTTAAAAATCATTTTCTTTTTATTATCATACATAATGAAAACACCAAAAAATAATAATAAAATTTTTGTTTGATTAAATTTTATTTTTTTAAGATCTTCCTTTTTAAAATTAATAAAAATACAAAAAAGAATAATAATAATAATAATTCTTAATTTTTTAGAATATAGTTTATTTATCTCTTTTTAATAAATACATGCATTCCATAAATTATTGATTTTCTTTATTTCATAATTTGTTATAACTTTGTATTGCATTGCGACAATTCGATTTGGTTGTAATACTTGATATTTGGACATTGTTATTCTTGTGAGAACTCATCCCCATTTGTAATAATTGTACCCCCATCCCCAGATACTTTTGTAATAACTTAGACTTTCAATTTCCGCAATTTATTGCTTTCAATATACTGTGTAGTAATTAGGCGTGTATGGCAAGATTCAAAATCAATCGCTAGATGACCTAATCCAAAGACAAAAAGCATGTAAATTGACAACAAAATGCACACATGCACTCCTAGGGTTTCATCCACTTGCTGCCTTAAAAATGGCCATGTTATGCATGTTGAGTATCTTGGCAAGACCAAAACAAAACAAAAGATCATAGTCCCTCGATGACGCTATCTTGGTTGCCTATACAAAATGATATAGTCCCTCATAAAAATTGCTAAAGATACTTGGCAATATTGCTCTCATGGTCAATACGATGACCCGCACCTGTCCCGTTTAACATCCAAACACAAGGTTGTTTACCAAATACAATGGTAAAATAACACTGTCAAAAGGGTTAAAAATGTATAGGAAAGATCTTTGAGTAAAATAGGGTAGACAACTCTTAGTTACTTTATCAAAACTTGCAAAAACATCCTTGCTATTTTCAAACACACCTCACAACACAATTTCAAAACATTTCCCAAAACAAACTTTCAAACTTTCAAACATTGAAACATCTTTTCAAAAGACAATACACCTTTGTATACATTCAAACAAGAATCATTACAAAGGTTGCCACAACGATGGCCTCTTTTCAAAGCATTTTCGAAAACCACACACAAAGCACCATTTCAAACAATTGGAAAAGCAAAGCAAGTGATCTAAACAAGTAAATAAGAGCCCGTGGAAAACCATGGATGAAAAGGGTGCTTGCAACTTCCCTTTTCATAATCTACCCCCGGAACCCAAGAAAACATCTCAAAGGTCTTTCCTGTGCTTTTTGACCTTTCCTTTGGATAAAATAAAAAGTCGATGGCGACTCTTGCTAAACTGAAACATTTGCGAAGATAAACGCAAAACCTCAAGTCAGTTCTCCCACCGTATCACACTGGGTAATATAAGAAACGGGCATGGAATCCGTTGTCGTCCAATTTCTCAAGCCACCATCAGTAGTCGGGTAGATCCAGCTGTCAATGTCAAACTCTTCATCATCATCCCCAATAGCATTTACTCCCGCATCATGTTTCGGCATAGAAGTTGTTATGACATTAGGCTTTTTCGGAGCTTCAAATTCAATCTCCTTAGCTTCAATCAAATCCTGTACCTTATTCTTCAAGACCCAACAGTTATTCGTGTCATGCCCCGAGCTATCGGAGTGAAAAGCACAGCGGGCGTTTGGATTATATAGAGGTGAGGTGGTGTTGGGATTCTTTGGAGCTTCCCTCGGAATCACCAAGTTAGTCTTCAGGAGCTGTGGCAGAATTTGAGATAAAGACATGCTGAGCCGAGTAAACTGTCTTTGAGGCCTCTCTACCCTTGGCTGAGTGTTGCGTTGTATGGTAACAGGTTGCCTTGAAATAACTACCACATTAACTGCTTGGCGGTGCTCGGGTCGACTTTGGTTCCTAGAGTTGTAAACTGCACTAGACTCTTTCTTGAAGGGCTTCTTCTCGGTACTTGATGAAGCACCTTTATGTAACTTGCCGCTCTTAATACCGGCTTCAATTCTCTCCCTAGTCATGATTAACTCAGTGAAACTTGACGATGAACTTCCGATTAGATGGTTGAAAAACGGACCAGACAGGGTCCCCAGAAACATATCTACTAACTCCCTATCAGCCAAAGCGGGTTGTACTCTTCCAGCAAGGTCCCTCCACTTCTGAGCGTAATCTTTAAAACCTTCGCTCGCACCCATAGACATACCCTAAAGTTGGGTACGCATGGGAGCAAGGTCGGCATTATATTGGTACTGCTTGTAAAAATCAGCAGCAAGGTCCTCCCAGTTACGAACGCTAGCTCCTTCTAAATGGTAAAACCATTCAAGTTGAGTCCCTGAAAGACTATCTTGAAAGAAGTGGATCCAGAGGTTCTTGTCAGCGGTATATGGCTGAATCTTTCTAACATATGAACAGAGGTGTAGCTTTGGGCAGGAGACCCCGTCATATTTAGAAAAGACTGGTGCTTTAAACTTGTGGGAAATCACCACCCCAGATGCTAGACCCAAGTCACCAAAGTCCAATCCAGGGACTTTATGGACCTCCATCGCACTTAAACGGTCTTCAAGCTGTTTATACCTATCCTCAGCAGGAGGATACTGGTCTTCATCAAAGTCAGTCTCATTGTCAGAAACAACAGGGCTAGGGGCCCTCCTTTCTTCCTGGTTTTCTCTCCCTTCAGGTGACTGAGATAAATCAACATCTTCCCGCAGATTGTTTCCAAATCTGCGACCCATATTCAGTAGGACCATCTTCTTCTTCTTCTTCTTCTTATCCTTCAAGATAAGAGTCTTCAGATTTTGCTGACCCTTGGCCAAGTTCATGAACATTTCCTGGATCTGGGCGTTCTAAGCTTGTAGGGCCTTGATAGCTTGATCAGTTGATGTTTGAGAAGACATGATGCTGAAATAAACAGCGAAGAAGATAAGAGACCTGTAAGGGTACCTGTTATGAGGTGCATGGAATGGAATGCATATGATATGATTTCAAAGACGTCGAGAGATTCAAATTCGTAAACCAAAATGAAACACACTTTTATTAGATTGAAAGCTTGAAACAATGTTTGACCAATGTCTTTAAGGCGTTACAAAGGGAAAAACTGAAAAGTAAGTCAAAACTAGAAATAACAAAAGACATCAGTGCTCCCATGGTCGTTTTCCGTTGGTGCTGACATAGTCATTGATGACCTTCTCATTCTCCAACTGCCTTGTAAGCTTTAGAATCTTCCGCTCCTGCTCGTGATACTTTTCTCTGTAAGTATCACGCTCTTCTCTCAACTGGATCCACGACCTATTTAATGCCCCAATGTCAGTAGGCATGTATAGATGGAGGATAGTAGGAGGAACCCCTTCTTCGTCAGCATTCTCAACAATTACTGGTAAGACAGCTTCGTACGGCATCCCTAGCTTTTGGGCATGGGCCCGAACCCATCGGAGATACGGTTCCATTGAAAGATAAGTCTTTGCTCCTAGCTCGTGCGGATCAGACATGTTAACCCTATTCCAAGCTCGTATGAACCTGCGTCAATGCTCCTCACTATCCCCTTGAAAGTCAAAGACAATGCTCGGAATTAGTAACTCATGAGGACCGTCCTTTCTAGCTCTCCCAAACTGTCGTAAGGCCAGACAAGGATTATAGGTGATCCCTCCCCTAATTCCAAGTAAAGGAACATTGGGGTATTCTCCGCACCGGTCAATAATAGCTACTTCTTCCATGTCTTTAGTGCTTCAGATGATGTCTGTATGAGCCAGAGACATAATTCTGTAGGCCCAACCCATTCCTTCCTTGTTCTTTAAAACAGATTTGGGGAGGTGAGAAATAAACCACCTCGCCAGCAATGGTGCACAACACATAAGGGTTCCATGTTTCCGAGCAATATGGGCATAAAGAGCGTGCATAATGTCCCCTAAGAGAGTGTGCATTGGATTACGGGACATGACGATTTTCACTGCGTTCATGTCGACGAAAGAATCTGAGTTAGGAAACAAAACCAAGCCATATATGAGAAGAGCCAGGATGTCTTCGAATGCTTGAAAATCCAAACTGTCCCAAAACTGATTAGCCTGATCAACTAATAATTTAGCCAAGAAGCCTTTTGTCCCACTCAGGGTTTCCCAGTTAGACATTACCTCAGCCTTTGTCAGATGTAGGGTTGTAGCAACATCTTCTGGCCTAAGAGCTTTCTCCCAACCTGTAAACGGCGTCTACTCTAGAATAGAAATACCAAGCAAATCAGAGAACTCTTCCAAGGTAGGGACCAACTGATAGTCCGGGAAGGTGAAGTAGTGGTACAATGGATCAAAGAACTGACACAAGACACTCAACATCTGATCATCCATTTTGGAAGTGACCAAACCAAGGAGGTGACCATGTCTTTTGACAAAGGAGGAAGTATCAGGAACCTTTGCAACCAAATCTCTAAGCTGAGTAGGAATTTGTACAAAGCTGATTCGAATAGTGTTTCTACGCATAAAGGCCATGACCTACAAAACAGAACAAAGATGAATCCCCTCTATCTTTGAAATAGGTTAGTCTGATGCAAGATGCATGCAATGTCATGATGCATAATGTCATGATAGAAACACACCACAAGTATTCACAGATAGCAAACATGGTAAGGGCAAACAAGTCACACAGTAGCCTTTAGATTTCAGGCTGGCATGGAGTTTAGGTATTACCCTCTTTCAGTTTAGTTGGTTCAAACCTGTCCTAGTAATAGTAACTGGGTTCTAGAGGATCTCAATATCACTGACCACCCTCGATCGGTCATAATTCCAATTTGGCAACCTTTTCTTGTGGCCGGAATCATCGCGAGAGTTTGGTCTCAATGAGTGTAGCATACTGCTACTTTTCTATGGCCAAGTTGGTCAATTATAGGTTCTAAGGTCAGTTGGTGCTTAATGACCCCTTAGCTGACCCATATTCTCCTTGTTCCATCACAAGGGATATTGGTACAAACTAAAGTGGCACACCAACGTAGCTACTGCTTCAACCGTATCGTTCTACGTCGTACAGTTCCCTCACAGTCTATTGCTACTTACCTAAAAGGTATCCCCAGATCCGGGTTAGGATCTATAGTAACTCCGATACAAACCCACAAAGGTAAAGCATACAAATCAAGCAATTGAAAACATTATGATAAACTATTCCTAAGGTACACCCCACTTATTAACTCCCCAGCAGAGTCGCCAGTTCTGTGATACGGTGGAAAGAACTGACTGTTTTTGGAATGTTGGTTCGCGTTTTGCATTTGTGTTTGCAAAATGTCGCGGTAAGCAAGAGTCGCCACCGACTTTTATTTTATCCAACAAGGAAAGGAAAAAAAGCAACAGAAAAATTCCTTTTTTGAGATTATTTCTGAGTACGGGGGGTAGATTATAGAAAGGGAAGGTATTAGCACCCTTTCTATCCGTAGTTATCTACGGCCTCTTAGGTACTTGCTCATCATTTTCAAAATGTTTTCTTTGTGCTTGTGGGTTTTGAAAAGTTTTGTTTTTAACTTCGATTTAACTCTCGCTTAAGAGTGTAATGAAGTGTTTTTAAAAACTTGTTTGTAAAAGTGTAAGTGAAAAAAGTTTTGTTTTGGATGAGCAAGCATCTAAGAACTAATCTACCTAATCGAAAAAGGAATTATTCTATGTTAATTTCCTTTAGACAATGCTATCCCACTATTACTGAGTAGGTAGCATCGTCGTTGGAGTTTGAGGGTCAATTCGAAAGAGGGACACACGGTCACTAAAGCAATGTTAGGACGCCTTAGCGGTAACCCTAATGTCTTAGATCATGTATTCGAGGTAACAATTTCTGAGGTAACCATTTTGAGGCAACTTATGATCTTTGAGACAAGAGGGCGTCCTCTAAAATAACCTATACTCAATAACCATTTACGAAGGCAACCAAGTGGGGTGTACCCTAGGAGTGCGCATGTGCGAGTGTATTGTTTTCAGTTATTTTTATCTTTGCACATGTTTAGGGTGATCTAATTTGATTTTAGATTAAGCATTCATTCTTGTCATGCAAACCCTATTAACAAACATCTAACAGTTGAATATTTGCAGAAATTAAAGGTGCGGAAATTAAACTAAATTATTACAAGGCGTCGAGTATTTACATCGTCAAAAACAACCCTTTGAAAATAAAAAGCAGAAAAATAAATAAAATGTCCTAATTATTTATTACAAACTGGGAGTAGATACATTAATTGGATAAAGAAAAATAACGCGCGCGGGAAGTTAAATCGAGTGCGGAATTAGGGTTTTGACCCTTTAAATTAAAGAAAATGTTTTTTTGTTGTTTTTATTTTAAGAAAAGAAACTAAGTCCTAAATTAAATACTACATTGATTATTAAATAAATTAATGAAAAAAATAATTAATGATATGTTTTTGGAGTTTTTGTTAATTTAAGAAAGAAATTAAAATAATTAACTAAAGTTAAAACCTAATTAATTCTAATTGATTTTATTTATTTACAAAAATAAATTAAGGTTACCTAATTAACATCCTAATTAATTAATTAGTATTTATAAATAAAAAATAAAAGTCTAAAATTTAATTGGATAAAAAATATATTTTGTGATTTTTTTAATAAAAAAGAAATTATGTTATTGGTTAGTATTTAAATTAAATAAAATAAAGTATTTAAAATAAATAAACAAAATATGAGAAAAAGAGTGAATGGGCCTGTTTGGAGGGTGTATAAAGCATTTTTGTTGGCCCAATAATGCTGATCCGTTTGGACTTTTGTGATCCTATGCGTTTGCATTGACTGAGTCCATGGTGTGCCTCCCATGCTTGACCACCAGATCTGGCCATCTGGCACGCTGAAGAGTGAGAACCCATGGTGGATTGTAGACTTGTGCACGCACCAAATTTCCTGCAAGAAAATAATATTGAGAAAATGGGGGACCTGGGATTCGAACCCAGGTCCTGAAGAGAATTCTATACCACGCTTGCCACTGGATCACACGCTTCTGTTTGTTAATATAATATAAACAAAATAAAATATATAAAACAAAAAGCCAATGGACAGAAAAATAAAAAAAGTGCGCGCTGTTTGAATGGTCCTATGGGAGGATGACACGACTGCTTCTTCTTCCTCTCTCCGTGGCCAAAAATCAAAACACCTATACCAACGGACAAAGGTCCGTCGCTACAAGCTTGTCCACCCTCAAAATCTTGCACAGGCCATAAAAATGGACTCTAAGACCATGGTTGGATTCGTCTCAACCTACTGATCACAACCATAGCCATTATGTAGGCTAATTGTACCAGAAAATAAAAGCCCCAAAAAACTCCACGAAACCCTAATCATGGTGAATCACAGTATAGGTTATGTAAATGAAATTGACTAATTTAAAAAGCTTGCAAATGTCATGGTGATCACAAATATGCAATTATTTCATATTAACAATGCTTAATTTACGAAATATGAAATCAAGAACAGGGCGAATTCGTGAGGGACTTACAGCGCTTGGGAGGGTCTGGAAATGCGTGATTTTGATTGGTTTCGCTTATGGAGGTTGCCAGGAAACGATTGAGATACTTCCCAAGCCTTGAGGATGCCTCTATGCCCTGTTTCGATCTCAAACTTTTTCTTGTTTTTTTTGCAAATTTGGTTCTGCCTCTAGAACTGATCTCCAACCCTCCTTTTGGTCTCCATCGCTTCCTTATGTATTGTACAATACATTAGGTTAGAATTTGCTGTCCAAATCTTCCTCCATTGACGATTTTGATATTTGATTTGATCCTCCATTAAAGCTTTCCAAATTTGATCCAAATCACATATTTTTGTACCCACATGGCTTGATACGAGTTTGGAAGGATGTCAGCTGTGTAACAAGACCTGAAATGATCACAAGATCTTTAGTTTTCAATGTATTTTATTTTATTTGATTTATTTTGATTTAATTCAAATTAATTCAAATAAAAATCAAAATAATTAATAAAAATATGATATGGACACCTGGCCAAGGCTGGAGCACGTGGGAAATAATGAAAACTCAAAACAAGTGGAAAAGAATGGGCCCATTTGGCAAAATTTGAAGTTTTGGGGATAGTTGACTTTTGGCAATTTTGCAAAAAAGTCAAACTTCAACAATGCACAACTTCTTCGATTTTGAACTTTTGGAGGTGTTCTTGGACTTTTGGAAAGCTTGAGATGTACTCGAATCGACCTTTTTGGTCTCATCTCATTTTCATATTCCATTCTCAAGTTAGAAGCTTTGACAAAAAAGGTGTTTTTGTTGACTTTTCAAAATGACCTATAATGTCCAAATTAATAACTTCTTGTGAGTGGATATTTTGATCTTGGGATATGAAGATGTATTGTATGGAATTTCATCCTATTAAAAATGAGCTTTGGATGGGTCATTTCTAATAAAGTATGAGAAACTTATGCTTGGTCAAAGTTGGCTTGACTTTTCCTACAAAACCCTAATTTAGCAACTTTTGAATCTTGATGAATTGTGAGCAATCCTTGATGAATCATGATCAACCGTTGATCAAATGATGAAATATACTTCAAAATGAAGATGTTGACCAAAAATCTTTAGGTTTGACTGTATGTGGGCCACAATTGACTTTTGCCCTAGCACATTCGACTTTTGGATCTTTGAGCAATTGATTGAGCAAAATTCCTCTGCAAGGGTTGAAACTTGACATGGATGATCTTGAGAACATATTATGACATTGGTGAGAACTTGGTACTATTTGGACTCAAATATCTTGATGCAACATGAAACCCTAATTTGGGGAAGACTGTCTTAGGAGAGAGCTTGTCTGACCAACTCTTGGGCTATCTTGAGCAACTTGGAGATTTTTCTTGACATATTTTAAGAAATATGGGAGGGAAAATTTTGGGGTACAACAGATACCTTGCAACATTGCTAATCATGTCTATACGATGACCCACGCCCGTCCCGTTTACATCCAAAGATAGGGTTGCTTACCAAATCAATGGTAAGACAACAATATCAAAGGAAAAGAAAATGAACAAGAAAGACATTTGAGTAGGTGGATTTCTCCTAATTACTTGCTCTATCTCAAAACAAATATCCTTGCTATTTTCAAAACAATCACATACACTTTCAAAACATCTTACAAAATTTAAAACATTTTCAAAAGATCAACATCTTTGTATACATTCTTACGAACGAGAATCATTACAAAGATTGCCTAAACAATGGCCTCTTTACAAAATACTTTCAAAAACCACACAAAGCACAATTTCAAACAAAAGCAAGTGATCTAGCAAGTAACTAAGAGCTCATGGATAACCATGGATGAAAAGGGTGTTAATACCTTCCCTTTTCATAATCTACCCCCCGAACTCAAGAAACAATCTCAAAGGTGTTTCCTGTGCTTTTTTACCTTTCCTTTTTGGATAAAAGAAAAGTCGGTGGTGACTCTTGCTAACCACAACATTTGCGATAAAACGCAAAACCCTCAAGTCAGTTCTCCCACCATATCACACCAGTGATATTATGGTGATAGCTTTCGATGGTTCGAAAAGAATGGTCCACAGAGAGGTTGATATATCGATCAAGTTAGGATCTCAAGTCTTCAATTCAACTTTCTATGTAATGAATATCTGCCCCGCTTATTCATGCTTGCTCGGACGCCCATGGATTCATGGGGTAGGTGCAGTTACCTCTACATTACATCAAATGTTTAAGTACCCAGTGAAGCGGAAGTTTGCCATAGTCTTTGGAGAGAAATAATATATGGTCAGTCATTTGAATTCTTTCAAATACATTGAGGGTTGGTGAATTCATTGAAACTCCCTGTCAAGCATTTGAGGTAATCCCTCCAATGGTTGTTGTTGCTACTCTTGTTATTCCTAAGGTCTCTAAGGACACACCAAGGATGGCTTCCTTGAAGGATGCTAGGGATGTGGTAGAAGATGGAGGTTGTACTATCTGGGGACAACTTCCTGACATCCCCTACAAATATGAAAAATTTGGGTTGGGTTTTACTTCAAAGGCTCAGAAAGAGGTTCGACATGCTCGTGCTGGTGGACCACCTCTCCGTATTAGCAACAATGAAGTCAATTCTATGGAGGATAATGATAGTGTTAGTGACTTGGACGACTGGATATTCCCAACTACTGACAGAGGACTCAACAATTGGAAGGCCAAAGACTTCATCTCGATCTCGTTCAACCAGGAGTAATTGTTATTTCCTGTTTTTATCGCTTTAAGAACTTTTTCTGTATAAGTTCCTTCAAAAGAAAGACTTTAAACCATGTGCCTTTCCCGGGGTATAATGGCCCATTTGTTAAAGGTTTTGTCATTTCATATATCATATGCTCATTTAATGAAAACATTGGACGATTTTGCATTCAAATCTTGTCCTCTTTGTCTTTCTCTTACTTTAGTGCATTTTCAAATATCCATGTGACCTTACATGCACACACACATTTTTAGATCCACATCCACTCCGGATCTCATTGATAATAATTCTGCTATTTCCATCTATGACTTTGAAAATCCAATCTATCAAGCTGAAGACGAAGGTGAAGAAGATTGTGAGATACCTGGAGAGCTCACCAGACTTCTGATACAAGAGGAAAAGGACATCCAACCACACAAAGAACTAGACGAAGTGATAAACTTGGGTAATGAGGCAGATAAGAAAGAAGTCAAGATCGGCGCCAACTTGGAAGATAGTGTCAAGAGCAAATTGGTTCAGATGTTGATGACATGATAGCAAGATCCCAAACTGAGGAAGATCACCTTGATCATCTGCACAAGCTGTTTGAAAGGTTGAAGAAGTACAGGCTGAGGTTGAATCCCAACAAATGCATGTTTGGGATAAGGTCTGGTAAACTCCTAGGCTTTACCGTCAGTGGCAAGGGTATTAAAGTTGATCCAGCAAAGTTCAAAGCCATCCAAGAAATTCCAGACCCTCATACTGAGAAGGAGGTCAGATCTTTTCTAGGATGACTCAATTACATTGCCCGATTCATCTCACACCTGACTGCTACTTGCGAACCACTCTTCAAGCTGCTGAAGAAAGATCAAGTGGTAAGATGGAATAACGACTGCCAAATAGCTTTTGAAAAGATCAAGGAATACTTGCAAAAACCACCAATTCTGATGCCATAAGTTGAAGGAAGACCAACGGTCATGTACTTAACCGTGTTAGAGAATTCAATAGGGTGTGTGCTAGGGCAGCATGACGAGTCTGGTCGAAAAGAGCATGAAATATGCTACCTTAGAAAAAAGTTTACTGACTCTGAAACAAGATATCCACTACTAGAGAAAACTTGATGCACTTTGTCATGGGCTACTCGCCGACTAAGGTAGTATATGTTGACTCATACAACTCTACTGATCTCTAAGATGGATCGCATCAAGTACATCTTTGATAAGCCAGCTCTCTCCGGAAGAATAGCTCGATGGAAAATGATCTTAACTAAGTACGACATCTAATACACTACACAAAAAGCAATCAAAGGGAGTGTACTGGAAGATCATTTGGCACATCAAGTTGTGAATGATTATAAATCTATGAACTTTGAATTCCCGGACGAGAATATAATGTTGATTACAGATTGTGAAAAGTCTGGACTGTATGAAGGACCTGAGCAAGGATCCCAATGGACTATGGTTTTTGGTGGAACTTCCAACGCACTGGGTAACAGAATTAAGGCTGTGATCATTTTTCCTAAAGGTTACCATACTCCTTTAACTTCCTGACTTTGCTTTGACTGTACTAACAATATGGCCAAATATGAAGCATGCATCTTGTGTCTCAAGGCTGCTATTGACCTAAGAATCAAAATCTTAAGTGTATATGGAGACTCAGTTTTGGTCATCAGTCAAGTTAAAGGTGAGTGGGATACAAAAAATCCAAATCTTATCCTTTATAAAGAGCTTGTTCTAAACTTGATTTTATACTTTGAAGAAATCACCTTTGAACATATCCCGAGGGAAGAAAATCAGTTAGCAGACGCTTTAGCTACCATGTCTTCTATGTTTAAGGTCAAATGGGACAATGAAGCTCCCCGAATTACTATCAAAATATTTGACGAACCAGTGCACTACTATGAGATTGACACTGATGGTGTAGAGGAGAAGCGTTGGTTTTATGAGGTGAAAAGATATCTTGAAGCTCAAGAGTATCCTGGAGGGGCGTCAGTCAACAACAAGAAATTCCTGCGGAGGTTCTCAGCCAACTTCTTTCTAAGCAATGGGATCTTATGCAAGCGCAACTAAGGTTCAATTCTACTCTGTTGTATGGACAAGAAGGAAGCAGAGAAGATCATGGAGGACATACATAAAGGTATATTTGGTACTCATTCTAACGGACATACTATGGCCAAGAAGATTCTGAGAGCTGGTTACTATTGGTCGACCATGGAAACTGATTGTCACCGCCACTCGAGGACTTGTCATAAATGCCAAATTTATATTGATAAGGTTCACGTTCCTCCAATACATTTGAATGTAATGATTTCCCCTTGGCCATTTGCAATATGAGGCATTGAGATGATTGGAGAAATCAAACCTACTGCCTCTAATGAACATTGTTTCATTCTTGCGCCATTGACTACTTTACCAAGTGGGTTGAAGCAACTTCATTTTACTTAGTTGCCAAGAACGTCGTGGCCGGGTTCATCAAGAAAAATATCATCTTCTGGTATAGTATCCCTAAGAGGATCATCACTAACAATGGCACCAACCTTAACAATACCATGATCACTAAACTATGCATGCAGTTCAAGATCAAGCATCACAACTCTTCTCCATACAGATCTAAGATGAATGGCACAATGGAAGCTGCTAAAAAGAATATAAAGAAGATTGTGCAAAATATGGTGGTGACCTATAAAGACTGGCATGAGATGCTACCATTTTCTCTTCATGGCTACCGTACTTCAGCATGAACATCAACTGAGGCAACCCCTTTCTCTTTAGTCTATTGCATGGAAGTTGTCCTGCCTGTCGAAGTTCATATTACTTCTCTAAGGATTATGAAAGAAGTAAACTTAGACAAAGACGAATGGGTTTAGACTAGGTTGGATCAGTTGAATTTGATTGACGAGAAGGGACTGAGTGTTGTTTGTCATGGTTAGATGTAACAAAAGTGCATGATCAAATATTTCAATAAAAAGATCAAGCATCGGGTATATCTGATTGGTGACTTGGTAATAAAGTGCATAATTCTCCCACAAGGTGATCCCATGGGAAAATGGACTCCCACTTATGAAGGGCCATTTGTCGTTAAAAATGTTTTCTCGGGCGGTGCTATGATGCTGACCACTATGGATGACGAAGATTTCCCGCACCTTGTGAACACAGACATAGTCAAAAAATACTACACATAAGAATGACCCGCTAGGTTGACATGCCTAGGAAGAAATAAGGGCATCCTGGAGAACCAAAAGGGTTCGGGCAAAAATAAGGGATATATACAAAAGATCATAGACCCGGCAAGTAGAAAACCTGAAAGGGAGGCTTGGGCAAAAAAGGGTATTCTGGTGGACTGAAAACCTGAAAAGGCAGTCCAGGAAAAATGATTTAAAGTGTACGACTATGTCCCATTGGATCACTTACATGCTAGCTTTATTACCCAGATCGAAAGTTCAAAAGGTACAATATTAGTGCAATCAACTTCTTCTGACGACAAGAGAAGAGATGTTCAAAGACATAAGGGCAATAGCGGAGTTGGAACCCAATGAGATCACTTCCACATGGCTATATACACTTGTTTTTTTTTTCACGACGACTTCCTCTTACTAGTATTTCTATCTCTTTGTACAAAATCTCTTGTTTATAGGCAAATTATCAATATAAATATATTTTAAAGTCCAGACTTTTTTTTGTTTTTCTGTTTTGTTTGCAAAGACGTCCAATGACCAAAATTGAATGAACATATGCATATAAACATGACTAATTGTTAACGAATAAATAAGAATGGGAATGAACGTTTGCTCAAAACTCTAGGAGCTGGGATGACGCTCGAGCTGTCCATAAGTCCCCATAAAATATCTTTCATAAGGTTATCATCAGTAAAGTCGCCAGAGTCACCTCTATGAGATTATCCCCCACAGAGTAATCTTCACAAATGAGGGTACATTACCCACAATATCCCCGACATATCACTTTAACAAATAAAGGAGTATAACCTTCTCCCCGTAAAATCTCCCCATGGAGTCTAAATCAGTACAATTTATGGAAATTCTCTTCCCCGGGTGAGTTTGTTCCTCCAAAACCGAAGAAAGAGACCGTGCAGAGTTTTTTTTCTCTTTAACATTTTCAATCCCCCCAAGAGAGTTGGTTTCCTCAGCAGAGAACCTTTCCATCAACAGGGTTTATTTCCCCAACAATCTACAAATTCCCCAGCTTGAGTCTATTCCTCAAACTAGTATAAATCACTGCCAAAATTCTATCCCCAAAAAATTGCTGCAAAGCCTGGAACCCGACCAGATAACAGTTAACTATATCCTCCCCAAATGAGTCCGAAGTTTAACCAACTCTTTTATCCCCAGTCGGGATGTAAGAAATAAACTCCCCAATAGAGCAACGGACGACCAAAGTTCTTAGACTCTACTCCTCAAACATCCCCTACAGAGTTTCTTCAAACAAGCAAGCAAGAATCTCCAACGGAATAATTCTAGACAAGATTGAAGATACACATACTCTTCATCCCCAACAATAGTTAGAGATTTATTTCCCAATACAAATACACTTCAACAACATTACACATTCATACATCATAGCATATGCACATGAAACCCATATAGCACAATCTCATTTATTTTAGGAACATCATTACGCAATTCATTTCATACATCATGACATTGCATACAACTAACTCTTTACCTTTTCAGGAAAGATCAGTCAACAGATGAATATCATCAACAATTGTCAAAATAGATTATAGGTCATTCCCTGAAACAAGACAAGGAAAATATCTATATGATGGATACTCCTTTCAAATATCTGCTGGCTCAGATTAAATCGACCAAAGATTTATTCTGATACTTCTCTCAGTAGAACTTTTTCTGGATCAGATTAAATCGACCAACGATTTATTCTGATACTTCTTTCAGTTAAAGATTTTCAAACATCTGCTTTCTCAGATTAAATCGACCAAAGATTTGTTTCTGATACTTCTCTTAGTAGACCTTTTTCTGGATCAGATTAAATCAACCAAAGATTTATTCTAATACTTCTCTCTGTTAAAGATTTTCAAGCATCTGCTGGCTCAGATTAAATCGACCACAGATTTATTCTGATACTTCTCTCAGTAGACCTTTTTTTGGCTTAGATTAAATCTACCAAAGATTTATTTTGATTCTTCTATCAATTAAAGATTTTTAGGTATCTGCTGGTTCAGTTTATTCTGATACTTTTCCAGTGGACCCTTTTTCTAGTTCAAGCTTAAATTCATTAAAGATTTATTCTGATTCTTTTCCAGTTAAATGTGGACGCAAACATCTTTTGGCTCAGTTTAAATCAAACGTATATTTATTCTCATACTCTTTAGATGCATTCGACCGTAGACTCATTCTAATATTTCTATCAATAGTTACTTTGGATGGCATCTTTAAGCCCATCTCAGACAACTCTCTATCATCTTTCCAAATGGCATCTTTAAGCCCATTCCCGGTATAATGAACAAACAGATTTACTTCATGCACAAATAAGTGAAAATTTCTGGGCTCTTAAGTGTTCAATCATCTTCCCTCTTCGAGTCACGAATGGCGGATAAGCCAATCTAACTCTTCAGGTTTAAGAAGATTGAACAGGGGCAGTTGTTGTACCCCAAAATTTGCCCTCTCTTTTCTCAAAACATTTCTAAAAAAAGATCTCAAATGCTCAAGAAATTTCAAGAGTTTGATTAGACAAGTTCACCTCTGTACTACGGTGTGAGACATGACTTGGGTGTTTTGCATTTTATTGCAATTATTGCGGATAGCAAGAGTCATCACCGACTTTTCTTTTATCCACTAAAGTAAAGGGTGAAAAGAACAGGAAAGACTTTTTGAGAATTTTCTTGAGTTCGGGGGGTAGGTTATAAAAAGGGAAGGTGTTAGAACCCTTTTCATCCGTAGTTATATACGGGCTCTTAGTTGCTAGCTCATTTTAAAATGATTTGTTTGAAAATGTGTTTGTGATAGGTTTTGAAAGTATTTTTGAAAAGTGCCTTTGTTTAGGCGAACTTTGTAATGATTCTCGTCTCTATAAGAATGTATATAAAGTGTTAACTTTTGAAAATATTTCATGGAAAGTGCTGGTGTATTTGAAAGATGTTTGGTTTGAAATGTTTGTGAGCAAGCAACTACGAATGTTCTACCTACTCAAAAGAAGTCTTTTTTTCTTGTCCTCATCCTATATATATATATATATATATATATATATATATATATATATATATATATATATATATATATATATATATATATATATATATATATATTGCTATCTTACCATTGATTGGTAAGAAGCCCTATCATTGTATGTGAGGGACGGGCATGGGTCATCGTATAGTCATAGAAAGCAACATTGTATGACACCTTAGCAATTTTTGTAAGGGTCTAAAATCATTTATAAAGGAAACATTTGAGGGGTCATCGAGGGACTATGATCTTGTTTATGATTGTTTTTGCTAAAGTATCCCACATTTGCGTAAAATGACTATATTTATCTTAGGAAACAAGTGAGGTCAACCCTAGAGGTGCAAGTGTGCAACGTTTTTGTTTTTCATGCTCTTTGTCTTTGAATTAGGGTTTTTATACTTATTGATTTTATGTCTTTCCATACAAACCCTAATTATAACATTTATATTGAAAGCGGTAAATTGCGGAAATGTAAAATTCTACGCTATTACATCATTTGGGGGATGGGGATACAAATTTACAAATGGGGGATGAAAGCAAATAAACCCTAATTTACTATTACAATCATATTGAATATGAACAAATAATGTACAATAATGTAAGATGATATACAAAGAAAAGGAAATTGTTTTTGTTTAAGTTTTTATGAAAAGGGGTTAACTAATTAAACTAAAAATGAAAATAATTTAATTAGTCTAAGTTAACTTAAGAAAAATAAACTAAATTAATTAAGAAAAGAAAATAGAATAGAATAATTAAGAAATAAATTTTTTTAGGGTTTATTATGAAAGGTTTTAACCTAATTAATTAAACTAAAATAAATAGGTTAACCAATTAAATTCCTAAGTTCTAGATTAATTCAATTAATAAAGAAAATTAAAATAAATCTAAGTTTAATACTAATTTAAAGAAAATTTGTTAAAGAAATGTTTTTGATCTTTTTGTCTAAAAGAAATAAAATAAATAAAAGTATACTAAATATCTAAATAAAAATATAAAATACTTTTGGTGTTTTTTTGTGATTAATAAAAATAATAATAATAATAATAATAATAATAATAATAATAATAATAATAATAATAATAATACTAATAATAAAATAAAGAAAGAAAATAAAATAAAATAAAAAATAAAATCAGGCCAGAGGGTGTGAAAATGAAGAGGGATGGTTTATTAGTAAAACAGTTTTTTTGTTAGGTTAGGCCCAAAATGTTTTTTGTGTAGTCAGAAAATAAAAACAGAAAGAAAAAAAAGTAAAGGGCCTGTGTGGTAAAAGTGAAATGCGGGTGCTATGAAGCAAAAATCATCTAGGCCCAAAGCAAAGATTCAACGCATGTTTGGATCCAGTGGGGGAGGCTGGTGAGGGAGCATCATGGATGGCAACATGAGATGTGGTGGATTGGTTTTGATGAGGATCCAATGGCTAGAGATAAGAGGCATGTCATTCGCGTGCGTGGCCTGCGTGTATTAAATCTGTAAAAATAAAACAAGAAAAAGCAAAAGGGTACCACTGGGGCTCGAACCCAGATCCCTATAGTTCCAAGCCTTACGCGTGCACTCTCTACCACTGGGGTGACTATACATCCGGTGTTATAAACAAAACCATAAATATATATTTGAAACACGTTCCTGAAGATGACTTCATCTACTTCCTCGCGCCAACCATTTTGAAAATTGTAACTTCATCAATTCTCAACCATTTTCAAAAGTGTAAACATGAAACTTCTGCATTTTTCCACCATGAATCCAACCATATAACTAACTTAAACTAACACTCCAAGATAAGGATGAATTTCTGTTGTACCAAACTGAACCCTAATTTTTCAGAAAGTTCAAACCCAAAATTCTCAATGCACAGTCAATATAAATGAAAACCATGGACATGGTTAGCTTTAGAGCAATAATATCTACATTTCTACTTCAGAATGTATGTACAAAAGATGATTGTATCAAGATATCTGTTGTACCCCAAAATTTGCCCTCCCCTATTCTCCAAGATTTGTCAAGTCAAAGTCACAAAATTCCCCAAGGGTTATGCAGTTCAACTGTCTCCTATGCAGTCAAAACTAGGGTTTGGATTCTGATCAAGAGAATGAAGTTTTCAAAGGCCCAATCAAGTCTCACATGCCTACAAATGTGATCCAACATCCTCATGTCAAGTTTCAAGGCATTCAGCTCAAAATTGCACAGTCAAAACCCTAAATTGCACTACAGTCAACTGTAGGGGCAAAATGGTCATTTGACAGTCAAAAGTTCAAATTTTTGGTCAACATATCATTTTGAAGCCACAAACATCATTTGATCAATGCTTGATCATGATTCTCAAAATTTGGCTCAGAAATCATCAAAGATGCAAAAGTTACTATATTTGGACAGCTGAAAAAGTCAACTGAAATTGACCAGGGCATAACTTTCACATGGATTATCAGAAAAATTCCATCCAAAGCTCATTTTGAAGATAAAGACATTTCCTACAATTCATCTTCATGTTCCAAGTCCAAGAAATTCTCTCACAAAAAGTTATCAATTTCAACATTATAGGTCATTTTCAAAAGTCAACAAAAAGGGACTTTAAGTAAAAGGCCATAACTTGAGATTGGTAAATCAAAATGACATGGGACCAAAGGCATTGGTTAGAGGACTCAAAGACCTTTCCAAAATGTCCAAGAACATGTGAAAAGCTTAAAAATTGACCAAGTTATGCCTTGTGGAAGTTGGGAAAATTTTGGGAATTCTGAAAAGTCAACAATGGTTCAAATGATCCAAAAATGCAAATGGGCCCATTTTTCTTCCAAGTTTCTTCATGCCAAGCCTATGCACGATCATTAGGCCCAAAGGGAAGTATTTTCTCATTTTTTAATTATTTGTTTGAATTTATATTAATATTAATTCAATTAAATCATTTTAAATATGTAGAAAATATAAATTTGACCTAAAAAATCTTTTTATGCACATTACAGGCTCAATATCTCGTGCTTAGTCAATTATGGAAGGTTTTGGTTTGATTTGAACTAATTAACACCAAATTGCACATGAAAAAATATTCAAAAAGATCTTGTAAAATCAAATATTGAAATCCATTATGGCATGAGATTTTGTTCAATATTTTTGACCTAGCATGCTCTATACATATTCAGGAATCAAGACCTAATGCAAAGAGACTGCAAGCTGCGCCCAAGAAGCCATTACAAACTTGCAAAAATTCTCAAAAAGTTCAAAACTGAAAACTAGCTTTAAGGTCGATTCAAGTTTCAATTTTTGTTCTATCAGCATCCTTAAGCATCCCTGGAGGTGTTCCAATCAATTTCAACCACAAAAGCTCCAGGAATTGGCGCCTGTGACTCAGACTGCATTGCAAAAAATTCATCATCGTATAACATTTTTTAAGCACTTTTACAACATTCTATTCATTGCATCATGTTTGTTTTGAGTTTCTGAAACTAACCATTATGCTTGATTGAAGTTTTACACGTTATACGCGAATCTACCATGTTTGGACATTAGGGTTTGCAGGTTTCAAATTTGGGGTTTTCTGCCCAAGGAAAAATTACGCTTCCAGACCAGTGCCATTAGCTTAAGCAGGTTGAGACGAAGAAGATGGCACCCTCGCGCTCAATTTATGAGCGTCGAGGGGCCAGTCGCTATTTTCTTATAGGCCCTCTAAAACAACGATCAAAAAACCGTTGCCTTCGTCCTTCATGTTTCAGGAAAACGAAAGAGACGATGAGTTGTCGGCCGGTGGTTCGCTAGTTCGAATTTGCGCGCGTTTTAACCATTATGCGTTGATTTTGCTTTTTGTCATTTGTTTGATATAATATATTAAATGGAACATAATGGCTCAGCTGGCAGGTACCAATGCATATGACTCTCATGACCTGGGTTCAAGTCCCAGGTCTGGCAAAAATTCCATGTTATTTTTCAACGTAAAATCCTGTGCTTTGCTAACGTCCAGGTGCACCATGTACCATCACAATCCAAGCATTACACGTCATCCTGGGAATCAATCCAAAGGCATAAGATGGATGAATACGTTGAACCCTAGTCAAAGCATCATACAGAATTCCAAAAGTCAATGGACTCAGGCGTTAATGGGCCAAAACTCCAGGCCTATACCTCCTGAATTGGGGACTACCCCCCCCCTGGTTTGCCTTATTATTTTTTTTATTCTTTCTTTAATTTTTCTTTTTATTTCTTTTATTTGCTATTTATTTAGTTAATTAATTTTTTACAAAACATAAAAACATTATAAAAATCAGAAAAGACCAAAAAATAATAAATATGCATATTATAATTATTTTTAAACAAATGCTTGTAAATATTTAGTTTAATTAGGTTATAGTTTTAATCTTTTTAATAAAAATCCAAAAAAATAGAATTTAGGTTTAATAACTTTTTATTTTCTTTTTTTTAATTTTCCCCTTTTTCAGAATAGTAATATTATTCATTTATTTTCATAAATTAAAAAACTGCATGTAAATTAACTTAGATATTAAATTAGGTTAAAAATTCAACCTTTTTCATAATAAATAAAAAATATTAGAATTAGGGTTTGCCTTTTAATTTAATTTCAATTAACTCCTTTTTCTCATTAAATCTAAAAAATACAAAAAAATACCATTTTCATTTAATTTTAATTTTAAGTTCCTTGTTAATTTTAATTGTTTGCAAAAGGGTCCAATGCCCTAGTTTTGTTTAATTCCTTTATTTCGCGCATTTATTTTATAATCGTTTAAATAATTATGTAAATCTCCCAAAGCCATGTAACTTTACTTTTCGCACTTTATTTCTTCGCTTTATTTATTTTCCGCTAAACCGGGTCCGGTTTAATTTTGGCGATGTGGACCCGCGCCTTTGTAATAGCCTTAGATTTATTTTCCCGCAAACTTATAACTGTTAAAAAGCATGCAAGAATGAATGTCCTAATTAAAATCAAGCGTAGAACACGACAAACATGACAAGACAAATAACTGAAACATGACACACAATTCGCACACACCACCCCTAGGGTACGCCTCACTGTTGCCTTTCGAAAGGTGGTCGTCGAGTAGAGGACGTCTTAGTAAGTCCTCATGATCCGGGAACCTGGCATGAGGGTAGCTTCTAAGGTGTCTTCCCATTGCTCTGGTGATCACCACGTCCCTAAAACTCGAATTGACCCGAACACCTCCAACGGTGGTGCTACCTACCTCTCAATGGTGGGATGGCACTACTTTAAAGGACATTTACACAGACGAATTCCTTAGGGTAGGTAGGTTCTCAAGGATACTTGCTCTAAACTTCAAAACAAATCAAAAACACTTTTCACACCAACACTTTTCAAAAGCTTTCAAAGCAAATTTTTCAAACACTCTGACGTACGAGTCGAACTGAAATTTTTCAAAGAAACTTTTTAAAACCCACAATCGAAAAGCAAGCAAACATTTTTGAAAACACATTGAGCAAGTATCTAAGAGCCCATGGATAACCATGGATAGAAAGGGTGCTAATACCTTCCCTTTCTATAACCTACCTCCCGAACCGAGAGCAATCTCTTTAAGGAATTTTTCTGTGCTTTTGTCCTTTCCATTTGGAGAAAATAAAAGACGGTGGCGACTCTTGCTTCCGCGACATTTCGCGAACCAGCGTTAAACAGTCAGTTCCAGATCCACCGATCACAGAACTGGCGACTCTGCTGGGGAAAAACTTAAAGTGAGGTGTACCTTAGGATTAAGATCACTATGTTTTCAATTGTCTTCTTTGCTTGCTTTATTATTGTGGGTTGCTTGGGAGTTCTATAGATCCTAAACCCGGATCTGGGGATACCTTTCTTAGAAAGTAGCAACAAGGCTGTGAGGGAACTGTGCGGGGTATACCGACATGGTTGAAACAGTCTGCTACGTTGATGTGGCACTTTGGTGTGTACCGGTAACCCTTGAGTTCAGTCAAGGAGAGTACGGGGCCTCCGCGTGGTGTCGTGAAGCATCAACAGACCTTAGGAACCTTAATTGAACTATCTTGGCCTCTTTAGGGTAGTGAGATAACTGACTTTGGTGCAGTCCGAGGTTGGTTGATACTCGATACTACGCTCAATTGAGGGTTGCTTTCCTGGAATATTTCGGTCGCCAGTTCAGTGGCTAAATCGAAACGATGAACAATGAAAGCAATCCCGTGATATTGGGAACCTTAGAACCCGGTTACTTTGATTAGGACAGGTATGAACCCACCAACTTCAAGAGGGTACTACCCAGACCCCATGCTGGCCTTAAACCTTAAGGGCTTGTCTTGTGTGCCTTACATGTTTGTCTTTGTACATATCTGTGGTGTGTTTAATCATAGCATCATGACATCATCCAGCATCATATGCATTGACTAACCATTTCAGGGGTTTGGATTTTCATCTTTGTTCTTGTTTTGTAGGACATGGAAACTGCTCGTAGAAAGACAATTCAGGTCAATCTGGTAAGGATCCCTCCTCAGCTTAAGGAGCTTATATCCAGGATTCCCGAGAACTCTTCATTCAGTGAAAGGCATGGAAGCCTCATCAGCTTGGTCAACACCAACATTGAGGAAGATATGATAAAGGTCTTGTTCCAATTCTTTGACCCTCTGCATCACTGCTTTACCTTCTTGGACTATCAGTTGGTACCTACATTGGAGGAGTTCTCCCGGCTCCTGAAGATTCCTATCCTTGATCAGCTACCCTTCAGCGGTACAGAAAGGGAACCTAAGCTTGAAGAGATTGCCAAAGCCTTGCACCTACAGTCATCTGACCTCAAGGGACATTGGGAAGTCAGAAGTGGTATCAAAGGGTTCTTAGCCAGGTTTCTGTTTGAGAAGGCCCATGAATGTTGGAACTCCCTTGACTTGCAAGCTTTTGAAGAGGTTGTGGCCCTCCTAGTTTATCGTTTGGTGTTGTTCCCTAACCCAGATCAGCTCATTGATATTAGTGTTGTTCAGATCTTTATGTCCAGGAATCCCATACCTACGTTGTTGGGGGACATCCTTCACTCATGTTACACTCGAACCACGAGAAAAAGAGGTGTCCTTATGTGTTGCACTCCTCTCCTGGGAAGGTGGTTTATTTCGCACCTTCCCCAATCAGTCCTGAAGAATGAGCGGGGTTTGAGATGGTCACAACGGTTGATGACTCTTACACATGCAGATATACATTGGTGTCCTAGATCCAGAGGAGATGTCACTATCATTGATCGTTGTAGGGAGTACCCTAATGTTCCTTTACTTGGAATCAGAGGAGGTATTACTTATAGCCCATGCCTGGCTTGGAGACAGTTTGGTTATGCTCGGAGGGATGGTCCTCATGACATGCTAATTCCCGACATAGTTTTTGACTTCGACAATGATACTCAAGGACTTCGTCAGAGATTTATCAGAGCCTGGAGGATGCCTAGTAGGATAGACAGCAAAACACTGGGGCACAGGAACTCCATCCCTTTGGAGCCTTATCTCAAATGGGTACGCGCCCGCTCTCAGAAGTTAGTGATGCCTTATCCTCACATGCTTCCGGTAATCAGAGAACCAGTCTTGGAAGGGGAAGTGTCTCATGTTATTCAGCACCCTGATATGCCCACATCCTGGGAAGAGATGCAGAAGAGCTGGATCCAGCTTAAGGAGGAAAGGAATTCTCTTGAGACTAGTCTGCATGCCAGCGAAAAGAAGGTCTTGGAGCTCACCCGTCTGTTGCATGAGGAGAGGAACCTCAACACCTACATAGCTCCGAAAAGGATGCGCAGTGTATTTTGGGATTGACTTGATTTTTGTACTTTTTGCCCATGAGGCCTTGATGTATTAAACAATGATTTCTTTAATAATAACGTGTGTTCTTTTCTTGTCTACAACAAAGTTGAACTTTCGAACCCTTGAATGCATTGCATGCGCATTTCATACATCATGTGCATAGCAGGTTTTTCCCCTTTTCAGGTTGCTTACAGTTCTTCGCTGTTTATTTCAGCATCATGAATCCCGGATCTGAATCAACAGAGACATCAATCAAGGCTCTCCAGGCGCAGAATGCGCAGTTTCAAGAACTAATCATGGGCCTAGCTAAAGGCCAAGAAGAACTGAAGACTATGCTCCTGAAGAAGGAGAAGAAGAAGAAGAGAAGAACTGTTCTGTTCAACTCGGGCCGAAGGTTGGGTAATACTCTGCACCATGAAGAGGCTGGTTCTTCTGTTGGTAGGAGTCCTTCTCAGGCAGAAGTAAAGGTTCCTACTCCAGTGGTCTCCGACAACGAGACAGATTTTGATGAGGAGCAATACCCTCCTGAAGACAACAGATACAAACAACTGGAGGACAGGTTGAAGGCTATGGAGGTGCAACAGGCACCTGGGCTGGATTTCGGAGATCTGGGTTTGTCGACTGGTGTGATCATCCCGCATAAATTCAAAGCACCATCCTTCTCGAAGTATGACGGGGCATCTTGTCCCAAGCTGCATTTGAGGTCCTATGTTCGGAAAATTCAGCCGTACTCTGCGGACAAGAATCTATGGATCCACTTCTTCCAGGAGAGTCTTTCAGGGACTCATCTCGAATGGTTCTATCAGCTGGATGGGACCAAAGTTCGTAACTGGGAGGAGCTGGCTACTGCTTTCTACAAGCAGTATCAGTATAATGCCGACCTTGCCCCCACACGTACCCAACTCCAGGGTATGGCGTTAGGCGCAAGCGAAGGTTTTAAGGAGTACGCTCAGAAGTGGAGAGACCTGGCTGGCAGGGTGCAGCCACCATTGACTGATCGGGAGTTGGTTGACATGTTCTTGGGAACCCTATCTGGGCCATTCTTCAACCATCTCATTGGGAATTCTTCTGCTGGTTTCACTGATTTGATCTTGACTGGAGAAAGGATTGAAGCTGGGTTGAAGTCTGGGAAGATTGCAAAGGCTGCATCATCTAGTTCGGACAAGAAACCATTTAAGAAGGAGTCTAGTGCCGTGTATGGTTCTAGGAGATCAGAGAGAAATGAACACCGCCAAACTGTCAGTGCGGTCATGATT
Organism: Vicia faba; assembly: GCA_948472305.1. Taxonomy (NCBI): domain Eukaryota; kingdom Viridiplantae; phylum Streptophyta; class Magnoliopsida; order Fabales; family Fabaceae; genus Vicia; species Vicia faba. Next base: position 1,641,810,427 of record OX451737.1, on the reverse strand, counting down.
GCTAAGCCTGCTGCCGCTCCCCGGCCAAACAATGCTCAGAAGGTGGAAAGACCCCAGAGAGAATTCTCCCGTTTAAACATGACCTTGTCGCAGATCCTGCCACAGTTGCTCGCAACTAATTTAGTGACTGTCAGGGAGGCGCCGAAGTTTCCAAATACTGCATCCCCCAAGTACAACCCGAATGCTCGTTGTGCTTACCACTCAGATAGCCCGGGACACTCTACCGATGACTGTTGGGCATTAAAGAACAAGCTGCAGGACCTCATTGACGCTAAGGAGGTACAGTTTGAGGCATCTGACAAGCCTAATGTGGTGACAGCTCCTCTGCCTGCTCATGGAGTTAATGCTATTGGGGATGAGGAGGAAGTTGATGAAGCTGAGTTTGATAGCTGGATCTACCCGGCAACTGACGATGGACTCAACAATTGGAGCACAAAGGACAATCTCCCTGTTTCTTTTGTTACTAAGTAATAAATTTCCTTGTTTTGTTATTTTGTAATAAAAAATGATAAACTCTATGGCCCGGTGTCTTACCCGAGGCACCGTGGTTCTATTTGTGAGGGCATACAAACTGTCATTTTATACATCATGAATGAAAATTTTGGACGTTTTTCGCATTGCAAATATTGTGTTCCTTTTCTGTCTTTCTTTTCATTTACATAATTTTCAAAAAAACAGCTGTATTTACACACACACTCACTCATACAGGTTCCAATCCACTCTGGATCTCGCTGATAACAGCTCTGCTAATGCCAATTATAACTTCGAAAATCCGATCAACCTAGCCGAAGACGAAGGTGAAGATGATTGCGAAGTGCCTGGCGAGTTTGCTAGACTGTTGCTTCAGGAAGAGAGGGCAATTCAACCCCATGAAGAGCCAGTGGAAACCATAAACCTGGGTACTGAGGCAGATAGAAAAGAGGTAAAGATTGGTGCTAACCTAGAGCTCAGCGTGAAGCAACGGTTAACCAAGATGTTGCATGACTATATGGAGATATTTGCCTGGTCCTACGAAGACATGCCTGGGTTGGATACCGATATTGTTGTCCATCATTTGCCGACTAAGGAAGACTGCCCTCCAGTTAAACAAAAGGTTCGTCGGATGCGTCCAGAGATGTCCGAGAAGATTAAGGCCGAGGTCATGAAACAGTTTGATGCGGGGTTCCTTGCAGTGACTTCTTACCCTCAGTGGGTTGCTAATGTGGTGCCGGTACCTAAAAAGGACGGTAAGGTCAGAATGTGTGTTGATTACAGGGATCTGAACAGGGCCAGCCCCAAAGATGACTTCCCCTTACCTCACATTGATGTCCTTGTTGATAATACAGCTCAACACAAAGTATTCTCTTTCATGGATGGCTTTTCAGGCTACAATCAGATCAAGATGGCACCTGAAGACATGGAAAAGACTACATTTGTTACTCAGTGGGGCACCTTCTGTTACAAGGTCATGCCGTTCGGATTAAAGAATGCTGGGGCAACCTACCAACGTGCCATGGTTGCCTTATTTCATGATATGATCCATCATGAGATCGAAGTGTATGTGGACGACATGATCGCTAGGTCCCAGACTGAGGAAGAGCATCTAGATCATCTACAGAAGTTGTTTGACCGGTTGAAACTGTACAAGCTGAGGTTGAACCCGAACAAGTGTACCTTCGGGGTAAGATCTGGAAAGTTGCTAGGCTTTGTGGTCAGTGATAAAGGTATTCAAGTGGACCCTGCTAAGGTCAAAGCTATTCAAGAGATGCCAGTTCCTAAGACAGAGAAGGAAGTCAGAGGCTTTTTAGGACGCCTGAATTACATCGCTCGATTCATCTCTCATCTGACTGCTACCTGTGAGCCAATCTTTAAGCTGCTGAAGAAAGATCAGGTAGTACGTTGGAACGATAAATGTCAGGCTGCCTTCGACATAATTAAAGAGTATCTCCAAGAACCACCTATCCTTATGCCACCGGTTGAAGGGAGACCTCTGATCCTATATCTGACAGTGCTAGACAACTCAATGGGGTGTGTGCTGGGGCAGCATGACGAGTCTGGCCGAAAAGAGCATGCCATTTATTACCTTAGCAAAAAGTTTACCGACTGTGAGACCCGATACTCACTGCTTGAGAAAACTTGCTGCGCTTTGGTATGGGCTGCTCGCCGGCTGAGACAGTATATGCTGACTCACACTACTTTGTTGATCTCAAAGATGGATCCGATAAAATACATATTCGAAAAGCCTGCCCTGTCTGGGAGAATTGCAAGATGGCAAATGATCTTGACGGAATACGACATTCAGTATACAACCCAGAAAGCCATCAAGGGAAGTGTATTGGCAGACCACTTAGCTCATCAAGCTGTAGATGACTATCAATCAATGAACTTCGAGTTTCCGGATGAAAGCATCATGATTGTAACTGATTGTGAAGTACCTGGACCGGATGAAGGACCTGAACCAGGATCTCGATGGTCTATGCACTTTGACGGAGCTTCCAATGCTTTGGGAAATGGTATCGGCGCCATCATCATATCTCCACAAGGTACTCATACTCCACTCACTGCCCGGCTGTGTTTCAACTGTACCAACAACATGGCGGAGTATGAGGCGTGTATCATGGGTCTTCAAGCTGCGATCGACCTAAGGATCAAATTTCTAAGTGTTTTCGGAGATTCCGCTCTTGTGATCAATCAGATCAAAGGAGAGTGGGATACGAAACATCCAAACTTGATTCCTTACAGAGAATGTGTATTGACCCTGATTCCCCACTTTACAGAGATAACATTTGAGCATTTTCCAAGAGAAGAGAATCAGTTAGCGGACGCGTTAGCTACAATGTCTTCAATGTTCAAGGTTAAATGGGATAATGAAGCTCCCCGGATCATCATCTGGAAACTGGACGAACCGGCATACTGTTGTGATCTCGAAACTGAATTGGTGACTGAGAAGCCTTGGTACCACGAAGTGAAGAGATATCTGGAAGCTCAGGAATACCCTGAAGGTGCCTCTGTCAATGATAAGAAATTCCTGAGAAGGTTTGCAGCCAAGTTCTTCCTAAGCAACGGCATCTTGTACAAGCGAAACCATGATTCAACCTTACTGCGTTGTGTGGACAAAACTGAGGCAGAAAGAATCATGGAAGAGCTACATGAAGGGACCTTTGGTACGCATTCCAGTGGGCACACTATGGCTAAGAAAATCCTACGGGCAGGATATTACTGGTCCACAATGGAAGCTGACTGCTACCAACACTCTAGGACATGCCACAAGTGCCAGATCTATGCAGACAAGGTGCATGTTCCTCCGGTTCCCCTGAATGTCATGACTGCGCATTGGCCGTTTGCAATGTGGGGCATAGACATGATCGGCGAGATCAAACCTACAGCATCTAATGGACATCGCTTCATCCTAGTGGCGATTGATTATTTCACGAAGTGGGTTGAGGCAGCGTCCTATGCTACAGTAACCAAGACTGTTGTGGCACGGTTTATTCGGCACAATCTGATTTGTCGGTACGGCGTCCCTGAACGGATTATTACAGACAACGGTACCAATCTGAACAATAAGATGATTGCTGAGCTCTGCGAACAGTTCAAGATACAGCACCACAATTCTTCTCCTTACAGACCGAAGATGAATGGGGCCGTAGAAGCAGCAAATAAAAACATCAAGAAGATCGTGCAGAAAATGACAGTGACTTATAAAGACTGGCACGAGATGTTACCGTTCGCTCTGCATGGATACCGTACCTCAGCCAGGACGTCAACCGGGGCAACTCCATTCTCTCTGGTTTATGGCATGGAGGCAGTCTTGCCGATTGAAGTACAAATTCCCTCTCTCCGGATAATGAAGGATGCAAATCTGAACGAAGATGATTGGATCCAGACACGACTTGACCAACTCAACCTCATTGACGAGAAGAGACTTGCTGCTATCTGTCATGGTCAGACGTACCAGAAACGAATGATCAGGGCATTTAACAAAAAGGTCAGACCTCAGGAATATCAAGTTGGGGATCTGGTTATCAAGAGAATCATCCTTCCTCAGAGTGATCCAAGGGGCAAATGGACCCTCACGTATGAAGGGCCATTTGTGGTTAAGCATGTGTTCTCAGGAGGAGCAATGATATTAACCAACATGGATGGTGACGACCTTCCTCACCCCGCCAATGCAGACATAGTTAAAAAATACTACGCATGAAAAAGACCCGCTAGGCTGACATGCCTAGGCAAAAATTAGGGCTTCCCGTCGAACCAAAAGGGTTCGGGTAAAATGAAGGGATGAAAATGAAAAAATTTGTACACCCGGCAAGTCGAAAACCTGAAAAGGCGGCTTGGGCAAAAATGGGTATCCCGGTGGACTGAAAACCTGAAAGGGCAGTCCAGGCAAAAATTAGGGATAAAAGCGTAATACTATGTCTCATTGGATCACTTTGCATCCAGAATCCGGTATCTACATCAAGTTCAGACGGCACTGATCAGTCAGCTTCACCTTCAACCAAGGTCATCAAGTGATGAGACGCTCAGAGTTATAGAGGCAATAGCAGAATTGAAACTCAGTGGATCATGCATCTTTCACACAGCTGTTTTATTTTCTTTTGTACAAAACTTGTATAAACTCTTGCTCGGCGACGTACCTCTTACTAGGGCGTCAGCCTCTTGTACACAAAACGCCTATTCAGGCCATTCAAAAATCAATACAAATATATTTTTCAGTTAAACGTGCCAAGTGTTTTCTTTTTTTCCGTTTTGTTTTGCGAAGAACGTCCAAGGTTCAATTTGTGATGTATGCATTGACAATAATTTGCTAACTCATAAATATTTGCATACGAAACAAAGGAATTCATTGCAGGTGACACTAGAAACAGGGGCAATAAAGAGTTGTCTGAGCAGTCTAATTGTTCTATCTTCCAAGGTACCAAGGTAGGTTCGGCTAAAGAACATGACCAGATACCTTAATTCCCCAGAGAGTGGTTCAACAAAACAATACATTCTTCTCCAAGCAAATCATCAAATATCAAGGAAATTGAGTATCCTCCCGTAGATCTCAATACTTCCCCAGCAGCATATGTATTCTTAACAAGCATCCCCGGCAGTCTTGGTCTAAAGATTGTTCCCCGGCGGTATACCAAAGTTCAAAGGAATCACTTCCCTGCAATTCAAACCGCCCCCAGAAGAGTCCAATCCAGCTTCACCAGCAAAGTTGGAATTCATATCTCCCCAAGCAATAAGCTTATCCCCAGTAGATTCTGGAAGCTTATCCCTCGCAGAGCACGAACGCGTCATCCGGCTTTATTTAAAGAGTTATCTCCTTAACAGGATATAACTGGGTTATCCTCAGCCAAAAGCCATGGAAAGAGCGTCATCGACAAAGTCTTCCTATCCCCAGCGAAGTCCGTCAACACTTCATACAACAAGGGTATCCTCAGCAAGTTACTATCAACACTCAGCAAGGCATCCCTCTTCCCACAGAGTATTGCTTCCCAGCATGGTCGCTAGAGTATCTTTTCTCCCTGTAGAATCCTCCATTTGCCAAGTTTATTCCGCAACGGAGTTATCTTCTCCTACCGGTATTCTTGCAGTTATCATCCCCAGCGGAGGCAAAATTTATTCTTCAAAGTCAGCCCAGGATACAACTTCCCGGCACCCGTCAAGGATTCACTTTCCTAGACAAAAACATACATAAAACATCACATACATCATTATAGCATGCATAACGCACTGCATCATATCATACGAATCTCATTTATGTTGAGAACATCATCGCTTGATCCATATCATGCATTGCATATGACTGACTTTTACCTTTCAGGAAAGATGCAGTTTAAATTCTCAATCACATTTCAAGACCTTGTCCGGTTCAGTTAAATCGACCCTAAGATTTTCCTGATGCTTATCCAGTCAAAGGCCTTCTCTGGTTCAGTCAGATCGACACTAAGATCTCCCTGATGCTTATCCAGTTGAAGATATTCCAAGACCTAGACCGGTTCAGTTAAATCGACCCTAAGATTTTCCTGATGCTTATCCAGTCAAAGGCCTTCTCTTGGTTCAGTCAGATCGACCCTAAGATCTCCCTGATGCTTATCCAGTTGAAGATATTCCAAGACCTAGACCGGTTCAGTTAAATCGACCCTAAGATTTTCCTGATGCTTATCCAGTCAAAGGCCTTCTCTTGGTTCAGTCAGATCGACCCTAAGATCTCCCTGATGCTTATCCAGTTGAAGATATTCCAAGACCTAGACCGGTTCAGTTAAATCGACCCTAAGATTTTCCTGATGCTTATCCAGTCAAAGGCCTTCTCTTGGTTCAGTCAGATCGACCCTAAAATCTCCTTGATGCTTATCCAGTTGAAGATGTTTCAAGACCTAGACCGGTTCAGTTAAATCGACCCTAAGATTTTCCTGATTCCTACCCAGTCAAAGGCCTTCTCTTGGTTCAGTCAGATCGACCCTAAGATCTCCCTGATGCTTATCCAGTTGAAGATGTTTCAAGACCTAGACCGGTTCAGTTAAATCGATCCTAAGATTTTCCTGATTCTTACCCAGTCCAAGGCCTCTCTGGTTCAGTCAGATCGACTCTAAGATCTCCCTGATTCTTATTCCAGTAGAAGACACCCAAGATTTTTCTCAACGAGCGTTGTTGAAGTTAAAGTCACTCAAGATTTTTCTCAACAAGCGTTGTTGAAGTTAAAATCGCCCAAGGTTCTCTTACCATCCAGGCTAAGGCAGCAACCATCCCTGGTTCATTCATCAGCGTTTGAAGCTCCAGATTCAGCTCCTGTAACCAGTCAGGACACATCTATACCAAGCATCTAAAATCAGCTCCTGCAACGTGTCAGGTACTCATTTGTTCTTTTGCAGGTATGCAGGTTCTCGCTAAGGAATCTCCTACGCGATCAACATCCAGATGGCATCTATAAGCCCATCATCCTATCCAGCAATCATCCAGATGGCATCTATAAGCCCATTCCACCATACTGTTATCATGTGAGCGCAAATTTCTGGGCACTTTAGTGTTCAATCATCTTCCACCTTCGGATTACGAAAGGCACGTCAGCCAATCTGCATCCTCAGGTCTAAGAAGATTGAACAGGGGCAACTGTTGTACCCCAAAATTTGCCCTCCCATATTCTCCAAGATTTGTCAAGTCAAAGTCACAAAATTCCCCAAGGGTTATGCAGTTCAACTGTCTCCTATGCAGTCAAAACTAGGGTTTGGATTCTGATCAAGAGAATGAAGTTTTCAAAGGCCCAATCAAGTCTCACATGCCTACAAATGTGATCCAACATCCTCATGTCAAGTTTCAAGGCATTCAGCTCAAAATTGCACAGTCAAAACCCTAAATTGCACTACAGTCAACTATAGGGGCAAAATGGTCATTTGACAGTCAAAAGTTCAAATTTTTGGTCAACATATCATTTTGAAGCCACAAACATCATTTGATCAATGCTTGATCATGATTCTCAAAATTTGGCTCAGAAATCATCAAAGATGCAAAAGTTACTATATTTGGACAGTTGAAAAAGTCAACTGAAATTGACCAGGGCATAACTTTCACATGGATTATCAGAAAAATTCCATCCAAAGCTCATTTTGAAGAGAAAGACATTTCCTACAATTCATCTTCATGTTCCAAGTCCAAGAAATGCTCTCACAAAAAGTTATCAATTTCAACATTATAGGTCATTTTCAAAAGTCAACAAAAAGGGACTTTAAGTCAAAGGCCATAACTTGAGATTGGTAAATCAAAATAACATGGGACCAAAGGAATTGGTTAGAGGACTCAAAGACCTTTCCAAAATGTCCAAGAACATGTGAAAAGCTTAAACATTGACCAAGTTATGCCTTGTGGAAGTTGGGAAATTTTTGGGAATTCTGAAAAGTCAACAATGGTTCAAATGATCCAAAAATGCAAATGGGCCCATTTTTCTTCCAAGTTTCTTCATGCCAAGCCTATGCACGATCATTAGGCCCAAAGGGAAGTATTTTCTCATTTTTTAATTATTTGTTTGAATTTATATTAATATTAATTCAATTAAATCATTTTAAATATGTAGAAAATATAAATTTGACCTAAAAAATCATTTTATGCACATTACAGGCTCAATATCTCGTGCTTAGTCAATTATGGAAGGTTTTGGTTTGATTTGAACTAATTAACACCAAATTGCACATGAAAAAATATTCAAAAAGATCTTGTAAAATCAAATATTGAAATCCATTATGGCATGAGATTTTGTTCAATATTTTTGACCTAGCATGCTCTATACATATTCAGGAATCAAGACCTAATGCAAAGAGACTGCAAGCTGCGCCCAAGAAGCCATTACAAACTTGCAAAAATTCTCAAAAAGTTCAAAACTGAAAACTAGCTTTAAGGTCGATTCAAGTTTCAAATTTTGTTCTATCAGCATCCTTAAGCATCCCTGGAGGTGTTCCAATCAATTTCAACCACAAAAGCTCCAGGAATTGGCGCCTGTGACTCAGACTGCATTGCAAAAAATTCATCATCGTATAACATTTTTTAAGCACTTTTACAACATTCTATTCATTGCATCATGTTTGTTTTGAGTTTCTGAAACTAACCATTATGCTTGATTGAAGTTTTACACGTTATACGCGAATCTACCATGTTTGGACATTAGGGTTTGCAGGTTTCAAATTTGGGGTTTTCTGCCCAAGGAAAAATTACGCTTCCAGACCAGTGCCATTAGCTTAAGCAGGTTGAGACGAAGAAGATGGCACCCTCGCGCTCAATTTATGAGCGTCGAGGGGCCAGTCGCTATTTTCTTATAGGCCCTCTAAAACAACGATCAAAAAACCGTTGCCTTCGTCCTTCATGTTTCAGGAAAACGAAAGAGACGATGAGTTGTCGGCCGGTGGTTCGCTAGTTCGAATTTGCGCGCGTTTTAACCATTATGCGTTGATTTTGCTTTTTGTCATTTGTTTGATATAATATATTAAATGGAACATAATGGCTCAGCTGGCAGGTACCAATGCATATGACTCTCATGACCTGGGTTCAAGTCCCAGGTCTGGCAAAAATTCCATGTTATTTTTCAACGTAAAATCATGTGCTTTGCTAACGTCCAGGTGCACCATGTACCATCACAATCCAAGCATTACACGTCATCCTGGGAATCAATCCAAAGGCATAAGATGGATGAATACGTTGAACCCTAGTCAAAGCATCATACAGAATTCCAAAAGTCAATGGACTCAGGCGTTAATGGGCCAAAACTCCAGGCCTATACCTCCTGAATTGGGGACTACCCCCCCTGGTTTGCCTTATTATTTTTTTTATTCTTTCTTTAATTTTTCTTTTTATTTCTTTTATTTGCTATTTATTTAGTTAATTATTTTTTTACAAAACATAAAAACATTATAAAAATCAGAAAAGACCAAAAAATAATAAATATGCATATTATAATTATTTTTAAACAAATGCTTGTAAATATTTAGTTTAATTAGGTTATAGTTTTAATCTTTTTAATAAAAATCCAAAAAAATAGAATTTAGGTTTAATAACTTTTTATTTTCTTTTTTTTAATTTTCCCCTTTTTCAGAATAGTAATATTATTCATTTATTTTCATAAATTAAAAAACTGCATGTAAATTAACTTAGATATTAAATTAGGTTAAAAATTCAACCTTTTTCATAATAAATAAAAAAATATTAGAATTAGGGTTTGCCTTTTAATTTAATTTCAATTAACTCCTTTTTCTCATTAAATCTAAAAAATACAAAAAAATACCATTTTCATTTAATTTTAATTTTAAGTTCCTTGTTAATTTTAATTGTTTGCAAAAGGGTCCAATGCCCTAGTTTTGTTTAATTCCTTTATTTCGCGCATTTATTTTATAATCGTTTAAATAATTATGTAAATCTCCCAAAGCCATGTAACTTTACTTTTCGCACTTTATTTCTTCGCTTTATTTATTTTCCGCTAAACCGGGTCCGGTTTAATTTTGGCGATGTGGACCCGCGCCTTTGTAATAGCCTTAGATTTATTTTCCCGCAAACTTATAACTGTTAAAAAGCATGCAAGAATGAATGTCCTAATTAAAATCAAGCGTAGAACACGACAAACATGACAAGACAAATAACTGAAACATGACACACAATTCGCACACACCACCCCTAGGGTACGCCTCACTGTTGCCTTTCGAAAGGTGGTCGTCGAGTAGAGGACGTCTTAGTAAGTCCTCATGATCCGGGAACCTGGCATGAGGGTAGCTTCTAAGGTGTCTTCCCATTGCTCTGGTGATCACCACGTCCCTAAAACTCGAATTGACCCGAACACCTCCAACGGTGGTGCTACCTACCTCTCAATGGTGGGATGGCACTACTTTAAAGGACATTTACACAGACGAATTCCTTAGGGTAGGTAGGTTCTCAAGGATACTTGCTCTAAACTTCAAAACAAATCAAAAACACTTTTCACACCAACACTTTTCAAAAGCTTTCAAAGCAAATTTTTCAAACACTCTGATGTACGAGTCGAACTGAAATTTTTCAAAGAAACTTTTTAAAACCCACAATCGAAAAGCAAGCAAACATTTTTGAAAACACATTGAGCAAGTATCTAAGAGCCCATGGATAACCATGGATAGAAAGGGTGCTAATACCTTCCCTTTCTATAACCTACCTCCCGAACCGAGAGCAATCTCTTTAAGGAATTTTTCTGTGCTTTTGTCCTTTCCATTTGGAGAAAATAAAAGATGGTGGCGACTCTTGCTTCCGCGACATTTCGCGAACCAGCGTTAAACAGTCAGTTCCAGATCCACCGATCACAATATCAAAATTGAGAAAAACTTACCTTAAAGTGAGAATCGTGTATGGAGTTTGAGAAACCTTTGAGGTGTCTTATTGATCTGTTTAGCTTGCCTAGACCTCCCTGAGTGTGTTGCAACCTTTACTTTACTTTGAAAGTCCTTGAATCTCCCTACTTAAGTCAAACTGCAAGCTTGACTCTTGAAAATGGTAGATGATGAAGATGGAGTTAAAGTCAAGAAACAGGTGTTGGGATGGCTTTTATATGAGGTATATCAAGTGTTTGGATCATTAGAAATGGAAACGCACGAGTAGGTTTTGATTTGGTAGTTTGAAGCTCAAAAATGTCAAGTTATGGCCAATTATGTGTTGCAGAATGCTTGGGAAGTTTTAGGGTACTTGAGCTCGTGTCTTTTCTTGCAATAGACTTGTATATTTGTGTAGAAAAGGTTAGATATGTTTTGCATAAGGTACTTCTCAATTTTAGGTTTTTGGCTAGGTGGTTTGTTTTTGAAGAAAAGTGGAAAACAAGTTTCAATATGTTGTACCTTTGATCATAGAGATGTTAATTAATTTAAACACAATGCTTCTGACTTTGTAGATGGGGTGTAATTAGAACAAACAAGTTAGGATCTCAATGCATTGACTTTGTGCATAAAGCTTGCTTTACAAGAATGGAATGGTGACTTTCTTCCAAATATGACAAATTGCTTTGGATAATGTCTTAATCACTTGGACCATACCTCAATCAATTTTGTAAACAATTAATTATAGACTGATTTACAAGTTAGAATCCTGCAAAACAAGATTGTGCAGCATAGGCTTAAGATTTGAATTCTTGTTCATCACAAAATGACCTATAATTCAAGTTTGAAACCCTAACTTTGTCTCTTTGATTCTCCTAGCTCAAAATTATCTCATTGAGTTCTTGGACATTTTGAAAATCTTGTAAAATTATCTACAACTTTCATGTTGGCCATTTTTAAAAAATCCTCTTGGAGCTTAGTGAAAATTGACCAAGAAGTTAGGTCAAGAATCTGCCTAAACTAGGTCAAAATTTCACTATGTTTAAGAAAAAGTGCATGACTTTATGGATTCATTACTCAAAATCCAAGAATTTCTAGGATGTTATTAGTAAAGAAAAGTTGTATATATCATTAAGATCTACAACTTTCATGTTGGAGGTTTTCTTTGAATCATCTTGCATCTTGGTGAAAAGTTGGCATGAAGTCATGAAAAAATAAGACTTAAAAAACTTAGAAAATTTTCTAAGTCTTGAAAACTTTGACTTTTCAAAATGACTTTTTACTTTCTTGATTTCTTGATGATCAAGTTTCATATTTTTGAATGTCTTGATGAAATGTGATCTTTGAAACTCAATTTTGATCAAAAAGTTAAAGTTTAACTTTTGGTGTATCAGTTGACTTTTCATCAATTGACTAAATTTCAACTATCAATCACTTGGTCTTGAGAAATGTTTTGAGTCATGAAATTAGGTAAAAATGATGTACTTGAATCCTTGAGATCATGTTTCAAACCATTAAGTCATGCATTAGGTCAAAAGTCAAAAATCAAGCATTCTCAGTCAAAACCCTAATTTTGACCATTTTTCCCTTTTGATGATTTGAACATTTTTCTTGGGGAATTGTGATCCAAACTTGATAAATTGGTACATATAACTTCAAAAGGTTTATATTGGTCAAGAATCTTGAAGTTTGACTGTATGTTGACCACTGTTGACTTTTTATCCAATACAGTTGATTTTGGGTCATCTGATCAATTGATTGAGAAATTTTGAGATGCAAGACTTAAAAATTGATATCAACATTCTTGAAGGTCCATAATGATCCATGAAAGCCAATTGAAGCACTAGAAGTCCAATTGTCCTTGTGAAAAACCAAACCCTAATTTGAGGCATCAGTGTTAAGGAGATGGTTTGACCTAGCCAATACTTGTGTAAGCTTGAACCATTGAAGATCTTTGTGAGGAATGTCTAGAGAAGAGAGGGAAAATTTTAGGGTACAACAGGTTCTGGTGTTCAATCTTCTTAAACCTGAAGAGTTAGAATAGCGGGTCCACCATTCGTTACTTGAAGGTGGAAGATGATTGAACACTAGAGAAAGTGTCAAAATAAATCTTTTTTCGATTTATACTGAATCAAGCAGAAGTCTTGAATAATCTTTAACTGGATAGTGAATCAGTATAAATATTTGGAGTGATTTAACTGAACCAGAGAAAGTGTCTACCGGAACGGAATCAGGATAGGTCATTGATTGATTTTAAACTGAACCAGCAGAGGTCTTGAATAAACTTTTAACTGGTTAACGAATCATTATAAATCTTTTGAGTGATTTAACGGAACCAGAGAAAGTGTCTACCAGAATGGAATCAGGATAAACCATTGATCGATTTAAACTGAACCAGCAGAGGTCTTGAATAATCTTTAACTGGAGAACGAATCAGTATAAATCTTCGGAGTGATTTAACTGAACCAGCGAAAGTGTCTACCAGAACAGAATCAGGATAAACCATTGATCGATTTAAATTGAACCAGTAGAGGTCTTGATTAATTTTTAATTAGAGAACGAATCTATATAAATCTTCAGAGCAATTTAACTAAACCAGAGAAAGTGTCTACTAGAACAGAATCAGGATAAACCATTGATCAATTTAAACTGCACCAACAAAGGTCTTTTTTTTGCTGATGATATTTATCTGATGACTAATCTTTCCTGAAAAGGTAAAGAATTAGTTGCGATGCAATGTCATGATGCATGCATTACGTAATGATGTTCTCAAAATAAATGAGAGTATACTATATTCATTTTGTATGCATATGTCATGATGCATAAATGTGAAATGTTATTGAAGTAAATCTTTGTTTGGAAAATAAACCCTTGACAACTGCTAGGGAGATTTGGGAAGCTAAATCCCGAACTACTGTTGAAGATGGAGAATATGTGTATCTTCGACATTGTTTAGAGTGTTCCGATGGGGATTCCTATCTCATTGTTTTGAGGAAATTCTACATGGAATGTTGATTTCTGCTTGAGGGATATAGCTCATGAACCTTGGTTATCCATTACTCTATTGGGGAATTATAACCTTACTGGGGAGAGTAAAAGTTAACTGGTAATTGGTCGAATTCTAGGCATTGCAGCAACTTTCTAGGGATAGTAACGACTCTGTTGGGGACAAAGCGGTTTTGTCAGTTGATTTGTAATAGTTTGAGAAAAGGCTCGTATTGGGGAATCTGTAGTTTGTTGGGGAAATAAACCTTGTTGAGGAGAATATTTTGAAGACCTTATTGGGGTGATGAATTCTTTTGGGGAGAACTCTGCAAGGTTTCTTTTTTTCAGTTAAGACTAACTCAGTTAGGGAGAGGGTTTTCAGGAGATTATACTTTGTGGGGATAATCTTATTGAAGTAACTCTGTGGGGATATCCTAAATCCTTAAGGAAATTCTTATTATATACATTTGTTAATATTTAACCATGTTCATATGCATATGTTCATTCAATTTTAATCATTGGACGTTTTTGCACTCAAAATAGAAAAAACAAAAATTTTGCACTTCGAAGTATATTTGTATTGATGTTTTGCCTATAAATAGGAGTTTTTGTACAAGGAGACCGAAATCCTGGTAAGAGGAAATCATGGAAAGAATGAAAGGAATACATAGTGAAAACAAAATAATATCCATGTGGAAGTAATCTCATTGGTTTCCAACTCCGCCATTTCCCTTATGTCATCGAACATCATCCCTTGTCGTTGAAAGAAGTTGATTGAATTGATCTTATACCATTGAATTTGGACCTTGGTAATAAATCTGGTTGTATTGATTTTACGGGACATAGTTATATGCTTTGATCCTTAACTTTTTCCTGGACCGCCCTTTCGGGTTTTCAGCCCACCAGGATACCCTTTTTTGCCCAAGCCGCCCCTTCGGGTTTTCAAATTGTCGGGTGTACAACCCTTTGTATATATCACTAACTTTTTCCCAAATATTTTTGATTCGCCTGGATGCCCTTATTTTGCCTATATATGTTAACCTAGCAGGTCATTTTTACGTGTAGTATTTTTTAACTATGTCCGCGTTTACCGGATGTGGGAAATCTTCTCTGTCCATAGTGGTTAGCATCATAGAGCCGCCAGAGAATACTTTCTTGATAAAAAATGGCCCTTCGTAAGTGGGAGTCCATTTTCCCCTGGGATCTCCTTGTGGTAAAATGATGTGCTTTATTACTAAGTCGCCAACCTAATATACCCGAGGTTTGATCTTCTTATTGAATGCCTTGATCATACTCTTTTGATACATTTGACCGTGGAAGATAACAGCCTGTCTTTTTTCATTAATCAAATTCAACTGATCTAATCTAGTCTGGATCCCTTCATCTTTTCTTAACTCTGCTTCTTTCATAATTCTTAGAGAAGGAATCTAAACTTCGACAGGCAGGACAACTTCCATGCCATAGATTAAAGAGAATGGGGTTGCCCCAGTTGATGTTCGTGCCGAGGTACGGTAGCCATGAAGAGCAAATGGTATCATCTCATGCCAGTCTTTGTAGGTCACCACCATCTTTTGCACAATCTTCTTTATGTTCTTATTGGCAGCTTCCACTGCACCATTCATCTTAGGTCTGTATAGAGAAGAGTTGTGATGCTTGGTTTTGAACTACATGCATAGTTTAGTAATCATGGCATTATTGAGGTTGGTTCCGTTATCGATGATGATCCTTTAAGGGATACCGTACCGGCGGATGAGGTTATGCTTGATAAACCAGGCTATAACATTCTTGGTAACTGAGGCAAATGGAGCAGCTTCAACTCATTTGGTGAAGTAGTCAACGACGACGAGGATGAAATGATGTCTATTGGAGACAGTGGGCTTGATTTCTCCAATCATGTCAATGCCCCATATTGCAAATGGTCATGGAGAAGTCATGATGTTTAAAGGTATCGGAGGCATATGGTCCTTGTCGGCATAGATCTGACACTTATGGTAAGTCCTCGAGTGGTGGTGACAATCAGTTTCCATTGTCGACCAACAGTAACCAGCCCTCAGAATCTTTTTGGCCATAGTGTGTTCTCTAGAGTGAGTCCCAGAGATACCCTCATGCATGTCCTCCATGATCTTCTCTGCTTCCTTCTTGTCCATACAACGGAGCATAATAAAATCATGGTTGCGCTTGTACAGGATCCCATTGCTTAGGAAAAACTTGGCTGAGAATCTCTGTAGGAATTTCTTTTCATTGATGGAAGCTCCTTCAGGATATTCTTGTGCTTCAAGATACCTTCTTACTTCATTATACTAAGGCTTCTCCTCATCAGTTTCAATCTCATAACAGTGTGTCGGTTTGTCAAATCTTTCAATTATAATTCTAGGAGCCACGTTGTCCCAATTTACCTTGAACATAGATGACATTGTTGCTAAGGCATCTGCCAACTGATTTTCTTCCCTCGGGATATGTTCAAAGGTGACTTCCTCGAAGTATGGGACCAGGGTTAGCACAAGCCCTTTGTAGGGGATCATATTTGGATGTTTAGTATCCCATTCTCTTTTAACTTGACTGATTACCAGGGCCAAATCTCTGTTTATGCTTAATTATTTGATTTTTAGGTCAATAGCAGCCTTAAGACCCAAGGTGCATGCTTCATACTCGGCCATGTTATTCGTACAGTCAAAGCAAAGTCTGGAAGTGAAAGGTGTATCGAAACCTTTAGGATAAATGATCACAACACCGATTCGGTTACCCAAAGCATTGAACGCTCCATCAAAAACCATAGTCCATTGGGATCCTTGTTCAGGTCCTTCATACAGTCCAAGATTTCCCCAGTCGGTT
This sequence comes from Vicia faba, assembly GCA_948472305.1. Classification (NCBI taxonomy): domain Eukaryota; kingdom Viridiplantae; phylum Streptophyta; class Magnoliopsida; order Fabales; family Fabaceae; genus Vicia; species Vicia faba. The sequence goes on along the minus strand of OX451737.1, from coordinate 1,641,793,832 downwards.
ATCAGCATGATGTTCTCGTCCGGGAATTCAAAGTTCATGGATTGGTAGTCATCAACAACTTGATGCGCCAAATGATCCGCCAACACAATTCCTTTGATTTCCTTTTATGTAGTGTACTAGATATCATATTCAATCAAAATCATTTGCCATCTAGCTATTCGTCATAAGAGAGCTGGCTTCTCGAAGATATACTTGATAGGATCCATCTTAGAAATCAATAAAATGGTGTGATTCAATATATATTATCCTAGCCGGCGAGCAGCCCAAGCTAGAGCACATCAAGTTTTCTTAAGCAGCGAATATCTTGTTTCACGGTCGGTAAACTTTTTGCTCAGGTAGTATATTGCATGCTCTTTTCGGCCAGACTCGTCATGTTGGTCCAGCACACACCCCATTGGATTTTCTAATACCGTTAAGTACATAATCAAAGGTCTTACTTCAACTGGAGGCATCGGGATGGGATGTTCTTGTAGATATTCTTTAATTTTGTCAAAGGCTGCTTGGAAGTCGTCGTTCCATCTGACTACTTGATCTTTCTTTAACAGTTTGAAGATTGGCTCACAATTAGCAGTTAAGTGAGATATGAACCGGGAAATATAGTTGAGTCAACCTAAGAAACCCCTGACCTCCTTCTTAGTACAGGGAGATGGAATTTCTTGTATGGCTTTGACTTTTGTTGGGTCGACCTTAATACCTTTTCCACTGACAACAAAACCTAGAAGCTTTCAAGACCTTACCGCGAAGGTACATTTGTTTGGATTCAACCTTAGCTTGTATTTCTTCAATCTTTCAAATAGCTAGTGAAGATGATCAAGGTGTTGTTCCTCAGTTTGCGATCTTGCAATCATATCATCAACATAGACTTCTATTTCATGATGGATCATGTCATAAAATAGGGCTACCATAGCTCGTTGATAGGTTGCCCCTGTATTCTTCAAACCGAAAGGCATGACCTTGTAACAGAAGCTTCCCCACTTTATGATAAAGGTGGTTTTCTCCATGTCTTCCGGTGCCATCTTGATCTGGTTGTAACCGGAGAATCCATCCATGAAGGAGAAAAATTTATGTTAAGCCGTGTTGTCGACTAAAACATCAATGTATGGTAGTGGGAATTCATCCTTGGGACTGGCCCTATTCAATTCTCTTTAGTTTACGCACATATGGACTTTTCTATCTTTCTTCAGTATTGGGACCACATTTGCAACCCATTGGGGATATGACGTCACTGCCAGAAAACCTGCATCAAACTATTTCATTACCTCAGCTTTTATTTTCTCATACATGTTTGGTCGCATGCAATGAACCTTTTGCTTGACTGGAGGACAATCTTATTTCATTGGCAGATGATGAACCACTATGTCAGTATCAAGTCCCGGCATATCTTCATATGGCCAAGCAAACACCTCAACATAGTCGTACAACATCTGAACCAATCTGCCCTTGACACTGTCTTCTAACTTGGCACCAATCTTGACTTCCCTCTTGTCTGCCTCAATACCTAGGTTGATCACTTCAACTGGTTCCTTGTGCGGTTGAATGGCCTTTTCCTCTTACATCAGAAGTCTGGCTAGTTCCCCAGGTATTTCACAATCTTCTTCGCCTTCATCTTCGGCTTGGTAGATTGGATGTTCAAAGTCATAGATGGCAATAGCAGAGTCGTTGTCAATGAGATCCGGAATGGATGTGGATATGCAAACGTGCATGTGATCATGTAAGGTCACATGGCTATTTTGAAAATGAAATAAAGTGAAATAAAGACAATGAGCGCAAAATTTGGATGCAAAAGAGTCCAACATTTTTCATTAAATGATCATATGGCATATGAAAATGAACAAACCCTTAACATATGGACCATGGTGCCCCGGGCATGGCACAAGTCTTAAAGTCATTGTGTCAATTAAAATTATAGATGGAGTTCTTAAATTAATAAAAAAGTAAATGGTAATTACTCCTTGTTGAAGGAGATTGGAATGATGTCCTTGGTACGCCAATTGTTGAGCCCTTCATCAGCAGTCGGGTAGATCCAGTCATCTAAGACACAGATATCGTCAGAGTCTTTAAGAGCATTCACTTCATGATTACTGATGCGAAGAGGTGGTTTCCCCGCACGAGCACGTCTGACCTCCTTTAGAGCTTTAGCATTGAAGCCCAAACCATATTTTTCTGATTTGAAAGGGATGTCAGGGAGTTGTCCCCAAATGGTACAACCTCCATATTCAATCACAGCGTGAGCATCTTTAAGGGAAGCCACTCTAGGCACATCTTTAACAACTTTTGGAACATCCGGAGTAGCCTTAGCAGCAACAACCATGGGAGAGACCACTTTGAAGGCTTGACAAGGAGTTTCAATGAACTCTCCGTCCATCTCAACATACTTAAATGAATTTAGATGGATAACCATAAACTCTTCTTCACCATGGATAGTAACAATCTTTCCCTTAATCAGATATTTCAACTTTTAATGTAGAGTCAAATTCACCGCTCCTGCCCCGTGAATCCAGGGGCGTCCAAGTAGGCAACAGTAAGCAGGACGGATATCCATCACAGAGAAAGTTGAATTAAAAATTTGAGAACTAACTTTTATGGGGAGATCAACTTCCCCATGGACCATCCTTTTTGATCCATCGAAAGCCCTCACCACTATGTCACTTGGCTTCAATATCAAACCTTCACAATCCAACCGATCTAGGGCACCTTTGGGAAAAACATTCTGAGAGGACCCAATTTCCACCAATACATGGGCTAGAGTGGTTCCTTTGCATTCAATGGAGACATGCAAATATTTGTTATGATTTCTTCTGGCGGGACTTAAATCAGTATCTGAGAATCCCAATCCTTTATTGGTAGTCAAACTCACTACACAATTTTCAAATTGATCACTCGTAGTCTCTTGAGGAACATACACATTCTTCAAAAAAAAATTATCAATGCTTGAGCATGTGCATCTGAGCATAGTAATAAAGATAGCATATAAATTTTTGAGGGGGTTTTCCCTAACTGCTCTACTATCTTATAATCGCTTTTCCTTAATGTGATACGGTGGGAGAACTAACTTGTATGTATTGTGTTTGATCGCAAATGTTGCGGTTAGCAAGAGTCGCCACCGACTTTTCTTTTATCCAAAAGGAAAGGTGAAAAAGAACAGGAAAGACCTTTGAGATTATTTCTTGAGTTTGGGGGGTAGATTATGAAAAGGGAAGGTATTAGCACCCTTTTCATCCATGGTTTTCCATGGGATCTTAGTTACTTGTTAGATCACTTGCTTTTGTTTGAAATTGTGCTTTGTGTGATTTTTTTGGAAGTATTTTGTAAAGAGGCCATTGTTTAGGCAATATTTGTAATGATTCTCGTTCGTAAGAATGTATACAAAGATGTTTGATCTTTTGAAAATGTTTTCAAGTTTGTAAGAGGTTTTGAAAGTGTAGGTGTTTGTTTTTTAAAATAGCAAGGATGTTTGTTTTGAAATGGAGCAAGTAATTAGGAGCATTCTACCTACTCAAAAGTCTTTCTTGTTCATTTTCTTTTCCTTTGACATTGTTATCTTACCATTGATTTGGTAAATAACCCTATCTTTGGATGTAAACGGGGCAGACGTGGGTCATCGTATAACCATGATTAGAAATGTTGCAAGGTATCTTAGCATTCTCTTTTAGGGACTAAGATCATTTGAAAGGCAACTTAGATAGCGTCATCGAGGGACTATGATCTTATATTTTGCTTTGTTTTTACTAAGATACCTCACATGCATAATATGGCCATTTTGTAAAGGCAACCAAATGGATTTACCCTAGGGGGTGCTTGTGTGCAAGTGTGTTGTCTTGAATGCTTGATTTTGTCTTTGATTAGGGTTTTCTATTTGATTGGTTTTAGTCTATCCATATAAACCCTAATTACTAGCAATTGTATATAAAGTGATAAATTGCGGAATTTAAAGTTACTACACTATTATAATACTTGTGGGAGGGGTGTACAAATTGTAAATGGGGATTGCAAAAAAATAAACCTAATTAATCTATTACAACCATATTGAATTGGTACAAGAATTGAATAAATAAATGTACAAAAATAGATAAATATGCAAGAATGTAAATGCAAAGAAAATAGATGTTTGTTTGATTTTTCATGAGAAAAGGGGTTTTGATTTTTAACCTAATTAGCTATAAGAAAATAATTACTTAAAAATAAAACATAAATTTACTAAGAAAAGATTTTAAATAAAACCCTAAATCTATTAATTGATTAAAAAAAGAAATTAAGTTTATAAGAAAAGTATTTTTTTGGTATTTTTGTCTTGAAAATAATTATAGTGTTATAAAATATTTTTGGCCTTTTTTATAATAAAATAATATATTTAAAATTGGTGTAAAAGAAAATAACTAAAACCTATTTTTAATTAAATTTACAAAGATAATTAGTAAAATAAATAAAGTATTGATTAAATGAAATAATTTTTTGTGAGAAAAAATAAATAAGCTATGTCAAAATACAAATCTACTATTTTTATATTTTTTATGATTTTTTAATATTAGAAAAATATTTAAGAAAACAAATAAATAAATAAAATAAGAAAAAGAAAATAAAACTGGGCCAGGGGTAAGTAAATGAAACAGGGGGGTTTGCAAGCAAAAACAAAAACAACAAGGCCCAAGGAGGCCCAGCGCCTGCCAAAAAAGAGAGTCAGAATGCTAAAATGTGAAAAAAATCCAAAAGGGTACCACTGGGGCTCGAACTCAGGCCCCAAAGGTTACAGGCGCGCACTTCTACCACTGGGGTGGCTATACATCCGTTAACATAAGCAAAACAATAAATATATGATACAAAATGCACCCTGATTTACACTTCATCTTCAACCTCCAGTCAGACCAACTGTAACTTGTTCATTTCTCAACAAAAATGAAAATTGTAAACATGAAACTTGTAGCAAATTTTCTCACGATTTCAGAAATGTAAAGCATTAAAGCTATAGATCAAAGACAAACATGAATTTCAATGGCCCTAATTTGAACCCTAAAAAATTTCAGAAATTTCAATCTTAAAATTCTCTAAGCTCAAACAAAATTAATGGAAACTATGAACATGGTTAGCTTTAGGGAAATCATATCTACATGTTTCATTCACAAATAAATCATTGATGATGCATGTATGAAAAGTTCCAAAGTTAAAAAACTTACCTTGCAAGAGGGTATCGGGTTTGAAGTTTGAGCAGCTTTCAGTGAGTTCCAATGATTGGGTTAGCTTCCTCAAGTTCCGGGGAAGCTAAAGGGATGCTTAGCTTGAGATGGAAGTGGCTGAGGAGTTCTGGAGAAGTCCACTTGCATACCCCTGTTTTTGAAAATGGAGGATGATGCAAATGGTGTTATAGTTATGTAGTAAGGGTTTGGATAGCCTCTATATGAGTTATAGAAGCTTTGTGATTGATTAAAAGTGAAAACGCACGAGTGGATTGTGTATTTGAAGTTCAAGGTCAGAAATGACAATTAATGGAGGTTTTTGGTGCAAATTCTGATTTCAAAGTGTTTGAGGGCTTAAGCATTCGTCTTATTTGTGGCAAATGGTTTGTGTATGTATAAGCAAAAGTGTTTAAGAGCTTTGGGCAATCAGAAGTACAAGTTTTCAGCTAATTGCTAGGTTACTTGATTTTCAAGAAAATTGGGAAAACAAGTTTCAAGAGGAGGTACAAGCATGGGATGAGTGATTGTAAGTGTCTAACAAGTTTCTTATGAGTTATAGGACTTGTATGATCAGAAGAGAATAAGTGCAAGGCTCAAGAACAAGTTTTGTGCAAAAAGTCACTTTATCAAAATGGCAATGTGCACTTTCTTCCCAAAATGGATATAAAGCATGGTCTTGCATTGAATGTTTGAAATGAGACCTCTAACATCTGGGCAATCAATTAATTATGGAGTGCCTAACAAGTTTGAGGCCTGCAAAGTAGAGTTTATGCAGTACAACTTTGAATTTGAATTTTGTTCATCACAAAATGCCTTGTAATTCAAGTGATAAATCCCTAACTTCATCTCTTCGATTCTCCCTACTCAAAAAATGATTTCAAGGAGTTCTTGGACATTTTGTAAAGTTTGCAATGTGCTCTACAACCCATATTTGAATTGATTTTGAAAATTCCCCTTGGAACTATATGAAAAAGTGCCATGAAGTTGGGTCAAAATCTTGACCAAATTAGGGCAAAAATTTCACTAAGTGTTTTGTTTCATGGGCATGTATTCTTAAAATTATAACTTGATATCCAAGAACTTTTGGAAGGAGTTGTATAAATAGAAGTTGTATATTTCATGGATATCTACAACTTTCATGTTTGAAGTTTCTCCTGAATCATCTTGCATCATGGTGAAAATTTTGATCTTGCATAGTTGGTTGTCGAAACCCCAGAGGATGTTCTATTGTGAGGGAAGGTGTTCAGTTGCTGTTAGAAAATAGAACTATCAAGATCACAGGTCAGAGAGATGTTTATTATGAGATTGATATGGTTGAAGTTTGTTTGATGGAAGAAGAGTCAGAGGAAGAGTATGCCTCTGCAGATGAGTATTTCTCTTCAGACGAAGATTTGTTTGCCGGAAATGACTTTTTGATGGTTGATTGTGTTGAGGAAGTGGTGAATGTCATTGTACCTTGTTTTGGTGCACCCACTCATCTTGAGGTGGAGTACCATAGCAAACCAGCTGTTACCCCATTGGTAATTAGTCTGCCAGGTCTTGTTCCCTATAAATCAGATAAGGTTGTACCTTACAAAGACAACGCTACATTCTTAGAAGACGGGGTAGAGATTCCCATCCAGCCAACGCCAGATGTTAGAAATATAGCTGATAATAGCAAGGTGACCCGTAGCCGTCGTGTGTTTGCGCCGGTTATTCAAAGAGATGTTGTTGCTGGAAAGAAAATTGCTGAGAACGATGAGCCTAAGAAGGCTACAGGAGAGACTAGTGGAGCTACATTAGAGAAATAAGTGGATGATATTTTGAAGATAATTAAGATGAGCGACTACAAAATTGTAGATCAACTATTGCAGACTCCTTCCAAGATATCTATCCTAGCTTTATTAATGAATTCCTCTACTCATAGAGAATCACTTATGAGAGTACTAGACCAAGCTTTTGTGGAGAATGACATGCTATTAGATCAATTCAGCAGCGTAATTGGAAACATTACGTCATGTAACAATTTGAGTTTTTGCGGTGATGAGTTACCAGATGAAGGGAGGAATCATAACCTGGCCCTCCACATATCTATGAACTGCAAGAATGATTCGCTGTCCAATGTGCTAATTGATAACGGATTCGCGATGAATGTTATACCGAGGAGTACCCTCATGAAGTTAAAGTATCAAGGAGCACCTATGCGCCCGACTGGCATCATTGTGAAGGCTTTTGATGGATCTAGGAAATCTGTCATCGGTGAAGTGGACTTGCCCATCCATATAGGACCACATTTGTTCTTGATAACCTTCCAGGTCATGGACATTATTCCTGCATATAGTTGTTTGCTAGGAAGGCCATGGATACACGAAGCAGGGGTTGTTACTTCAACTCTGCATCAGAAGTTAAAGTTTGTGCGCGAAGGGAAGGTGGTGATCATAAATGGGGAGCAGGCGTTGTTGATATCCCATCTATCCTCTTTCAGTATTGTATAAGAGGATGAGGCTGCTGTTGGAACCCAGTTCCAAGCCCTATCTATTGACAACATAAGGAGGAATGAGAATTATGTGGTTTCGCTAAAGGACGCGCAACAAGTTGTGCGCAATGGTCATAATGTAGTTTGGGGAAAACTTGTGGATCCACCCGTGAACAAGAACATAACTGGTTTGGGTTTCTCTTCGAAGAATGGCAAAGGCGAAATTTTGAAGTCAAAGTCTTCTGTGAACAGTTATCGTGATGTTTTCCGCAGCGGATGCTACCTCCATCCAATTGGTTCTGGAATTAATGATGTTGAAGAGGATGAAACAGAGCAGGAAGTATCGAATTATGTGACGCATGGAGTCCGAGTTCAGAACTGGGTCACCATTGATGTTCCTTCTTTCATACATATTTCAAAGTAATTTGTTTTGTTAATTTGTTTCTTTCTTTTGAAAAGCTTTCACTCTGCCCAAGGTGAAAGTATTGTATGGGCTTATCTGTTTGCTTTGATTTTTAAGATCATTAATAAAAGTTGTCTTTGCTTCCAAAAAAAAAGTCTTTATTTTCTGCTTTTTCTTGGGAAATGGTAATAAAAAAAGAACCCTTTTCAAAATAAATAATAACTGAAAATTAATCTGCATGATCACTTGTTATATGTGTCAGTCTCTAAAAGCAATCATAAATCACATGTGCAGACTAATTAAAAAAATTGTTGAATACAATGACCCTGCACCCTCTCCCAACTTTGATTGTCCTGTGTTTGGGGCTGAAGAAGAAGATTATGATGAGATTCCAAAAGAGGTCTCACGGTTGCTTGAGCACGAGGAAAATACCATTCAGCCATATAAGGAGCCTTTGGAAGTGATTAATTTGGGTACAGAGGAAGATCCGGAGGAAGTTAAGATTGGAGCATCGTTGCATCCTAATGTGAAAAGCGGGTTGATTAAGCTATTGAAAGAGTATATGGATATTTTTGTTTGGTCTTATTAAGATATGCCTGGTCTAGATACAGACATTGTCGAGCATCATTTTCTGTTGAAACCAGAGTGTCTGCCAGTTAAACAAAAGTTAAGAAGAACCCACCCAGATATGGCAGTAAAGATCAAAGAGGAGGTCCTAAAACAGATTAATGCTGGTTTTCTTGTGACGTCAGTGTATCCTCAATGGATTGCCAATATTGTCCCAATACCGAAAAAATACGGAAAAGTCCGCATGTGCGTAGATCACAGAGATCTAAATAAAGCTAGTCCGAAAGATGATTTTCCATTGCCTCACATTGACATGTTAGTGGACAGCACAGAAAAATTCAAGGTATTATCGTTCATGGACGGATTTTCTGGGTATAATCAAATAAGAATGGCTCCAGAGGACATGAAAAAACAACGTTTATCACACCCTGGGGAACATTCTGTTACAGAGTGATGCCCTTCGGGTTGAAGAACACTGGTGCAACGTACCAGAGGGGTATGACAACCCTATTCCATGATCTGATGCACAAGGAAATTGAAGTATATGTTGATGATATGATTGCAAAATCCCAAACTGAAGAAGGGCATATAAAACATTTGTTGAAGTTGTTTCAGCGTTTGAGGAAGTATCGTCTCCGCTTGAATCCAAATAAATGCACCTTCGGAGTTAGATCGAGGAAATTGTTGTGTTTTATTATTAGCCAGAAAGGAATTGAAGTTGACCCTGATAAAGTCAAAGCAATTCAAGAAATTCCAGCACCAAGAACTGAAAAGCAAGTCAGGGGTTTCCTCGGGCGTTTGAATTATATTTCCAGATTCATTTCCCACATGACTGCAAAGTGTGAACCGATCTTTAAGTTGTTAAAGAAAGATCAAGGTTGTGTGTGGACGGATGACTGCCAAAGGGAATTTGAGAGTATTAAAGAGTATCTGCTTGAACCTCCTATCTTGCTCCCTCCCGTAGAAGGAAGACCGTTGATTATATATCTAACAGTGTTAGATAAATCCATGGTTTGTATTCTGGGAAAACAGGATGAAACAGGGAAGAAAGAGTTTGCCATTTATTATCTCAGCAAAAAGTTCACTGATTGTGAGTCGCGGTATTCCATGCTATAAAAAACGTGTTGTGCTTTGGCCTGGGCGACAAAGCGTTTGCGGAAGTATATGTTGAATCATACCACTTGGTTGATCTCCAAAATGGATCCAATCAAGTATATTTTTGAGAAGCCTGCTCTTACTGGGAGAATTGCCCGCTGGCAGATGTTGTTATCTGAATATGATATTGAGTACCGCACTCAAAAAGCTATCAAAAGTAGTATGTTGGCAGATTACCTTGCTCACCAGCCGGTGGAAGATCATCAGTTTGTAGAATATGAATTCCTCGATGAGGATGTGATGTTCCTAAAAGTGAAAGATTATGATGAACCATTTCCTGAGGAAGGCCCCGACCCTGAATCTCATTGGAGTATGATATTTGATGGAGCGGTGAATGCTTATGGTAAAGGAATTGGTGTTGTAATCGTCACTTGTCATGGATCGCACATTCCTTTTACTTCAAGGTTAACATTTGATTGCACTAATAATATGGCGTAATATGAGGCTTGCATCATGGGTCTTAAGGAAGCTATTGATCTCAGAATCAAAATTCTAGATGTGTATGGTGATTCAGCTTTGGTAATAAATCAGATTAAAGGAGAATGGGATACTCGTCACCCTGGCTTGATCCCTTACAAAGATTATGCTAGAAGATTACAACCCTTCTTCAATAAAGTTGAATTTCATCACATTCTTAGAGATGAAAATCAAATGGAGGATGCTCTAGTAACTCTGGCTTCCATGTACCAAGTGAATACTTGGAATGATATACCACGTATTACAGTTCGACGGCTGGATAAACCCGCTCATGTGTTTACGACAGAGGAGGTAGAAGATGAAAAACCTTGGTATTATGACATCTAGCATTTTCTTCAGACTCAGGAATACCCGATTGGTGCGTCGAGGAAAGATAGAAAGACACTGAGAAGATTGGCAGGCAGTTTCTTCCTCAGTGAAAATGTGTTATACAAGAGAAATTATGACATGGTCTTGCTCAAATGCATGGATAGACACGAAGCAGACATGTTGATGCATGAGATTCATGAAGGTTCATTTGGAACTCATGCTAATGGGCATTCCATGGCTAAAAAGATGCTAAGGGCAGATTATTATTGGTTGACAATGGAATCTGATTGTTACAAATTCGCAAAGAAGTACCATAAATGTCAGATTTATGCAGACAAGGTCCATGTGCCTCCGACACTTCTCAATATGATTTCGTCCCCGTGGCCTTTCTCTATGTGGGGTATAGACATGATCGGGATGATAGAACCCAAAGCTTCGAATGGATATTGTTTCATCTTGGTAGCAATTGACTACTTTACCAAATGGGTAAAAGCTGCTTCTTATGCCAATGTTACCAAACAGGTGGTTGTGCATTTCATCAAAAACAATCTTATATGCCGGTATGTTGTGCCGAGTAGAATCATCACTCACAATGGCTCGAATTTAAACAACAAGATGATGACAGAACTGTGTGAAGAATTCAAGATTGTCCATCAAAATCCATCTCCATACAGGCCAAAGATGAATGGGGCTATTGAAGCTGCTAATAAGAATATCAAGAGAATTATCCAGAAAATGGTTGTTACTTATAAGGATTGGCATGAAATGCTCCCTTTTGCTCTACATGGATATCGAACATCTGTCTGCACTTCAACAGGAGCAACCCCGTTCTCCCTGGTATATGGAATGGAAGTTGTACTCCCTGTTGAGGTATAGATTCCCTCGTTGCGTGTGATAACCGAAGCCAAGTTGACAGAGGATGAATGGGTCCAGAACAGGTTTGACCAATTGAATTTGATTGAAGAGAAGAGAATGACAACTTTGTGTCATGGGCAGTTATATCAGAAAAGAATGAAGAAAGCATTTGATAAAAAGGTCAAACCTCGTGAATTCAGAGAAGGTGACCTCGTGCTCAGGAAGATCATGTCTTTTAACACTGATTCTAGGGGAAAGTGGACTCCCAATTTTGAAGGCCCGTATGTTGTCAAGAAAGCCTTCTCTGGTGGTGCATTAATTCTTGAATCTATGGATGGCGAGGAGTTCCCACGCCCCATGAATGCTGACGCAGTTAAGAAATACTTTGCCTAAAGAAATAAAAGAACAGCTCGCTAAGTTGAAAATCCGAAAGGGCGGCTTAGGCAAAAATGAGCGTCTCGGTAGGCTGAAAACCCGAAAGGGAGGTCTAGGCAAAAATTAGAGACATAAACAGAATAAATTTCCTACTAAGTTGAAAACCCGCAAGGGCAGCTTATGCAAAAATTAGGGATTTTTCTTGGCAAGTAACTACGTTAGACAAGACTTGATCGTTGAAGCAACAATCTTCTCGGATCCTCACCATACTTCAACAAAAGCTGCTGCTCCGGATTTCAAAAGTTGTTAGGGGGATTGGTGGTCATTGTATCTCAATATATCTTTTCCATTATATATTACCATTTCCCAAACTTTGTAATCATCCATGGAGTCTCGCCATTCACAGACTACCATTCTATTAATGAAATTTGAGCTTTTTCCCAATTCTTTGTGTTCTTTTTTTTTATTTAGCTTGCAAAGACTCCATTTATTACTGATAATAATTTTTAAAGCAAAAAGATTAAAAAGCAAAATTGACTTTTCAAAAAAAAAGGGAGATCTTCACAATTCAATTTACTTTGGGATTTATGATGAAACAATGACAACAAAAATGGCGATCCCAGGAATGAACAAACTCCGGTTGTTTTAAGAAGATTTACTTCCTTCATGAAGGTTTTTCTCAGGTCATCTTATTGGTATGTGCACAATCTTTGTGTGTTTCTCAGATAGTTAAAGACGATACCAGTGGGTACAAGGTACAGTATTAGGTTTGTGATCCCATTATCCCCAGCCAAGTCTTGGTTCGCTTTTGATTTTGGGTTTGCATGGTCAGAAGCCTCCATCCCAGATTCCCCAGTGAAGTTTTCCCTCATATGATGAAAGATTTTATTCCCTTGGTGTGCTAAGATATCACTCTTTTTGTAGTATTGGCATTAGTGTTGACTTCTTGATTTCCCGGGAAGGCTATCCCGGGGCATCTTTTATCGGAATAGGTTTTCATGATGTAAAGTTTCAATCTTCATCTTTCCCCAGGGGGGTAGGCTTGAATTCCTCAGTGGGGTTTGATTGTCTCAGCGTTAGTCTACTTTATTTGAGGCTGGTCTGAAAATCTCCAGTAGGTATGTTGCTTTTGAAAAACTAGTTTCTCTGATGAAACCGGAAGAAAGATGTTCTATCCCGGTATCTGTTTGATTTAGCTACATCCGGATTATGTTTCTCCTTAGTGAAGTTAGGACAGGCAATAGGTTTGGTTTATGCAGTTGCTTTTACCTTTCTTGGATTGATCTTTCTGGTTGAAGTTTAGCCCGGTGTTGTTGGTACCTGAGGCGGTTTTGTTTGTTTGTACTGATTATGTATCCTTTTACCAGCATATGCACGATATCACTCATACATTCATACATGCATCATGCATTGCTACAAATCATTTTTTTATTGACATTGTGTTCTAACCTTCCTGCAGCTCTCCTTGCTTAGGTGGATTTGGTTTTCCCTCTTGAGTTTATTTCTCAAAGGATGTATCTTCGTTAGCTGTCTTCCTCCAGTTTGTTTCTAATTTGATTCGTGGTTGCATGACAATATTATTTACTTTGGATTTCTGAGAACTTTGAGTTTTGGTTTGTGCATTTATTTTGCACGAGAAGACTTTATCTCCTAAGCAGGAATAACATGGCATTTCCCCAGGAAGTCATATCTCTTTCTCCAGGAAGCCATATTTCTATCCCCAGAAAGTCATTTCTCTTTGCAATTCCCCTTGACAATGAGTGGAAGTCTCTTTATTTGAGATAAGCTTACATATTACCTTTTCCAGGCAGAGTGCCTTGGTTAAAGAAGAAGTTGAGACCCGTTCTAGGTGAAATACCAGAATTTTGGGGAAAACTTGATATATTTTCTCTCTACCTTCAGTGAATGTTGGTAGTACATCGGCAGTGAACGTCGGTGTTTGTTATCTTTTTGCTATCATCAGTGAACGTTGATAGTTCATCGTCAGTGAACGGCGGTGGTATGATATATTTTCTCTCTACCTTCAGTGAACGTTGGTAGTACATCGGCAGTGAACGTCGGTGTTTGTTATCTTTTTGCTATCATCAGTGAACGTTGATAGTTCATCGTCAGTGAACGGCAGTGGTATGATATATTTTCTCTCTAACTTCAGTGAACGTTGGTAGTACATCGGCAGTGAACGTCGGTGTTTCTTATCTTTTTGCTATCATCAGTGAATGTTGATAGTTCATCGTTAGTGAACGGCGATGGTATGATATATTTCTCTCTACCTTCAGTGAATGTTGGTAGTACATCGGCAGTGAACGTCGGTTTTTGTTATCTTTTTGCTATCATCAGTGAACGTTGATAATTCATCGTCAGTGAACGGCGGTGGTATGATATTTTCTCTTTCTACCTTCAGTGAATGTTGGTAGTACATCGGCAGTGAACATCGGTGTTTCTTATCTTTTTGCTATCATCAGTGAACATTGATAGTTCATCATCAGTGAACGGCGGTGGTATGATATATTTTCTCTCTACCTTTAGTGAACGTTCGTATTACATCGGCAGTGAACGTCGGTGTTTGTTATCTTTTTGCTATCATCAGTGAACGTTGATAGTTCATCGTCAGTGAACGGCGATGGTATTATATTTTCTCTTTCTACCTTCAGTGAACATTGGTAGGACATCGGCAGTGAACTTCAGTGTTTCTTATCTTTTTGCTATCATCAGTGAACGTTTGTAGTTCATCATCAGTGAACGGCGGTGGTATGATATTTTCTCTTTCTACCTTCAGTGAACGTTGGTAGTACATCGGCAATGAACGTCGGTGTTTGTTATCTTTTTGCTATCATCAGTGAACGTTGATAGTTCATCGTCAGTGAACGGCGGTGGTATGATATATTTTCTCTCTACCTTCAGTGAACGTTGGTAGTACATCGGCAGTGAACGTCTGTGTTTATTATATTTTTTCTATCATCAGTGAACGTTGATAGTTCATTGTCAGTGAACGGCGATGGTATGATATATTTTCTCTCTGCCTTCAGTGAACGTTGGTAGTACATCAGTAGTGAACGTCGGTGTTTGTTATCTTTTTTCTATCATCAGTGAACGTTGACAGTTCATCGTCACTGAACGGTGGTGGTATGATATTTTCTCTTTCTACCTTCAGTGAACGTTGGTAGTACATCGGCAGTGAACGTTGGTGTTTCTTATCTTTTTTCTATCATCAGTGAATGTTGATAGTTCATCGTCAGTGAACGGTGATGGTATGATATATTTTCTCTCTACCTTCAGTGAACGCTGGTAGTACATCGGCAGTGAACGTTGGTGTTTGTTATCTTTTTGCTATCATCAGTGAACATTGATAGTTCATCATCAGTGAACGGTGGTGGTATGATATATTTTCTCTCTACCTTCAGTGAACGTTGGTAGTACATCGGCAGTGAACGTTGGTGTTTGTTATCTTTTTTCTATCATCAGTGAACGTTGATAGTTCATCGTCAATGAATGACGATGGTGTGATACGGTGGGAGAACTGACTAGGGTTTTGCGTTTGTTTTCGCAAATGTTTCGGTTGAGCAAGAGTCGCCACCGACTTTTTATTTTGTCCTAAGGAAAGGTTTAAAAAGCACAGCAAAAACCTTTGAGATTTTTCTTGGGTTCGGGGAGTAGATTATAGAAGGGGAAGGTATTAGCACCCCTTCTATCCATGGTTATCCATGGGCTCTTAGATACTTGCTTAGATCAACTTGCCTTAGTTTTCAATTGTTTGAAATGGTGCTTTGTGTGTGGCTTTGAAAAGGTTTTGAAAAAGATGCCTTGCATAGGCTACCCTTGTAACAATTCTTTACTCGAATGTTTTACAAAAGGTGTCTGTCTTTTTGAAAAGATGTTTCAAGGTTTTTTTGAAAGTTTGTTTTTGAAAGTGTTTGTGAAGTGGATTTTGAAATTAGGCAAGTGTTTTCTTGGAAAGTTGACAAGTACTTAAGAGTTCATCTACCCTAAAATTTTCTCAAAGATTTTTGTTATGCTTCAAACCTTTTGACAATTTTGTTCCACCATTGCATTTGGTGGACAATCTTGTCTTAGGATGTGGAAGGGACGGGCGCGGGTCATCGTTTAGACCATAGTTGCAATAGTGTTAAATGTCTTTGGGCAAATTTTTTTGAAAGGGGCTTGATCATTCATTTAAGCAACATTTTAAGGGACAATGATCATTTGATTATTTTGTTTTGCCCAAGGAAGTTCAACATGCAATATGGCCCATTTTTGAAAGGCAAAAAAGTGGAATACCCTAGGGGGTGCAAGTGTGAGATGTGTTGTTTATTTTCATGCTCATTTATCTTGTATTAGGTCCAATCATTTTGTTCGTTTTTATTCGCATACAAAACCCTAATTCTAGCATAGTATGTTTAGAAAGCGATAAAAGTGCGAAATTTAAATTCCTACGCTATTACATCACAATAATATAGGGAGGGGGGTACAATGTTTCAAATGGGGGTTATTTGGGCAAGAATTTAAATCTAAGCTATTACATCATTTTTAGGAATATTTACAAGATAAATAATTGCATAATTAAATGGAAATTGAAATAAATATGCAAAATGTAAAAGGAATTTTTATGTATATGAAAAAGTATTGTTCATGTAAAATAAAAGAAAAAAAAATAAAAAAGGTATTATTTTTAGAGTATTTTCATATTTAGGGTAAAAACCCTAATTTTAATCAAAGTGAATATTAATTGATTAATTCATATATTATTTGTTATTTGCATGCAAAAATAAAATAAAGTATGGTATATTTGTAAAAAAGGCATTTTTTAGTATTAAATATTAAAAATAAGGTAAGTACATTTTTTGGTATTTTTACTCTAAATGTATTAATATATATATATATATATATATATATGTGTATATTTGTATTATTTTAAATATGTACTATATATATAAATAATAATAATAATTAAATTTTTTAGAAAATAGTATTTTTTATATAAAATATTTTCAGAGGGTAATATAAAATAAAAATAAAAATAGAAGTGTTTTTACATATTTTTCTATTTATCCTAAATAATAATATGTATTTATTTATGTATAAACAAAAGAAAATCAAATAAAAATCCAATAAAATCAAAAAATGATGAGAAAAATATTTTCAAAATTTTAATATGCTGAGAAAAAATAAATGAGTCAAATAAGAAAAGAAAAAGTCAAAAATCATGAAAAATGAAGCAAATGGGCTTGGGGGTAAGAAAATGGAAATAGGGTGTAAAAAGAAAAGACCACACAGGCCCAGCCCATGTGGCTTCATCTTCAACCTTTGTTCAACAACATTCAAAACGCGCGCCCTGTACTCCAGCTGCTAACTCCTGATTCCTGGCTTTTTAACAAAAACTCATAACATAAAAAATGTTTAGCATGAAGAGACGATTCTAACCATGTATAGAACTTGACCTAACTCTCTAAGATGAAGGAGAATTTCTCCTCCCCCAAATCCTAACCTAGTTTTTCTGTCATTTTCAAACTCCAAATTCTCTCTACTCAGGCAAAAGAAATGAAAAGTAAAGACATGGACATGTTCAGTGGCATGAGTATGACATTATTTCTTCACAAACTTAAGACTAATGATGCATAATAAGAGAGATACGAATTCAAAATTTTACCTATTCAGTTGAACTTCTATCTGGAGATGTAGGAACCTTCAGTGCAAGGTGATGATTGGAAAAGCTTCCTTGAGGTCCAGGGATGCTGTTTCAATGCTTACTTTGTCTTGAGAGCTTCTGAATCAAGCTAGAGAACTTCAACTGCAAAACAGAAAAAACAAAAATGGTGAAGTGGCTTAGAGGTGTTACAGGTTGTGTCTTAGCTTCTGGATAGTTTGCATAGGTTGTAAGGAAGGTAGAGGAACAGGTTTTGGCAAGAATGCTCGAGAGAAATGGGAGTTGGCACTCAAACTGCAGAGGCAACTCTGTTTTTGCAGTTTGAGGATGATTCTGAGATGGAGGGTGTTTTAGAGGTGCAAGGGTCGTGTATTAGCTTGGTTATGTTGCCTTGAGTGTGTTTGATAAGTTTGTTCTTGTGTTCTAATGCTGAGATGAGAGTTGTTGTGAGTTATGGAACTTTTCTTCACACTTAAGCAACAAAATGCAACTTGAGTTTCTAGGCATGTAGAGGGCCCCTAATGTGCTGCATAATCCCTCCTTGATCAGTGTGTTATGCTCATAAACTTGTGCCATTCAGATTTGCAATGTACTTGTTGGATTTCTAAATTGACATAAAGTGAATTTTAGCAAAAATGGATAGTTCACTTTATCTAATTTGGGATTAATCTTGCATACAATGTCCAAACTCATAGAACAACACCTTAACACAATTAATATGCATTAAATTATGGAGTGCAACTTGGTTTAAGGACCTGTAATCTAACCTAAAGCATGCTGAGTTCAAATTGCAAAGTTATGGGCATGGAACTTGGTCATGAACAAAGTGGTTTTTTTCTATATTGTGAAATTCGATTCTCTCTAACCATGAGGTTGTTTGAGAAGTTCTTGGACATTTTGGAAAGCTTGGAATGTGTACTACAATCCATCTTTGAAATGCAAATTGAAATTCCAAGTGGAAGTGTATGGAAAATGGCCTTGAAGTGGGGTAGAAAACCTTGTCAAAATAGGTTAAAATTTCACTAAGTTAAAAATGGTTTAGTGCCCTTATTCAAAAAATTGTAACTTGAGATACAAGCTTCAAATGAGAAAACTTTGTGAATCAAAGTTGTAGATTATGCAACAAGCTACAACTTTCATGTTTGGACTTTTGTTTGAATCCAAATGGATCATGGTGAAAAAGTGGGGCAAAGTTGGGAAAAAATTAGGGTTTTTCATAACTTAGAAAAATTCTAAGTTATGAAAAATTCCATTTCTAACCCTAATTTGCATTTTGTGATTTCTTGGTGAACAAGTTTCATGATTTGGCATGTTTTGATGATAAATGAATCTTGACTCTTGATTTTGACCAAAAAGTCAAAGTTTGACTTTTCAGTATACAGTCAAAACTGATCAATTGACTGGGAAATTCAACTGTCAATCTTGTGTACTTGGGATCTTTTGAGCTTGTTGATCATGTCAAGATAATTCCATGGGGTCCTTGAGTCCATGTGTGAGTTTGGTTTGCCATTGGCTAGGTCAAACAGTCAAAAATTGCCTTTGTACAGTCAAAACCCTAAAAATGACCATTTTGCCCTTTTGGTGATCTGATCAAATTTCTTGTGGAATTGTGATCCAAACTTGATCAAATGGTTCATGTGAGTCCAATATGTTGATGTGGGTCAATTTTCATGAGGTTTGACTGTCAATTGGCCACAGTTGACTTTTTCCCCAATACAGTTGATTTTTAGGTCAACTGTCCAATTGACTGGGCAAAACTTGGAATCAGGACTTGAAACTTGATATGGGTGAACTTGGGAGTCCAGTATGAGGCATGAAAGTCATCTTAGGCATTTTGGGTCAAAACATCTTTATGCAAACACAAACCCTAATTTTGAGTCCACAGTGCAAGGAGAGGTCTTGAGCAGATGAAACCCTAACTAGATCCTGAGCTTCAAGGGCTTTGTGATGAGAAATCAATGAGAAATGGGAGGGCAAATTTTGGGGTACAACAGTTGCCCCTTTTCAATCTTCTTGAATCCTAAGAGTTAGATTGGCAAGCTTGCCTTTCGTGACTCGAGGGTAAAAGGAGATTGGACACTAGAGTGCCCGGAAATTTGCACTCATCGAAGCAATGGATACGGGAATAGGCTTAGAGATGCCATTTGGAGATGGGCTTAACGATGCCATCTGGGAGAGTGACAGAAATCTTGTCGGGGATGGGCTTAGAGATGCCATCTGGAAGGGAATATCAGGAAAGTGTCCAAGCTTCGGACCATTTCTGAACTGGGGGGTCTGAACAAGCAATAGATTGACATCCGTTGTTGGGAGGAATCTGTAAACTGTTTTCAAAAGTTTGGAGAAGAAACTGAACAAGCGATAGGTTAACATTCGTTTACTTGGAGAACCCGTGAACTGTTTTCAGAAATCTTGAAGTTGAATAAGCAATAGAGCAGCATCCGTTGTTGGGAAGCGCCCGTAAACTGTTTTCAAAAGTTGCATCTGAACAAGTCGATAGATTAACATCCGTTGTTGGGAAGAATCCATAAACTGTTTTCAGAAGTCTTGAAGAAGAATCTGAACAAGTGACAGGTTAACATCCGTTTACTTAGAGAACCCGTGAACTGTTTTCAGAAATCTTGAAGTTGAATAAGCAATAGAGCAGCATCCGTTGTTGGGAAGCGTCCGTAAACTGTTTTCAAAAGTTGCATCTGAACAAGTTGATAGATTAACATCCGTTGTTGGGAAGAATCCATAAACTGTTTTCAGAAGTCTTGAAGAAGAATCTGAACAAGTGACAGGTTAACATCCGTTTACTTGGAGAACCCGTGAACTGTTTTCAGAAATCTTGAAGTTGAATGATTTTTAGTCTGTCGACTGATCTTTCCTGAAAAGGTAAAGAGTTAGTTGCATGCAATGTTATGATGCATGATGTGATATACGTGACATCAATGTGATGAATGCGCATGTAAGCTGACGAGCTAACTTGCTGAGGATAAATGAATTCGAGGTGGCCGATGATAAAAGCATCTTGACTGCTGCTGGGGAAAATAAATCCTTTGCTACTACTGGGGAAGAGAATTCCTGATGGCCTCTACTGGGGAGTATAAAACTAGTAGACTCATGCTGAGGAGGTAAGACTGAGAACCTTTAATTTGATGGGAAGTAACTCTGGCGATCTCACTGGGGAACTCAAGATTTCTCTTTCTAAGACTCTGTGGAGAGAAGGCTCATTAGTTTGGCTCCGCCGGGGGTTGATAATTTGAAATTTTAACTCGGCTGGGGATAACAAAGATAAGCTTCTCCGGGGACCATATTGATAAGTTAGGCTGGGGAATTTTGATGAACTCCGCCGGGGATAGGAAGAATTCTGGCGAGTGCGATCTTCTGTGGCTGTTAGCTGAGGATAACCCAGTTATAAGCCCTTGTGAGGAATAACTTTGAATAAAACTCGGGGGAGACGTTCGTGCTCTGCGGGGAAATACCTTCCAGAACCTACTTGGGATGAGCTTCAAGACTTGCTAGGGATATGGATTCCAAATCTCCTGGGGGTTTCCTTTAAAAGGGTATCAAGGTATTCATCTGTACCTTCATCCTATCAGTAATCCTTTTTAGGTTCATTTAGGAAGTGATTACGTTTTAAATGCATATGCCTATTTAACAAAACATTGGACGTTTCTCAAAATAAAACAAATAGTGCAAGAGAAAAAAGAAAAGGGAAATGACACAAATTTCTGGGAAAAGTATTTGTATTGATTTTCTTTGAGTATATTTGTACAAAGGAGACAATCATCCTAGTAAGAGGACTTTGTCGAAAACATTGAAAGATTTTATACAAAATAAAGGATGGCTATGTGAAATAATTCCATGGGATTCCATTCTGCTATAGCTTTCACAACTCTGAATATCTGCCCGTTCAGTGCTTCGTTTGATGATGACTGGATTGATCAGAAGTCTGGAACTGGTTGATGAAGAGATTTTCTTTGAAGTGATCCGACGAGACATAGTCATACGCTTTAATTCCCTAACTTTTGCCTGAATCGCCCTTTCGGGTTTTCGATCCACCGGGAAACCCCTTTTTGCCCAAGCCGCCCTTTCGGGTTTTCGACTTGCCGGGTGTACAGATTTTTTTTGTTTTTATCCCTAATTTTTGCCTGAACCGCCCTTTCGGGTTTTCGGTTCACCGGGATGCCCATTTTTGCCCAAGCCGCCCTTTCGGGTTTTCGACTTGTCGGGTTATTTTATGCGTAGTATCTTTTGACTATGTCCGCGTTCGCAGGGTGCGGAAAATCGTCGCCGTCCATGGTGGTCAGAATCATTGCACCACCAGAAAATATGCTCTTGATCACAAATGGTCCTTCATATGTAGGAGTCCATTTGCCCCTGGGATCACTTTGCGGCAAGATAATCCGCTTGATTACGAGATCCCCGACTCGATACACTTGACGTCTGACTTTCTTATTGAAGGCCTTGATCATCCGCTTTTGATACGTCTGACCATGGCATATAGCAGCAAGTCGCTTCTCGTCGATCAGATTGAGTTGATCAAGTCGGGTCTGCATCCAATCATCTTCATTCAAACCTGCATCCTTCATAATCCTCAGAGATGGGATTTGGACTTCCATAGGCAAGACAGCTTCCATGCCATAAACCAAAGAAAATGGGGTTGCCCCAGTTGAAGTACGTGTCGTCGTACGGTATCCATGCAGAGCAAACGGTAACATCTCATGCCAGTCTTTGTAAGTGACTGTCATTTTCTGAATGATCTTCTTAATGTTTTTGTTCGCAGCTTCAACAGCACCGTTCATCTTCGGCCGATAGGGAGATGAATTGTGATGATAAATCTTGAACTGTTCGCATAGTGCAGTGATCATTGTATTATTCAGATTTGTACCGTTGTCCGTGATGATCCTGTCGGGAACACCATACCGACATATGAGATTATGCTTGATAAAGCGGGCAACCACATTTTTAGTAACAGAGGCGAAGGAAGCTGCTTCGACTCATTTAGTGAAGTAGTCAATGGCAACCAGGATGAAGCGATGTCCGTTGGAAGCCGTGGGCTTGATCTCTCCAATCATATCAATGCCCCACATTGCAAAGGGCCATGGAGCAGTCAGGACGTTGAGGGGAACCGGAGGGAGATGAACTTTGTCAGCATAGACTTGACACTTGTGACAAGTACGGGAATGTTGATGGCAGTCAGCCTCCATGGTAGACCAATAATAGCCTGCCCTTAGGATCTTCTTAGCCATTGTATGCCCGCTCAAGTGAGTGCCAAATGTGCCGTTATGTATCTCAGTCATGATCAACTCTGCTTCAACTTTATCCACACATCGGAGTAATACACAATCATGGCTTCGTTTGTAAAGGATGTCGTTGCTCAGGAAGAACTTAGCAGCGAATTTCCTTAAGAACTTCTTGTCATTTACGGAAGCTCCTTCAGGATAATCCCTAGTCTCGAGATACCTTTTGATTTCATGGAACCAAGGTTGTTCCACTACTTCTTCAGTATTAATCTCGTGGCAATGTGCCGGTTCATCCATTCGCTTGATGGTGATTTGGGGAGCCTCGTTATCCCAGTTGAGTTTAAACATGGAGGACATTGTGGCCAGAGCATCGGCTAGTTGATTCTCTTCTCGCGGCAAATGCTCGAAGGTAATTTGCTCGAAATGAGGCAACAATGTCAGGACATGTTCTTTGTATGGGATAAGATTAGGATGCTTGGTATCCCATTCTCCTTTGATTTGGCTGATGACCAAAGCCGAGTCCCCGAATACGATCAAAGATTTGATCCCCAAGTCTATAGCAGCTTCGAGACCAAAGATGCAAGCTTCATACTCAGCCATGTTGTTTGTGCAGCTGAAACAAAGTCGGGCCGTGAAAGGAATGCGACAACCTTCCGGAGAAATGAGTACTGCACCAATACCATTTCCAAGTGCATTTGAAGCACCATCAAAGTACAGGGTCCATCGGGATCCCTTCTCGGGTCCGTCATACGGTCCGTCACTTTCAGCGTTGTCCAAATTCATGATGTCCTCGTCTGGGAAGTCAAACCTCATGGGTTGATAGTCTTCGATAGCCTGATGAGCCAGATGGTCAGCTAGTACACTCCCTTTTATAGCTTTTTGGGTGGTGTACTGGATGTCATACTCAGTTAAGATCATTTGCCATCTAGCTATCCTTCCAGATAAAGTGGGCTTCTCGAAGATATACTTGATAGGGTCCATCTTGGAAATTAACAAGGTAGTATGGGTCAACATATACTGTCTTAGTCGGCGAGCAGCCCATACCAAAGCGCAGCAAGTTTTCTCGAGCAGTGAGTAGCGAGTCTCACAGTCGGTAAACGTTTTGCTAAGGTAATAAATAGCATGCTCTTTTCGACCAGACTCGTCATGCTGGCCCAAAACACACCCCATTGAGTTATCCAAGACGGTTAGGTACATGATCAATGGTCTTCCTTCGACAGGTGGCATCAGAATAGGAGGTTCTAGCAAATATTCCTTGATTCTATCAAAAGCGGCTTGGCAGTCGTCGTTCCATTCAACTACCTGATCTTTCTTCAAGAGTTTGAAAATTGGCTCACAGGTAGAAGTCAGATGTGAGATGAATATGGCAATGTAGTTTATGCGCCCCAAGAATCCTCTAACCTCCTTTTCAGTATGGGGAGCAGGCATCTCTTGTATTGCTTTTACTTTTGCCGGATCGACTTCAATGCCTTTGTTGCTTACAATGAATCCCAGGAGTTTACCAGACCTAACTCCAAAAGTACATTTACTTGGATTCAGCCTGAGCTTGTATTCTTTTAACCTGGCGAACAGCTTCTCCAAATGCTCAAGGTGTTCTTCCTCTGTTTGTGATCGAGCTATCATATCGTCTACGTAGACTTCGATCTCATGATGTATCATGTCATGAAATAAAGCTACCATGGCGCGTTGATAAGTTGCCCCTGCGTTCTTCAGCCCGAACGGCATCACTTTGTAACAAAAAGTGCCCCATTGCGTGACAAAAGTTGTTTTCTCCATATCCTCGGGAGCCATTTTGATTTGATTGTAGCCCGAGAATCTGTCCATGAAGGAAAACACCTTATGCTGAGCTGTATTGTCGATCAAGATGTCAATATGAGGTAGCGGGAAATCATCTTTAGGGCTGGCCCTATTCAAATCCCGGTAGTCCACACACATTCTGACTTTGCCATCTTTCTTAGGTACTGGTACAATGTTAGCGACCCATTGAGGATAGGACGTAACAGCCAGGAAGCCAGCATTGAATTGCTTCATTACTTCTGCTTTGATTTTTTCGGACATGTCAGGCCTCATTCGGCGAACTTTTTGCTTGATAGGTGGACAATCCTCTCTTGTGGGGAGACGGTGAACCACGATGTCTGTGTCTAGACCCGGCATGTCTTCATAGGACCAAGCGAAGATCTCAACATACTCGTTTAACAACTGTACTAGGCGCTCCTTGACTTTTGGTTCTAGATTGGCACCTACTTGTACCTCCTTCCGGTCCTCCTCGGTTCCTAAGTTAACAGTTTCCAATGGCTCTTCATGCGGCAAGATGGCCCTTTCCTCTTGTTGCAGGAGCCTGGCTAGTTCCCCGGGTACTTCACAACCTTCGTCATCTTCATACTCGGCTAGATTGACCAGATCCTCAGAGTTATTGAAAGATACAGAAGAGTAGTCACCCATGGAATCCGGAGTGGATGGGTACCTGCATTGGTGAGTGTGGGTGTGTGTAAGGGATAGCCATCCTTAAACAAAAAATGCAAAAGGAAAGAAAATGAACATAAGCAGTTTATCAAATGAAAAACGTCCAATGAATCATTAAACATGGCATATGAATATGAAAAATAGTCAAAACCCTTACAAGTGGACCTACATGCCCCGGGCAAGGCAGGAGGTGAAAAGATAGTGTACGGATTGTTTGAAAGTAAAATATTACAGACCAAATAGGAAATGTTTAATAGATAAATTACTGATGAATAAAAGTGATGGGGACAAAGTCTTTAGCCTCCCAATTGCTCAATCCTCCTTTGACCGTTGGATGAATCCATTCTTCAAAGTTGCTTTCCTTGTCTTCATCTTCCAGGGCGTTGATTCGGTAAGGAGAAATTTTGATCGGCGCTCTTTCAATCTTTGACTGGCGCATGGCCTTCTGGCCAGCGGCGGTGAAACCTAATCCAAACTTATCCGTTTTATGCGGAAAATCGGGTAACTGCCCCCATGCTGAATTCTTCCCTTCTTTAACGGCAGCCCTTGCATCCTCCAGAGATGCCATCCTGGCCATCTGCCTTGGTGTCTCAGCTGCCAACTTCGCCACTGCTATCTCAAGAAGCACTTCTTCGAAATGTTGAAACGGTGTCTCAATGAACTCTCCTTCAACCTCCACATACCGGAAAGAATTTAAATGGCTAATCATGTACTCTTCTTCGCCGTGGACAGTAATGATCTTTCCCTTTACAGGATACTTCAGCATCTGGTGCAAGGAGGAGGTGACTGCCCCGGCATGGTGTATCCAAGGTCTACCCAGCAGGCAGGAGTATGATGGACGGATGTCCATTACATAGAAAGTGGATTTAAACACCTCAGTACCTATCTTGACAGGAATTTCAACTTCTCCATGGACCATTCTTTTCGACCCATCGAAAGCTCTGACGACAATATCACTAGGTTTCAACTCCAAACCTTCGCAATCTAGCCGGTCCAAGGCCTTCTTAGGCAAAACATTCAGCGACGACCCGGTATCAACCAAAACATGTGCAAGGGTGGTTCTGCGGCATTCGATTGAAATATGCAAAGCATCATTGTGATTTCGGCCTTTAGGGGTTAGGTCGGCATCAGAAAAGCCTAATCCATTGTCCGCAGTCAGGCTAGCCACGCAATGCTGAAATTAGTCCGTGTGCTTCTGAGCAAAGCAATAATGCCAGCATGGAGATCTTGAAGGGGGTTTTCCCCAATTGTTCCACCACATCGTAGTCACTTCTCTTGATTATCCTCAAAATCTCGTCCATTTCCTTCTTGGAGGCTTCCGGGATTACCAAGGGCTGAACCCTCGTCCTGACGGGCTCATCCTGTATTCCCTTTCCTTTATCAGCAATGGTAGGAGAGGCAGCACTAGGAACGACGATTTCCTCAATCAAAGGAGTTCTAGCGGAGAGTTTTACTGGTGCAGGGATGACTTCTTTAGCTGATGAGGGTCCAAAGACTACTCTTGGAGGGGCAATCTCTGGAGAAAATATTCTCCCGCTCCTGGTGATTTTGCTGGTGCCCGCAATGTTACTAATGTTGGCTTCTTCATCATCTGAATTTTCTTCAATTATTTCAACTTGCTTGATACCATGGTAATAGATGTCACCACCATAGTTCCAAGGTATCGACTTCTCAGAAACATAGGGAATAGGCCCCGGCATTGTTATCTTCAAAGGTATAGACTTTGCAGCTGGTGTAATCTTAACAGGCTTTTTGACGGCCTTGGAAAGATTGGCGTGAATGGTTATGATTGAGACATTTTCAACATGAACTGGAACAGCAGGAACTTTTTCGAACAAAATTTGTCGGCTATCCATGAGGCCTTGGATGCCTTTCTTTAACAGCGGACAATCAAACGGCAGAGAGTGGCAACAGTAGCAGTCTTCTTTACATCCTGGGAAGATCCCGACCCTTAACAAATTCAACTTAATGGTTAGCAGCGGAGTAGTCAGATCACTAACGTCAGCAACATACAGATCCTCTTCAATGGCATTGACATTCCGACCGTGCTTCGGCATAGGTGCAGATATCACATTGGGTTTCTCTGGAGCGTCAAACTCTACCTCCTTAGCCTCTATCAGGTCCTGGATCTTATGCTTGAGTGCCCAACAATCATTGGTGTCATGTCCAACACTGTCTGAATGATAGGCGCACTTAGCATTGGCATGATAATGCGGGGAGGACGTATTTACATTCTTTGGCGCCTCCTTGATGGTGGCAAGATTCAACTTCAACAGATGGGGAAGCACTTGTGATGGAGTCATATTAATACGAGTGAACTGCCATTGTGGCCGTTCCACTCGTTGTTGATTTGGTCTGGATTGGTTGTAGCGAGGCTGCTCACTTGGGGTGTTTTGAATCATTACGGCCCCCACAGTTGGCCGACGCTCCATCTTCCCTGCTCTTCTTTGAGAATACACCATAGTTGTCTCCTTCTTAAAAGGCTTCTTCTCAACACTTGCAGCAACACCCTTATGAATCTTTCCTGACTTGATGCCAACTTCTATTCTTTCACCTGTTAAGATCAAATCGGTAAACCCCGCGGAAGAGTTACCAATTAGATGATTGAAAAATGGCCCAGACAGGGTCCCAAGAAACATATCAACGAGCTCACGATCGGTTAAAGGGGGCTGCACCCTGCCAGCCAAATCCCTCCATTTTTGTGCATATTCCTTGAATCCCTCACTTGTTCCTAGTGACATACCCTGAAGTTGGGTACGAGTAGGAGCAAGATCAGAATTATACTGGTATTGTTTATAGAAAGCGGTGGCCAAATCTTCCCAATTTCTGACACTGGTTCCTTCTAACTGATAAAACCATTCCAACTGAGCTCCCGACAGGCTGTCTTGAAAGAAATGAATCCAGAGATTTTTATCTGCTGTATAGGGTTGAATCTTTCTCACATAGGACCTGAGATGCATTTTGGGGCAGGACAGCCCGTCATACCTTACAAACACTGGCACCTTGAATTTTGGGGGAATCACAATTCCGGCAACCAAGCCCATGTCTTCAAAATCCAGACCCGGTACCCTTTGCAATTCCATGGCAGCCAATCTGTCTTCTAAACCCTTATATTTGTCATCAGCTGGAGGATACTGCTGGTCAGAATAATCTTCATCCTCTTCAACCTCTTCCTCCTCCGCATCAGACTCGGAAGGCACCACAACTCGATCTCTTTTACTAGTCCCTTCATCAGAAGTAGGAGGAAATTCAAGCACTCTCCGAGCTTCTCTGTCAAATCTTCTCCCCAAAGTAGCCACTCCGACCCTCTTTTTCTTCTTCACTGGGTCCTTATTCTCCAGATGAGCCTTGATATCCTCTTGACTTTTAACCAAAGTCATCAAGAGTTGCTGGAACTGTGCATTCTGGGCTTGTAGGTCTTTGACTGTTTGCTCGAGATCCATCCTACTGAAATAAACAGCAGATAGATAGGGAAACCTGGAGTGAGACCTGCTTATGCACATGATGAATGGTATGCTGATGTATGCAATGCATTCAAGGATTTAGGACATTCAAAATTGTTTCAGACAAAGAAAAACGCACGTCATATTAATAAGAAGAAATTTTTTAGTACATAAATGCCCCATGGGCCAAATGTTACAAAATAAACTTCTTAAGGCAGAAAGACATTGCGCATCCTTTTCGGTGCGATGTAGGTGTTGAGGGCCTCTTGCTCATGGAGTCGGCGGGTAAGATCTAGAACCTTCTTTTCACCGGCGTAGTAGCTAGCTTCAAAAGTGTCCCGTTCCTCCTTGAGCTGAATCCAACTTTTCTGCATTTCCTCCCATGATGTAGGCATGTCTGGATGTAGGATAGTGTAGGGGACCTCTCCTTCATTGACGGGCTCTTTAATCACTGGGAGAACATGAGGATAAGGCATCACTAGACTTTGGGCTCGGGCTCGGACCCACTTGAGATAGGGCTCAAGAGGGATGGAGTTCTTGCATCCCAGAGTCTTGCTATCAACTTTGTTGAGTTTTCCCCAAGCTCTGATGAATCTTTGGCGAAGTCCTTGCGCATCGTTGTCGAAGTCAAAAACTAGGCTAGGAATCAACATGTCATGAGGGCCATTCCTCCGTGCATATCCAAATTGCCTCAAAGCTAGGCAAGGGTTGTAGGTGATACCTCCTCTAATTCCAAGTAAAGGAACATTAGGAAATTCTCCGCAACGATCGACGATGATGACATTTTCTCTGGACCGAGAACACCAATGCACATCAGAATGAGTAAGAGTCATCAATCGTTGGGACCACCGTGTACCTTGGTCATTCTTCAAGACAGATTGTGGAAGGTGCGAAATAAACCACCTTGCGAGGATAGGAGTACAGCACATGAGAACACCCCTCTTTCTCATTGTTCGTGTGTAAAATGAGTGAAGGATGTCCCCAAGCAATGTTGGTATTGGATTTCTGGACAAGAAGATTTTGACGGCGTTGACATCTACCAATTGGTCAGGATTTGGGAACAAGACCAACCCATAGATAAGGAGTGCCACAATCTCTTCAAAGGCTTGTAGGTCCAATGAGTTCCAACATTCTTGTGCCTTCTCAAACAAGAATTTTGCTAAGAATCCTTTGACGCCGCTTCTGGTTTCCCAATGCCCCTTGATGTCGGATGGTTGTAGATGTAATGCTCGAGCAACATCTTCTGGCTTTGGTTCCTTTTCCGTACCGTTGAATGGTAGGTGATTAAGGATAGGAATTCTCAGGAGTTGAGAAAACTCCTCCAAAGTGGGCACCAACTGATAATCAAGGAAAAGTGAAGCAGTGGTGAAGAGGGTCAAAGAATTGGAATAGCACTTTCATCATGTCTTCTTCAATGTTGGTGTTGACTAGGCTGAGCAGTCTACCATGTCTTTCACTGAAGGATGAATTTTCCGGGATTCTTGAAGTGATCTCCTTGAGTTGAGGAGAGATTCTCACAAGGTTGACTTGAATGGTGTTTCTGCGAGGAATTTCCATGTCCTACAAAACAAGAACAAAGTTGAAGATCCAAAACCCTTGAAATGGTTAGTGAATGCATATGATGTTTTATGATGTTTATGATGTATGCACAAAACATATGTACAAGCAAATCATACCAAACCCTAATTTCAGGCTTGCATGGGGTTTCATAGGTAAGTACCCTCTTGAGTGTAGTTGGCTTAAAAACCTGTCCTATAAATAGTAACCGGGTTCTAAGGAGCTCAATATCACTGGATTGTTTTCATTGTTCATTGTTTTGGTTTAGCCACTTAACTAGCGACCAAAATATTCCAAGAAAACAAACCTCAATGAGTGTAGTATCGAGTATCTACCAACTTCGGACTGCACCAAAGCCGGTCATCTCACTACCCCTAATAAAAGGCCAAGATGGTCAAGTAAGGTTCTAGGTCATTAGTGCTTAGTGACATCACTCAGCGGCCCCGTACACTCCTTGATTGAACTCAAGGGTTACCGGTACTCACAAATATGTCACACTAATATAGCTATTGCTTAGACCGTGTCGGTATACCCCGCACAGTTTCCCCAACGTATTGCTATCTATGAATGTTTCCCAAAAATCCGGGTGGAGGATTGTAAACCCAAACAATAGAGCCAAAGTATAAAGCAAGCAAATCAAACAATTAGTCATGCAAGAGGGTGATCTAAGCCCTAAGGTTACTCCACTTTAAAATTCTCCCCAGCAGAGTCGCCAGTTTTGTGATACGGTGGGAGAACTGACTAGGGTTTTGCGTTTGTTTTCGCAAATGTTTCGGTTGAGCAAGAGTCGCCACCGACTTTTTATTTTATCCTAAGGAAAGGTTTAAAAAGCACAGCAAAAACCTTTGAGATTTTTCTTGGGTTCGGGGAGTAGATTATAGAAGGGGAAGGTATTAGCACCCCTTCTATCCATGGTTATCCATGGGCTCTTAGATACTTGCTTAGATCAACTTGCCTTAGTTTTCAATTGTTTGAAATGGTGCTTTGTGTGTGGCTTTGAAAAGGTTTTGAAAAAGATGCCTTGCATAGGCTACCCTTGTAACAATTCTTTACTCGAATGTTTTACAAAAGGTGTTTGTCTTTTTGAAAAGATGTTTCAAGGTTTTTTTGAAAGTTTGTTTTTGAAAGTGTTTGTGAAGTGGATTTTGAAATTAGGAAAGTGTTTTCTTGGAAAGTTGACAAGTACTTAAGAGTTCATCTACCCTAAAATTTTCTCAAAGATTTTTGTTATGCTTCAAACCTTTTGACAATTTTGTTCCACCATTGCATTTGGTGGACAATCTTGTCTTAGGATGTGGAAGGGACGGGCGCGGGTCATCGTTTAGACCATAGTTGCAATAGTGTTAAATGTCTTTGGGCAAATTTTTTTGAAAGAGGCTTGATCATTCATTTAAGCAACATTTTGAGGGACAATGATCATTTGATTATTTTGTTTTGCCCAAGGAAGTTCAACATGCAATATGGCCCATTTTTGAAAGGCAACAAAGTGGAATACCCTAGGGGGTGCAAGTGTGAGATGTGTTGTTTATTTTCATGCTCATTTATCTTGTATTAGGTCCAATCATTTTGTTCGTTTTTATTCGCATACAAAACCCTAATTCTAGCATAGTATGTTTAGAAAGCGATAAAAGTGCGAAATTTAAATTCCTACGCTATTACATCACAATAATATAGGGAGGGGGGTACAATGTTTCAAATGGGGGTTATTTGGGCAAGAATTTAAATCTAAGCTATTACATCATTTTTAGGAATATTTACAAGATAAATAATTGCATAATTAAATGGAAATTGAAATAAATATGCAAAATGTAAAAGGAATTTTTATGTATATGAAAAAGTATTGTTCATGTAAAATAAAAGAAAAAAAATAAAAAGGTATTATTTTTAGAGTATTTTCATATTTAGGGTAAAAACCCTAATTTTAATCAAAGTGAATATTAATTGATTAATTCATATATTATTTGTTATTTGCATGCAAAAATAAAATAAAGTATGGTATATTTGTAAAAAAGGCATTTTTTAGTATTAAATATTAAAAATAAGGTAAGTACATTTTTTGGTATTTTTACTCTAAATGTATTAATATATATATGTGTATATTTGTATTATTTTAAATATGTACTATATATATAAATAATAATAATAATTAAATTTTTTAGAAAATAGTATTTTTTATATAAAATATTTTCAGAGGGTAATATAAAATAAAAATAAAAATAGAAGTGTTTTTACATATTTTTCTATTTATCCTAAATAATAATATGTATTTATTTATGTATAAACAAAAGAAAATCAAATAAAAATCCAATAAAATCAAAAAATGATGAGAAAAATATTTTCAAAATTTTAATATGCTGAGAAAAAATAAATGAGTCAAATAAGAAAAGAAAAAGTCAAAAATCATGAAAAATGAAGCAAATGGGCTTGGGGGTAAGAAAATGGAAATAGGGTGTAAAAAGAAAAGACCACACAGGCCCAGCCCATGTGGCTTCATCTTCAACCTTTGTTCAACAACATTCAAAACGCGCGCCCTGTACTCCAGCTGCTAACTCCTGATTCCTGGCTTTTTAACAAAAACTCATAACATAAAAAATGTTCAGCATGAAGAGACGATTCTAACCATGTATAGAACTTGACCTAACTCTCTAAGATGAAGGAGAATTTCTCCTCCCCCAAATCCTAACCTAGTTTTTCTGTCATTTTCAAACTCCAAATTCTCTCTACTCAGGCAAAAGAAATGAAAAGTAAAGACATGGACATGTTCAGTGGCATGAGTATGACATTATTTCTTCACAAACTTAAGACTAATGATGCATAATAAGAGAGATACGAATTCAAAATTTTACCTATTCAGTTGAACTTCTATCTGGAGATGTAGGAACCTTCAGTGCAAGGTGATGATTGGAAAAGCTTCCTTGAGGTCCAGGGATGCTGTTTCAATGCTTACTTTGTCTTGAGAGCTTCTGAATCAAGCTAGAGAACTTCAACTGCAAAACAGAAAAAACAAAAATGGTGAAGTGGCTTAGAGGTGTTACAGGTTGTGTCTTAGCTTCTGGATAGTTTGCATAGGTTGTAAGGAAGGTAGAGGAACAGGTTTTGGCAAGAATGCTCGAGAGAAATGGGAGTTGGCACTCAAACTGCAGAGGCAACTCTGTTTTTGCAGTTTGAGGATGATTCTGAGATGGAGGGTGTTTTAGAGGTGCAAGGGTCGTGTATTAGCTTGGTTATGTTGCCTTGAGTGTGTTTGATAAGTTTGTTCTTGTGTTCTAATGCTGAGATGAGAGTTGTTGTGAGTTATGGAACTTTTCTTCACACTTAAGCAACAAAATGCAACTTGAGTTTCTAGGCATGTAGAGGGCCCCTAATGTGCTGCATAATCCCTCCTTGATCAGTGTGTTATGCTCATAAACTTGTGCCATTCAGATTTGCAATGTACTTGTTGGATTTCTAAATTGACATAAAGTGAATTTTAGCAAAAATGGATAGTTCACTTTATCTAATTTGGGATTAATCTTGCATACAATGTCCAAACTCATAGAACAACACCTTAACACAATTAATATGCATTAAATTATGGAGTGCAACTTGGTTTAAGGACCTGTAATCTAACCTAAAGCATGCTGAGTTCAAATTGCAAAGTTATGGGCATGGAACTTGGTCATGAACAAAGTGGTTTTTTTCTATATTGTGAAATTCGATTCTCTCTAACCATGAGGTTGTTTGAGAAGTTCTTGGACATTTTGGAAAGCTTGGAATGTGTACTACAATCCATCTTTGAAATGCAAATTGAAATTCCAAGTGGAAGTGTATGGAAAATGGCCTTGAAGTGGGGTAGAAAACCTTGTCAAAATAGGTTAAAATTTCACTAAGTTAAAAATGGTTTAGTGCCCTTATTCAAAAAATTGTAACTTGAGATACAAGCTTCAAATGAGAAAACTTTGTGAATCAAAGTTGTAGATTATGCAACAAGCTACAACTTTCATGTTTGGACTTTTGTTTGAATCCAAATGGATCATGGTGAAAAAGTGGGGCAAAGTTGGGAAAAAATTAGGGTTTTTCATAACTTAGAAAAATTCTAAGTTATGAAAAATTCCATTTCTAACCCTAATTTGCATTTTGTGATTTCTTGGTGAACAAGTTTCATGATTTGGCATGTTTTGATGATAAATGAATCTTGACTCTTGATTTTGACCAAAAAGTCAAAGTTTGACTTTTCAGTATACAGTCAAAATTGATCAATTGACTGGGAAATTCAACTGTCAATCTTGTGTACTTGGGATCTTTTGAGCTTGTTGATCATGTCAAGATAATTCCATGGGGTCCTTGAGTCCATGTGTGAGTTTGGTTTGCCATTGGCTAGGTCAAACAGTCAAAAATTGCCTTTGTACAGTCAAAACCCTAAAAATGACCATTTTGCCCTTTTGGTGATCTGATCAAATTTCTTGTGGAATTGTGATCCAAACTTGATCAAATGGTTCATGTGAGTCCAATATGTTGATGTGGGTCAATTTTCATGAGGTTTGACTGTCAATTGGCCACAGTTGACTTTTTCCCCAATACAGTTGATTTTTAGGTCAACTGTCCAATTGACTGGGCAAAACTTGGAATCAGGACTTGAAACTTGATATGGGTGAACTTGGGAGTCCAGTATGAGGCATGAAAGTCATCTTAGGCATTTTGGGTCAAAACATCTTTATGCAAACACAAACCCTAATTTTGAGTCCACAGTGCAAGGAGAGGTCTTGAGCAGATGAAACCCTAACTAGATCCTGAGCTTCAAGGGCTTTGTGATGAGAAATCAATGAGAAATGGGAGGGCAAATTTTGGGGTACAACAGTTGCCCCTTTTCAATCTTCTTGAATCCTAAGAGTTAGATTGGCAAGCTTGCCTTTCGTGACTCGAGGGTAAAAGGAGATTGGACACTAGAGTGCCCGGAAATTTGCACTCATCGAAGCAATGGATACGGGAATAGGCTTAGAGATGCCATTTGGAGATGGGCTTAACGATGCCATCTGGGAGAGTGACAGAAATCTTGTCGGGGATGGGCTTAGAGATGCCATCTGGAAGGGAATATCAGGAAAGTGTCCAAGCTTCGGACCATTTCTGAACTGGGGGGTCTGAACAAGCAATAGATTGACATCCGTTGTTGGGAGGAATCTGTAAACTGTTTTCAAAAGTTTGGAGAAGAAACTGAACAAGCGATAGGTTAACATTCGTTTACTTGGAGAACCCGTGAACTGTTTTCAGAAATCTTGAAGTTGAATAAGCAATAGAGCAACATCCGTTGTTGGGAAGCGCCCGTAAACTGTTTTCAAAAGTTGCATCTGAACAAGTCGATAGATTAACATCCGTTGTTGGGAAGAATCCATAAACTGTTTTCAGAAGTCTTGAAGAAGAATCTGAACAAGTGACAGGTTAACATCCGTTTACTTAGAGAACCCGTGAACTGTTTTCAGAAATCTTGAAGTTGAATAAGCAATAGAGCAGCATCCGTTGTTGGGAAGCGTCCGTAAACTGTTTTCAAAAGTTGCATCTGAACAAGTTGATAGATTAACATCCGTTGTTGGGAAGAATCCATAAACTGTTTTCAGAAGTCTTGAAGAAGAATCTGAACAAGTGACAGGTTAACATCCGTTTACTTGGAGAACCCGTGAACTGTTTTCAGAAATCTTGAAGTTGAATGATTTTTAGTCTGTCGACTGATCTTTCCTGAAAAGGTAAAGAGTTAGTTGCATGCAATGTTATGATGCATGATGCGATATACGTGACATCAATGTGATGAATGCGCATGTAAGCTGACGAGCTAACTTGCTGAGGATAAATGAATTCGAGGTGGCCGATGATAAAAGCATCTTGACTGCTGCTGGGGAAAATAAATCCTTGGCTACTACTGGGGAAGAGAATTCCTGATGGCCTCTACTGGGGAGTATAAAACTAGTAGACTCATGCTGAGGAGGTAAGACTGAGAACCTTTAATTTGATGGGAAGTAACTCTGGCGATCTCACTGGGGAACTCAAGATTTCTCTTTCTAAGACTCTGTGGAGAGAAGGCTCATTAGTTTGGCTCCGCCGGGGGTTGATAATTTGAAATTTTAACTCGGCTGGGGATAACAAAGATAAGCTTCTCCGGGGACCATATTGATAAGTTAGGCTGGGGAATTTTGATGAACTCCGCCGGGGATAGGAAGAATTCTGGCGAGTGCGATCTTCTGTGGCTGTTAGCTGAGGATAACCCAGTTATAAGCCCTTGTGAGGAATAACTTTGAATAAAACTCGGGGGAGACGTTCGTGCTCTGCGGGGAAATACCTTCCAGAACCTACTTGGGATGAGCTTCAAGACTTGCTAGGGATATGGATTCCAAATCTCCCGGGGGTTTCCTTTAAAAGGGTATCAAGGTATTCATCTGTACCTTCATCCTATCAGTAATCCTTTTTAGGTTCATTTAGGAAGTGATTACGTTTTAAATGCATATGCCTATTTAACAAAACATTGGACGTTTCTCAAAATAAAACAAATAGTGCAAGAGAAAAAAGAAAAGGGAAATGACACAAATTTCTGGGAAAAGTATTTGTATTGATTTTCTTTGAGTATATTTGTACAAAGGAGACAATCATCCTAGTAAGAGGACTTTGTCGAAAACATTGAAAGATTTTATACAAAATAAAGGATGGCTATGTGAAATAATTCCATGGGATTCCATTCTGCTATAGCTTTCACAACTCTGAATATCTGCCCGTTCAGTGCTTCGTTTGATGATGACTGGATTGATCAGAAGTCTGGAACTGGTTGATGAAGAGATTTTCTTTGAAGTGATCCGACGAGACATAGTCATACGCTTTAATTCCCTAACTTTTGCCTGAATCGCCCTTTCGGGTTTTCGATCCACCGGGAAACCCCTTTTTGCCCAAGCCGCCCTTTCGGGTTTTCGACTTGCCGGGTGTACAGATTTTTTTTTGTTTTTATCCCTAATTTTTGCCTGAACCGCCCTTTCGGGTTTTCGGTTCACCGGGATGCCCATTTTTGCCCAAGCCGCCCTTTCGGGTTTTCGACTTGTCGGGTTATTTTATGCGTAGTATCTTTTGACTATGTCCGCGTTCGCAGGGTGCGGAAAATCGTCGCCGTCCATGGTGGTCAGAATCATTGCACCACCAGAAAATATGCTCTTGATCACAAATGGTCCTTCATATGTAGGAGTCCATTTGCCCCTGGGATCACTTTGCGGCAAGATAATCCGCTTGATTACGAGATCCCCGACTCGATACACTTGACGTCTGACTTTCTTATTGAAGGCCTTGATCATCCGCTTTTGATACGTCTGACCATGGCATATAGCAGCAAGTCGCTTCTCGTCGATCAGATTGAGTTGATCAAGTCGGGTCTGCATCCAATCATCTTCATTCAAACCTGCATCCTTCATAATCCTCAGAGATGGGATTTGGACTTCCATAGGCAAGACAGCTTCCATGCCATAAACCAAAGAAAATGGGGTTGCCCCAGTTGAAGTACGTGTCGTCGTACGGTATCCATGCAGAGCAAACGGTAACATCTCATGCCAGTCTTTGTAAGTGACTGTCATTTTCTGAATGATCTTCTTAATGTTTTTGTTCGCAGCTTCAACAGCACCGTTCATCTTCGGCCGATAGGGAGATGAATTGTGATGATAAATCTTGAACTGTTCGCATAGTGCAGTGATCATTGTATTATTCAGATTTGTACCGTTGTCCGTGATGATCCTGTCGGGAACACCATACCGACATATGAGATTATGCTTGATAAAGCGGGCAACCACATTTTTAGTAACAGAGGCGAAGGAAGCTGCTTCGACTCATTTAGTGAAGTAGTCAATGGCAACCAGGATGAAGCGATGTCCGTTGGAAGCCGTGGGCTTGATCTCTCCAATCATATCAATGCCCCACATTGCAAAGGGCCATGGAGCAGTCAGGACGTTGAGGGGAACCGGAGGGAGATGAACTTTGTCAGCATAGACTTGACACTTGTGACAAGTACGGGAATGTTGATGGCAGTCAGCCTCTATGGTAGACCAATAATAGCCTGCCCTTAGGATCTTCTTAGCCATTGTATGCCCGCTCAAGTGAGTGCCAAATGTGCCGTTATGTATCTCAGTCATGATCAACTCTGCTTCAACTTTATCCACACATCGGAGTAATACACAATCATGGCTTCGTTTGTAAAGGATGTCGTTGCTCAGGAAGAACTTAGCAGTGAATTTCCTTAAGAACTTCTTGTCATTTACGGAAGCTCCTTCAGGATAATCCCTAGTCTCGAGATACCTTTTGATTTCATGGAACCAAGGTTGTTCCACTACTTCTTCAGTATTAATCTCGTGGCAATGTGCCGGTTCATCCATTCGCTTGATGGTGATTTGGGGAGCCTCGTTATCCCAGTTGAGTTTAAACATGGAGGACATTGTGGCCAGAGCATCGGCTAGTTGATTCTCTTCTCGCGGCAAATGCTCGAAGGTAATTTGCTCGAAATGAGGCAACAATGTCAGGACATGTTCTTTGTATGGGATAAGATTAGGATGCTTGGTATCCCATTCTCCTTTGATTTGGCTGATGACCAAAGCCGAGTCCCCGAATACGATCAAAGATTTGATCCCCAAGTCTATAGCAGCTTCGAGACCAAAGATGCAAGCTTCATACTCAGCCATGTTGTTTGTGCAGCTGAAACAAAGTCGGGCCGTGAAAGGAATGTGACAACCTTCCGGAGAAATGAGTACTGCACCAATACCATTTCCAAGTGCATTTGAAGCACCATCAAAGTACAGGGTCCATCGGGATCCCTTCTCGGGTCCGTCATACGGTCCGTCACTTTCAGCGTTGTCCAAATTCATGATGTCCTCGTCTGGGAAGTCAAACCTCATGGGTTGATAGTCTTCGATAGCCTGATGAGCCAGATGGTCAGCTAGTACACTCCCTTTTATAGCTTTTTGGGTGGTGTACTGGATGTCATACTCAGTTAAGATCATTTGCCATCTAGCTATCCTTCCAGATAAAGTGGGCTTCTCGAAGATATACTTGATAGGGTCCATCTTGGAAATTAACAAGGTAGTATGGGTCAACATATACTGTCTTAGTCGGCGAGCAGCCCATACCAAAGCGCAGCAAGTTTTCTCGAGCAGTGAGTAGCGAGTCTCACAGTCGGTAAACGTTTTGCTAAGGTAATAAATAGCATGCTCTTTTCGACCAGACTCGTCATGCTGGCCCAAAACACACCCCATTGAGTTATCCAAGACGGTTAGGTACATGATCAATGGTCTTTCTTCGACAGGTGGCATCAGAATAGGAGGTTCTAGCAAATATTCCTTGATTCTATCAAAAGCGGCTTGGCAGTCGTCGTTCCATTCAACTACCTGATCTTTCTTCAAGAGTTTGAAAATTGGCTCACAGGTAGAAGTCAGATGTGAGATGAATATGGCAATGTAGTTTATGCGCCCCAAGAATCCTCTAACCTCCTTTTCAGTATGGGGAGCAGGCATCTCTTGTATTGCTTTTACTTTTGCCGGATCGACTTCAATGCCTTTGTTGCTTACAATGAATCCCAGGAGTTTACCAGACCTAACTCCAAAAGTACATTTACTTGGATTCAGCCTGAGCTTGTATTCTTTTAACCTGGCGAACAGCTTCTCCAAATGCTCAAGGTGTTCTTCCTCTGTTTGTGATCGAGCTATCA
Source organism: Vicia faba (assembly GCA_948472305.1). Classification (NCBI taxonomy): domain Eukaryota; kingdom Viridiplantae; phylum Streptophyta; class Magnoliopsida; order Fabales; family Fabaceae; genus Vicia; species Vicia faba. The sequence continues at coordinate 1,641,754,039 of OX451737.1, read as the reverse complement.
TATCGTCTACGTAGACTTCGATCTCATGATGTATCATGTCATGAAATAAAGCTACCATGGCGCGTTGATAAGTTGCCCCTGCGTTCTTCAGCCCGAACGGCATCACTTTGTAACAAAAAGTGCCCCATTGCGTGACAAAAGTTGTTTTCTCCATATCCTCGGGAGCCATTTTGATTTGATTGTAGCCCGAGAATCTGTCCATGAAGGAAAACACCTTATGCTGAGCTGTATTGTCGATCAAGATGTCAATATGAGGTAGCGGGAAATCATCTTTAGGGCTGGCCCTATTCAAATCCCGGTAGTCCACACACATTCTGACTTTGCCATCTTTCTTAGGTACTGGTACAATGTTAGCGACCCATTGAGGATAGGACGTAACAGCCAGGAAGCCAGCATTGAATTGCTTCATTACTTCTGCTTTGATTTTTTCGGACATGTCAGGCCTCATTCGGCGAACTTTTTGCTTGATAGGTGGACAATCCTCTCTTGTGGGGAGACGGTGAACCACGATGTCTGTGTCTAGACCCGGCATGTCTTCATAGGACCAAGCGAAGATCTCAACATACTCATTTAACAACTGTACTAGGCGCTCCTTGACTTTTGGTTCTAGATTGGCACCTACTTGTACCTCCTTCCGGTCCTCCTCGGTTCCTAAGTTAACAGTTTCCAATGGCTCTTCATGCGGCAAGATGGCCCTTTCCTCTTGTTGCAGGAGCCTGGCTAGTTCCCCGGGTACTTCACAACCTTCGTCATCTTCATACTCGGCTAGATTGACCAGATCCTCAGAGTTATTGAAAGATACAGAAGAGTAGTCACCCATGGAATCCAGAGTGGATGGGTACCTGCATTGGTGAGTGTGGGTGTGTGTAAGGGATAGCCATCCTTAAACAAAAAATGCAAAAGGAAAGAAAATGAACATAAGCAGTTTATCAAATGAAAAACGTCCAATGAATCATTAAACATGGCATATGAATATGAAAAATAGTCAAAACCCTTACAAGTGGACCTACATGCCCCGGGCAAGGCAGGAGGTGAAAAGATAGTGTACGGATTGTTTGAAAGTAAAATATTACAGACCAAATAGGAAATGTTTAATAGATAAATTACTGATGAATAAAAGTGATGGGGACAAAGTCTTTAGCCTCCCAATTGCTCAATCCTCCTTTGACCGTTGGATGAATCCATTCTTCAAAGTTGCTTTCCTTGTCTTCATCTTCCAGGGCGTTGATTCGGTAAGGAGAAATTTTGATCGGCGCTCTTTCAATCTTTGACTGGCGCATGGCCTTCTGGCCAGCGGCGGTGAAACCTAATCCAAACTTATCCGTTTTATGCGGAAAATCGGGTAACTGCCCCCACGCTGAATTCTTCCCTTCTTTAACGGCAGCCCTTGCATCCTCCAGAGATGCCATCCTGGCCATCTGCCTTGGTGTCTCAGCTGCCAACTTCGCCACTGCTATCTCAGGAAGCACTTCTTCGAAATGTTGAAACGGTGTCTCAATGAACTCTCCTTCAACCTCCACATACCGGAAAGAATTTAAATGGCTAATCATGTACTCTTCTTCGCCGTGGACAGTAATGATCTTTCCCTTTACAGGATACTTCAGCATCTGGTGCAAGGAGGAGGTGACTGCCCCGGCATGGTGTATCCAAGGTCTACCCAGCAGGCAGGAGTATGATGGACGGATGTCCATTACATAGAAAGTGGATTTAAACACCTCAGTACCTATCTTGACAGGAATTTCAACTTCTCCATGGACCATTCTTTTCGACCCATCGAAAGCTCTGACGAAAATATCACTAGGTTTCAACTCCAAACCTTCGCAATCTAGCCGGTCCAAGGCCTTCTTAGGCAAAACATTCAGCGACGACCCGGTATCAACCAAAACATGTGCAAGGGTGGTTCTGCGGCATTCGATTGAAATATGCAAAGCATCATTGTGATTTCGGCCTTTAGGGGTTAGGTCGGCATCAGAAAAGCCTAATCCATTGTCCGCAGTCAGGCTAGCCACGCAATGCTGAAATTGGTCCGCAGAGGTTTCCTGGGGCACATGAGCTGCCTTCAGAAACCTAATCAAAGCTTGAGCGTGTGCTTCTGAGCAAAGCAATAATGCCAGCATGGAGATCTTGAAGGGGGTTTGCCCCAATTGTTCCACCACATCGTAGTCACTTCTCTTGATTATCCTCAAAATCTCGTCCATTTCCTTCTTGGAGGCTTCCGGGATCACCAAGGGCTGAACCCTCGTCCTGACGGGCTCATCCTGTATTCCCTTTCCTTTATCAGCAATGGTAGGAGAGGCAGCACTAGGAACGACGATTTCCTCAATCAAAGGAGTTCTAGCGGAGAGTTTTACTGGTGCAGGGATGACTTCTTTAGCTGATGAGGGTCCAAAGACTGCTCTTGGAGGGGCAATCTCTGGAGAAAATATTCTCCCGCTCCTGGTGATTTTGCTGGTGCCCGCAATGTTACTAATGTTGGCTTCTTCATCATCTGAATTTTCTTCAATTATTTCAACTTGCTTGATACCATGGTAATAGATGTCACCACCATAGTTCCAAGGTATCGACTTCTCAGAAACATAGGGAATAGGCCCCGGCATTGTTATCTTCAAAGGTATAGACTTTGCAGCTGGTGTAATCTTAACAGGCTTTTTGACGGCCTTGGAAAGATTGGCGTGAATGGTTATGATTGAGACATTTTCAACATGAACTGGAACAGCAGGAACTTTTTCGAACAAAATTTGTCGGCTATCCATGAGGCCTTGGATGCCTTTCTTTAACAGCGGACAATCAAACGGCAGAGAGTGGCAACAGTAGCAGTCTTCTTTACATCCCGGGAAGATCCCGGCCCTTAACAAATTCAACTTAATGGTTAGCAGCGGAGTAGTCAGATCACTAACGTCAGCAACATACAGATCCTCTTCAATGGCATTGACATTCCGACCGTGCTTCGGCATAGGTGCAGATATCACATTGGGTTTCTATGGAGCGTCAAACTCTACCTCCTTAGCCTCTATCAGGTCCTGGATCTTATGCTTGAGTGCCCAACAATCATTGGTGTCATGTCCAACACTGTCTGAATGATAGGCGCACTTAGCATTGGCATGATAATGCGGGGAGGACGTATTTACATTCTTTGGCGCCTCCTTGATGGTGGCAAGATTCAACTTCAACAGATGGGGAAGCACTTGTGATGGAGTCATATTAATACGAGTGAACTGCCGTTGTGGCCGTTCCACTCGTTGTTGATTTGGTCTGGATTGGTTGTAGCGAGGCTGCTCACTTGGGGTGTTTTGAATCATTACGGCCCCCACAGTTGGCCGACGCTCCATCTTCCCTGCTCTTCTTTGAGAATACACCATAGTTGTCTCCTTCTTAAAAGGCTTCTTCTCAACACTTGCAGCAACACCCTTATGAATCTTTCCTGACTTGATGCCAACTTCTATTCTTTCACCTGTTAAGATCAAATCGGTAAACCCCGCGGAAGAGTTACCAATTAGATGATTGAAAAATGGCCCAGACAGGGTCCCAAGAAACATATCAACGAGCTCACGATCGGTTAAAGGGGGCTGCACCCTGCCAGCCAAATCCCTCCATTTTTGTGCATATTCCTTGAATCCCTCACTTGTTCCTAGTGACATACCCTGAAGTTGGGTACGAGTAGGAGCAAGATCAGAATTATACTGGTATTGTTTATAGAAAGCGGTGGCCAAATCTTCCCAATTTCTGACACTGGTTCCTTCTAACTGATAAAACCATTCCAACTGAGCTCCCGACAGGCTGTCTTGAAAGAAATGAATCCAGAGATTTTTATCTGCTGTATAGGGTTGAATCTTTCTCACATAGGACCTGAGATGCATTTTGGGGCAGGACAGCCCGTCATACCTTACAAACACTGGCACCTTGAATTTTGGGGGAATCACAATTCCGGCAACCAAGCCCATGTCTTCAAAATCCAGACCCGGTACCCTTTGCAATTCCATGGCAGCAAATCTGTCTTCTAAACCCTTATATTTGTCATCAGCTGGAGGATACTGCTGGTCAGAATAATCTTCATCCTCTTCAACCTCTTCCTCCTCCGCATCAGACTCGGAAGGCACCGCAACTCGATCTCTTTTACTAGTCCCTTCATCAGAAGTAGGAGGAAATTCAAGCACTCTCCGAGCTTCTCTGTCAAATCTTCTCCCCAAAGTAGCCACTCCGACCCTCTTTTTCTTCTTCACTGGGTCCTTATTCTCCAGATGAGCCTTGATATCCTCTTGACTTTTAACCAAAGTCATCAAGAGTTGCTGGAACTGTGCATTCTGGGCTTGTAGGTCTTTGACTGTTTGCTCGAGATCCATCCTACTGAAATAAACAGCAGATAGATAGGGAAACCTGGAGTGAGACCTGCTTATGCACATGATGAATGGTATGCTGATGTATGCAATGCATTCAAGGATTTAGGACATTCAAAATTGTTTCAGACAAAGAAAAACGCACGTCATATTAATAAGAAGAAATTTTTTAGTACATAAATGCCCCATGGGCCAAATGTTACAAAATAAACTTCTTAAGGCAGAAAGACATTGCGCATCCTTTTCGGTGCGATGTAGGTGTTGAAGGCCTCTTGCTCATGGAGTCGGCGGGTAAGATCTAGAACCTTCTTTTCACCGGCGTAGTAGCTAGCTTCAAAAGTGTCCCGTTCCTCCTTGAGCTGAATCCAACTTTTCTGCATTTCCTCCCATGATGTAGGCATGTCTGGATGTAGGATAGTGTAGGGGACCTCTCCTTCATTGACGGGATCTTTAATCACTGGGAGAACATGAGGATAAGGCATCACTAGACTTTGGGCTCGGGCTCGGACCCACTTGAGATAGGGCTCAAGAGGGATGGAGTTCTTGCATCCCAGAGTCTTGCTATCAACCTTGTTGAGTTTTCCCCAAGCTCTGATGAATCTTTGGCGAAGTCCTTGCGCATCCTTGTCGAAGTCAAAAACTAGGCTAGGAATCAACATGTCATGAGGGCCATTCCTCCGTGCATATCCAAATTGCCTCAAAGCTAGGCAAGGGTTGTAGGTGATACCTCCTCTAATTCCAAGTAAAGGAACATTAGGAAATTCTCCGCAACGATCGACGATGATGACATTTTCTCTGGACCGAGAACACCAATGCACATCAGAATGAGTAAGAGTCATCAATCGTTGGGACCACCGTGTACCTTGGTCATTCTTCAAGACAGATTGTGGAAGGTGCGAAATAAACCACCTTGCGAGGATAGGAGTACAGCACATGAGAACACCCCTCTTTCTCATTGTTCGTGTGTAAAATGAGTGAAGGATGTCCCCAAGCAATGTTGGTATTGGATTTCTGGACAAGAAGATTTTGACGGCGTTGACATCTACCAATTGGTCAGGATTTGGGAACAAGACCAACCCATAGATAAGGAGTGCCACAATCTCTTCAAAGGCTTGTAGGTCCAATGAGTTCCAACATTCTTGTGCCTTCTCAAACAAGAATTTTGCTAAGAATCCTTTGACGCCGCTTCTGGTTTCCCAATGCCCCTTGATGTCGGATGGTTGTAGATGTAATGCTCGAGCAACATCTTCTGGCTTTGGTTCCTTTTCCGTACCGTTGAATGGTAGGTGATTAAGGATAGGAATTCTCAGGAGTTGAGAAAACTCCTCCAAAGTGGGCACCAACTGATAATCAGGGAAAGTGAAGCAGTGGTGAAGAGGGTCAAAGAATTGGAATAGCACTTTCATCATGTCTTCTTCAATGTTGGTGTTGACTAGGCTGAGCAGTCTACCATGTCTTTCACTGAAGGATGAATTTTCCGGGATTCTTGAAGTGATCTCCTTGAGTTGAGGAGAGATTCTCACAAGGTTGACTTGAATGGTGTTTCTGCGAGGAATTTCCATGTCCTACAAAACAAGAACAAAGTTGAAGATCCAAAACCCTTGAAATGGTTAGTGAATGCATATGATGTTTTATGATGTTTATGATGTATGCACAAAACATATGTACAAGCAAATCATACCAAACCCTAATTTCAGGCTTGCATGGGGTTTAATAGGTAAGTACCCTCTTGAGTGTAGTTGGCTTAAAAACCTGTCCTATAAATAGTAACCGGGTTCTAAGGAGCTCAATATCACTGGATTGTTTTCATTGTTCATTGTTTTGGTTTAGCCACTTAACTAGCGACCAAAATATTCCAAGAAAACAAACCTCAATGAGTGTAGTATCGAGTATCTACCAACTTCGGACTGCACCAAAGCCGGTCATCTCACTACCCCTAATAAAAGGCCAAGATGGTCAAGTAAGGTTCTAGGTCATTAGTGCTTAGTGACATCACTCAGCGGCCCCGTACTCTCCTTGATTGAACTCAAGGGTTACCGGTACTCACAAATATGTCGCACTAATATAGCTATTGCTTAGACCGTGTCGGTATACCCCGCACAGTTTCCCCAACGTATTGCTATCTATGAATGTTTCCCAAAAATCCGGGTGGAGGATTGTAAACCCAAACAATAGAGCCAAAGTATAAAGCAAGCAAATCAAACAATTAGTCATGCAAGAGGGTGATCTAAGCCCTAAGGTTACTCCACTTTAAAATTCTCCCCAGCAGAGTCGCCAGTTCTGTGATACGGTGGGAGAACTGACTAGGGTTTTGCGTTTGTTTTCGCAAATGTTTTGGTTGAGCAAGAGTCGCCACCGACTTTTTATTTTATCCTAAGGAAAGGTTTAAAAAGCACAGCAAAAACCTTTGAGATTTTTCTTGGGTTCGGGGAGTAGATTATAGAAGGGGAAGGTATTAGCACCCCTTCTATCCATGGTTATCCATGGGCTCTTAGATACTTGCTTAGATCAACTTGCCTTAGTTTTCAATTGTTTGAAATGGTGCTTTGTGTGTGGCTTTGAAAAGGTTTTGAAAAAGATGCCTTGCATAGGCTACCCTTGTAACAATTCTTTACTCGAATGTTTTACAAAAGGTGTTTGTCTTTTTGAAAAGATGTTTCAAGGTTTTTTTGAAAGTTTGTTTTTGAAAGTGTTTGTGAAGTGGATTTTGAAATTAGGAAAGTGTTTTCTTGGAAAGTTGACAAGTACTTAAGAGTTCATCTACCCTAAAATTTTCTCAAAGATTTTTGTTATGCTTCAAACCTTTTGACAATTTTGTTCCACCATTGCATTTGGTGGACAATCTTGTCTTAGGATGTGGAAGGGACGGGCGCGGGTCATCGTTTAGACCATAGTTGCAATAGTGTTAAATGTCTTTGGGCAAATTTTTTTGAAAGGGGCTTGATCATTCATTTAAGCAACATTTTGAGGGACAATGATCATTTGATTATTTTGTTTTGCCCAAGGAAGTTCAACATGCAATATGGCCCATTTTTGAAAGGCAACAAAGTGGAATACCCTAGGGGGTGCAAGTGTGAGATGTGTTGTTTATTTTCATGCTCATTTATCTTGTATTAGGTCCAATCATTTTGTTCGTTTTTATTCGCATACAAAACCCTAATTCTAGCATAGTATGTTTAGAAAGCGATAAAAGTGCGAAATTTAAATTCCTACGCTATTACATCACAATAATATAGGGAGGGGGGTACAATGTTTCAAATGGGGGTTATTTGGGCAAGAATTTAAATCTAAGCTATTACATCATTTTTAGGAATATTTACAAGATAAATAATTGCATAATTAAATGGAAATTGAAATAAATATGCAAAATGTAAAAGGAATTTTTATGTATATGAAAAAGTATTGTTCATGTAAAATAAAAGAAAAAAAATAAAAAGGTATTATTTTTAGAGTATTTTCATATTTAGGGTAAAAACCCTAATTTTAATCAAAGTGAATATTAATTGATTAATTCATATATTATTTGTTATTTGCATGCAAAAATAAAATAAAGTATCGTATATTTGTAAAAAAGGCATTTTTTAGTATTAAATATTAAAAATAAGGTAAGTACATTTTTTGGTATTTTTACTCTAAATGTATTAATATATATATGTGTATATTTGTATTATTTTAAATATGTACTATATATATAAATAATAATAATAATTAAATTTTTTAGAAAATAGTATTTTTTATATAAAATATTTTCAGAGGGTAATATAAAATAAAAATAAAAATAGAAGTGTTTTTACATATTTTTCTATTTATCCTAAATAATAATATGTATTTATTTATGTATAAACAAAAGAAAATCAAATAAAAATCCAATAAAATCAAAAAATGATGAGAAAAATATTTTCAAAATTTTAATATGCTGAGAAAAAATAAATGAGTCAAATAAGAAAAGAAAAAGTCAAAAATCATGAAAAATGAAGCAAATGGGCTTGGGGGTAAGAAAATGGAAATAGGGTGTAAAAAGAAAAGACCACACAGGCCCAGCCCATGTGGCTTCATCTTCAACCTTTGTTCAACAACATTCAAAACGCGCGCCCTGTACTCCAGCTGCTAACTCCTGATTCCTGGCTTTTTAACAAAAACTCATAACATAAAAAATGTTCAGCATGAAGAGACGATTCTAACCATGTATAGAACTTGACCTAACTCTCTAAGATGAAGGAGAATTTCTCCTCCCCCAAATCCTAACCTAGTTTTTCTGTCATTTTCAAACTCCAAATTCTCTCTACTCAGGCAAAAGAAATGAAAAGTAAAGACATGGACATGTTCAGTGGCATGAGTATGACATTATTTCTTCACAAACTTAAGACTAATGATGCATAATAAGAGAGATACGAATTCAAAATTTTACCTATTCAGTTGAACTTCTATCTGGAGATGTAGGAACCTTCAGTGCAAGGTGATGATTGGAAAAGCTTCCTTGAGGTCCAGGGATGCTGTTTCAATGCTTACTTTGTCTTGAGAGCTTCTGAATCAAGCTAGAGAACTTCAACTGCAAAACAGAAAAAACAAAAATGGTGAAGTGGCTTAGAGGTGTTACAGGTTGTGTCTTAGCTTCTGGATAGTTTGCATAGGTTGTAAGGAAGGTAGAGGAACAGGTTTTGGCAAGAATGCTCGAGAGAAATGGGAGTTGGCACTCAAACTGCAGAGGCAACTCTGTTTTTGCAGTTTGAGGATGATTCTGAGATGGAGGGTGTTTTAGAGGTGCAAGGGTCGTGTATTAGCTTGGTTATGTTGCCTTGAGTGTGTTTGATAAGTTTGTTCTTGTGTTCTAATGCTGAGATGAGAGTTGTTGTGAGTTATGGAACTTTTCTTCACACTTAAGCAACAAAATGCAACTTGAGTTTCTAGGCATGTAGAGGGCCCCTAATGTGCTGCATAATCCCTCCTTGATCAGTGTGTTATGCTCATAAACTTGTGCCATTCAGATTTGCAATGTACTTGTTGGATTTCTAAATTGACATAAAGTGAATTTTAGCAAAAATGGATAGTTCACTTTATCTAATTTGGGATTAATCTTGCATACAATGTCCAAACTCATAGAACAACACCTTAACACAATGAATATGCATTAAATTATGGAGTGCAACTTGGTTTAAGGACCTGTAATCTAACCTAAAGCATGCTGAGTTCAAATTGCAAAGTTATGGGCATGGAACTTGGTCATGAACAAAGTGGTTTTTTGCTATATTGTGAAATTCGATTCTCTCTAACCATGAGGTTGTTTGAGAAGTTCTTGGACATTTTGGAAATCTTTGAATGTGTACTACAATCCATATTTGAAATGAAAATTGAAATTCCAAGTGGAAGTGTATGGAAAATGGCCTTGAAGTGGGGTAGAAAACCTTGTCAAAATAGGTTAAAATTTCACTAAGTTAAAAATGGTTTAGTGCCCTTATTCAAAAATTTGTAACTTGAGATACAAGCTTCAAATGAGAAAACTTTGTGAATCAAAGTTGTAGATTATGCAACAAGCTACAACTTTCATGTTTGGACTTTTGTTTGAATCCAAATGGATCATGGTGAAAAAGTGGGGCAAAGTTGGGAAAAAATTAGGGTTTTTCATAACTTAGAAAAATTCTAAGTTATGAAAAATTCCATTTCTAACCCTAATTTGCATTTTGTGATTTCTTGGTGAACAAGTTTCATGATTTGGCATGTTTTGATGAAAAATGAATCTTGACTCTTGATTTTGACCAAAAAGTCAAAGTTTGACTTTTCAGTATACAGTCAAAATTGATCAATTGACTGGGAAATTCAACTGTCAATCTTGTGTACTTGGGATCTTTTGAGCTTGTTGATCATGTCAAGATAATTCCATGGGGTCCTTGAGTCCATGTGTGAGTTTGGTTTGCCATTGGCTAGGTCAAACAGTCAAAAATTGCCTTTGTACAGTCAAAACCCTAAAAATGACCATTTTGCCCTTTTGGTGATCTGATCAAATTTCTTGTGGAATTGTGATCCAAACTTGATAAAATGGTTCATGTGAGTCCAATATGTTGATTTGGGTCAATTTTCATGAGGTTTGACTGTCAATTGGCCACAGTTGACTTTTTCCCCAATACAGTTGATTTTTAGGTCAACTGTCCAATTGACTGGGCAAAACTTGGAATCAGGACTTGAAACTTGATATGGGTGAACTTGGGAGTCCAATATGAGGCATGAAAGTCATCTTAGGCATTTTGGGTCAAAACATCTTTATGCAAACACAAACCCTAATTTTGAGTCCACAGTGCAAGGAGAGGTCTTGAGCAGATGAAACCCTAACTAGATCCTGAGCTTCAAGGGCTTTGTGATGAGAAATCAATGAGAAATGGGAGGGAAAATTTTTGGGTACAACAGATGGTATGATATATTTTCTCTTTATACCTTCAGTGAACGTTGGTAGTACATCGGCAGTGAACGTCGGTGTTTGTTATCTTTTTGCTATCTTCAGTGAACGTTGATAGTTCATCATCAGTGAACGGAGATAATATGATATATTTTCTCTCTCTACCTTCAGTGAACGTTGGTAGACATCGGCAGTAAATGTCGATGCTTGTTATCCTCCTCTCTGATTCAATTCTTTTGGTCCACCAGTGATTTATTTTCCTGGTGGGGTTGCTCCTTTGTTTCTTCATTTTTGTGGCATCCCCAGTGATACTTTGCGTCTCTTTTGTTCTGTTCATATGCATTCATAATCATAAGCATTGCATGGCATCTTAGAGACAAAAATAGGGCTTGTTTTATATTTAAGTATCTTCAATCGCGTCGACACGAAGATTTTTAACCTTCGTATCTCCGGATAGAAGACACTTAAATAAGGGCAGCTGTTGTACCCCAATTTTTACCACTAAGATTCCCCTATCATATCATGTCAAGTTGATCATAACAAAATCACATTAGGGTTGTTTCTCCCTTTTTTTTATATCTCTTATCTTTAAGTTTGCTCTTGAGGAATCTCCAAGCACCTTAGTTGTGTATTTTGTATATGCATTGATAATTAACCTCTAACCAAAATACAAAAAAATAGTTGTCTTTGTCTCTGCAAAAAAATATTTTTTGTAGGTACCGAGTCGAAGCATCCAACAAATAAGGTTTTCCGGTATTATTTCCCTAAAATCTCTTTTTTTTGCAAACAAAAATAAAAATAATTAAATTTTTTTCTTTTTTTTTGTTGACCTGAACAATCAATTGCTCCCATAGCGCAATCAATGGCACAAAGTGTATTGTGCATAATCTTTGAAAAAAACTGTGTTTTCAGTCTTCAAAAATCAAAAATCGACTCATGCAAGTTGGTTGATTCTGTATTGTGTCGAAGTAGCAGCTTGCATTGACACATACATGTTATGTTTCGACTCATGCAAGTTTATTGATTATGTATTGTGTCGAAGTAGCAGCTTGCATCGACCCATAGAGGCTTGTATCGACTCATCCTGCTTTGTATAACTAGTATGCATCGACACATACATGTTATGTATCGACTCATGCAAAGTTGATTGATTTTGTATTGTGTCAAAGTAGCAGCTTGCATCGACCCATAGAGGCTTGTATCGACTCATCCTGCTTTGAATAACTAGCATGTGTCGACACATACATGTTATGTATCGACTCATGCAAGTTGATTGATTATGTATTGTGTCGAAGTAGCAGCTTGCATCGACCCATAGAAGCTTGCGTCGACTCATGTTGTGTTATACAACTAGAATGTGTCGATGCATACGACTCTTGTGTCGACTCATAACAGCAAAACACGCGTGATTTTTGAAAAAAAGCCACCAATTTCAAATCTATCAACTTTTTTGCTCCAATTTTTTCTGCATAATTTTAAAATTATATCATTAATTCAATTTTTGGCTCCAAGAATCAATTACCAAATTACCACTAATCCCCAATCCTAAACTCTATAAATAGAGCCATCATCTCATTCAAATGATAAGCTTTTGATAGCCAAAATCACTTTGCTAAAAAATCTCTCAATTCTCTCCATCTACCAAATTCACTCAAAGCTCCATTTTCAAAAATTTAGTAAGTTTGCATTGAAGCTTACTAATCTTTGAGCTAAACCTTCATCCAAACACTTTTTCTTCATTAATTATCTACATCTAAGCTTTGATAATTGATTCTTGTGGTTGAATTGAAGCAAATTTTGGAAGTTGTTTGATAATTCTCTAATTCTACCTTTGGTAAGTTGGATCATCGTCTTTCACAATGTGATCTCTTGTGGATTTCTGGTTTTGATTCATTGAGCAATGTTTAATGATTCCATTAGTGCTATTTTCTCATAATTTGATGGAACTTTCATGCTCAATTGGATCTATGATCATAAGGTGTTTGATGAAAAGTTGGAACAAGAATTTGATCCTTGAGATGCTGTTTTCGACTGATTTTAACACGTTGCAATCAATTGTTGTAACATTGCAATTGTTTGTCACAAAAAGTTTATTTGAAAAAAACTGCACTGATGCAATTGGTAGCTGTCGAAGCACAACTGATTGTAACAGTGTCGAAAATACTTTTTCTGCCTTATTTTGGGGCTGTTTCGACTCGAATATTTTTTTTGCTCACTCTCTTTGATGGATAATTTGGATTGCAATTTTAAATGTCCAATTTGTATTTAAACTCAATGGACTTTGTGATGTAGATGAAGTTGGATAAATGTTCATCAATTCAAATCTACCTAAGAGTGAATTATTTAATTCATTTTTGGTGCTTTTGATTAATGATATGTTTAGTGCTTTAATCCATCTAGAGGAGTGGTTGAATTTAAAGATGAAAGAATTTTGAGATGGTGATCCAAATTAACTTATCATTCCCTCCCTCTTCATCTTATCCTTTTTTTTTAATTGTGCTACATGTTAAGGGATGGTGATCTCTATATCATTTATCCAAACATAAAGTACATAGATTGCTATTGACCGGCCTCAAAATAGGTGCGACTTCTACATAATTCCACTTACGATTGCTTAACATAGCGCTAAATTTTGTCTTGATTCGAATAAATGATCATTCATGGCCCAAACTTATGATTGCAAGCCCAAGTATGTTAATTTGATATCTTTGATCTAATAACCTTGAGATTCATTGTGTGGAGGCTTTGGTTCTACTAATCTTCTAATGGATCTACAACACCTTTGGTCAACGTGGATCACTTAAACATCGTTGATAATTAAATGTTACTTTTGAGGATTCCAAAATGGATGATATACTTGACAAAAAGCAAATGCAACTTGTTGTGTGGAGGCTTTGGTTCTACCAATCCTCTAATGAGTTCCAAATGCAAGTTTCAAGATGGTCATCCAACTAACCACTAATTTCTAATAATTGACTTTACTTTATGCTTTTATTTTTTATGCTTTATGTACCATTTAATTTAAGCATTTATATTTCATGCCATTTTTTATTTTTCTCACTTGAGCATTTAATTTTATGTCATTTTTATTTTGCTCACTTGAGCTTTTCTTTTCCTTTTAAAGACACCTAATAATCAACATGAACCATAAAAAATATTTAATGATACTTGGACTATTTGGTTACTATCCTTGGCATTATGGAGTATTGGACTTCTTGGACTTAAGATTAGAGACCTTGGCCTATCTTGGAGACCTTGTGATCTTTATTTGATATTTTGTCTGGAGTTCTTAAGGTTTACCTCAAGACATTGGGTTGTTTGTTTGTTTTATGTGCAGGTTATTGTGATTACATACTTTGTTTGTAATCTGGAATTCACCCGTATACAGCCATTACTCTGCCTAATTTTTGCGAAGATTTAATACACTTGAAGTTTGGTTCTCTCAAGAGGTCTAGTATACATGCTTGCTTGGTTTCAATCCTAAGAATGGGAATTCTATATTGACTCATAATGTCAAGTATTGGCTTCTTGTTGGTTAGATGGTTCTTATCCCTAGCTTTTACCTTATGCTTTAGGATAGTCTCTTCATCTCCTCCCATCTTCTTTAATTTCAAAAAATCTTCTCCCTCCTTTTAAAAACTCTTCTTATTTCTAAACTTGAAACACTTTCATAATAAACTTGGACTTAGGTCCATGCATTTTCAAAACATTTTCATAAATAAATTTCAATCAATTTAATAATACATTGACATTTTTGTGAGAAGACTAAAAGTCAATCAATCTCATTTCAAACCATTTTTTCCACTTTGGATTTTTATTTTAAAACTTTTCTTAAAAGATTAGACTCTTGTCAATCCTTGTAGTGATGCAAACAACTATACTTCTACAATATGTAGTAAAGAGAGATATTTTCCACTTGGGTGTTGAGTGAGGCATTGTTGATTTTAAAATCCAAGCCATATCCTCTACTTTGAGATGATGCAAATTCTCCTTTCTCATGATTGTGGGTAGTAAGTATGTTTTCCACACGGACAATGATGATGATGTCTTATCTCATAAAATTAACCAACACACTTGTGTTTCAAATTTTTAAAAGAGGAACTACGTGTACCCTGATCCCCTATTGCATGAAAGGTGGTACGTAGGCACTAAAGGTTCGCAACCGCGGCGGGTGCAAAAATCATAAAAATATTTATTTTCTCACCTCCACCATCTATTTTATATATAACACATTTTTATAGCCAAAATATACAGATTTTTTCAAAGAGGTTCTTGTGGAGTACCGTAGATGTTTAGGGTGCTAATACCTTCCCTTTGCATAACCAACCCCCTTACCTTGAATCTTTCCCCCTTTTTTTGGGTTATTCGCTCTTTTCCCATTCCTTTGGAAACAATAAAGCGCGGTGGCGATTTTTATTTTGATTTGTACAAAGTCTAGTCAATCCAATGGCTTAGTCTTGAACATTTCTACCCATACAAAAAAATGGCGACTTCACTGGGGAAATATTGACCTCTTGCTGGTCCATCCCTAAGTGGGTTGAGCCTATCTTTGTTTATATCTATATATGTGTTATTATGTTTATGTGTTATATTTTGTATATATGTTTGTCTGGATTTTCCTGGTTTACAGGGTGCTTGGTGATTACTCATAAGTCCTATACCCGGACTTGGGCGAACTTTAAGATAGGACGGGCGGTATAGTCATGTTAACTTTGAGGGAGTAATCCCAAAAAAGGAGGCATGAGATCCCCCACTTAGTGGAGGCCCCTTTGACTGTAGTGTCATTTACCGAGTAATCGGGAAGACGTACTGCTTTCGACCTGGGAGTCTGCTGAAGCTGAGGATCGTAGATTACCTAACCAATCTTGGCCTTTTAGGTGTAGTGCGGAAGCTATGACGAAGTAATCCGGAAATAGTTGTCACGCGATACTACGCTCGGAAGAGTCTTTCTTGAGAATATTACTAATTACCGAGTTAATCGGGAAGTTGGTAATATCCGAAGGAAGGGTGTAGACTCTGGGAACCTCTTAGAACCTTGTTCGGCAGGTGATAACTTTTTAAACCAATACCTTTTGGGTAGTACCTTCGACCTCATGCTCGTGATGTTGAACCTATGAACCCTATATGTGTGTGTTTACCGTGGTTATTGGTAAACAACCGCTGATCCTCCAAATGGTTACTTATTTGGTTACTCGCAGGATCGATCAGATTGATCCTAGGACATAGGTTGATTTTGAGGTTTTGATTAAACTGGATAATGGTTAAATGACAATAAAATAAAGAGGCTTTAAGTAAATTGCATGAAGAAATAGGCTTGGTAAAATAAATGAAGGCTTGCAGTAAAGGATTTCGACAGGAAAGTAAAGAAGAAAGCAAGTAAAGTTTCTGGAAAAGTAAATGACTTTCATTAATAAAGTTGGTGTTTCACACATACATTTCTCAACAATTCTTTCTCACACGCTGGGTACTCGAATCTATATGAGTGACTTTGTATATAATTGTGAACACACGCGAGAAACTGCGTGAACTACTAATATTTATACTAAAACATCCCAAGTAACCGTCGGGCAGTTACACTACTTCGAGATGATCCCACTTGGCACGTTCTCAACGTTCGACGCTCCAGATCTTTGCACGTTGCACTTGGTAACCGCTGGAAACCGTTTTCCCTCCAAATGCTTGAATTTCAAACCGTTCCACTTTGTACCATCGAACACCTTCGTCGAGAAGCATCTTCGACGAGAAACACCTTCGACGTCGAAGGCAACCAACTTCTCCCTTGGAAGAAATCTTCTAAGTACATTGCCATCTTTCGATGGGTATTTCGACGAACCTTGCTGGTCGAAAACAACCTTCATCTTTAATGGCTGACCTTAATGAAACAAGGGTGTCGAATTTAAGAGCCAACAAATTGCCCCCAAAGAATGCCTTATTTCGACTCTGAAAGAAAAAGGCATTCTTTGAAATGCCATTCGACACCTGTCTTTTCATTTTTAGTTACAAATTAAATTGTGCACTTTTTGTTGTCTTCTACCAACCACTGACAATCCCAAGAAAAACCATCATGTATCCGTGCCTAAGACGTCACCTCAGTACGGCGTGCAGTGTGCCAAACGTCATTTCACAAATTGTCATCATGACAATTCCCAAAAACGAGGGCGCACGCTGCACCCTTCCACTTCTGCAGAACGGCTAAAACAACAGGGAGACGCCACGTGTCCCACTACCTTCTGCAACATTAAATGGCATTTAATGTCCTCGATTTTGGGGATTTCCCCCACTACTATAAATAGCAGTAAGTACCCATTGTGGGACTTTTTACGCTACCTTGCTTTCAGAATTCTTCATTTGCATACAAACTCTTGTCAACTTTGCAAACCTCTTTTTCTTCACTTCGTCTTCAACCTCACTACCAACAATGGCATCTGGTTCTTCCAACGCTCCTAGCGCCAACGCACCATCTGGAAACGTCAAACCTAGGGTTTTCTCGACCGCTCCTGTAGTGACTCCCACGGGCCAACGAAGGGTCCCTGAACCTTTGGACATTGCTGTACGTGATGCTTATTCACGCCACCTCATGATTCCGGTTGGATATTCCAACCAGATATTTGCTATGTCTGGCCCATTGTACCCAAGCATTGCTGAGGCCATGAAGATCAAAAGTTACTTTCCGGTACTTGAGAGACTCAAACCAGTTGGATGCTCCAAGAAAGATGCAGAGGATAATGAAGATCCTGCTAAAGAGAAAATCGACCTCCGTTTCTTCAACAAAGGTGTTAGGGCTTTCAGGTCTGGCCCTAGCCTTACTCCTGATTATAGTGCTTGGCTGGAAAAAATGGAGAAACGCCAGGCTTCGATCTGGAAAGACATGGGGATTTTCGACCTGGTTATGCTGTCGAAGACAGGTCTTAACTATTCCCCAGAGATGTTGATAGCTTCTTTACTCTTCTGGGACTACACCCATTTCACCTTCCATCTTCCCTGTGGGATGCTGACTCCCACACTCTTCGATGTGGCCGCCATCACTGGCCTTCGACCCACTGGGGACTACTTCGACCCGGAGGAAATGTCGGAGGATCAGATTGGATTCTCTGCCACAAAACCAACCTACACCACCTTCATCAATCACTACCATGATAGGTCGACAGATGATGTGTCGGATGTCGAACATATTGCGTTTCTAGCCTTATGGCTGACACGCTTTGTGTTTTGTTCCAAGTCCTTACAGGTGACCAAGAAGATGGTCACTCTCGCCACTCAACTCCATCATGGCCAAAATATCTGTTTGGCAGAATTGATTTTGGTTAGCCTGTATGAGTCGATTAGCAACGGAGCGACTCTTCTGAAGATTATCGAGAACAGGGCCAGTCTGCTGCTTGCTGGACCTTTTTGGCTACTTCAACTGTGGCTCAATGCCACCTTCGAGTCTTTCTTGCCTAAGAAGATTCAAATAAATGAGCAGGCTCCAGAAATAGCAAACAGACGCGTCGAAGGCACCAGATTGGCCTTGTTGACTCCAACGGAAGATGGGCTGGAGCTTCAACAAACTTTTACAAACTTCGTTCTGATGTTTGCTAGAAGGAAAGAGTTTGCTTCGACTATGGCTCCGTTTGCTCGACGGAAGGTTGGCCCAGAGTGGTTCACAAGGCCACATCCTAGGACGTCGAGTGGTCCTCAGGTTGACGAACATACAACAATGTGGGAGGCATTCCTCACACCAAGAATAATGCCCCTTCGATTCAGGAGCTCTAAGACTCACTTGAGTCTGATTGCATATCAACCAAACCTGGTGTCTCGCCAGTTTGGTATTATTCAAACACTACCTTCTCCAATTTTTCCAAGGGAGAAGTCTATGTTATACTTCTGCAACGACTACACTGAAGAAGCTGCCACTAAGCATATCAGCAGATATGCTGGTCGAACAGTTCTTTCGTTGTTTGACTACCAGCTTAAATTTCTTTGCTCACCATCCTTCGAGGAGTGGTGGAAAAGATACTACGCTGAGGAGTTTTTCGACGAGAAGGACTTCGTGGATGAGCTTCAGAAATCTTTTGTCCTTGTCTTGGACAAAATAAAGAAATGTAAGTTCATCCTTTCAAATTACTTTGTCTTTTTCTTTCGACTGCTAGCCTGTTTAATTATTTTGTCTACTTTCAGTTGTTCGAAAGCCTGCAGCCAAGAAGGCTGCAGAAGGCCAACAGGGAGGAGGCCCCTTAACAAAACCTCCACCGCCGGCGAAGACTATAGCGCCGGCGAAGACCACAACAAACCAACAGGGGGAAGGCCCTTCGAAAAAGGCTTCTGCATCGGTAACCAGACTTTCATTATTTTCTTCTGGCTTTAATTTTTGACTTTCGATGCAACTGCTAAATCGAATTCCCATTGGTTTTTTAGGCACCTTCGCCCAAGAAACGGCCAACACTGACGGTCGAATCTGGGAGCGACGAAGAAGATGATTCTCCCCCTGCTCCTCTAAAAAGGCGAAAGCTGAAGAAGGACGTTCCTCTTCCTGAGGGTCGAACAATTAGAATAAAGGTTGCTGGGAGAAAGCCCAGGCCACCTCCAGTCATCATTGAGGAGCCAACGGAGGAGGAATTAAACGTTCTTCTCAATAAGCCTGTCGAAAGCGACAATTCCAGCCCTGGGGCTGAAACCACTTTGCAGGTAATCTCTTTGATCCCTTTGTAACCCAGGTGTCGATACCTACATTCGACTATGTCTCTTTCGAATTTAGAAGATTCTTCTTCTTCTCTTTTCAGGACACCACTGAAAGCTCAGCGCCAAGGACTTCTGAAACATTGGAGTCTGCTGAACTCAGCAGGCCACAAGAAAAAGACTTGGCGAACGATGAAGCCAATACTGAAAATGAAGCCAATGCTGAGACAGCAGAAAAACCAACAGAAGATCCACAAACAGAAGAGCAACAGCCAAAAGAGATTCAGGTGGTGGATCTGTCGGAAGAGAATCGTGACGAAGGGGACCACGGCAACGCTGGCGAAGGGGATCAAGGTGCCGCTGGCAAAGAGAACCAAGATGACGCTGGCGAAGGGAACCATGATGACGCTGGTACTGCCGCAGTCCGAGTCGAAGAGAGTCAAGTCGAGGCAAATGCTACCCAACAGCCTCAAACCCAAGACAATGTTGTTGCAAAGGCTGTTACCTCAACAAAGCATAGGTCGAAAGAGGACTTAGAACTCTTGAAGCAAACTGATCCTGTTAGCTATCTGAACGCCATCATCGAGAGCAAAAGTTCGTCTGATGCTAGTCAGGAGGTTCCTACTCTGTCGGGGAAGTCCACTGAAACTTCTCCTCTCGATGAGGCTTTGACGAAGGTTAAGGCTCAGTTTTTCAAGAAGGACTTGATGAAAGCTTTGGAGGGGGACCCTACTGCTCCATCATATTTGGGGGCTGTTTTGAATGCCGTAGACTTGTTAGCTGTGCCTCCAGAAGTCTCAGGCTTTATCATGGAGTTACACTCCATTATTGATCAAGTCTCAGCAGATTATCGGCGACAAAGGGGCTTTAATATCCAGCTTGAAGTGTTATATGGCAAAAGCTCTTCTGCATGGACTGCTGTAGCAGAGACAACTTCTCGAATTGCCGAGTTGTCGAAGCAAAAAGCATCTAAACAAGAAGAAGTGGATGCCATCGATCGAGAGAATGCTTCCCTCCAGGCGCAAATCGAAGAAATAGAGGCTAAGATAAATGCCAATACTAAGCGCAAGGAGGAACTTCTCTCGACTGTTCCAGACACCGAAAGTCAAACTGAAATCACACAGGGCCTAGAATTTGCTGAGAAAGCTCAAGGCTTCGACGATCAGATTGCCAAGCTTGTGCAGGCGAATGCCTTGTGCAACAAAAGATTGGAGCTACAGCAAACCAAATACCTTCGACTCAAGGACTCCATTCCCTTCTGATTGATTCAGCCTTTTAACCATATTTTGTAATATGTATTCGACAACATTGCCATTTTGGCTAAATTATAAAAAATTTCCATTTTGGCTTTTTTATGGTTAATTTAGTCATTACTTGTTATTTTATTTTTATCTCTTGGAGTGTAGGTTTGTACTTTTTCAAATATTTACCATTTACTCTCAAGAGCCTTTTATCTTCACCTAGCTCTTCGACTTCATAGGCTCCACCAGAAAAAATCTGGATAACTCTGAATGGTCCTTCCCATTTGGGTGACCATTTTCCCATGCTTCGATCCCTTCGATCCATGGGAAGAATCACCTTCCAAACTAGTTCTTCAGGCGAAAATACTTTAGGTTTCACCTTTTTATTATAAGAGTCTTCTACTCTTTTCTTCTGAAGCCTGAGTAGGTCAAGAGCGCGCAATCTTTCTTCGTCTAAATCCACTAGTTCGTCTAACATCATATCCCAATAAATTTCAGAGGGAATATCATAATGTCTCTGAACCCTTGCAGATTGAAGACAAATTTCTGCTGGCAACACTGCATCATGGCCAAAAGTTAGCCTATATGGTGTTGTACCTATGGCTTCTTTTGGGGACGTTCGACAAGCCCACAAAATTTGGTCTAACGTCTTATGCCAATTTTTTGGCTTCTTCCCAACATGCTTTTTTATCAAGCCAATCACTACTTTGTTCGCTGCTTCGACTTGACCATTTGCCTGTGCATAATAAGGCGTTGATGTTAGGAGCTTGAAACCTGTTTCCTGAGCGAATTCCTGCATCTTTCGACCAGTGAAAACTGATCCTTGATCAGTAGTTATAGTCTCAGGGATTCCATATCTAAAGATAATGTTCTTTTGAATAAATTCAATGACATTTTCTTGGTCTACATTGACTAAAGGGATAGCTTCGATCCACTTAGTAAAATAATCAATGCCTACCAGTATATACTTCTGACTCTTTGATGATGTTGGTCGAATCTCTCCAATGAGGTCCAACGCCCATCCTCTAAAGGGCCAAGGTTTCACTATCGAGTGAAGTTCGCTTGCTGGTACATGCTGGATGCCTGTATGGACTTGACATTCTTGGCAACCTTTGGCGAACTCAACACAATCTTTCAGCATAGTGGGCCAGTATAGTCCTTGTCGAAACAACAACCATTTCATCTTATGGCCTACTTGGTGAGCCCCACATGCTCCAGCGTGCGTAGTCGAAAGGGCTATGTATGCCTCAGTTTCACTTAAGCATTTTAGCAATACCCCTTCAGGCGTCTTCTTGAATAACTCATTACCCATGAGTACATAACTCAACGCCCTGTACTTTGTTTTCCGTTCTGTCGAAGCTCCTGGATTTTGAAGATAATCCACAATGGGCTTCCTCCAATCTTGCTCTGACAAATTATCTATGAACGAAATTTCGAAGTTACTTTGATCAGCATATCCTAGTCTTGTCGATTCCAAGTCTGTTGGTGATAGACAAGTTGCTTTTATCTTTTCTCGAACTTCGATTGCTCTTTGTAATCTCGTTTTTGAAATCTTGTACCCAGATGCAATTTGTGCCAAGTCGTTGGCTATTCGATTTTCCACTCTGGGTATGTGTCGAATATTGACCATTTCAAATTTTTTCAATAAACGATTTGCTATCACAAAGTACATAATGAGATTTTCTCTTATGCATTTATATTCCTTTGTGACTTGCTTAATGACTAACTCTGAGTCTCCCATTATTTCGACTCGAGTTGCCCCCAATTCCAACAATATTTCAAGGCCAGTAATTAGAGCTTCATACTCAGCCTCATTGTTCGAACAAGAACCTGATATCTTGTACTTGAATGTTGTTGGAATTTTTTCTGGAGAAATGATCAAGACTCCTACTCCCATTCCATCTTTATGGCTGGAACCATCGAAGTAGAATTTCCAAGGTTCTATCTCCACATAATTAATATCCTCAACTTGAATTGAGTGGTCGACTATAAAGTCTGCAACCACTTGTCCTTTCACTGCCTTAAGAGGCATAAAGGTTAAGGAGTATTCAGTTAATGCTAATGCCCACTTTCCAATTCGACTGTGCAAGATAGGTTTCGACAACATGTACTTGAAAACATCAAAATGAGACGAAACATACACATCAACTGGTTTTATATATTGCTTGAGTTTTGTACAAGAGAAATACGGACATAGACACAATTTTTCAACTTCGCTATATCTAGTTTCTGCATCATTCAAAACTCTACTAAGATAGTAAATGGGTCTTTCGACTCCATTCTTATCTTCTTGGGCTAACATGCTTCCCAAAGTTTTGTCGGATGCATCTATGTACAATCTCATACTCCTATTGCTACAAGGAGGCACCAAAATAGGTGGCTTAGTGAGGTACCCTTTGATTTTGTCGAAGGCTTCTTGTTGCTCTTGCCCCCATTCGAACCCCTCTTTATTCAGTCGAAGTAAGGGAGAAAAGGCCTGAGCTTTCCCACTTAGGTTAGAATATAAATCTCCTTAAGAAATTTATCTTGCCTAACAGAGACTGTAGTTCCTTCTTATTCGATGGCGCTTTCGCTTCCAGAATAGCCTTCGTCTTGTTCTGGTTGATTTCGATTCCTTTCTTGTGGACAACGAAGCCCAAGAAATCTCCAGCTTTCACACAGAATGCACACTTCAAAGGGTTCATCTTCAGACCATGTTCTCTCATTCTTTCGAATGATTGTCAAAGGTGGTCAATATGATTCTTCCTGGAAACAGATTTTATAACAATGTCATCAATATATACTTGCATAAAAGTGTTAATAAAATCATGGAAGATAGTATTCATTGCTCGCTGGTATGTTGCCCCAACGTTCTTTAGGCCAAAAGGCATCACTACCCATTCGTAAGTGCCTAGGGCCCCAGGGCATCGAAAAGCTGTTTTCGACACATCCTCTTCAGCAATGAATATTTGATTATATCCTGAATAACCATCGAGCATACTCAGGTATTCATAGCCAGCGGAAGAATCGACTAGCATTTCCGCCACAGGCATAGGATATTCATCTTTGGGCGTAGCAGCATTCAAATCTCTGAAATCTATGCACACCCTTAATGTACCATTTTTCTTAATTACTGGCACAATGTTTGCAATCCATTCGACATACCTTGTAACGCGTATGAATTTGCATTTCAGCAGTCTTTCGACTTCCGTTTTGATCTTCGACAGTATTTCTGGAGCGAAGCGTCTTGGACTTTGCTTGATTGGCTTCTTCCCAGGTTTGATTGGCAACTGAAGTTCTACCAATCCTCTGTCGAGACCAGGCATTTCGTCGTAATCCCATGCAAAACAGTCCTTGAACTCTTTCAACAATTGGATTACTTCCAACCTAAGTTCTGGGTCAATTTTGGCGCTGATGTAAGTTGGCCTTTTCTCTAACCCTTCGCCTAAGTTGATTTCTTCTAAAGGATCTTGCGCTAACATTTTAATGTTGTTCGCCAAGGGGTCCTTTTCGAAGCCCAAAGGCTCATCGTCATAGATGGCGTCGAGCCTCTGTTCCTGCATTTCTTCTGGCATGATATCAGGGGGTTCTGGATCAAAATCCTTTCCTGGACCTGCAGCAGATAACTGTTGATCATTGGCCTGTGTGGCCATGTACTTTACTTCGGCTTCGAGAGCCGTTATCATCTTCGTTTCGGCTACATAAGTCAAAATTCGCTTCAATGATTATGACTCAGTCATTATCACTGAATTCACTTCCCCAACCAGTTGGTTGGATATCAGTTAACCCACTGAAGTCTATGTGGGACAAGTCTTCTCTGTCCCATTGGAAACCATGCTCAGGATGCAGGTATAGGGAACAAAAAGTGTTTGGCGCTGGCGCCAAGTCGAAGTCAGGTGTTGGACATGGCCCTATGTGAGCCAAGTTCTTGTCGAAATCTGCCAGCCCTAGGTGATTCACTTCGCCCAACTAATAGCTTTGATCTGCCTCTATGTTTTCGACCATCCCATCTGGACGCCATAGCAGCAGCCTCTGGTGCATTGATGATGGCACAGCTCCAACACCATGAATCCATTCACGGCCCAACAAAAGATTGTAGTTAGGTTTGGCCGATATGACCATAAACATTGTTGGTCGAAGGATAGATCCTACTTTGATATCCAGTTGGATCACTCCCATAGTGGTCCCTATGCCGCCCTCATAGTTCGACAGGACCATGTTGTGAGGCTTAATGTCCTCATCCCTTTTGCCAATTTTCCTTAGCATAGAGTGAGGAATAATGTTGATGGTTGCCCCACAATCCACCAAGATTTTATTCACTGTAGTTTCTTCGAGTTTAGCCCTTATAAATAAAGGCTTGAGGTGATTTTTCATCGCCTCTGTAGGTGGTTCGAAGAACCCATTCTGTTCCTCAGTAGTGCCATTGTCCATGACGAAATAGCACACTGGCCTATGTTTGGCCATTTCTTGCTCCACTTCCCAGTCACTTGCTTCGACCTCCACCTGCCGGTTGAATTCTCTGGGCAGCACTGAGACTATATTCACCATTATGTCCAAAGTATCATCAGACTCAGAACCATCTTCGTCTTTAATTTCACCTAGGTTAGGCCAAACTAGCCTGTTGGTTACTGGCTCTCTTTCTAGAGGTTTCCTTTGCTTCCTTAGAGGAACATTTGAACTGGTTTCTGCCTTTGGTTCATTGGCAGCCTCCCTCTCAGCTTTTCGTCTCCTTTGGTATCTCCTCCACTGAGATCGAGACATGGGATTTTTTCCTTTGTAGTTGCTTGACACTTGTGCAACTTTAGGTGCAGCAACTTGAGGCTCTTTATTTTGTGTTAAAGATGAACCCCTTGGCACGTCGAAAGAGTGCCATCTCTCCTCACTTGGCCTCTTTCGACCAGAGGTTTTGTACCAGGTATCTACTGGCACATTAGTTGGAGGCCTGAAAGTCAATGGCCTCTTTTCTTGGTTTGAACCTCTTTGGGAGGCACTTCTGGGGTCATGTCGAAGATCAACATTTTCCCTTCTCTTATTTGCTGCTCTTACGCCTTGAATATGCTCAGCAGCTTTTTTGTCAAAGATCGAACTGCATCTTGGACACAGCATCACCTCTGACTTCTTTTTCTGGCATCTTTGCAGGAAATCTGCCAGATTTTCATTTTCCCGAGGGAAAGCAGTCTTATTAGCTTGTTCTTGCCTCATGGCCTCTTCTGATGCTTTTGGGTCAGAAAGTTCGACCATGTTGACATTCATTGCATCTTTGTTGGCAAGAGTCAACTGCTTCATTTGTATCTCCAAATTCTCCGTCTGGCCTTGAACTGTGGCCAAGTGAGAACTGGGTTTTGGTCCAGTTTTTTGTGCTTCAACGGTCTCCAGCTTTGGGCTTTCGACCGCTTTCTGAACTGCTTCAATTGTCTTTCTGGATAAATTCCCAGAAAAACTGCCAAAGATTGGCATGTTGATATGGTCATTTGAGACTTCGACCATTGTGATTCCTGGCCTCTTCGACTGGCTCCTGGATGCCTCGATCACGTTCACCTCAGAAGGCTCAGCATAGTGGGCCTCAGCCTGCAATGGATTTGAGTCGACAGCCATGGGGGTCTTGTCAGCAAACTTCAACCTCCCTTCTTCGATAGCGTCTTGCACAAGATTCCTGAAAAGAAAACATTGAGAAGTTTTATGGCCCAAAAAATTATGATATTTGCAAAAGCCTCTCTTCTTTCTTTGATCAAGAGGAGGCACTTTTACCCCTGGGGGTACTATCATTTGGCCATCTTTTACAAGCAAGTCAAATATTTCATCACATTTTGTGATGTCAAAACTATAAGTCTTTTTGGGGAACCTATCGTTGGTCCTTTCTGGACCAATGGGATTTTTCCCACTTGAGGGGACTAACAGTTTGCAAGAGTATGGTGGCCCTTGTTTTAGTTCCGCTAAATCGACTTCTCCTTCTTCGACAGTTATAGTATCGTCGAAGGATTCTGGATCTTCGTCATCCATATCAACATACGCTATCCTCTCTCTCTTGTGAGTTTTCGTTGCCTTTGCTTTTTCAGCTTTGAGGCGTTCTACCTGTCGAACTCTATCGGCCAGTTGGGCCATGTCTCTCAGGTATTGGGTGTCTAACTTCTTCCTAATGGAATAATCTAAACCGCCTGCGGCTATTTCGACCAACTCATGTTCCGGCACTTGTGTAAAACATCTCGCCTTGAGCAACCTAAACCTATTTAGATATTCGTCTATAGGTTTAGTGAAACGTCTCTTTACACTGGCCAATTCTTTCAGGCTTATCTTGGTTTGCCCCATGTAGAATTGTTCATGGAACAATCTTTCCAACTGGGTCCAATGATGGATCGAATTGGGGGGGAGAGTTGTAAACCAAGTAAAAGCGTTCTTTGTTAAAGAACTTGGGAAGTACTTAATCCTCAGGTTTTCGTTATTCGAAATATCTCCTGCTTTGATCAAGTATCTCGCCACATGTTCGACAGTAGATTTTGTCGTGTCCCCAGAGAACTTAGTGAATTTGGGGACTTTACATCTAGGAGGTAAGTCTGTTTGTAACACGTATTCTGACAATGGGGATGTAAAGTTGGGCCTTCGAAAGCCCATGTTCATCCCATTTTGAGTCATGATCCTTTCGATCATCGTTTCCAGATTATTTTCCAAACCCATGTTTTGGTATTGGATATGCTGAACTACTTCGTCAGCATTTTGGTTTCTGTTAACTAACCTTACCTCTGGGGTTATTACCCTGGGTTCCTCGACAGGTTGCTCCAATCGTGCCCTAAGGTTTTCTTCGACAGGCTGTTGGACTTGGTTGATGGTGGTTTCTTCCTCTAAGAATACACCCTGGTTTCCCCTTATTTGCGCCCTTTGGGGATGTCGAATAGGTTGGGGTACTCCAAAGAAATCAGCCAAACGCGTCATTTACGCTGTCATCTGCTGATTCGATTGAGTAGTGTTTTGTATTAGAGGGTTCAGCACTGTACTTAAAGTTTGTGCCAACATTTGCACCATATCATGGTTGCTTTCGTCCATTTGTTGCCTCAAGACTGTTGTCGAGACATTTGTAAGGCCATGGGCTACTTGGGACGTTCCTCCTAAGAGTTGGGTCCTATTTCTATTCGCCATACCTACTCCAGAACCTTGGAGTGGCGAAGAAGCACTCACTAAAGGGTCTGAAAAAGTGGACGCAGCATTCGTCAGGCTAGCCAAGTCAGAAGTTGGCATGCCATAGAGTGGTTCTCGATTATGACCGCCTGTCATAAATCCTGGGGGAACAAAAGGCCTTGTGCCTAAATTTCCCCTTGGTGGGGGAGTTCCCAAAGGCACTCTGGGGTCTGTGAACGGAGGTAATGGCCCCGTTGTTGTGACCGTTACTGCTGGTGTCGAACCAGCGGTTATCGCTTCACTTACGGTCGGGATAACCGTTGCTCCCACATTGGTTTGTGGGATTTCGTTATTGTTTGGCGGATTCGCCATCTCTTCCCTTCTTCTGGCAGTATTGGTATCGTTAGTGTATATTCTACCACTTCTCAATAACATGCAACACTCCTCGAAAAGATGAGATTATTTTCAAAAATCAACACACTGTCCCACCAGGTGTGCCAATTTTTTTACCGTGGTTATTGGTAAACAACCGCTGATCCTCCAAATGGTTACTTATTTGGTTACTCGCAGGATCGATCAGATTGATCCTAGGACATAGGTTGATTTTGAGGTTTTGATTAAACTGGATAATGGTTAAATGACAATAAAATAAAGAGGCTTTAAGTAAATTGCATGAAGAAATAGGCTTGGTAAAATAAATGAAGGCTTGCAGTAAAGGATTTCGACAGGAAAGTAAAGAAGAAAGCAAGTAAAGTTTCTGGAAAAGTAAATGACTTTGATTAATAAAGTTGGTGTTTCACACATACATTTCTCAACAATTCTTTCTCACACGCTGGGTACTCGAATCTATATGAGTGACTTTGTATATAATTGTGAACACACGCGAGAAACTGCGTGAACTACTAATATTTATACTAAAACATCCCAAGTAACCGTCGGGCAGTTACACTGCTTCGAGATGATCCCACTTGGCACGTTCTCAACGTTCGACGCTCCAGATCTTTGCACGTTGCACTTGGTAACCGCTGGAAACCGTTTTCCCTCCAAATGCTTGAATTTCAAACCGTTCCACTCTGTACCATCGAACACCTTCGTCGAGAAGCATCTTCGACGAGAAACACCTTCGACGTCGAAGGAAACCAACTTCTCCCTTGGAAGAAATCTTCTAAGTACATTGCCATCTTTCGATGGGTATTTCGACGGACCTAGCTGGTCGAAAACAACCTTCAGCTTTAATGGCTGACCTTAATGAAACAAGGGTGTCGAATTTAAGAGCCAACAGTGTGATATTGTGTGTGATTGTTGCATCATGCATCCATGCACTCATAAGCATATTTTGAAGAAAACAATATTTCAAGGGATTTAAAGGTTGACTGTTTGTGAATATCTCAGGTACTTTTAAACCATGGATTCTGGAAAGAGAAAGGTCGGGAAATATAGTTTCAAGGATCCTAAGATAGATGAGTTGATCAGTCTAATTCCTGAGATCGAGTGTTCTGCAGACTTTCGGAAGAAGTATGGATCCATTATTCCTCTCATGAAGCTGAAGATGAAGGAGGGTATTCTCTCAACTTTGGTCCAGTTCTATGATCCGGTGTATCACTGCTTTACTTTTCCCGATTATCAATTGATGCCAACACTGGAAGAGTACTCCTATCTATTGGATTTACCTGTTACCGATCGTGTTCCTTTTACTGGTTTGGAGGGTGAGCCAAAACCACATGAGATTGCTGCTTTGATTCATTTGGGGAAGTCTGAGGTGGAAGCCCATATGGCTACCAAAGGAGGGATTAGAGGATTACCAGCTCAGTTCTTATTGGAGAAAGCTCGTTACTTTGCCAGGATGAAAAGTACGGTTTCTTTTGAGGCCATCTTTGCTTTACTCGCCTATGGATTATTCTTATTTCCTAATGTGGACAAGTTTGTCGACATTAACGCTATCAAGATTTTCATGATTGGAAACCCGGTTCCTACACTGTTGGGTGATGCTTATTACTCTGTTCATCTTTGAAGTTCCTATCATGGGGGAATGATTATATGTTGCACGCCTTTGTTGTACCGGTGGTTTATCTCTCATATGCCTCAGTCTGATGCTTTTTGGGATGTCAAGAAGGAACCCCGTTGGGCTCCTAAGATCATGGCACTTACTCACTCGGATATTGATTGGTATCATTAATCTTACCAGGATGTGGAGGTTATTGACAATTGTGGTAGTTTCCCAAATGTGCCTCTTCTTGGTACAAAGGGAGGAATTAACTATAACCCTGTTCTTGCACGACGACAGCTTGGTTACCCGATGAGGGATAAACCGAATATTATTCATTTGAGTAGTTTCTTTCTGAAGGAAGGAGAAGACGACAGGGAAGCTAGGGAGCATATTGTGAAGGCCTGGCGTCACATTCATAAGAAGAGTAAGAAGGATTTGGGACCTAGAGGTGATATTTCTTTGGAGCCATATCTTCAGTGGGTCCGATCGAGGGCCATTCAGTTGAAGATGTCGTATACTCGGGAGACACCCATGCCTGATTTGTTTGCGAAGACTACTTCTCCCTTTTTAGATGATCTAGAGGAGCTGAATCTTTTTTGGTTAGGATGCAATAGAAAAGGGATGCTTGGAAGAACAAGTTCCAGACTTTAGAGAGTTCCTACAGAGCAGGCCTGAAGGAGAAATACGACTTGATCGAGATCCTTGAGAGTCGAGCAGTAGAGTCTATGGAGAGGCAAGGGGATTTATTTTCTCCTAAGCCTCAAACAGGTGTTGATTACTCACTTCCTGCTTCATATGATTGGAAGGAGGTTGCCATCAGACATGTGGAAGAAAACCAGAGGTTGAGGGCTCAGATTGTCAGGCTCACAGGGAAGCGCCAACGTACAAATTGATCTTCATTAGTTCCTCTTCTCAGGATTTTAGATTGTATTTTCATCTTGTAATTGGGATCATTAAAACTTGTAATCCATTTTGAAGTTATTATAATATAAAAAAATTAGTATTTCAAAAGCTTTATTACTTGGATGTTTGCAATATGTCTATAAACCATAAATCCCTTGAAATATTAAATGATAAAGTAAAAATAATCATATGCAATGCATATCATGCATCATATTGCACATATTTCTTGCATTTGTTATGCATATCCAGGTGTCTTACCCAGCTTCTTTACTTCGTTCAGCAAGCTGACTCATCACTACAACACTCGGGCTAATTTCAAAAAGAAGATGGACAACTTAGAATAGGAGAATCACGAGCTGCGGGAAGAAGTTTCCGCTTTAAAGGCTGGCTTGGCCAACATGACTACTCTGATGGAAGCTCTGGTGGTTGCTCAGAAACAACCACCGAGTGTTCAACCTCAACCAACAAGGGCAAATGCTAAAGTTCCTACTGTTCTTGTATCCGCTACTCCAAATGTTGTTCAAAATCGTATGCCTCAGGGTTATCCATGGGGAATGCCAGAGAATTTTACACCTGAAGGTTTCAATCTTGGCCCTCAAGATGCTCCAGTGGTTCAAAATGTTGTTACTCCTGCACCTCCTGTGGTGCATTCTGTTCCTGCTGCACCTCCTGTGGTGCATACTGTTCCTGCTGCACCTCCTTCGGTGAATTTGGTTCCGTTTGTTAATGAAGATATGTGTCGTCCTTTCCCTCCGCCGAGTGAAGACTTGGGTCTTTATGACAGAATGGATGATTTCCAAGAACAGTTTGATAGAATGCAAATAGATATGAAGTCCCTTAGGGGAAAAGAGCTATTTGGGAAGAATGTGAATGAGTTGTGTTTGGTCCTGAATGTTAAAGTGCCTGCTAAGTTCAAGGTTCCGGAATTTGAGAAGTACAAGGGAAACACTTGCCCTCGTGCTCATTTGGTTATGTATGTGAGAAGAATGTCTACCCACACTGATGATCATCGTCTGCTGATTCACTTTTTCCAGGATAGTCTGACTGGCGCAACATTGAAATGGTACATGAGTTTAGACAACGCCAACATCCATACTTTTAATGATTTTGGAGAAGCATTCATTAAACAATAAAAGTACAATGTGGACATGGCACCTGACCGTGACCAGCTTAGGGCCATGGTTTAGAAAGAAAAAGAATCGTTCAAAGAGTATGCACAGAGATGGCGCGAAGTGGCTGCACAAGTGATTCCTCCCATGGAGGAGAAAGAAATGACTAAGATTTTTCTGAAGACGCTAGGCGCTTTCTACTACGAAAAAATGGTAGAAAATTCCCCAAGTGATTTTACAGAGATAGTAGGAATGTGTGTCCGCCTAGAAGAGGTAGCAAGAGAAGGTCGTTTAACAAAGGGTGAATGATTCGGAGGGGTGAAAAGCCAGCTTATGGGTTTACAAAGAAGAAAGAGGGGGATACAAATGCTGTTATGCAAGAGAGAAGGGTAAACGCTCCTAGAAAGAATTATCAGCGTCATCAGTAAGTCGCCTCAGTTACTCCTGTTATGAATGTCGCTCCGACTACCGTTGCTTATCAGAGACCGTCCCAGCAGGGGAATCAAGGGTATAATCAGAGAAGAGAGAACTATGATTCTATTCCCATGAGCTATGCAGAGCTACTACCAGCATTGATTCAGAAGAAGTTGGTCCAGACACGACCATCTCCCGCCATACCATCACCATTGCCTTGGTATTACAAAGCAGACCAGACGTGTGCCTTTCATCAGGGAGCACCAGGGCATAGTGTTGAGAATTGTTATCCTTTAAGGACTGAAGTACAAAGGTTGGTGAAGTCTGGAATTTTATCTTTCAAAGACATGGGACCTAATGTGAAAGACAATCCTCTACCCAAGCATGGGGGATGAATGCTGTAAATATGGTGGTCGGTTGTCCAGGCGACTTTCGAATTTTTGACATTAATCTAGTTAGAGGAGATTTGGTGAAGATGCACGCAGACCTCTGTGAATTCAATTTTATACGCATGACCACGTCGGTTGTGCTATTTGCAATATAGATATGCAGGGTTGCAAGAAGATAAAGGCTGATTTGTAGGAGATGACGGATGAAGGTTTAATCCATATAATCAGGCCTAGGGCAGAATATGAAGAGGAAGTGAATATGGTTTCTGGATGTCCGGGTGAATTCATAATTTTTTATGTGGATCATTTGAATGAGGATCTCGTGCAGTTGCATGCTACCTTCTGTCGTACTGCTGGTCAGGTGGAACACCAATATGGATCTTGCATAGTTTGTTATCGAAACCCCCGAGGATGTTCTATTGTAAGGGGAGGTGTTCAGTTGCTGTTAGACAATGGAACTATCAAGATCATAGGTCAGAGAGATGTTTATTATGAGATTGATATGGTTGAAGTTTGTTTGATGGAAGAAGAGTCAGAGGAAGAGTATGCCTCCGCAAATGAGTATTTCTCTTCAGACGAAGATTTGTTTGCCGGAAATGACTTTTTGATGGTTGATTGTGTTGAGGAAGGGGTTAATGTCATTTTACCTTGTTTTGGTTCACCCACTCATCTTGAGGTGGAGTACCATAGCAAACCAGCTGTTACCCCATTGGTGGAGTACTAAAATAACTTAGTGAAATTTTGCCCTAATTTAGGCAGGTTTTTGACTCAATTTCATGAAAATGTTTCACCTAGTTACAAGAGGAATCTTGAAATGAATTTCAAAGATGAGTTATAGAGCACATTTCAAGCTTTCCAAAATGTCCAAGAACTCCTTGAGATCATTTTTGAGTAGGGAGAATCGAAGATATGAAGTTAGCAATTTCTCACTTTGATTTCAAGCCAATTCATGAAGAACAAAGTTCAAATCCTCAAGTATGCTGTACAATCTTCACTTTTCAGGCCTCAAACTCGTTTGTCACTCCACCATTAATATATTGCACAAGATTTCATGCCCTAAAGCCATGCGTTCAATGCATTGTACAAGAGAATAACCATTTATGGAAGAAAGGCAACATTGCCATTTTGGAAAAGCATCCTTTATGCATTTTTTCATTCTTGAGCCTTTGACTTGTTCTTTCTGCACAAACCAAGCCTCTAAGTCTGAACAAAACATGTTTAAAGCTTCACACTAGCCTACAAGATCAAAACCATGCATTAAGAAGTCATTTCTCACACTTGCTTCAAAAACAAGAAATGTGGCAAGACATG
Organism: Vicia faba; assembly: GCA_948472305.1. Lineage (NCBI taxonomy): Eukaryota > Viridiplantae > Streptophyta > Magnoliopsida > Fabales > Fabaceae > Vicia > Vicia faba. The sequence continues at coordinate 1,641,720,219 of OX451737.1, read as the reverse complement.
TGATCTTATACTTTTGAGCAAGCACAAGTCCTCCAATCTTTTGCTCTATATAAAGCTATCACTTTGCAACTAAAAGGACGAATTCCCAAGCCTTGAAACACCCTAGAATCAGAAATTGCATACCAAGCTTTCAAACTTGCAATTTCTGACTTGTGAATTGAATCTTCCATTCCACTCGTGTGTTTTCAGGCCTTTTGCTTCCCTAAGCTTCCTTACCTTACAAGAAAACCATCCCACACCCTGAAACATCACTGTAACTCCATCTTCCACATTGTTGAACTTCAAAAACAGAGTAACATAGGTGGACTTCTAGAGATCATTCCAGTCACCCTCAAGACAAGCTAAGCATTGCATTAGCTTCCTAGAGGTTCAAGGAAGCTAACCTGATCATCACAACATCCTAAAGCAGGCTCATTTCCAAAACACGGTTTCCATTTTCAAGGTGAGTTTTCTATTTTTCCAACTCTTGATACAGGCATAGTTAGCTTTCCATTTGTGAATATACAATGTAGACATCATTGCTACGAAGTTGTACATATCCATAACTTTCATTTATTTGGCCTGAGTTGAGAGAATTTTGAGTTTGAAGTTTATGAAAAAATTAGGTTAAGAATTAGGGCCATTAAAATTCTCTTTAATCTTGGACTTATAATTTTAGTTATGCACATGGTTAGAATCGTGACATAAAATGCTATAACATTCATGTTATCAATTTCCATTTTTGTTGAGAGATGAAAGAGTTACAGGAGGTCCGGCTAGCTAGAGGAAGAAGACGAAGTACGGGGCCAAGGAAGCTTTTTGTGTTATGTTTTTCTTGTTTCACATAAACTAACGGATGTACAACCACCCCAGTGGCAAGGTAGCACGCTGGAAATGCATAGGTCATGGGTTCGAACCTTGGCGCAACCTTTTATTTTTTTCATATTTTTCCAGTTTCATTTTTTGACTGTTTGCAGGATGGGCTTCAACATTTGGGCCTTAGTGTTTTTTGCTAACATACTACCCCCTGTTTGCTTGTAGCACCTCTGGCCCATAATTTTTATTATTCATTTTTATTTTCATTTCTATTTTATTAAATATATTTTCCTTAATATTAAAAATCATAAAAAATATATAAATGCTAAATTTATATTTTTGGTCCATTTTATTTTATTTATTTTCTCATAAAAAAATATATTTTATTTTAGTTACATGTCATATATATATATATATATATATATATATATATATATATATATATATATATATATATATATATATATATATATATATATATATATATATATATATATATATATATATATATATATATATATATATATATATATATATATATATATATATATATATATATATATATATATATATATATATATATATATATATATATATATATATATATGTATTCTTTAATAAACTTGTAAATAAGAAAATAGAATTAGTTTAATCATTTATTTCTTTTTTTCTCACATTTATAAATATTTTTTTAACATATAAAAAGACTAATTATTTTCATGAATATTATTTATTATTTTTAATACAAAGAATACACAAAGATAATAATTAAAGAACTTTATTTTCCCTTTAATTAGAAATTAGGGTTAACCATTTTTCTCAAGAAATAATTTCCTTTTTTTAAATATTTTTAGGATTAGGTTAAAACTCTCTTTCACATAAAAATAAAACAATTTCTTTTCCTTGCATAAACAAAATATTGCACATTTAATTTATATTGTATCTTATTGATTCAAATATTTGTACAAATTCGATTTGGTTGTAATAGCTTAATTAGATTTACATTATTGCAAATCCACATTCACCATTTGTATTCCCCCCTCCCATAAAATATTGTAATAGCGTAGTAATCTTTAAATTACGCAATTTACCGCTTTTATACACCATGCTAGTAATTAAGATTTGAATGGCAAGATAAAAACAAATCAAATAGAAAACCCTAAATCCAAGACAAAATCAAGCATGAAAATAACACACTTGCACATAAGCATCCTTAGGGTTTCTCCACTTGGTTGCCTTATACAAAAATGGCCATATTACGCAGGCGAAGTATCTTGGCAAAACAAACAAATATAAGATTATAGTCCTTCGATGACGCTATTCTAAGTTACCTTACAAATTGATCTTGGTCCCTCAAAAATGCTAAGATACTTTGCAACATTTCTAATCATGGTTATACGATGACCCACGCCCGTCCTGTTTACATCCAAAGATATGGTTGCTTACCAAATCAATGGTAAGACAACAATGTAAAAGGAATAGAAAATGAAGAAAGACATTTGAGTAGGTAGATTGCTTCTAGTTACTTGCTCTATTTTCAAACAACTATCCTTGCTATTTTCCAAAACCAACACACACATTTCAAAAACATCTTACAAACAATGAAAACATTTTTTTCAAATAGGCAAACATCTTTGTATACATTCTTACGAACGAGAATCATTACAAAGATTGCCTAAACAAATGGCCTCTTTTACAAAATACTTTCAAAAACCACACCAAACACAACAAAAGCAAGTGATCTAGCAAGTAACTAAGAGCCCATGGAAAATCATGGATGAAAAGGGTGCTAATACCTTCCCTTTTCATAATCTACCCCCTGAACTCAAGAAACAATCTCAAAGGTCTTTCCTGTGCTTTTTCACCATTCCTTTTGGATAAAAGAAAAGTCGGTGGCGACTCTTGCTAACCGCAATATTTACGATAAAACGCAAAACCCTCAAGTAAGTTCTCCCACCGTACCACAGTACTCTTTGATCTTGTCTAAGGAAGTTTGGCACTTATAATTCCATTTGACTACTTGATCTTTCTTCAGTCATTTGAAGATTGGTTCACAAGTAGCTGTCAGGTGAGAAATGAATCTGGCAATGTAGTTTAAACGTCCCAAGAATCCTCTGACTTCCTTATCGGTACGAGGAGCAGGCATCTCTTGTATTGCTTTCACCTTGGCAGGATCCACCTCAATACCTTTATTGCTGACGACAAAGCCTAGGAGTTTACCGGACCTCACCCCAAAGGTGAAATTATTTGGGTTCAACCTCAGCTTGTATTTCTTTAACCTCTAAAACATTTTCTGTAAATGATCAAGATGTTCTTCCTCTGATTGAGATCTAGCTATAATGTCTTCCATGTAGACCTCTATTTATTGATGTATCATGTCGTGAAATAGAGCTACCATGGCACTTTGATAGGTTGCCCCAGCATTCTTTAGTTCGAATGGCATAACCTTGTAGCAGAATGTGCCCCACTGTGTGATAAAGGTTGTTTTCTCCATGTCCTCTGGCGCCATTTTAATTTGGTTGTATCCTGAGAAACCGTCCATGAAAGAAAAAACGTTATGTTTTACCGTATTGTCAACTATAACATCAATGTGGGGTAGTGGGAAATCATCCTTAGGGCTTGCCCTATTCAAATCTTTATAGTCCACGCACATTCGCACATTGCCGTCCTTTTTAGGCACGGGAACAACATTGGCAACCCATTGCGGATAAGAGGTGATGGCCAAGAATCTGGTGTTGAATTGTTTCATGACTTCTTCTTTAATATTCTTTGACATGTCTGGTCGCATGCGACGAACCTTTTGTTTCACCGGTGGACAGTCTTCTTTTGTTGGTAGACGATGTACCACAATATCTACATCAAATCCGGGCATGACTTCATACGACTAGGAAAAGACTTCAACATAAATGTGTAGCAACTGAATCAGACGCTCTTTGACACTAGGTTCCATATTGGCACCCACCTTGACTTCTCTTTTGTCTTCTTCGGTACCTAAGTTAATTGTATCCACTGGCTCTTCGTGGGGCTGAATGGTCCCCTCTTCTTGTTGTAGTAACCTGGAGAGTTCCCCTGGTACTTCACAATCTTCTTCACCTTCGTCTTTGGCTTGGTAGATTAGATTTTCAGAGTCACAAAAGGCCATAGCAGAATCGTTACCCATGGGATCCTGAATGGATGTAGACCTGCATTGTGAGTGTGAGTGTGTGTAAGAGTATAGTTATCTTTGAAAGAAATGAAAATGTAAAAGAGAAAAACAATGAGCACAAAGTTTGTATTTAAAAAATGTCCATGATTCATTGATGTCATATGGCAATGAGATAATAACCATTACAAATGGACCATTGTGCCTCGGGTAAGACACAAGGTTTTAAGAGTCTGAACTGTTTTAATATTACAGATCTAACGAAATGTAAAGACAAATTACTGTGGGATAAAAGTGATCGGGAAAAAATATCTAGCCTCCCAGTTGTTGAGCCCTCAACTGACAGTTGGGTAAATCCAATCTTCCATGTTGTAGTTATCTTCATCATCCTCTACTGTGTTGACTTCGCGGTTACTGATCCTCAAGGGTGGTCCTCTGACACGAGCGCGGCGTACAGCCTTCTGGGCACCTGAAGTGAAACCCATACCAAATTTGTCAGATTTGTATGGGATATCTGGGAGTTGACCCCAAATAGTGCACCCACCTTCTTCTATCACTGCCTTGGCATCCTTTAAAGACGACATCTTGAGCGGAGGCGTTGTAATCTTGGGGACTTGAGACACAACTTTGGTTACTGCCACATCTTGCGAGACTTCTTCAAAGTTCTGGAATGGAGTTTCAATAAATTCACCATCTAATCCACATATCTGAAGGAATTTAGATGGCTTACCATATACTCTTCTTCTCCATGAACATTGATGATCTTCCCCTGAATTGGATACTTCAGCATTTGATGCAACATAGAGGTAACGACACAAGCATTGCGAATCCATGGTCGGCCTAATAAGAAGGAATATGAAGGGAGAATATCCATTACATAAAAAGTTGAATCAAATGTTTGGGTTCCAACTTTTATGGGGATGTCCACTTCCCCATGCACCATCCTTTTTGATCCGTCAAAGGCCCTCACTACTATGTTGCTCGGTTTCAATGTCAATCCTTCACACTCAAGCCTATTAAGAGCCTTTTTAGGCAAAACATTCAGAGGCGAACCAGTATCCACCAAAACATGAACCAAGGTTGTGCCCCTGCGTTCGACTGAGACATGTAATGCCTCATTATGCTTCCTCCCTCTTGGCTTTAAATCAGCATCTGAAAAACCTAAGCCATTATCTACAGTCAAGCTGGCTACACAGTCTTGGAACTGATCGGCAGATGTTTCTTGGGGTACATGGGCAGTTTTAAGGAATTTTACCAAGGCCTTTGCATGAGCCTCGGAACATAACAATAAAGCCAGCATGGAAATTTTCGATGGAGTTTGCCCCAGTTGCTCGACTACGTTGTAGTCGCTTCTTTTTATGATCTTTAGAATTTCCTCCATCTCTTTTCGAGAGGTCTCAAGGATAGCTATTGATTGTGCCTTCGTCTAGACAGGCTCAACCAGAATACCTTTTCCTCGAGTCTCAGTTAACTCGGCAGCAGGAATGTCAGTAGGGGTGATAATAGGGATTGTAACAGTTATGTCAACAGGAGTATTAGCAGAGATGATTGTAGGACTGGGAATATCCTTTGGAGGAGCAACAATAACAAGAATGATTATAGATCCAGAAATAGCTTTTGGAGGAGCAATTTCTGGAGAGAATACCCTTCCACTTCGAGTGATCTTGCTAGTCCTTGCGATATTACTGATATCGGAGTCATCTTTCTCAGAACTTGAATCTTCATCAGCTGGCCAATCTTGCTTGATACCGTGGTAGTAGACATCACCTCCATAATTCCATGGGACGGTTTTGTTTGACGAATATGGGATTGGTCCAGGCATTGTAATTATCAACGGAGCTACTTTAAGAACTGATGTAATTCTAACGGGTCTTTTGGTGGAGACCCTGGAAGAATTTTCGTAAATGGTCACGATGGAAACATCCTTATAAGAAACAGTTGGAACATAAGTCTTTTCGAACAAAATTTCCTTGTTATCTATTAGGCACTGAACGCCTGCTTTCAACAAAGGATAGTTGGTTGGTGAGGACAAACAGAAATGACAGCTTTCATCACAGCCCAGGAAACATCGGCATTCAACAAATTCTCTTTGATAGTCAGGAGTGGGGTCACAAGTTCATCAACTAGAGTAACAAACATATCTTCCTCGATGGCGTTGACATCACGGTCGTGTTTGGGCATATGGGCAGTAATGACATTGGGCTTTTTGGCACGTCAAATTCAATCTCTTTGGCTTCGAGAAGGTCTTGTACTTTGTTCTTTAGAGCCCAACAGTTGTTAGTGTCATGGCCGGGACTCTCAGAATGGTATGCACAACGAGCATTAGGATGATAGTGAGTAGAGTTTGTGTTAGGATTCTTTGGAGCTTCTTTCAAAGTCACTAGATTGGATCTTAACAAATGTGGCAATACTTGAGATAGTGTCATATTAATTCGGGTGAATTGTCTGACTGGCCTCTCCATTCTTGGTTGGTTGCCTCTTTGCTGAGCAGGCGTAGGTTTAGGAATCATGACAACCCCCACCATTGGACGGCCTTCAGTCCTATCTTGATTTCTCTGAGGATATACAACAACCACTTCTTTCTTTCCAATAAATGGTTTCCTTACAGCAGCAGAGGATGCATCTCTTTGAATCTTCCCATTCTCTATCCCGGCCTCTACTCTTTCTCCGGTCAATATCAATTCAGTAAATCCTGCTGATGAACTCCCAATTAAGTGATTAAAGAAGGGACCAGACAAGGTGCCCAAAAACATGTCTACCAAATCTCTTTCAGATAGGGGAGGCTGGATCCTTCCTGCTAAGTCCCTCCATTTTTGCGCATAATATTTGAAGCCCTCACTTGAAACCATGGCCATACTCTGGAGTTGAGTACGGGTGGGTGCAAGATCAGCGTTGTATTGGTATTGTTTGTAAAAGGCGGCGGCCAGATCTTCCCAGTTATGAACATTGGCTCTTTCTAACTGATAAAACCAATCGAGTTGAGTTCCAGACAGACTATCTTGGAAGAAGTGTACCCATAAATCCTTGTCAGCGGTATGAGGTTGGATTTTCCTCACATAGGACCGGAGATGCATTTTGGGACATGAAACTCCATAATATTTGGCAAACACTGGTGCTTTGAATTTTGGAGGGATGACAATCCCCGATACTAATCCCAACTCCTCAAAGTCCAATCCAGACACTTTTTGGATTTCATTTGCACTTAATTATTCTTCCAAATGCTTATACTTGTCGTTGGTCGGAGGGTATTGTTCTTCAGAATAGTCTTCTTCTTCCTCTTCCTCTTCTGAATCTGGCTGGACAACTGCTTCCTTGCCTTTCCCATCTTGATTGTCTTTCTCACCAGATGACGTTGCAAAGTCCAAGGTCCTTCTTGCTTGTCCTTGGAATCTTCTTCCCATGTTTAGAACTCCGGTTATTTTATTTTTCTTCTTTTTCTCTTCAACCAGCAAAGTCTTCAACTCTTCTTGTTCTTTGGCTAGAGTTAAGAACATCTGTTGAAACTGAGCATTTTGTGCTTGGAGGTCCTTCATTGTTTGCTCGAGATCCATCCTACTGAAATAAATAGTAAAAAGATGAGGAGACTTGTTGCCATAAACCTGCTTATGTTATGATGAATGGTAAATGCATATGCAATGATTTCAAGGATTTTAAAGATTCAAATTTGTTTTAGACAAAAAGGAAACACACGTTATATTAATAAATTAAAGCTTTGAGTACATCAATGCCTCTTTGGGAAATACAAAAACTCTAAGATAAAAAGGTAGTATGCATCCTCTTTGGTGCAATGTAGGCATTCAGAGTCCTCTCCTCATGAAGTTGTTTAGTGAGTTCCAAAACCTTCTTCTCGCTAGCGTAGAATTGGGCTTCGAAGGTGTCTCGATCTCCCTTGAGTTGTATCCAATCTCTTTATAAGTCTTCAAGAGAGGTGGGCATGTCAGGATATAGGATAGTGCATGGAACATCTGCTTCCTTAACAGGCTCAATGATTACCGGGAGAATGGAAGGATAAGGCATCATAAGACTCTGAGCACGAGTTCGTACCCATTTGAGGTAAGGATCAAGAGGGATGGAATTCCTATGCCCAAATGTATTGCTATCTACCTTGTTCAACATCCTCCAAGCTCGGATAAATCCCTGGTGAAGACCTTAATCGTCGTTCTCGTAGTCAAATACCAAACCTTGAATGAGCATCTCATGTGGACCATCCTTTCGGGCATAACCAAATTGTCTTAGGGCTAAGCAGGGGTTGTGGGTGATACCTCCCCTAATGCCAAGTAAATGTACATTAGGGATTTCTCCATAACGGTCGACAATAGTAACATTCTCTATAGATCGGGAGCACCAATGGATGTCTGAATGTTTGAGTGTCATCAACCTTTGTGACCACTTGAACCTTGCTCGTTCTTTAATATAGATTGGGGAAGATGCGAAATAAACCATCTTGCCAAGAGAGGAGTACAACACATAAGGAAACCTCTTTTCCTCATGGTGCGAGTGTGAAAAGAATGTAGAATGTCCCCTAGAAAAGTAGGCATCGGGTTACGAGATATTAAGATTTTGACGGTGTTCACATCTATGAGTTGGTCAAGATTTGGAAACAAAACCATCCCATAGATGAGGAGAGCCACAATTTCCTCAAATTCTTTCAAATCCAAAGAGTTCCAACAGTTTCGGGCTTTCTCAAACAAGAACTTTGCTAGGAATCCTTTGACACCACTCCTTGTTTCCCAATTAGTTGTGACATCAGATGACTGCAAGTGTAGAGCTTGAGCAATCTCTTCTGGCTTTGGGTCTATTTTCGTATCGTTGAAAGGTAGTTGATTAAGAATTGGAATCCTCAATAGTTAGGAGTTCTTCCAAAGTTGGCACAAGTTGATAATTGGGAAATATGAAGCAATGGTGTAAAGGATCAAAGAACTGAAAGAGCACCTTCATCATGTCTTCATCAGTGTTGGAGGTGACCAAGTTGAGTAGGAGACCATGTCTCTCGGTGAATGGAGAATTTTCTGGAATCCTTGAAGCTATCTCCTTAAGTTGTGGATGGATCCTTACAAGATTGACTTGAATGGTTGTCATGCGAATAGAACCCATGTCCTACAAAATAGAACAAAGATAAATCCCAAGATCCTTGAAATGGTTAGTGAATGAGTATGATGTTATGATGTTCATGATGTTATGTACAAGTAAATATACACAAAAAAAAACAAGTCCTTAGGTTTAGGCTTGCATGGAGTCTTATAGGTAAGTACGCTCTTGAAGTTTAGTTGGCTCAACCTGTCCTAGCAATAGTAATTGGGTTCTAAAGAGCTCAATATCATTGATTTGTTTCTTTGAGCATTGTCTCAGCACAAGCCTCTTTAATGGCGACCGAAATATCTCAAAAAACCAAACCTCAATGAGTGTAGTATCGAGTATCTACCAACTTTGGACTGCACCAAAGCCGGTCATCTCACTACGTCCTAAAGGCCAAGTTGGTCAAGTAAATGTTCTAAAAGTTCATTAGTGCTTCATGACATCACTTTGCGGCCCCGTATTCTCCTTGATTAACTCAAGGGCTACCGGTACCCATAAATATGTTGCACTAACGTAGCTATTGCTTAGACCATGTCGGTATACCCCGCACAGTTTCCATAATGTATTGCTACTTACCTATAAGGTATCCCAAATCCAGGCAGAGGATTCAAACCCAAACAAAGAACCATAATGTAAAGCATACAAGTCAAACAAAGAACGCAAGTAAATGTGATCTAACCCTAAGGTAACCCCACTTTTAGAATTATCCCCAACACAGTCGCCAGTTTTGTGATACGGTGGGAGAACTGACTTGGATGTTTTGCATTTGATTGCAAATGTTGCAGTTAGCAAGAGTCGCTGTCGACTTTTCTTTTATCCAAAAGGAAAGGTGAAAAATCACAGGAAAGAACTTTGAGATTATTTCTTGAGTTCGGGGGGTAGATTATGAAAAGGGAAGGTATTAGCATCCTTTTCATCCATGGTTTTCCATGGGCTCTTAGTTACTTGCTAGATCACTTGCTTTTGTTTGAAATTGTGCTTTGTGTAGTTTTTTTGAAAGTATTTTGTAAAGAGGTCATTGTTTAGGAAATCTTTGGAATGACTCTCGTTCATAAGAATGTATACAAAAATGTTTGATCTTTTGAAAATGTTTTCAAGTTTGTAAGAGGTCTTGAAAGTGTAGGTGTTTTTTTTTAAAATACAAGGATGTTTGTTTTGAAATGGAGTAAGTAATTAGGAGCATTCTACCTACTCAAAAGTCTTTCTTGTTCATTTTCTTTTCAATTGACATTGTTATCTTACCATTGATTTGGTAAATAACCCTATCTTTGGATGTAAACGGGACGGGCGTGGGTCATCGTATAACCATGGTTAGCAATGTTGCAAGGTATCTTAGCATTCTCTTTTAGGTACTAAGATCATTTGAAAGGCAACTTAGATAGCTTCATCGAGGGAATATGATCTTATATTTTGCTTTGTTTTTGCTAAGATACCTCACATGCATAATATGGCCATTTTGTAAAGGAACTCAAATGGATTTACCCTAGGGGTGCTTGTGTGCAAGTGTGTTGTTTTTCATGCTTGATTTTGTCTTTGATTAGGGTTTTCTATTTGATTGGTTTTAGTCTTTCCATACAAACCCTAATTACTAGCAATTGTATATAAAGCGATAAATTGCGGAATTTAAAGTTACTACGCTATTACAATACTTATGGGAGGGGGTGTACAAATTTTAAATGGGGGTTGCAAGAAAATAAATCTAATTAATCTATTACAACCATATTGAATTGGTACAAGAATTGAATAAATAAATATAGAAAAATAGATAAATATGCAAGAATGTAAATGCAAAGAAAATAGATGTTTGTTTGATTTTTCATGAGAAAAGGGGTTTTGATTTTTAACCTAATTAGCTGGAAGAAAATAATTAATTAAAAATAAAAACTAAATTTACTAAGAAAAGATTTTAAATAAAACCCTAAATCTATTAATTGATTAAAAAAAAAGAAATTAAGTTTATAAGAAAAGTATTTGTTTGGTATTTTTGTCTTGAAAATAATTATAGTGTTATAAAATATTTTTGGCCTTTTTTATATTAAAATAATATATTTAAAATTGGTGTAAAAGAAAATAACTAAAACCTATTTTTAATTAAATTTACAAAGATAATTAGTAAAATAAATAAAGTATTGATTAAATGAAATAATTTTGTGAGAAAAAATAAATAAACTATGTCAAAATACAAATCTACTATTTTTATATTTTTTATGATTTTTTAATATTAGAAAAATATTTAAGAAAACAAATAAATAAATAAAATAAGAAAAAGAAAATAAAACTGGGCCAGGGGTGTGTAAATGAAACAGGGGATTTGCAAGCAAAAACAAAAACAACAAGGCCCAAGGAGGCCCAGCACCGGCCAAAAAAGAGAGTCGGAATGCAAAAATGTGAAAATATCTAAAAAGGTACCACTGGGGCTCAAAACCAGGTCCCAAAGGTTACAAGCGCGCGCTTCTACCACTGGGGTGGATATACATCAGTTAAAATAAGCAAAATAATAAATATATGATACAAAATGCATCCTGATTTACACCTCATCTTCAACCTCCGGACAGACCAACTGTAACTTGTTCATTTCTCAACAAAAATGAAAACTGTAAACATGAAACTTGTAGCAAATTTTCTCACAATTTCAGAAATGTAAAGCATTAAAGCTATAAATCAAAGACAAACATGAATTTCAATGGCCCTAATCTGAATCCTAAAAAATCTCAGAAATTTCAATCTTAAAATTCTATAAGCTCAAACAAAATTAATGGAAACTAGGAACATGGTTAGCTTTAGGGAAATCATATCTACATGTTTCATTCACAAATAAATCATTGATGATGCATGTATGAAAAGTTCCAAAGTTAGAAAACTTACCTTGCAAGAGGGTCTCGGGTTTGAAGTTTGAGCAGCTTTCAGTGAGTTCTAATGATTGGGTTAGCTTCCTCAAGTTCCCAGGAAGCTAAAGGGATGCTTAGCTTGAGCTGGAAGTGGCTGAGGAGTTCTGGAGAAGTCCACTTGCAGACCCATGTTTTTGAAAATGGAGGATGGTGCAAATGGTGTTACAGTTGTGTAGTAAGGGTTTGGATAGCCTCTATATGAATTATAGAAGCTTTGTGATTGATTAAAAGTGAAAACGCATGAGTGGATTGTGTATTTGAAGTTCAAGGTCAGAAATGACAAGTAATGGAGGTTTTTGGTGCAAGTTCTGATTTCAAAGTGTTTGAGGGCTTAAGCATTCGTCTGATTTATGGAAAATGGTTTGTGTATGTATCAGCAAAAGTGTTTGAGAGCTTTGGGCAATCAGAAGTACAAGTTTTCAACTAATTGCTAGGTTACTTAATTTTCAAGAAAAATGGGAAAATAAGTTTCAAGAGGAGGTACAAGCATGGGCTCAGTGATTGTAAGTGTCTAACAAGTTTCTTATGAGTTACAGGACTTGTATGATCAGAAGACAACAAGTATAAGGCTCAAGAACAAGTTTTGTGCAAAAAGTCACTTTATCAAAATGGCAATGTGCACTTTCTTCCCAAAATGGATATAAAACATGGCCTTGCATTGAATGCTTTAAATGAGACCTCTAACAGTTGTGAAAGCAATTAATTATGGAGTTCCTAACAAGTTTGAGGCCTGCAAAGTAGATTTTATGCAGCACAACTTTGAATTTGAATTTTGTTCATCACAAAATGCCTTGTAATTCAAGTGATAAAACCCTAACTTCATCTCTTCGATTCTCCCTACTCAAAAATGATCTCAAGGAGTTCTGTGACATTTTGGAAAGCTTTCAATGTTCTCTACAACCCATCTTTGAATTTCTTTTGAAAATTCCCGTTGGAACTATATGAAAAAGTGCCATGAAGTTGGGTCAAAATCCTGACCAAATTAGGGCAAAAATTTCACTAAGTGTTTTGTTTCATGACCATGTATTCTTAAAATTATAACTTGAGATCCAAGTACTTTTGGAAGGAGTTGTGTAAAGATAAGTTGTAGATTTCATGGAGATCTAAAACTTTCATGTTGGAAGTTTCTCCTGAATCATCTTGCATCATGGTGAAAATGTTGCTCAAAGTTGTGAAAAAATAAGAAATTTCCAACACTTAGAAAAATTTCTAAGTTTAGAAATTTTTACTTTTCAAAATGAAATTTTGAATTTTGGATATCTTGATGAATAAGTTTCATATTTTGACACACTTTGGTGAATTGTGATCTTTGGCATTTGATTTTGACCAAAAAGTCAAAGTTTGACTATTCAGTATACAGTTGACTTTTAATCAATTGACTGGAAAATTCATCTGTCAATCTATTGGACTTGCAATGTATTGAGTCATGTCATTAGGTCAAAATGATGCAATTGGACTCTTGAGATCATTCCTTAAACCAATTGATCATTTGCTAGGTCAAAAATCAGAAATTGCTCTTTTCCCAATCAAAACCCTAATTTTGACCATTTTGCCCTTTTGGAGATTTGATCAAATTTCTTGAGGAGTTGTGATCCAAACTTGATAAAATGATACATGTGAGTTTAAAATGTTGATGTGGATCAAAAATTATGAATTTTGACTGTAAATTGGCCATAGTTGACTTTTTCCCCAATACAACTGATTTTTAGGTAAACTGCTCAATTGACTGAGCAAAAGTGTGATCCAAGGCTTGAAAATTGACATGAGTAATCTTGGGGGTCCATAATGATCCATGAAAGTCTTATGAAGCATTGAAAGTTCAAATATCCTTGTGCAATCTCAAACCCTTATTTTGGTCATCAGTGCTTTAGGAGGTGTCTTGAGCTTATCAACCCTAGTGCAGTCTTGAGCCCAAGGAGATCTTGTGAACAAATTCTTGATAAGTGTGAGGGAAAATTTTGGGGTACAACACTTATAATCTTTAAAATATCCTCCATTTCTTGAGTAAAGGGTTTCTCAGTAGTAATGTCTTTGGTAGGCGCCTTCATCCTGGCAGGCTCAATCATCTTTTCTTTGTCCCTAGCATATGTACTAGGTTTGTCAACAGTAATGTGAATATGTGTAGTTGTGGTGGTTGGAGGTGAAATATCAGGAGATAATGTTCCCACCTTTCTAGTCACCTTTCTAGATCCAATAATGTTGGTAATATCAGCAGTTTGATCAATCCAGGAGTCATGTTTAATACCATGGTAGTATACTTCAGCTCCATTATTCCAGGGTATCGCCTTATCGGAAGAATAAGGGACTGCCCCAGTGTGGCTATTATCAATGGAGCTATTCTTGGTTCATTGAGAATCCTAATAGTACCTTTTGAAGTGATCCTAATACGTTTTTTTAGAGATAATGATGATGGATATGTCTTCAACTTCTTGAGGTACAACTTCAGTAAAACTTTTAACGGGTGGAGTTATTTTGAATAGGATCTCATGGTTGTCCATTAGGTGTTGGACACCTCTTTTCAGCCATTCACAAACATTGATTTGCACATCACAACAACAATTTTCAAGGCAACCAGGGAAACCCCAACTTTCAACAAATTGTTTTTAACAAACTTTAGTGGAGTGGTCAAGTCATTAATAGAGGAAACAAAAGCAGTATCTTCAATAGCGTTGACACCTTTGCCATGATTTGGCATAGGTGTGGTGATTACATTCGGAGTTGATGGAGGATCGAATTCAATGGTCTTGTTGTTAATGAAGTCTTGGATTTTATTCTTGAGAGACCAATAATCATATGTGTCGTGTCCGAGGCTATTCGAGTGGTAGGCACATTTGGCGTTGGGGTTGTATTTTGGGGAAGCAGTGTTAGGGTTGGAAGGAGGATCTTGCAAGGTCACCAAGTCAGCTTTCAAAAGGTGTTGCAGAGCTTGAGATAGTTGTATATCGATTTTGGTAAATTGTATTCTTTGAACATCCGGTCTTTGTTGATTATTTTCTTGACGAGGTCGTTGAGTTGGAATTGGATTGGAAATTAATACAGCCCCTACAGAATGGTGAAGGTCATTCCTAGCACGGCTTCTTGACCCATATACAACATTAGTCTCTTTTTTGCCAATAAATGGCTTTTTCATAGTATTTGATGTAGAGGCAGATGCCATGGGTGTCTTTCCACTTTTAATACCGCTCTCAACCCTTTCACCAGTCAAGATTAATTCAGTGAACCCAGATGATGAGCTCCCAATTAGTAAGTTGAAAAATGGCCCAATCAATGTTCCCATGAACATATCTACCAATTCCCTGTCAGTCAATGGTGGCTGCACCCTGCCAGTCAGGTCTCTCCATTTCTGTGTATATTCTTTGAAACCTTCATTGGAACCCATGGTCATTCCTTGTAACTACACTCTAGTTAGCGCCAAATCGCCATTGTACTGATATTGACGGTAGAAGGCGGTGGCCAAGTCCTCCCAGGTATGGATGTTGGAACTTTCTAATTGGTAAAACCACTCAAATTGGGTCCCAAATAGACTCTATTGAAATAATTGCACCCACAACTTCTTATCAGTGGTATGCGGTTGAATTTTACGGACGTAAGATCTCAAGTGAAGCTTCGGGCATGAAACGCCATTGTACTTGGCGAAAACTGGAATATTGAATTTGTGGGGGATCGCTACCCCAGGAACCAAACCCAAATCACCAAAATCTAGGCCAGGCACAACTTGAATTTCCATAGCCTTAAATATGTTCTCTAGTTACTTATACTTGTCTTCAGCCGGTGGATATTGTTTGTCAAAGTAGTCTTTATCCTTAGAGATTGGATTATTACCACCCCCAACAAGGGTGCTCCTTGCATCTTCATCCTGATTCTCATCCTCCTCGAAGGAGTCTTCTACCACTTGAACTTGTAAAATGGGGCCCTTCAATCTCTCCCCCATGTTGATCAAATCCTTCTTCTTGGCCTTTTTCTTTGCAACCAGAAGTGACATCAGTTCTTGCTGCCCTTTGGCCAAGTTGAGCAAGGTTTCTTGAAATTGAGAATTTTGCGTCTGCAAGTCCTTCACAGTCTGCTCGAGATCCATCTTACTGAAATAAATAGTAGAAAGATGAGGAAACCTGTGTCAGAAAACCTGCTTATGTTATGATGCATGTAATGTGAATTCAAATGTTTTCAAGGAACTTTAAGATTTAAATTTGTTTAAACAAAGAAGGAACAAACATTAATTGTATTAATAAGCTCAAATGGTTACAAAAAATGCCTCTTGGGCTTACAATGAAAGAAGAAGAAAAACAAACAAAATGAACTAATATAAAAAGGCTCAGGTCTCCTATGGCCGCTTCCTCTTTGGAGTGATGTAGGCATTCAAGTTCCACTCCTCATGGAGTTTCTTTGTGAGCTCCAACACTTTGAAATTCCTTGAGTTGAATCCATGACCTTTGCAATTCCTCGAGAGTGGTAGGCATGTCAGGATGAGGAATAGTGTAGGGAACATCTACTTCGGCAATAGGCTCCATGATGATAGGTAGGATGGACTCATATGTCATCATGAGGTTTTGAGCGTGAGTTCTCACCCACTTGAGATAAGGCTCCAAAGGAATTGAGTTCTTACGCCCCAACGTCTTGCTATCAACTTTGTTCACCATACCCCAAGCTCGTACAAATATTTGACAATAACCTTGGACATCGTTCTCATAGTCAAATATAATACCTTGGACAAGTGCGTCATGAGGGCCATCCCTTCGAGCATACCCAAACTTTCATAGATACAAGCAAGGATTATAAGTGATACCTCCCATAATTCCAAGGAGAGGGACATTAGGGAATTCCCCATAATGGTCAATGATGATAATATCCTCCGAAGATCGAGAACATCAATGAATATCCGAATGCGAGAGTGACATCAACCTTTGACACCACTTCAGTCCTTTCTCATTCTTCAAAACTGATTGAGGAAGGTGCTAAATAAACCACCTAGCCAACATAGGAGTGCAACACATAAGGATCCCCCTTCTCTTCATGGTGTGAACATGAAGATAATGCAAGATGTCTCCGAGTAAGGTAGGCATCGGGTTACGATATATAAAAACTTTGACCGCATTCACATCTATGAGTTGGTCTGGGTTAGGAAATAGTACCATCCCATAAATTAGAAGGGACAAAAATTCTTCAAAAGCTTGCAAATCCAGAGCATCCTGAAAAAGTCGAGCTTTCTCAAACAAAAACTTAGCTAGAAAACCCTCAACACCATTTCTTGTTTCCCAATTTACCACAATGTCGGACCATTTCAAATGTAAAGCTAAAGAAATCTTCTCAGGTCTTGGGTATTTCTCCATAACGGTGAAGGGAAGTTGATCAAGAATAGGCATTCCCAATAGTTGAGAGAACTCCTTCATGGTAGGAACTAATTGGTAATCAGGAAATATGAAACAATGATGTTTAGGATCAAAGAATTGAAAAAGCACATGTACCATGTCTTCTTCAAAGTTTGAGGTAACCAAGTTAATGAGACGACCATACTTCTTGGTGAATGGAGAATCATTTGGAACTATTGACGCTAACTCCTTGAGTTGATGTAGCACTTTCACAAGGTTGATTTGGATAATATTTCTTCACATGGAAGCCATATCCTACAAAACAGCACAATGATAAATCCCAAGGTCCTTGAAATGGTTAGTACAAAATGCCATGGTATGATGTCATGATTTTATGTACATATACAAGCAAAGAAAACAAGTCCTTAGATTTAGGCTTGCATGAGTTTCATAGGTAAGTAACTTCTTAATGTTTAGTTGGTTCAACCTGTCCTAGAAAGTAACCAGGTTCTAGGGAATCTCAATATCATTGATCTTTCTTCATCGGGCATTATTTCGCGTAAGCCTCTTTATTGGCGACCGAAATATCCCGAAAGTACGATCTCAATGAGCGTAGCATCGAGTATGAACAAACTTCTAACTACACCAAAGCCGGCAATCTCACTACTTCCTAATGGCCAAGTTGTTCAATTAAAAATTCTACGGTCAGTTAGTGCTGAAAGAACAAGATTAGTTCTGACCTATCCCAAGTGTTTTGATGATAACTAAATTATATTTAAGATAATTTATGCTCTAATGAATGTGTTTTGAATGTCTTAGTTAATGTTCTGACAAGAAACATTCCAAAGTACTAAGCAAAGATTATGAAGAAGTTCTTTGATAAAAGAACCTTTTATTCAAACGCATCTGTTGACTCTGGTAAGAACCTTTATGTTTTAAATGTATCTTCTAACTTCTAGCAGGCTTCTTGATTCTGAAGATAACTTGAAAGCAAGCGTTGTTCAAAGTTCTTAGCAAGCAACGCTCTGACCAGAATTTGAATGAAGCATGTTCTGAGTTAAAGCAAATACTGAAACAACGTCTTAATCAACGTGTCTTGTCAAAACAAAGGAAACACGTTCTTACATTCTGATGTTTGCTAATTAATGCAAAGACGACTGAAAGCACTCAAGTGCCTACAACTAGTTTCTTGGATAATGGAATTTTGCAAGGATACACGCAAAGCATTTAATGCTCTCCATTTCCTCTGAAGGCGGAAACGGTCTTATTATTCCTACTATAAGTAGAAGGACATTTATTGCAAGCCAACAAGAACGTTCAAACAAGAAACTATATGAAAGATTCAAAAGCTAATAAACTCATAGTTTTTTGTGTATTATATTCTAAGTGAAAAATCATAGTTGTGATATAGCTTGATTAGAAGCAAACTCTATTTCAATTATCTGTAAAGATTATACTTCTGTATTTGATCCTTGAGAGACCAAGTTTGGTCAGATTTCTCAAGAAGACTAGTACTAGATTTAAGTTTTAGTGTTGTTAGTCACTTGTAAGATTACTTGTGCATTGTTAGTCATAAAAGTTGTTGTGTGATTGTAATCAGTTGATTATAGTGGATTAAGTCCTTGTTGAGAAAGGCGAAATCACCTTGGCGGGTGGACTGGAGTAGTTTGAGTTCAAACGAACCAGGATAAAAATAATTGTGTTTTTCCATTATTGTTTGAGCTTTGTTTTGAAAACAAAAAGAGTCACTTATTCAACCCCCATTCTAAGTGTTTTCTTACCCCTTCAATTGGTATCAGAGCTTGACTCTGAGCTCAACACTTAACCGTGTCAGGAAAAGATCCAGAAGAAAACACAATGGCCGCTGAACAAAACAATAATAGTTATAACAAACCTCCAGTGTTTGATGGAGAAGATTTTGAGTACTGGAAAGATAGACTAGAAAGTTTCTTTCTAGGTCATGATAGTGATCTTTTGGATATTGTCTTGGATGGTTACAAACATCCTACAGATTTTGAAGGAAACAAAGTGGATAGAAAAAATATGGATAGACAACAAAAAGTTAATTTTAAAAATCATCACAGAGCTAGAAATATTTTTTTAAATGCTATCTCTAAAGTTGAATATGAAAAAATCACTAATAGAGATACTGCGCATGATATGTTTGAATCTCTCAAAATGACTCATGAAGGAAAGGCTCAAGTTAAGGAGTCTAAAGCTCTGGATTTAGTTCAGAAGTATGAAGCCTTCAAAGTTGAAGAGAGTGAGTCTATAGAAGCAATGTTCTCTAGATTCCAAACTTTATTCGCTGGTCTGAGAGTTTTGAACAAAGGGTATACCAAAGCAGATCATGTGAAAAAGATCATCAGAAGCTTACCCAGAAGATGGGCACCAATGGTCACCGCCTTCAAGGTGTCAAAAGATCTGAACAATGTGTCTCTGGAGGAACTCATCAGCGCTCTCAAAAGTCGTGAGATTGAACTGGATGAACATGAGCCTCAGAAGAAAGGTAAGTCTCTAGCCCTTAAATCAATTAAGAAATTTGATACTAACGCTTTTCAGGCTGAAGAAGAAAACTCTGAAGAATCAGTTTCAGAAGAAGACGAACTATCTTTGCTCTCCAAAAGGATCAATCATCTGTGGAAGAATAGGAAAAAGAAGTTCAGGAACTTCAAAAAGTCAGAAGATAAACCAGAATCTTCTGGACACAAAAAGTCAAATAAAAGAGAGATCATATGTTATGAATGCAAAGAACCTGGTCACTTCAAAAGTGATTGTTCAAAGCTTCAAAAAGAAAGACCAAAGAAGAGATTTGGAAAGAAGAAAGGAATGATGGCCACCTGGGATGACTCAGATTCTTCTGAAAATGAATCTGGTTCTGAAGATGAAAATGCCAACCTAGCCTTAATGGCTATCACAGAAAATGACTCAGACTACGAGTCAGAACCAAGAGAGGTATTTTATGAATTTTCTAGAGAAGAACTTGCTGATAGTTTATCAGAACTTCTGGAAAACTATAGTAAGCTCAAAATCAAATACAAGAAACTCAAGAAGAGTCTTGCATCTGATTTTAAGAAACTTGAAACAGAAAAATCTGAACTTTTAAAAAACAATCTTAAACTTGAAAAGGAAATTGTTCAAAAGAATTTTAGTTTAGAGTCTGTGTCTAGTTCAAAAGATATTCTGAAAGAATATAACTATAGCTTTCAATCTTTTCTTGCTAAAAGCATAGACAGAAGCAAAATGGCTTCAATGATCTATGGAGTTAGTGGGAAAAACAGAAGAGGAATTGGATATGAACCTCCCAAAGGGAAGGAGACATACATTCCAAAACCTATTGCCAAGATGACCTTCACTTACAAACCTCTGAATAAGCAATTCAAGTTTGGACACTCACATGATATAAAATATACATCACATTCTGGAAACTCTTATGCTAACCCAAAAGGACCCAAAAAGATATGGGTACCTAAGGATAAAATAATATTTGTTGCAGATGTCCTTAACAGCTCAATTGAAACACCAATCATGGTACCTGGACTCTGGGTGCTCACGACACATGACGGGAAAAAGGTCTATGTTCCAAATCCTGGAACTTAAAGCTGGAGGAGATGTGAGGTTTGGAGGTAATCAGAAAGGGAAGATTATTGGTTCTGGAACAATAGGAAACGGTAACCTTCCTTCTATCTCTAATGTTTTATTATTAGAAGGATTAGCTCATAATCTACTGTCCATAAGTCAATTAAGTGACAATGGCTATGACATTATCTTCAATCAAAACTCCTGTAAAGCTGTAAATCAAAAGGATGGATCAATCCTCTTTTCTGGCAAGAGAAAGAACAACATTTACAAAATTGATTTATCAGATCTTAAATCTCAAAACATAAAATGCCTTTTGACTGTTAGCAATGAGCAATGGGTATGGCATAGACGATTGGGACATGTCAGTCTTAGAAAAATCTCTCAACTAAATAAATTAAATTTAGTCAGAGGACTTCCCAATCTGAAGTACAACTCATATGTTATGTGCGAAGCATGTCAAAAAGGAAAATTTTCAAAACCTTCCTTTAATTCTAAAAATGTTGTCTCTTCCTCTAAACCATTAGAGTTACTTCATATTGATCTGTTTGGGCCAATTAAAACTACATCCATCAGAGGCAAGAAGTATGGATTGGTCATTGTTGATGATTTCAGCAGATGGACATGGGTAAAGTTTTTAAAATACAAGGATGAGTCACATTCTGTATTCATTGACTTCTGTACTCAAGTGCAAAATGAAAAAGATTTTAAAATCACAAAAGTTAGAAGTGATCATGGTGGTGAATTTGAAAATCATTATTTTGAAAAATATTTTAAAGAAAATGGTATTGTTCATAATTTTTCTTGTCCTAGAACTCCCCAGCAAAATAGAGTTGTAGAAAGAAAGAATAGAACATTACAAGAGATGGCCAGAACCATGATCAATGAAACAAATATGGCTAAGCACTTTTGGGCAGAAGTTGTGAATACAGCGTGTTATATTCAGAATAGAATCTCTATAAGACCTATTCTTTAAAAGACTCCCTATGAATTGTGGAAAAACAGAAAGCCCAACATTTCTTATTTCCATCCTTTTGGATGTACTTGTTTTATTCTAAACACCAAAGAAACTCTGAATAAATTTGATTCCAAAGCACAAAAGTGTTTCCTGCTTGGATACTCTGAATGCTCAAAAGGCTATAGAGTATACAACACAGAAACTCTAATTGTTGAAGAATCAATCAAAGTCAGGTTTGATGATAAGCTTGGCCAACAACAGCCAAAGCAAATTGATTTTTCTATAGGTACAGAAGATCATCACTCAAACTCTGAAAGATCAAAAGCAAAAGAAGACGTATCAGATCATACTCTTGACAATGCTCTGAACAATCTCAGAATCTCTGACCAACCCACACAGAAAAGGTTTCCTAGATTATCTTCAGCTCACAAAGAAGACGTAATCATTGGAAGAAAAGAAGATCCCATCAGAACAAGATCATCTCTCAGAATCAATGAAGAATCTTTGTTTGGTTTAGTCTCTCTGATTGAGCCAACTACCATTGATGAAGCTCTGGAAGATAGTGATTGGATCTTTGTAATGCAAGAAGAACTAAATCAATTCTCAAAGAATGATGTATGGAATCTTGTTCCAAGACCCAAAGGATTCAATGTTATAGGAACCAAATGGGTCTTCAGAAACAAATTGAATGAACAAGGTGAAGTAATCAGAAACAAAGCACGACTGGTTACACAGGGTTATAGTCAACAAGAAGGAATTGATTATAATGAAACCTTTTCCCCAGTCGCCAGGTTAGAATCTATAAGATTATTAATTTCTTTTGTTGTACAAAATAACATTTCATTGTATCAAATGGATGTTAAAAGTGCATTTCTAAATGGTTATATTGAAGAAGAAGTATATGTCCATCAACCTCCTGGATTTAATAATTTAAAGCATCCAGAACATGTTTTTAAATTGAAAAAGTCTTTATACGGTTTAAAACAAGCTCCCAGAGCTTGGTATGATCGTCTGAGTAATTTTCTATTAGAAAAAGATTTTACCAGAGGAAAAGTGGACACAACTCTCTTCAGAAAAACATTTAAAAATGATATTTTAATCTGTCAAATTTACGTTGATGATATAATTTTTAGAACCTCTAATATCTCCCTTGGAAAAGAATTTGCTAAGACAATGCAGGTAGAATTTGAAATGAGCATGATGGGTGAATTGAAATTCTTTCTTGGAATTCAAATCAACTAGACTCCAAAAGATACCTTCATACATCAGACGAAGTATGTTAAAGAACTTCTGAAGAAATTTCAAATGTCAGAAAGAAAAGATGCCAAGACACCTATGCATCCAACCTGCATTCTAGGTAAAGATTAGGTAAGTATGAAAGTAGATCAGAAGCTCTATAGAGGTATTATTGGATCCCTTCTCTATCTGACTACATATAGACCTGATATATTATTTAGCGTGTGCTTGTGTGCTAGATTCCAATCAGATCCTAGAGAATCTCATTTAACAACTGTTAAGAGAATTCTTAGGTATCTGAAAGGTACTTCTAATCTTGGTATGTGTTACAGAAGATCACAAGATTACAAACTAGTAGGTTATTGTGATGCTGACTTTGCTGGAGATAGAATTGAAAGAAAAAGCACCTCTGGAAGCTGCCAGTTTTTGGGTGACAATCTTATCTCATGGTACAGCAAAAAGCAAGCAACAATTGCTCTATCAACCATAGAAGTTGAATATATATCTGCTGCTGGATGTAGCTCTCAAATGATTTGGATGAAAAGTCAACTAGAAGATTTCAACCTTTATGAAAGTAAGATTCCTATCTTCTGTGACAATACTTTTGCTATTTGTCTTTCTAAAAATCCAATCTTACATTCTAAAGCCAAACATATAGAAATTAAATATCATTTCATAAGGAACTATATTCAGAAGGGAATTCTAAACTTAATTTTTGTAAAAACAGACCATCAATGGGCTGACATTTTTACCAAACCCCTTTCAGAAGATAGATTTAAATTCATTCTGAAAAATATTTGTATGGAATTATGTCCTGAATAAAATAATATTTATTTTCTGTGACTGGATTCAGAACTTCCTAAAATGAATGCTCTAATCAACAACTCTTCATAAGTTAGAAGAGAAGTTGTAACAGAAGCTATATGAAAAAGTTATGAATCATTCTAAAGCTTCATGTCCAAGTGTAGTTCAGAAATTCATTAGAACAAACAGCTGTTACATGCATCCTTCAGGAGATGAACACGTGGTGTGTTTCTGAAAGGTCAAGCGTGCTAAAGCTACTGATGACATTCTAGGTAACTGTTGATGATTAGCCATAATCTCACGTTTTCCCTCATTTTTAGAAAATCATTAAATACAAGTAATGATGAGATTCGTTTTTAAATCCGTTTTAATCTTTATTTTAAATTTGTCTTAAAAAACTTTTAATTTTAATTCTTAACCTATTCTCTGAAATTATTGCCTATAAATACTCTTTGAAAAACCATTTTCATTCTTTAATGTCTCTTTCAACTCAAGTTTTTATTGTACGTTTCTCTTAAAACCCTTTTCGAAAATTTCTTTTTTTTCAAAGAACTTCAATGGCTTCTTCTTCCTCTACCCACTCTGAGCAATACAGTATACCTGAAAGGACAACTCTCATTCCGGTAGAAAGTTTGGAAGTTCTGAGTGAGCTAATGGTAGACTTTGAGAATCTCAGAGAGAATGGATTTGAATTGTTCCCTGCTGTGAAGTTTCAAGGTTGGGAAAGCTACTTTGATCGTCTTAGTGGTCCAGTCTTTCCTCATTTGGTAAAAGAATTTTAGATTCACGCCATTGCAACTCCCAAGGTTATTCTCTCCTTTGTAATGGGCAAGGAAATATCCATTACAGAAAATCAAATCAGAAGGTTGCTGGGATTTAAAGGACTTGGAGTTATAGGAATGCCCACTGGAAGAATGGAGATGTCTAGGGTATATACATAGATTTTTACCAACGGTCAAGGTTCCTCCAAAGTCAGGGATTTGAAAGACAAGTATAAGATTTGGGTAAGGATTATTCATGGATGTATTCACCACAGGAAAGACACCAGTTCTCCTGATTACATCAATGTTGATCAACAATATCTGCTGTTTTGCCTTGGAACCAATGTCAAAATTGATTTGCCCTACTTACTTTTTGAACACCTCTGGAACCATGTCAAAGAAACCAGAGAAGCTGAAAGGATGAAGAATCCCAAATCAAAGAGGAATTGGATTCCCATGGGGAGGTTATTATCAGACATTCTGACTGAGAATGGTCTGATTGATCACCTAAAAGAAGCAAATCTTCTGGGGGAGCTTGAACCTATCTGTGGTAAGACTATGACTGGAAAGAACTTGCTGAAGAGGAAAATTATTGATAAACTGCTGGTGGAACCCTCTCCATGTCTGTCAACTATTGTGAAGAAGAGAAGAATTCTTATTGCTGACTTTCCTATGTTCAACTCAGGGGAGCATTCTCGTATGGTTTTGCACTATCTTGAGACCTGCAAAGAAACAGGATCACCTATTGATCCAGCTTGGCTTCAAGGAAGAAATCAAGCTGCTACTGATGTTGTTCTCCAAGGATCTGTGAAGAGAAAAGTTGTAGAAGGTCCTTCTGACACTCCTCAGAAGAAGAAAAAGAAGACATGTAATCATGCTGAAATTATACCTATTTATAATTCTGAAAATATATCTGCATCTGTTGAACCCTCTCAAACCTTAGGAGACTTAGATGTATACATTGATCTGACCTTACCTGTTGAACCCCTTGCTGACAACCCTAGTAAAAATCAGTTTTCAACAGATTTAAGTGATTCTGACTCTGATGAACTTTCTGACAGCCAATCAGAACCCTCTCATTCAGAACCCCCTGAACCATCTGTTTTTCAACCTATTCCTGCTGAACGTTTCTCAAGACCCCCTCCCAGACCTTTATCACCCAGACCCACTGGATGGTATGATGCTGGATCTTGGAGAATACCAGGGATTAATGAACCTCTAGCAACCATAAAACAACCTTTCAATCTACCAACTGAAAATATTTTTGCTATGAACCAACCACAACCTCAAAATCCCATTCCCACTCCTTCTTATACAATAATTATTTCGCCTGATATCACTCCACCCACCTCACCACAACATACAACACC
Organism: Vicia faba; assembly: GCA_948472305.1. Classification (NCBI taxonomy): domain Eukaryota; kingdom Viridiplantae; phylum Streptophyta; class Magnoliopsida; order Fabales; family Fabaceae; genus Vicia; species Vicia faba. The sequence goes on along the minus strand of OX451737.1, from coordinate 1,641,694,304 downwards.
TATCTCAACTCCTTAAATTACAGAACAACAAATTTTTGAACAAACTGAAATTGCTGAACCATCTGTACCTCATGATATATCAGAACCTCCTATTTGTGTTAACCAACCTGAACCTACAAATACTCTTGAAACCAATAGCTTTTTAAGAACTGTAGTGGACTCTCAATCTCTACAATTCTTGAAAAACAAATCTTACAGAACGACTGTCCCTAAACCTATTCAGCCATATGTAAATATCTTGTTTCAGAATTTTATAACAAATGTTCAAGCATGGTTACAACCGCTGAAAGAAGATTGCCTCAGAAGTGTGAACACAGCAGCAACAGATCTTCTATGGGAAACTTTCAGAAGAACCTTGGTTGCTGAATCACGGAAGTTACAGGATTTATGCCACTCTCAGATGCTGGACAACTTTTCCAAACTTCTGCATGTTTTCAAGACAGAAGCTGCTGATACTTGGAATAAGAAGTCTTCGCTACTGATTGCTGATACACCAGCTGATAAGATAGACATATCAAAAGATGAATCTGAAGAATACTCTGAAGATTCAAATCCTCTGGCTATTGTTCTATGGAATCAACCTTCAGTTAAGGATGGACCTGAACCTGTGCCAACTCTTGCAATGGATCTTGGCACTCTGCTCTCCGCCTTTGTGAAGTCTGATTCATCAGTTGCTGCTTCTGACCCTGTTTCTACTGAAGCTTCATCATCTTCTGCCCCTACCTCACTCATTATGGACACTCTGAAAGAGCTAAAGAGGGAGAATGAAGTCTTGAATAGACGCATGGATAAGCAAGATCAAACAAATATAGAGTTCAAGAACTGGATGGTAATGCAAAGTGAATCTGCCTCTGAGATCAAGAACCTTCTAATGGCTCTTGTCTCTAAGAAATCCTAGTTTCTTTTTGTCTATTATTTGGATGTTTTGTTTGTACTTCTGGATATCTATTTTTAACTTCTTATGAAATCTTTCAAAATTTCTCATTTATTACACTTTTTGATTATGCCAAAAAGGGGGAGAAAATATGCATTTTTGAACTAATCACTGTTTAACAGTTACGGGACTATGTCTCAGACATTCTAACAAATTTGCAAAAATTCCTTCTGTGCAAAAGATTTTTTTGCAGGTATCATTTAACTCTGAAAGAAAATTCCAGCTGAGATTTATCTTCTTGAAAAAGTTCTGAAGATATTCAAGAAGGCTGTGTATCACTCTGACTAAATAATCTCAGGATGTCTTATGCATAGAAATATTTATTTCAGGGGGAGATTCTTATCTCTTAATCTGTTTCTTTTCTTTATCTAAAATATTTTTTTGTCATCATCAAAAAGGGGGAAATTGAAAGAACAAGATTAGTTCTGACCTATCCCAAGTGTTTTGATGATAACTAAATTATATTTAAGATAATTTATGCTCTAATGAATGTGTTTTGAATGTCTTAGTAAATGTTCTGACAAGAAACATTCCAAAGTACTAAGCAAAGATTATGAAGAAGTTCTTTGATAAAAGAACCTTTTATTCAAACGCATCTGCTAACTCTGGTAAGAACCTTTATGTTTTAAATGTATCTTCTAACTTCTAGCAGGCTTCTTGATTCTGAAGATAACTTGAAAGCAAGCGCTGTTCAAAGTTCTTAGCAAGAAACGCTCTGACCAGAAGTTGAATGAAGCATGTTCTGAGTTTAAGCAAATACTGAAACAACGTCTTAATCAATGTGTCTTGTCAAAACAAAGGAAACACGTTCTTACATTCTGACGTTTGCTAATTAATGCAAAGACGGCTGAAAGCACTCAAGTGCCTACAACTAGTTTCTTGGAGAATGGAATTTTGCAAGGATACACGCAAAGCATTTAATGCTCTCCATTTCCTCTGAAGGCAACAACGGTCTTATTATTCCTACTATAAGTAGAAGGACATTTATTGCAAGCCAACAAGAACATTCAAACAAGAAACTACGTGAAAGATTCAAAAGCTAACAAACTCATAGTTCATACATTTTTGTGTATTATATTCTAAGTGAAAAATCACAGTTGTGATATAGCTTGATTAGAAGCAAACTCTATTTCAATTATCTGTAAAGATTATACTTTTGTATTTGATCCTTGAGAGACCAAGTTTGGTCAGATTTCTCAAGAAGACTAGGACTAGATTTAAGTCTTAGTGTTGTTAGTCACTTGTAAGATTACTTGTGCATTGTTAGTCACAACAGTTGTTGTGTGATTGTAATCAGTTGATTATAGTGGATTAAGTCCTTGTTGAGAAATGCAAAATCACCTTGGCGGGTGGACTGGAGTAGTTTGAGTTCAAACAAACTAGGATAAAAATAAATGTGTTTTTCCATTATTGTTTGAGCTTTGTTTTGAAAACAAAAGGAGTCACTTATTCAACTCCCCCTTCTAAGTGTTTTCTTACCACTTAAAGTGCTTCATGTCACACTAACGTAGCCATCGCTTTAACCATGTCGGTATAAGCCGCACATTCCCCATGATCTATTACTACTTACCTAATAATGTTCCCAGATTGTGGTAGAGGATCAATACAAAACCCAAACGAGGACCCAAAATATAAAGCAAACAAGTCAAATAATGAAAGCATTTAAAGGTGATATAGTATCTAAGGTAACCCTACTTTTAAGAATATTCCCCAGCAGAGTCGCCAGTTCTGTAATACGGTGGGAGAACTGACTTGGGTGTTTTGTGTTTTATCGCAATTGTTGCGGATAGCAAGAGTCACCACCGACTTTTCTTTTATCCAATAAAGGAAAGGGTGAAAAGAATAAGAAAGACCTTTTGAGAATATTCTTGAGTTATGGGATAGGTTATGAAAAGGGAAGGTGTTAGAACCTGTAATACGGTGGGAGAACTGACTTTTACAAGTTTGCATTTTATCGTAAATGTTGCGGTTAGCAAGAGTCGCCACCGACTTTTCTTTTATCCAACAAAGGAAAGGGTGAAAAGAACAGGAAAGACCTTTCGAGATTTTTCTGAGTAAGGGGGTAGGTTATGGAAAGGGACGGTGTTAGCATCCTTTCCATTCGTAGTTATCTACGGGACCTTAGTTGCTAGCTCACTTTGAAAATGTTTTTTTTTATAAGTGTGTTTTGAAGATATTTTGAAAAGACGCCTTAGTGCGGCGAACTTTGTAATGTTTCTCGTTTCTGCAAGAATGTATACAAAGTGTTTTTTTTTTTGTTTTTGAAAATATTTAGAGAAGAGTTTGTGTATGTGTAGAAATTGTTTTGTTTGAGCAAGCAATTAAGAGCTACCTACCTACTCGAAAGTTTTGTTCTTTTCCTCTTTTCCTTTAGACAGTGCTATCCTACTATTAGTGAGTAGGTAGCCCTATCGTCGGATGTTTTGAGGGACGGACGAGGGTCATCGCATAGTCATGAAAACCACTTTGTAAGATACTTTAGCAATTACCCTAAGCTTTTAAGATCTTTTACCGAGGCAACTTTCGAAAGGGTCATCGAGGGACTTATGATCTCAAAATTAAAGGGTCATTGCTAAAATTCCCTACGTTCGAAAGACACGACTATTTATTCTGAAGGAAACCAGTGGAGATACCCTAGGGGTGCGCAAATGCGAGTGTGTTGTGTTTCAATTTATTTATCTTTGGAAGTTAAGTTTGCTAGTGTTTTCTTTTGATCTTATCATACATGCCTATTATGCATACATCTAACAGTTAATATCAGTGCGAAATAAAAATGCGGAATTTAAAGCTACGCTATTACATGGCTTCGGGGAGGGGGAATTACAAATCCAAAGTGGGGAAGTAAAAAGTAAAAGTCCTAAGTTTACAACTATTAAATCCTTTTTGCAGTTACATCAATAAAAATGAGAAATTTAAAATGAGCGCGCGAATATGGAAAGCGAGGTAAAAACCCTAAAACACTTATATACGCGTAGAACATTTTTGTTATTTTTATTAAGAAAATACTTAAATTTAACTAAAAACTAATCTTAATTAAATAAAAAGTGATAAATAATTGCAATTAAATTTAATCAAGAGAAGAAACTAATTCTAACATTTTTTGTATTTTTATTTGGAAAAACATTTGAAATAAATAAACCTAGTTGTAATTAGGTTTTAAATTAGTCAAAATAATTAAATTAATTAATTAATTAATTTACATAAATAAAATTTAATTGGAAAAAAAAACTAAATTTATTTTTTGTGATTTTTTTATTTTTATCATAAAACAAAATTGGTTTTAAAGAAATAATTTAAAACAATTAAAAAAAGTTAAGGCTAACATGTAATAAAAAAAGAATAATTGGGCCTGTGTTGTTAAGCAAAACTGGGGGGTACAAACTGCAATTTGTTAGGCCCAGATACAGCAAGCCCACTCTTGTGTGCTTCAATGTTACTGACTCCTTAAGGGTCCATCATGAGGGAGCGTTCCATGAGCGCTGGATCTGGATTCGTTAGGATCTACTAGATGGTATCTGAAGGTGCATGGTAGGCACGTTGGAATTCAATACACAGGATCTGTAAGAATGAAATAATATGCAAACAAAATACAAGAGGCAGGGATCGAGCCCCTTCCCTTGCATACAAACGCCTTATCACACGCTACTTTCACCAACTGAGCTGGAATAGTTATCTGTTAATCCAACACAAAACAATGATCATATAATAAAACGCGTTAAAATATTAAATTCAAAAACTTAAGACATCGTGGGACCCGGGGTGCATGCAAGAGCCAATCAGGAGAGCTTACAACGCCATGTGGGAATCAACGATGTTCAAAACTTTGACTCACCGGAGAAGCGTCGGAGCCTTAGCTCCGATCATCTTCTCCAGCCACCTCATTCACCAGACCTTTCCCAAACCTGTGAAATCAAATGCTAATTGGACCCTACCCCCTAATTTAGGGGATGCAAATCCATTGGGATCATTTCTTTTTACTAAAGCATGCGGATTTGTGAGATATGGTTCAATCAACACGAATCTGCATGAACATGGTGATTCGTGATTCAGAGAGCATTGGGGTTACTTAATGGCTCAAACCTGCATATCTGGGTCTCAGAAACACGTTATTGTGGGTGGTATGCAGTGAAACAAAACAAAATTAAAGATATGAATTCACATGATATGTTAGAACCGGAGATGCATGTACATGTGTTTTACCAGCTTTTGGCCCTCAATAATGACCCATTATTACCCTATAAACCTTCATGAGATGATTGCAGCACTTTGTTTGGATGGAAACGGCTTGGATGGGACTGTAAGCTCCTGCACTAATTTGAGAATTTTTTGAAGTATTTTAGGGTTTTGTGGAGGTAGCAACTCTTGTCCTCTTCAGACTGGCATGTTTGTGTTTATATATGGTGTCAATTAGGGAAACAAATATGGAAAGGGATCATTGTTTTGTAATGTTTATCAAAACCAAATAAAATTCACTTTACAACTTCCCTATTTTGGAGATTTTGTCCAAATATGGCCTTTGCTTGGTTGTCACGAATTTGACAGCTTATTATGGGTTATTTGGGCCTCCAACTTGATGGAAACCAAAAGCTTACATGCCTTGCATCACACTTTGTATTTTATTTTGATTTAAATGGTATTTAAATGAATAAAATTCAAATAAATAAAAATAAAAATCACCATGGTGCATGAGTAACTTTATGGTTCCTTGAGTAAGTCATAAACATGCTTGAATCCCAAAAAATAAGTCCATGAACTTAAAAATGCAATTTTGCTCAAAGTTGACTTTTTGCATTTTCACCAATTTTCCCAATTTGCATTGTTCATAACTTGCTTAATTTTCATTTTTTGAAGATGACCTTGGACTTTTTAGAAATCTCAAGGTGTCCTCTATAATCTCTATGTTGACTACTTTCACATTTTGAGAATTTATCTTGATGTACCTTGCCTTGACAAAAAATGCCTTTTTGTTGACTTTCAAAAAGACCTGTAATGTATTGGCTCATATATTTCCCATGATGCATTTTTTGAACTTGAGGGAAAAAGAAAAGTTGTATGGAATTGAATTTTCTTCACAATGATATTTGGTTGGGGTAAAATAGATGAAGCATGTGAAAGTTATGCCTGGTTAAAGTTCAGTTGACTTTATCTAGGAAACCCTAATTTAGAAAGTTTTGATTCTTGATGGTTTGAGAGCATTCTTTGAGGAATCATGATCAAACCTTGATCAAATTACGAACATCACTTTAAAATGTTGATGTTTACCAAAAATCTTGAAGTTTGACTGCATATTAACCACAGTTGACTTTTGACCTAATACAGTTGATTTCTAGTCATTTGAGCAATTGACTGAGCAAACTTGTGATGCAAGGCATGAAACTTGGCATGGACATTCTTGAGGACATATTAGGGATAATAGAAATAACTTTAGGTATTTTAAACCCAAATTTCTTTGTGAAAAAGTGGAACCCTAATTGGAGTTCCAATGCTTAGGAGGAGAATTTATCTGGTCAATTCTTGGTCAACCTTGAGCATTTGAGGACCTCTAGAAGCATGTTTTGAGTAAGATGAGTGGGAAAATTTTGAGGTACAACAGCTTCCCATGTTCAATCATCTTAAAACTGAGGATTTTAGATTGGCTTGTCTGCCTTTCGTGATCTGAAGGTGGAAGATGATTGAACACTAAATGCCCAGAAATTTGTGCTCGCCAGTGCACGGAGTAACGTTGTCAGTTAATAGTATGCTTGAATGGGCTTAGAAAATGTCGTTCGGAGATATGACTGAGAGTCGTTGGAGATAGGATAATAGATGCCATCCAAAGTAAATATTAACTTCAAACTGGAATAAGTATCAGAATAAATCATTGGTCAATTTTATCTGAGCCAGCAGATATTTATGCTTGTTTTTATTTGGAAGAAGTATCAGAATAAATCTTTGATTGATTTATCTGAGCCATAAAGTGTCTACGATTGGAAGAAGTATTATAATAAATCATTGGTCGATTTAATTTGAGCCAAAAGATGATCTACTGGAAGAAGTATCAGAATAAATCATTGATCGATTTACCCTGAGCCAGAAGATATTTATGTCCGACTTCAACTGGAAGAAGTATCACAGTAAATCATTGGTCGATTTAATCTGAGCCAGAAGAGATCTTTGTTGTCTTTAATTGGAGGAATTATCAGAATAAATCATTGGTCGATTTAATCTGAGCTAGGAGAAAAGGTCTATTGGAAGAAGTATCAGAATAAACCAATGGTCGATTTAATCTGAGCCAGAAGAGGATCTACTGGAAGAAGTATCAGAATAAATCATTGGTCGATTTACCCTGAGCCAGAAAATGTCTTCAACTGGAAGAAGTATCAGAATAGATCTACACCTGATATAAGCTGAGCCAGAAGAATATCCACTGGAAGGAGTATCAGAATAAATCATTGGTCGATTTAATCTAAGCCAGAAGATGTTGTCTTTGATAAGACTGTCTATTCCTACGAATAGTTGATGATGTTAGTCTTGTTGATTTATCTTTTCCTGAAAAAGTAAAGAGTTAGTTGTACGTAATGTCATGATGTATGAAATGCATTGTGGAATAATGTTCTCAAAATAAATGAGATCGTGTTGTATGTGTTTTGTATGCATGTGCTATGACAATTATTAAATGATGTATGAATGTGAGTGTGTCAATTACTCTCTGTTGAACTGAGGAAAATAAAATCCCTGACTGTTGTCGGATATGAAGAATGTAATTCCTCATTTTTGTTGAAGTTAAATTTGTTGGGGGTTCCTGCTTTCCGTTCGAGGATATTTTGCTGGAGATTTTGATTTCTGATTGAGTATAGAAGCTTTTTAAGTGGGTTGATAACATGTCGTGGTTCTTGAAATGGATGGGTTAAATGCACTCTGACTGGGGATGAAAGAACGAATAGTCCTCTGGAGGTGGTTACTTTGATCAATCCTGCCAGAGAAAAGAGTTATGTTGGAAGAATTTACTAATTTGGGGAAATAAACTCCACTGGGGGATGGACTTTTGTAGCTAGAGAAATAAACTTTACTGGGGAAATAAGCTTCGTAAAATGCTTAGGGATTTTTATGAAACTCTGTTTGGGGAATCCAAGAAATCCATATACCATGTCGGGGGATTCTCCAAGATGTTATGGAAATGGTTGAACCTTTCCATATGAAATGTTAGAGCAGCTGAAATCATTAGGCTATATGCTGAAGATATGCCGGTGAACTGAGGGAATATGCCCCTATCTTTGTACCCACTGAGGAATGTATCCTTGCTGGTGATGATATTTGTGAAGATAATCCCCTAGGGGTGGTTGCTCTATTGGTATTTACGAATGGCTTTCGACATTGTCCTAACCCTTAGAGCCTTTAGCAATTGTTTTTATGTTTTTATGCGTGCATTCGTAATGGTAATCATATTCAAATTCATATGTTCATTTAAAATAATCACTGGATGTTTTTGCAAACAAAATATAAAAATAAACAAATAGTTTTGAACTTTAAAAGAGGAATTTTGTATTGGTTTGAGAAATTTTGCCTATAACAGACATCTTGTACAAGGAGATGGACATCCTAATAAGAGAAATGTCTTTGTAAAAATGAGAGATATACAACATGGTACACAAAGGAAAAAAATCTATGTGAAATAATCCCATTGGGTTTCAATTCTGCTATTGCCTTTATATATTTGAGCGTCTCATCACTCTGCTTCTCAGTAGAAGCTGATTAGATTGATCCGTACCATTCAAACTTGACACTTGATAACGACGTCTGGCTGTAAGGTGATCCAACGGGACATAGTCATACGCTTTCAATCCCTAATTTTTTCCTGGACTTCCCTTTCACGTTTTCAGTCCACCGGGATACCCTTTTTTTCCCAAGCCGCCCTTTTTTAGGTTTTCGGCTCGCCGGGTGTACAGATTTTTCATATATATATATATATATCCCTAATTTTTGTTCGAACCCTTTTGGTTCGCCGGGATACCCTTATTTTTGCCTAGGCCAGTCAACCTAGCGGGTCTCTTTTCATGCATAGTATCTTTTAACTATGTCTGCATTTACAGGGTGTGGAAGGTCGTCACCGTCCATGGTGGTTAATATCATAGCTCCACCGGAAAATATATTCTTGATCATAAATGGTCCTTAGTATGTAGGAGTCCACTTTCCCCTAGGATCACCTTGTGGCAGGATGATGCGCTTGATTACTAGGTCACCAACCTGATACACCAGACATCTGACTTTCTTGTTAAAAGCTTTAATCATACGTTTCGGGTAAATCTGACCATGACAAAAATTCGTGAGCCTCTTCTCATCAATCAGGTTCAATTGGTCAAGTCAAGTCTGAATCCATTCATCTTCGTTTAGACTTGCCTCCTTCATGATTCTCAGGGAAGGGATCTGGACCTCAACGGGTTAAACAACTTTCATACCGTATACAAGAGAAAAAGGGGTTGCCCCTATTGACGTGCTCATTGAGGTACGGTAACTGTGATCGGTGGATCTGGAACTGACTGTTTAACGCTGGTTCGCGAAATGTCGCGGAAGCAAGAGTCGCCACCGTCTTTTATTTTCTCCAAATGGAAAGGACAAAAGCACAGAAAAATTCCTTATAGAGATTGCTCTCGGTTCGGGAGGTAGGTTATAGAAAGGGAAGGGGTTAGCACCCTTTCTATCCATGGTTATCCATGGGCTCTTAGATACCTGCTCATTGTGTTTTCAAAAATGGTTTGTTTGCTTTTCAACTGTGGGTTTAAAAAGTTTCTTTGAAAATTCCAGTTCGACTCTTGTATCAGTCCTCAAGAGTGTTTGAAAAATTGCTTTCGAAAGCTTTTTGAAAATGTGTTGGTGTGAAAAGTATTTTGTTTTGTTTTGAAATTTAGAGCTAGTATCTAGAGTCGTCTACCTACCCTAAGGAATTCGTCTGTGTAAATGTCCTTTAAAGTAGTGTCATCCCACCATTGAGAGGTAGGTAGCACCACCATTGGAGGTGTTCGGGTTAATTCGAAGGTCGGGACATGGTGATCACCAGAGCAATGGGAAGATACCTTAGAAGCTACCCTCATGCCAGGTTTACGGATCATGAGGACTTACTAAGACATCCTCTACTCGACGATCACATTTCGAGGCAAGGCAACAGTGAGGCGTACCCTAGGGGTGGTGTGTGATTTGTGTGCCGTTTTCAATTATTTTATCTTGTCATGTTATGAGTGATCTATGCGCTTATTTTTATTTTTGTCCGTTCATTCTTGCATGCATTGATTTAGAAGTTAAAAATTGCGAAGAGTAAAAGTTCTAAAGCTATTACAAAAGGCGCGGGTCCACATCGCCAAAATTTCCAGAACCCGATTTGACATGAAATAAAATAAATAAAGTAAAAGTGCGAGAAATTAATTACACGACTTTGGGAGAGATACATAAAAATTATACGAAGAAGAAATAAATGCGCGATTTGAATTAACGTTGGAACGAGGGCGTTGGACCCTTTTTTTATGAAACTAAATTAAATTATTATTAAATTAATAAAATTAAAATGAAAAGAAATTTGTTTTTAGTATTTTTAAGATTTTAATGGAAAAAAGAATTAAATGAAATTGAGAAACTAACCCTAATTCTAAAAAAATTTATTTGTTAAGAAAGTATTAAACTTTAACCTAAAATTAAACCTAATTATTTTACATGCAATTTTAATTTATAAAAGTAAATAATATTAAATATTTAATTATTATGAAAGAAAAGAAAAAGGGATAAAAATTATTATAAACCCTAATTCTACCAATTTTAGGTTTTTATTGAAAAAAAAATGTTAAGATTAAACCCTAAATTAAAACTAAGTGAATTAATGCAATTTATTTACAAAAATACTAAAATAAAAATATTTATTATTTTTTATCTTTTCTGATTTTTTGGTGTTTTTTATATATTATGAAAATATTAAATTAATTAAAAAAACAATAATTGAAAGAAAGTAAAAATAATGAAAAAAAATAAAGAATGTAAAAAAGGTTTGCAAACCTAAGGGGGTCTGCCCCTGATTTGGAGGGTGAAGTCCAGCAATTTGAGCCCAATAAGCCTTAGGCCTGGCTGACTTTTCCACTCACGTACCCAAGCGTTGACTCACGTGTACCATGCTCTTCAGATCTGGGCCCTTGAATTGATGAGATTGAGCGCGTGGCAGGCTTGATGGAGGAACGCATGATGGTCCATAGCGTTGGCACTGCATAGGATTATTAAATGAAAAATAGTATTGAAAGGGTGGGGGACCTGGGGCTCGAACCCAGGTCCTGAACGTTACCAACGCTTATGCCTGCCAGTGGAGCTGCTTTGATTCTTTGTACCTTACGTATCTAACAAACAATATATAATAAAACAAATGTTAGTGGAATTTTAGCGCGTAAAATTCAAATAAGCCAATCACTGATCGCCACAGGGTCGTCTTCTTCGTTGCCTTATTTTTTTTCTTCTGAAACACAAAACATTGGCAACGGTTTTATAAACGTTCTAAAATGTGCCCTTTTGGAAAATAGCGATTAGCTCCTGGGACTTCATAAATTAGGCGCGAGGGTTGGGTCTTGATCGTCCAAACACGCTGATTCCAATGGTCCAGGTCTCGAGTCTCAATTTTTCTTTGAATGTAAAGCCCCAATTCTCCAAGTCTGAAACCCTAAAATATGCCAATGGCGTCTTTGCATACAGTGTATAAAAATTCAATTAAAACATAGAGTAAGCTTCAGAATCATGAGAGCAACACAAAACATGCATTAGAATTTGAAATTATGCTATGAATGACAAGATACGATTTATGCAAAAGAGTGACAAAGCCTGAGTTCTATTCACCAATTCTTGGTGTTAGGAATGTGGAAACCTATCCAGACGCGTTGCTTGAGGTCTCAGGAAGGTGATGAGATGGTTATTTGGCCTTGAATCGCCTTCTATCCCTGTTTTCAGTTTTGAAATTTTTAGGCCAAAAGTGTGAGTTTGATAATGGAGTTTATGCGCAGCTGAGGGGTTGTGAGCACTAGGGTTGCATTCTGTACTTATGTGTGAGTGATCTAGGTCAAAGAAATCAAACAAAAAGCTTGGCATTCATGACTTGCAAGATTTGATTTTCAAGGATCTTTTTCAATATTTTTTCATGCTATTTTGGCTTCAATCATATCCAATCACTTCAATGCCTTCCATATCTGATCATGCACGAATTATTGAGTATATATCATGCATAAAAAGATTGAAAAACTTAGGTTTAGTATTTTTCATGTATTTTAATTAATTTAAATGAATTATTAATAATAAAAATCCAAATAAATAAATAAAAATGAAGAAAAACTTCCCTTTGGGCCAAATGGTCGTGCACATGCCTTGGATAATGAATTGTGGAAGAAAAAGAGGCCCATTAGCAATTTTAGGTCATTTGAATCAATGTTGACTTTTCAAAATATCCAAAAATTTCCCAACTTCCACAAGGCATAACTTGCTCAGTTTTTAAGCTTTGCTCATGTTCTTGGACATTTTAGAAAGGTCTTTTAGTCCTCTAACCAATGTCTTTGGTCCCATGTCATTTTGATTTACCAATCTCAAGTTATGGCCTTTGACTTAAAGTCCCTTTTTGTTGACTTTTGAAAATGACCTATAATGTTGAAATTGATAACTTTTTGTGAGAGAATTTCTTGGACTTGGAGTATGAAGAGGAGTTGTAGGAAATTTCTTTCTCTTCAAAATGAGCTTTGGATGGAATTTTTCTGATAATCCATGTGAAATTTATGCCCTGGTCAATTTACAGTTGACTTTTCAACTGTCCAAATAAGGAAACTTTTGCATCTTGATGATTTTTGAGCCAAGCTTTGAGAATCATGATCAAGCATTGATCAAATGATGTTTGTGGCTTCAAAATGAGATGTTGACCAAAAATTTGAACTTTTGACTGTCAAATGACCATTTTTCCCCTACAGTTGACTGAAGTGCGATTAGGTTTTTTGACTGTGCAATTTTATACTGAAAGTCTTGAAACTTGATATGAGGATGCTTGACCATATTTGTAGGCATATGAGACTTGATTGGACCCTTGGAAACTTCATTTTCTTGATCAGAACAAAAACCCTAATTTTGACTGTTTAGGAGGCCCTTACACTGTGCAACCCTTGGGGAATTTTGAAGCTTTGACTTGGCAAATTTTGAAGAATATGGGAGGGCAAATTTTAGGGTACAACAGTTGCCCCTGTTCAATCTTCTTAGACCTGAGGATGCAGATTGGCTGACGTGCCTTTCGTAATCCGAGGGTGGAAGATGATTGAACACTAGAGTGCCCAGAAATTTGCGCTCACATAGTAGCAGTGTGATGGAAATGGGCTTATAGATGCCATTTAGAGATTGATGAATAGGATGATGGGCTTATAGATGCCATCTGGATGTTGATCGCGTAAGAGATTCCTTAGCGAGAACTTGCGTACCTGCAAAAGAAAAATGAGTACCTGACATGTTGCAGGATCTGGTTTTCAGATGCTTTGTATAGATGTGTCCTGACTGGTTACAGGAGCTGAATCTTTAAACTCTTCAGACGTGCCCTGGCGAGATACAGGAATCGAGTCTGGTAATGTTAGTCTTCAACGGATACACCCTGGCAAGATTCAGGCCTCGGATCCTCGAACTCTTCAGACACACCCTGGCAAGATACAGGAATCAGATCTGGTAATGCTAGTCTTCAACGGATACACCCTGGCAAGATTCAGGTATCGGATCCTCGAACTCTTCAGACACACCCTGGCAAGATACAGGAATCGGATCTGGTAATGTTAGTCTTCAACGGATACACCCTGGCAAGATTCAGGTATCGGATCCTCGAACTCTTCAGACACACCCTGGCAAGATACAGGAATCGGATCTGGTAATGTTAGTCTTCAACGGATACACCCTGGCAAGATTCAGGCATCGGATCCTCGAACTCTTCAGACACACCCTGGCAAGATACAGGAATCGGATCTGGTAATGTTAGTCTTCAACGGATACACCCTGGCAAGATTCAGGCATCGGATCCTCGAACTCTTCAGATACACCCTGGCAAGATATAGGAATCGGATCTGGTAATTGGTCATCAACAGATACACCCTGGCAAGATTCAGGAATCGGATCTTTAGTTGCGACCATTGATGGTAATCATTTTTGTATTTTTGTCCTGAAAAGACAAGCGTTAGTTGTATGCGATGTCTTGTGGTATGACATGCGAGATGCTCTCTGAATACGTGAGATTGTATGTTCATGATGCGTATAATGTATGAAGATGTTTATGAATGTATTTTTCGTCTAGGAAAGTAAATCCTTGACGGGTGCCGGGAAGTCACTCCTGGGCTGATGTTGGAGAATAGATTTTGCTTCCGTCGGGGATGATAGTTGCAAGAATACCGGTAGGAGAAGATGACTTTGTTGGGGAATAAACCTGGCGAATGGATTACTCTGCAGGGAGCAAAGTGCTCTAGCAATCTTGCTGGGAAGCAATACTCTGTGGGGAGAAAGATACCTTGTTGAGTTGTTGATAATAACTTGCTGGGGATACCTTCGTTGTATTGGGAGTGTGAATAGACCTCGCTGGGGATAAGAAGACTGTGTCGACGATCTTTCCGTGGCTCTTGGCTGAGGATAACCCAGTTATATCCTAGTAAGGAAATAACTCTTTGAATAAAGTCGGGCGACGCGTTCGTGCTCTGCGAGGATAAGCTTACAGAATCTACTGGGGATGAGCTTGCTGCTTGGGGAGATGAATTCCAACTTCCCTGGGGAAACTAGATTAGACTCTCTTGGGGAAGTTTTGAACTGCGGGGGAAATGATTCCTTTGAATGTTGGTATGCCGCCGGGGAACAATCTTTAGACCAAGACTGCCGGGGATGCTTGTTAAGGATATATATGCTGCTGGGGAATGTTGAGATCTACTGGAGGATACCCAACTTCCTTAAGATTTGATAACTTTGCTCGAGGAGAGTGTACTGACTTGCTGACTTACTCTCTGGGGAATTAAGGTGTCTGGTTATGTTCTTTAGCTGAACCTACTTTGGTACCTTGGAGGACAGAGCAATTAGATTGCGTAGACAACTCTTTTGTTGCCCTTGTTTCTAATGTTACCTGTAATTAATCCTTTGTTTCGTATGCAAATATTCATGAGTTAGCAAATTATTGTCAATGCATATATCACAAATTGAACCTTGGACGTTCTTCGCAAAACAAAACAGAAAAGGAAAAACAATTGGTACTTTTAACTGAAAAATATATTTGTATTGATTTTTGAATGGCCTGAAAATATGCGTTTTGTGTACAAGAGGCTGACGTCCTAGTAAGAGAATGCCGCCGAACAAAAGAGTTTATACAAATTTTGTACAAAAGAAAATAAAACAGCTGTGTGGAATATGAATGATCCCACTGGGTTTCAACTCTGCTATTTCCTTTATAACTCTGAGCGTCTCATCACTTGATGACCTAAACGAAGATGAAGCTGACTGATCGATGCCGTCTGAACTTGATGTAGATACCGGATTCTGGATGCAAAGTGATCAATGATACATAGTATTACGCTTTTATCCCTAACTTTTGCCTGGACCGCCCTTTCGGGTTTTCAATCCACCGGGATACCCATTTTTGCCCAAGCCGCCTTTTCAGGTTTTCGACTTGCCGGGTGTACAGATTTTTTTCATTTCATCCCTTCATTTTTCCCGAACCCTTTTGGTTCGCCGGGAAGCCCTAATTTTTGCCTAAGCGTGTCAGCCTAGCGGGTCTTTTTATGCGTAGTATCTTTTTACTATGTCTTCATTGGCGGGGTGAGGAAGGTCGTCACCATCCATGTTGGTTAGAATCATGGCTCCTCCTGAGAACACATGCTTAACCACAAATGGCCCTTCGTACGTAGGGGTCCATTTGCCCCTTGGATCACTCTGAGGAAGGATGATTCGTTTGATTACCAGATCCCCAACTTGATATTCCTGTGGTCTGACCTTTTTGTTAAATGCCCTGATCATCCGTTTCTGATACGTCTGACCATGGCAGATAGCAGAAAGTCTCTTCTCATCAATAAGGTTTAGTTGATCAAGTCGTGTCTGGATCCAATCATCTTCGTTCAGATTTGCATCCTTCATTATCCGGAGAGAGGGTATTTGCACCTCGATCGGTAAGAGTGCCTCCATACCATAAACCAGAGAGAAAGGAGTTGCCCCGGTTGACGTCCTAGCTGAGGTACGGTACCCATGTAGAGCGAACGGTAACATCTCGTGCCAATCTTTATAAGTCACTGTCATCTTCTGCACGATTTTCTTGATATTTTTATTTGCTGCTTCTACAGCCCCATTCATCTTCGGTCTGTAAGGAGAAGAATTGTGGTGATGTATCTTGAACTGCTCGCAGAGCTCAGCGATCATCTTATTATTCAGATTGGTACCGTTATCTGTAATAATTCTTTCTGGGACGTCGTACCGACAGATCAGGTTATGCCGAATGAACCGTGCCACAACAGTCTTGGTTACCGTAGCATAGGATGCTGCTTCGACCCACTTCGTAAAATAATCAATCGCCACTAGGATGAAGCGGTGCCCATTAGATGCCGTAGGTTTAATCTCACCGATCATGTCTATGCCCCACATTGCAAACGGCCAAGGCGCAGTCAGAACATTCAGAGGAACTGGAGGAACATGCACCTTGTCTGCATAAATCTGGCACTTATGGCATGTCCTGGAACGTTGGTAGCAGTCAGCTTCCATTGTGGACTAGTAATACCCTGCCCGAAGGATCTTTTTAGCCATAGTGTGTCCACTGGAATGTGTACCAAAGGTCCCTTCATGTAGCTCTTCCATGATCCTTTCTGCTTCAGTCTTATCCACACAACGCAGTAAGGTTGAATCATGGTTTCGCTTGTACAAGATGCCGTTGCTAAGGAAGAACTTGGCCGCGAACCTTCTCAGAAACTTCTTATCGTTGACAGATGCACCTTCAGGGTATTCCTGAGCTTCCAAATATCTCTTCACCTCATGGTACCAAGGCTTCTCAGTCACCAATTTAGTCTCGAGATCGCAACAGTATGCCGGTTCGTCCAGTTTCCAGATGATGATTCGGGGAGCCTCATTATCGCATTTAACCTTAAACATAGAAGACATTGTAGCTAATGCGTCCGCCAATTGATTCTCTTCCCTTGGAAAGTGTTCAAAGGTTATCTTCGTGAAGTGGGGGATCAAGGTCAACACACATTCTCTGTAAGGAATAAGATTCGGATGTTTCGTATCCCACTCTCCTTTGATCTGATTGATCACAAGAGCGGAATCTCCGAAGACACTCAGAAACTTGATCCTTAGATCGATCGCAGCTTGAAGACCCATGATGCACGCCTCATACTCTGCCATTTTGTTGGTACAGTTAAAACATAGTCGGGCAGTGAGCGGAGTATGAGTGCCTTGAGGTGATATAATTATGGCGCCGATACCGTTTCCCAAAGCGTTGGAGGCTCCGTCAAAGTGCATAGACCATCGGGATCCTTCCTCAGGTCCTTCATCTGGTCCAGGTACTTCACAATCAGTCACTATCATGATGCTCTCGTCTGGAAACTCGAAGTTCATTGACTGATAGTCGTCTACGGCCTGATGTGCCAAGTGGTCTGCCAATACACTTCCCTTGATGGCTTTCTGGGTTGTGTACTGAATGTCGTATTCCGTCAAGATCATTTGCCATCTTGCAATTCTCCCAGACAGAGCAGGCTTTTCGAATATGTATTTTATAGGATCCATCTTTGAGATCAACAAGGTAGTGTGAGTCAGCATATACTGTCTCAGCCGGCGAGCAGCCCATACCAAAGCGCAGCAAGTTTTCTCAAGCAGTGAGTATCGGGTCTCACAGTCGGTAAACTTTTTGCTAAGGTAATAAATGGCATACTCTTTTCGGCCAGACTCGTCATGCTGCCCCAGCACGCACCCCATTGAGTTGTCAAGCACTGTTAGATATAGTATCAGAGGTCTCCCTTCAACCGGTGGCATAAGGATGGGTGGTTCTTGGAGATACTCTTTGATTCTGTCAAAAGCAGCCTGACATTCATCATTCCAACGTACTACCTGATCTTTCTTCAGTAGCTTGAAGATTGGCTCACAAGTAGCAGTCAGGTGTGAGATGAAGCGAGCAATGTAATTCAGGCGTCCTAGAAAGCCTCTGACTTCTTTCTCTGTCCTAGGAACTGGCATCTCTTGAATAGCTTTAACCTTGGCAGGGTCCACTTGAATGCCCTTATCACTTACCACGAAGCCTAGCAACTTTCCCGATCTTACCCCGAAGGTGCACTTGTTCGGGTTCAATCTCAGTTTGTACAGCTTCAACCGGTCAAACAACTTCTGCAGATGATCTAGGTGCTCCTCCTCAGTCTGGGACCTTGCGATCATGTCGTCCACATACACTTCTATCTCATGATGGATCATGTCATGAAATAAAGCAACCATGGCACGCTGGTAGGTTGCCCCAGCGTTCTTCAGTCCAAAAGGCATGACCTTGTAGCAGAAGGTGCCCCACTAAGTAACAAAGGTAGTCTTCTCCATGTCTTCAGGTGCCATCTTGATCTGATTGTAACCTGAAAAGCCATCCATGAAAGAGAACACCTTATGCTGAGCAGTATTATCAACAAGGACGTCAATGTGAGGTAGAGGGAAGTCATCTTTGGGGCTGGCCCTGTTCAGATCCCTGTAATCGACACACATTCTGACCTTTCCATCCTTCTTTGGTACCGGCACCACATTAGCAACCCACTGAGGGTAAGAAGTCACTGCAAGAAACCCGGCATCAAACTGTTTCATAACCTCGGCTTTGATCTTCTCAGACATCTCTGGACGCATACGACGTACCTTTTGCTTTACCGGAGGGCAGTCTTCCTTAGTTGGCAAGTGATGGACCACAATATCGGTATCCAACCCGGGCATATCTTCGTAGGACCAGGAAAATATTTCCATATAATCATGTAGCATCTTAGTCAACCGTTGCTTCACGCTGAGCTCTAGGTTGGCACCAATCTTTACCTCTTTCCTGTCTGCCTCAGTACCCAGGTTTATTGTTTCCACTGGCTCTTCATGGGGTTGAATTGCCCTCTCTTCCTGAAGTAACAGTCTTGCAAGCTCGCCAGGCACTTCGCAATCATCTTCACCTTCGTCTTCGGCTAAGTTGATCGGATTTTCGAAGTCATAACTGGCAGTAGCAGAGTCGTTACCAGTGAGATCCATAGTGGATTGAAACCTGTATGAGTGAGTGTGTGTGTAAATACAGCTGTTTTGAAATATATGTAAAGGAAAGAAAGACAAAAAAGGAGCACAAGATTTGAAATGCGAGAAAACGTCCAAGATTTTCATTTATGATATATGAAATGACAATTTATATGCCCTCACAAATGAAACCACGGTGCCTCGGGTAAGACACCGGGCCATAGAGTCTATTTATTGTTTATTACAAATAACGAAACAAAGAAGTTTATTACTGCGTAACAAAGGTAACAGGAGTATGGTTCTTGACAATCCAATTGGTCAATCCGCCTTCAGTCGTTGGATAGATCCAGCTATTGAACTCAGCTTCATCCACTCCGTCTTCGTCCCCAATAGCATTCACTCCATGAGCAGGCAGGGGAGCTGTCACTACATTAGGCTTCTCAGATGCCTCAAATTATACCTCTTTGGCGTCAATAAGGTCCTGCAGCTTGCTCCTTAAGGCCCAACAGTCGTCAATGGAGTGCCCCGGGCTATCAGAATGGTAGGCACAACGAGCATTTGGGTTGTACTTAGGAGATGTAGTATTTGCAAACTTCGGAGCCTCTTTGACGGTTACTAAGTTGGTTGAGAGCAACTGTGGTAAGATCTGCGACAAGGTCATACTCAAACGGGTGAATTCCCTTCAGGGTCTCTCAGCCCTTGGTTGGTTAGCTTGCCGAGGAGCGGCGGCAGGCTTCGCAATCACCAATGCGTTGACAGATTGGCGGCGCTCTGGTTTGTCTTTCCTTCTAGGCCCATACACCACACTGGCCTCTTTTTTGAAGGGTTTCTTCTCTAAACCTGTAGATGCACCCTTTGGAATCTTACCAGACTTCAACCCAGCCTCAATTCTCTCTCCAGTCAGAATATGATCAGTGAATCCAGCAGAAGAATTCCCAATAAGATGGTTGAAAAATGGCCCAGATAGGGTCCCCAAGAACATGTCTACTAGCTCCCGGTCAGTCAACGGAGGCTGCACCCTGCCAGCCAGATCCCTCCACTTCTGAGCGTACTCTTTAAAACCTTCACTTGAACCTAACGACATACCCTGGAGTTGGGTACGTGTAGGGGAAAGGTCGGCATTATACTGATACTGCTTGTAGAAAGCAGTAGCCAACTCCTCCCAGTTACGAACCTTGGTCCCATCCAGCTGATAGAACCATTCGAGATGAGTCCCTGAAAGACTCTCCTGGAAGAAGTGGATCCACAAATTCTTATCCGCTGAGTACGGTTGAATCTTCCGAACATAGGACCTGAGATGTAGCTTGGGACAAGACGCCCCGTCGTACTTAGTGAAAGATGGTGCTTTGAACTTATGAGGAATAATCACACCGGTAGACAAACCCAAATCTCCAAAATCCAGCCCAGGTACCTGTTGGATCTCCATAGCATTCAACCTATCCTCCAGTTGCTTGTATCTGTCTTCTGCAGGAGGATACTGCTCTTCATCAAAATCAGTCTCGTTGTCAGAGACTACCGGACTAGGACCTTTTTCTGCTTGAGGAGTACTCTTACCAATGGAAGAACCAGCCTCTTCATTCTGCAAAGTGTTGCCAAACCTTCGGCCCGAGCTAAACAGAACAGTTCTTCTCTTCTTCTTCTTCTCCTTCTTCAGGAGCAGAGCCTTCAGCTCTTCTTGGCCTTGAGCCAAACCCTTGATTAGTTCCTGAAATTGCGCATTCTGCGCCTGAAGAGCTTTGATGGATGTCTCAGTTGATGATGAGTCAGGATTCATGATGCTGAAATAAACAGCGAAGAACGGTAAGCAACTTGAAAAGGAGAAAACCTGCTATGCACATGATGAATGGAATGCGTATGATTTATGTTTTCAAAGACAATCGGGAATCAACTTCGTAAACAAAAAGGAACACACTTCATTAGATTCATCTTTGAAACTGAAATTATTCGACAGGTTGCCCTTAGGCGTTACATGAAAGGAAATACTGAAAAGGGAAATAAAACTGTAAAAGAACATCCGGAGCTCCTTATTGATCCCATGGTCTCCTCTTCTCAGTAAGGATGTAGGCATTCAGAGCTCTCTCATTCTCCAACTGCTTTGTCAGCTTCTGGATCTTTAATTCCTGCTCGTTGAACTTTTCCCGGTAAGAATCCCGTTCTTCTCGCAGTTGCGACCAAGATCTCTTCAATGTCTCATAATCAGTAGGTATCTGAGGAGGAAGGACAGTTGGAGGAACACCATCTTTGTCAGGAGACTCAAGAATGATGGGTCTGACGGCTTCGTATGGCATACCTAACTTCTGAGCACGGATGCGAACCCATTTGTAGTAGGCTTCCATAGGTAAAGAAGTCTTTGGCCCTAACTCCTGTGGGTCAGCTTTATGAACTTTGTCCCAAGCCTTGATGAACCTACGACGCAGCTCGTCACTATCCACCTGAAACTCAAAACTGATGTGAGGCACCAACATCTCATGGGGGTCTGCTCTTCTTGCTCTTCCAAACTGACGGAGCGCTAGACGTGGATTGTAAGAGATTCCTCCTTGGGTACCAATCAGAGGAACATTAGGGTATTCTCCGCATCGATCAATAACAGCTATCTCATCCAAACCTCTGCAAGTCCAAATGATGTCTTTGTCGGTGAGGGACATTAACCTATGAGCCCAACCTCTTCCTTCTTGGTTCTTCAGTACGAACTTGGGGAGGTGCGAAATAAACCACCTCACCAACAAAGGGATACAACACCATAGGGTTCCTCGTCTTCGGGTGGTACGAGCATGGAGTTGTTGCAAGATGTCACCCAAGAGAGTGGGCACAGGATTCTGAGACATAAAGATCCTTATGGCAGTGACATTGATGAAGTTGTCAGGATTAGGAAACAAGACTAACCCATAGATTAGGAGAGCCAAGATGTCTTCATATGCCCTAAAGTCCAGGTCATTCCAGAAACTGTTAGCTTTACCAATCAGAAACTTGGCCAAGAAACCCTTAACTCCGCTTCTAGTTACCCAGTTGTCTGTTACCTCTTGATGGGTTAAAGGAAGAGCTGCAGCAACATCCTCAAGCCTGAGGGTCTTTTCCCAACCAGTAAAGGGAGTCTGATCCAAGATAGGGATACCAAGCAAATCAGAGAACTCTTCTAGGGTAGGGACCAGCTGGAAGTCTTGAAAGGTGAAGCACTGGTACAGAGGGTCATAGAACTGGGTCAGAACGCTCATCAACTGTTGATCCCGCTTTGCAGTGACTAAACTGAGAAGAGAACCATGCCTCTGGATGAAGGAAGTGGTATTTGGAATTCTTCTTAACCAATTCATCAAGCAACTCAGGTGAACGAACAAAGTTGAACCGGATAGTATTCCTTCGCACAAGCATCATGATGTCCTACAAAACAGAGCAAAGGTGAAACCCTCTTGTCTTTGAAATGGTCAGTCCTTATGCAGGATGCATGCAATGCTCATGATGTTATGATGTTATGATAAAGCACACCACAAATAGATACAAAGGAAAACATGGTAAGGCACACAAGTCACACAAGGCAAGCCCCTAAAGTTTAGGCCAGCATGAGGTCTAGGTACTACCCTCTTTCAGTTTGTTGGTTCATACCTGTCCTATCAAAGTAACCGGGTTCTTAGAGGATCCCAATATCATTGACTACCCTCAATCGGTCATAACTCCAGCATCGCAATCTTTTCTTGCGGCCAGAACCATCACGAGAGTTTAGCCTCAATGGGCGTAGCATACTGCTACAATTCTAAAGGCCAAGTTGTGTCATTTAAGGTTCTAAGGTTGTTGGTGCTTAATGACTCCTCAGAAGACCCATATTCTCCTCGTTGCAACACAAGGGATATCGGTACAAACCAAGGTGCCACACCAATGTCGCCACTGCTTCACCTGTGTCGGTCTACGCCGGACAGGTCCCTCACAGCTTATGCTACCTAAACAGGGTATCCCCAGATCCGGGTTAGGATCTATGTAACTCCCATGCAACCCACAATAGTAAAGCAAACAAATCAATACAATTGAAAACACAATTATGAACTAACCCTAAGGTACACCTCACTTTAAGTTTAATTCCCCAGCAGAGTCGCCAGTTCTGTGATCGGTGGATCTGGAACTGACTGTTTAACGCTGGTTCGCGAAATGTCGCGGAAGCAAGAGTCGCCACCGTCTTTTATTTTCTCCAAATGGAAAGGACAAAAGCACAGAAAAATTCCTTATAGAGATTGCTCTCGGTTCGGGAGGTAGGTTATAGAAAGGGAAGGGGTTAGCACCCTTTCTATCCATGGTTATCCATGGGCTCTTAGATACTTGCTCATTGTGTTTTCAAAAATCGTTTGTTTGCTTTTCAACTGTGGGTTTAAAAAGTTTCTTTGAAAATTCCAGTTCGACTCTTGTATCAGTCCTCAAGAGTGTTTGAAAAATTGCTTTCGAAAGCTTTTTGAAAATGTGTTGGTGTGAAAAGTATTTTGTTTTGTTTTGAAATTTAGAGCAAGTATCTAGAGTCGTCTACCTACCCTAAGGAATTCGTTTGTGTAAATGTCCTTTAAAGTAGTGCCATCCCACCATTGAGAGGTAGGTAGCACCACCATTGGAGGTGTTCGGGTCAATTCGAAGGTCGGGACATGGTCATCACCAGAGCAATGGGAAGATACCTTAGAAGCTACCCTCATGCCAGGTTCCCGGATCATGAGGACTTACTAAGACATCCTCTACTCGACGATCACCTTTCGAGGCAAGGCAACAGTGAGGCGTACCCTAGGGGTGGTGTGTGATTTGTGTGCCGTTTTCAATTATTTTATCTTGTCATGTTATGAGTGATCTATGCGCTTATTTTTATTTTTGTCCGTTCATTCTTGCATGCATTGATTTAGCAGTTAAAAATTGCGAAGAGTAAAAGTTCTAAAGCTATTACAAAAGGCGCGGGTCCACATCGCCAAAATTTCCAGAACCCGATTTGACAGAAAATAAATAAATAAAGTAAAAGTGCGAGAAATTAATTACACGGCTTTGGGAGAGATACATAAAAATTATACGAAGAAGAAATAAATGCGCGATTTGAATTAACGTTGGAACGAGGACGTTGGACCCTTTTTTTATGAAACTAAATTAAATTATTATTAAATTAATAAAATTAAAATGAAAAGAAATTTGTTTTTAGTATTTTTAAGATTTTAATGGAAAAAAGAATTAAATGAAATTGAGAAACTAACCCTAATTCTAAAAAATTTTATTTGTTAAGAAAGTATTAAACTTTAACCTAAAATTAAACCTAATTATTTTACATGCAATTTTAATTTATAAAAGTAAATAAAATATTTAATTATTATGAAAGAAAAGAAAAAGGGATAAAAATTATTATAAACCCTAATTCTACCAATTTTAGGTTTTTATTGAAAAAAAAATGTTAAGATTAAACCCTAAATTAAAACTAAGTGAATTAATGCAATTTATTTACAAAAATACTAAAATAAAAATATTTATTATTTTTTATCTTTTCTGATTTTTTGGTGTTTTTTATATATTATGAAAATATTAAATTAATTAAAAAAACAATAATTGAAAGAAATTAAAAATAATGAAAAAAAATAAAGAATGTAAAAAAGGTTTGCAAACCTAAGGGGGTCTGCCCCTAATTTGGAGGGTGAAGTCCAGCAATTTGAGCCCAATAAGCCTTAGGCCTGGCTGACTTTTCCACTCACGTACCCAAGCGCTGACTCACGTGTACCATGCTCTTCAGATCTGGGCCCTTGAATTGATGAGATTGAGCGCGTGGCAGGCTTGATGGAGGAACGCATGATGGTCCATAGCGTTGGCACTGCATAGGATTATTAAATGAAAAATAGTATTGAAAGGGTGGGGGACCTGGGGCTCGAACCCAGGTCCTGAACGTTACCAACGCTTATGCCTGCCAGTGGAGCTGCTTTGATTCTTTGTACCTTACGTAACTAACAAACAATATATAATAAAACAAATGTTAGTGGAATTTTAGCGTGTAAAATTCAAATAAGCCAATCACTGATCGCCACAGGGTCGTCTTCTTCGTTGCCTTATTTTTTTTCTTCTGAAACACAAAACATTGGCAACGGTTTTATAAACGTTCTAAAATGTGCCCTTTTGGAAAATAGCGATTAGCTCCTGGGACTTCATAAATTAGGCGCGAGGGTTGGGTCTTGATCGTCCAAACACGCTGATTCCAATGGTCCAGGTCTGGAGTCTCAATTTTTCTTTGAATGTAAAGCCCCAATTCTCCAAGTCTGAAACCCTAAAATATGCCAATGGCGTCTTTGCATACAGTGTATAAAAATTCAATTAAAACATAGAGTAAGCTTCAGAATCATGAGAGCAACACAAAACATGCATTAGAATTTGAAATTATGCTATGAATGACAAGATACAATTTATGCAAAAGAGTGACAAAGCCTGAGTTCTATTCACCAATTCTTGGTGTTAGGAATGTGGAAACCTATCCAGACGCGTTGCTTGAGGTCTCAGGAAGGTGATGAGATGGTTATTTGGCCTTGAATCGCCTTCTATCCCTGTTTTCAGTTTTGAAATTTTTAGGCCAAAAGTGTGAGTTTGATAATGGAGTTTATGCGCAGCTGAGGGGTTGTGAGCACTAGGGTTGCATTCTGTACTTATGTGTGAGTGATCTAGGTCAAAGAAATCAAACAAAAAGCTTGGCAATCATGACTTGCAAGATTTGATTTTCAAGGATCTTTTTCAATATTTTTTCATGCTATTTTGGCTTCAATCATATCCAATCACTTCAATGCCTTCCATATCTGATCATGCACGAATTATTGAGTATATATCATGCATAAAAAGATTGAAAAACTTAGGTTTAGTATTTTTCATGTATTTTAATTAATTTAAATGAATTATTAATAATAAAAATCCAAATAAATAAATAAAAATGAAGAAAAACTTCCCTTTGGGCCAAATGGTCGTGCACATGCCTTGGATAATGAATTGTGGAAGAAAAAGAGGCCCATTAGCAATTTTAGGTCATTTGAATCAATGTTGACTTTTCAAAATATCCAAACATTTCCCAACTTCCACAAGGCATAACTTGCTCAATTTTTAAGATTTGCTCATGTTCTTGGACATTTTGGAAAGGTCTTTGAGTCCTCTAACCAATGTCTTTGGTCCCATGTCATTTTGATTTAACAATCTCAAGTTATGGCCTTTGAATTAAAGTCCCTTTTTGTTGACTTTTGAAAATGACCTATAATGTTGAAATTGATAACTTTTTGTGAGAGCATTTCTTGGACTTGGAGTATGAAGAGTAGTTGTAGGAAATGTCTTTCTCTTCAAAATGAGCTTTGGATGGAATTTTTCTGATAATCCATGTGAAAGTTATGCCCTGGTCAATTTACAGTTGACTTTTTCAACTGTCCAAATAAGGAAACTTTTGCATCTTGATGATTTTTGAGCCAAGCTTTGAGAATCATGATCAAGCATTGATCAAATGATGTTTGTGGCTTCAAAATGAGATGTTGACCAAAATTTTGAACTTTTGACTGTCAAATGACCATTTTGCCCCTACAGTTGACTGAAGTGCGATTAGGTTTTTTGACTGTGCAATTTTATACTGAAAGTCTTGAAACTTGATATGAGGATTCTTGACCATATTTGTAGGCATATGAGACTTGATTGGACCCTTGGAAACTTCATTTTCTTGATCAGAACAAAAACCCTAATTTTGACTGTTTAGGAGGCCCTTACACTGTGCAACCCTTGGGAAATTTTGAAGCTTTGACTTGGCAAATTTTGAAGAATATGGGAGGGCAAATTTTAGGGTACAACAGTAACCATAAAGATCAAAGGGTAACATCTCGTGCCAATCTTTATATGTTACTGTCATCTTCTATATGATCTTCTTTATATTCTTATTGGCGGCCTCCAAGTGTTGTTCATCTTCGGTTGATAAGGAGAAGAGATATGATACTGGATCTTAAATTGCGTACAGAGTTCAGTCATCATAGTATTATTGAGGTTGGTACCATTATCTGTGATGCTGGATCTTAAATTGCGTACTTCTTTTCCCAGAGAAGGTCTTTGGTCGCCTGTTTTAACTGGAAGAAATAAATCTAACCAGAGAAGGTCTTTGGTCGCCTGTTTTAACTAGAAGAAATAAATCTAACCAGAGAAGGTCTTTGGTCGCCTGTTTTAACTGGAAGAAATAAATCTAACCAGAGAAGGTCTTTGGTCGCCTGTTTTAACTTGAAGAAATAAATATAACCAGAGAAGGTCTTTGGTCGCCTGTTTTAACTAGAAGAAATAAATCTAACCAGAGAAGGTCTTTGGTCGCCTGTTTTAACTGGAAGAAATAAATCTAACCAGAGAAGGTATTTGGTCGCCTATTTTAATTGGAAGAAATAAATCTAACCAGAGAAGGTCTTTGGTCGCCTGTTTTAACTGGAAGAAATAAATCTAACCAGAGAAGGTCTTTGGTCGCCTGTTTTAACTGGAAGAAATAAATCTAACCAGAGAAGGTCTTTGGTCGCCTATTTTAACTGGAAGAAATAAATCTAACCAGAGAAGGTCTTTGGTCGCCTGTTTTAACTGGAAGAAATAAATCTAACCCGATAAGGTCTTTGGTCGCCTGTTTTAACTGGAAGAAATAAATCTAACCAGAGAAGGTCTTTTTTGATAATGATGCATGATGAAGGAATCTGAGACGATTGCTACTCCAAACAGATGATGAAGGAATTTTGGACGATTACAACCTCAGCAGGATGATGAAGGAATCTTGGATGACTAGTACTCCAAATAGATGATGAAGGAATCTCGGACGATTGCTTCATGATGAGTCCGTGTAAAACTTCATCTTGGAAAGAGAAGGAACCTGTGTAGGATTGCTTCAGCCGGTCAAGTAGATAGTTTTCTTATCTAGTTTCAGGTATTAATCTATGACCTGAGAAAGGAAGATCGTTTTCCTGGCTTATTACAGGTGTTAATCTTTAATGTCTTCATGTATATAGTTTTGTTGGCTTGTCGCGGGTGTTAATCTATAATCAGTCGTCCACGGATAGTTTTCATGGCTTGTTACAGGTATTAATCTGGAACTTGAAAAGGTCGGTGGTAGCCATTTGTTGATTGATCTTTCCTGTAAAAGGTAGAACGTTAGTTGTATGCAATGTCATGATGCATGAAATGCATGATGTCATGATGTTCTCAAAATAAATGAGATTGTGTCATATGCACTTATCATGTATGCAAATAGCATGTATGAAATGTGACATGTTTATTGAAGTGTATCTTCGTCTGGAAAATAAATCCTTGACAAATGCTGGAGAGTCATTAAATCTCGGACTTCTATTGAAGAGTAGGTGAGTCTTCAAACTTTTCTTAGAATATTTCCACCAAGGATTCCTGTTTTGTTGAGGAGAAACTCCGTCGGGGAAAGTTGAGAACTCTGTGGAGAGTATTGATTCCTGCTTGGGGAAAAAAGTTCAGGAGTCTCGATTATCTGTTTCTCTACTAGGGAGTCGAAGTTGAACTAATGTCTCGTTGGGTCCAGGCCCCACAGTAACTTGTTGGGGATTGTAGAGTACTCTACTGGGGAAAGGGAGTTGTGGTCCTTTGATTTGTAGTAGTCGGAGAGGCCACCTCAAGCTGGGGAATCTGTAGTTTGTTGGGGAAATAAACCCTGTTGTCGGTCTGTTGGGGAGGTGGTGACTTTACTGGCAGAAATCCTCGAGGATTCTTAAAGTCGACTCAGTTGGGGAGAGGTTTTCAGAGGTTAAACTCTTGCTGGGAAATTATCCTATGAGAAAGCCTTTGGGGAGACTTGTCATTGCCCCCTTGTTGATAGGAGATTTGTCAATGGAAGTGTCATCCCACTTGAAGTGATTTTGTTCACTGAGAGAGCTTTCGTTCACTGGATATTCATTATGTGAATTTCTCCGCTGTCAAACAAATAGCCATATGCAAACAGTCATATTCAAGTAATGCAAAGTTTATGTTTGTCTTGAAATTTTTGAAAATGCGTTTTTAGCAAGTAAATAATTTTGTAATTTAACTCTGGATTTTGAGTAAAGCCTTACAGGAGTCAGGATACCTTTTGTAACAGTATGCTTTCAAACTAACCCATGCTTCAATTAGGACTTTTGAAGGGTTGTAACGTGGCTTGGTTCACGGTTTAAGAAACAAAGGATAAAGGATCAAAGTATATTTGTACCCACCCGCTCTTCGTGATGTTCTTTAGTCCTAAACCCAGTTAATTGTACGTTCGAACTTCAATTGGGTCTGGAATGACATGTTGGTGATGGTTCATACAAGTTAAGTTTGCGGAAGGCAATCATCTTTGCAACATTTTTTTGTGTTGTTGAGGATTTGCAGTGACCTCTTTCTTTTGATTTGTTATCCCTAATTTTTGCCTGACTGTTCCTGTTTTGAGATTACAGTCAGCGGGATGCCCTA
Organism: Vicia faba; assembly: GCA_948472305.1. Classification (NCBI taxonomy): domain Eukaryota; kingdom Viridiplantae; phylum Streptophyta; class Magnoliopsida; order Fabales; family Fabaceae; genus Vicia; species Vicia faba. Next base: position 1,641,664,750 of record OX451737.1, on the reverse strand, counting down.
GTTTTTCTTAAGTCTCCTTCGTAGGTTTTGACTTAGTGGGCTTTTCTCTTTGAGAGATAATGACTGCCTATGTGATAAGAAACCATCATCATCTTTTGATTCCATAGGAATGTTTTTTGATGTCATTCTTTGTATTATGAGATGAGAGTTTGCGGCTAAACGCGCGTTTGAATTAACTGAGAGACTACCATGCCCCAGGTTTTGATTAAAGGTTTCAATTTGTGTTAAAACAGAAAACTTCTACTTCTTTGGCTTGAAAGGGTTTACTATGGATTATCTTCCTTATAACTCCAGTGTTTAGGATTTGAAAAACGCCTGTACATCGTCAGCAAGGTCTGTCCAAAAGCATATTGTATGAGATTATGGCATTGTTTTCGTCATCCTCCCTCTAAAGGCTTGTAACTTTTAGCAAGAGTTAACTGTCATAAGGAGAGTAAAAAAACATAGTTTAAATATAGTGAAAACGAATGGATGAATTCAAGACAAACATATGCAATGCATTAATGAAACAAAGTTCGACATTAATAGATAAGTGTTTGAACAAGCGAAAGAAATTACAACTGAAAATTCAAATGAACAGAAGCCTCTTTGTCTGAACTTGTCACTTTAGGTGGTGAGCCTTTGAGGGACGGCAGAAGAATTCAGTCTGGACATCTTGTGTGAACTCCAGCACTCCTTCGTCAATCAGGTTTTGAATCTTGTACTTCAATTCCCAACAATCGTTTGTATCATGTCCAGGACTATCAGAATGATAGGCACACCTGGCATCGGGATTGTAGCTGGGAGAAAAAGTTTTGGGATTTGGATGAAGTCTTATTGGTGTAATCAGATTCATCCTCAGCATGTGTTGCAAAGCTTGGGATAGTGGTATATTGATGTTGGTAAACTGTCTTTTGGGCTCACTTTGCCTTTGCTGATTTTCCGGTTGATGTTGACGAAGTTGTTGTTCGGCTCGTGATGTGGAAGCAATTTGGGAAGGTCTTCTCTCCCTTAAATCGACTTCTTGTCTCATGGGAGGATGGATGATGACTTGACCCCCAATTCTAGGTGTTTTCCCCATTTGGTTACATTCATACCGACGAAGCTTGTTGATGTGGACTCTCAGCTCTTCTTGCCCCTGAGCCAAGTTTTGAATAAGAGCCATCTGGCCCACCAGTTGTCCCATCATCTGGACTTTCATTACGGATATCTCGGTTTGTAGCCGCTCCAACTGATCATGCTTGGTTCCCTCTGGATTCCCCATGACAATGCCCTGGTGAGGAGCGCCTTGACCTCTTCTTGCCGCTTGGATAGGTTCAAGAACATCTCTTAAAGTTGAGCGTTTTGAGCCTAGATGTCCTTGATAGTCTGCTCTAGATCCATCTCTACTGAAATAAACAGCAGGAAGATAAGGAGACCTGTGTGGGAGAAACCTGTCATGATATGATGCATGATATGTGGATGCATGTTTTCAAGTATCTTGCGGGGTAAATGTTAGTAGTTACTTACAACTTTGATTAGAGAACTTTGTATCGGTGGATGTCCTTCCACAAGAATTAAGCTCACCATGTCAAGTGGGTCATAGCCCTTGACTCAAGTTGTTTGTACTTGATCTTTGACGGCATTTGGTCAGAGGAAAATAAATCCCCCTGCCCCTTGCTAGACATTTGGTTTATCATAACCTGCACCACAGGCCCTTGAGATCCTTGAAATGGTTAAGGAAATGCTAGGGTATGATGTTATGATGTTATGTACAAATATGCGAGGTAAGCAAGTGTATATACAAATAATCATATTCACAAAAAGTAGACAAGTCCTTAGGTTTAGGCTTGCATGGAGTTTGTAGGTAAGTACCCTCTTAAAGTTTAGTTGGCCCAACCTGTCCTAGTTAATAGTAACCGGGTTCTAAGGGATCTCAATATCACCGATATTTCTCCCAGCTTTGTTCAATAGGCGATTGACTCACAACCAAACAAAGCTCAAGAGTCCAACCTCAATGAGTGTAGCATCGAGTATCTGTCGACCTTGGGAATACACCAAGGCCGGCCACCTCGCTATGTCCTACTGGCCAAGTTATGCAATTAAAGGTTCTAAGGTCAGTTGATGCTTCACGACACCACGCGGCGGCCCCGTACTCTCCTTGAATGACTCAAGGGTTACCGGTACCAACCAAAGTGCCACATCAATGTAGCTACTGCTTCAACCATGTCGGTATACCCCGCACAGTTCCCTCATAGTTTATTGCTACTTACCTAAAAGGTGTCCCCAAATTCGGGTGTAGGATTTAAAACAAACCCAAACAAGGAACCAAAATGTAAAGCAAACAAATCAAACAATGTAAGCAAGTAAATATGATCTAACCCTAAGGTAACCCCACTTTTAAGTAATTCCCCAGCAGAGTCGCCAGTTCTGTGATACGGTGGGAGAACTGACTTGGTTGTTTTGCGTTTTGTATTCACAAATGTTGCGATTTAGCAAGAGTCGCCGCCGACTTTTCTTTTATCCAAAAGGAAAGGTGAAAAAGCACAGGAAAGACCTTTGAGATTGTTTCTTGAGTTCGGGGGGTAGATTATGGAAAGGGAAGGTATTAGCACCCTTTCCATCCATGGTTTTTCATGGGCTCTTAGTTACTTGCTAGATCACTTGCTTTTGTTTGAAATATGTGCTTTGTGTGATTTTTGAAAGTATTTTGAAAAGGCGTCATCGTTTAGGCAAACTTTGTAATAATTCTCGTTCGTAAGAATATATACAAAGTGTTGATATTTTGAAAATGTTTTCAATGTTTGGAAAATGTTTTGAAGATGTTTTGAAAGTGTATGTGATTGTTTTTTAAAATAGCAAGGATGTTTATTTTGAAATTGAGCAAGTAACTAAAAGTAATCTACCTACTCAAAAGGTCTTAGATGTTCTTTTCCTTCTCCTTTAGACGTTGCTATCCTACCATTATCTTGGTAAGAAGCTCCATCATTGGATGTGTAGGGACAGGCGTTGGAACGTTTGAATAGTCATAGAAGGAAACTTATGAGACATTTTAGCAATGTCATTTAGGGACTAAATCGTTTTACCGAAGGCAACATCGAGGGTCATCGAGGGACTACGATCTTTTTTATCGAAGGGTCTTTGCTAAAACGTCCCATATTCGAGGTACATAACTATTTTCCAATAGGAAACAAGTGAGATTACCCTAGGGGTGCATGTGTGAATAGTGTGTTTGATTGCATGCATTTTAGTCTTTGATTAGAGTTATCTAGCGATTGATTTTTGAATCTTGCCATGCACGCCTAATTACTATATAGTATAAGGAAAACAGTAAATTTCGGAAAATGAAATTCTATGCTATTACAATATTTAGGGGATGGGGTACATATTTATGAATGGGGATTGCAAATTAAATCCTAAGTTACTATTACAACCACATTGAAATGGATAAGAATGTACAGGAAATGTAAAATGTTTGTTTCGTTGAAAAAAGGAAATAAGTTTTGTTTAATAAAAATATTTTTTGTCTTTTTTATTAATAAAAATGATGGCAAAAAATAATAAAAGAAAGAAGACAGAAACAACGTGCTACTGAAACAGAGGGGGTCAGAAGTTCTAACTCTGACGTGCTGCACAAACAGAAACAACGTTAGTAAAAATATGGAAGTTCAGAAGTTCTGAATCTACTGAGGATTCTGAAGTTTTCAGAAGTTCTGATGCAACTGATAGAACTTTGCCTCCCTTCTCCAAGCTAGTCAGAACATCTGCAGCTTAGTCATTTCTTAACATAATAGAATTTGCATACATGACAGTTATGACAAGTTTCAAGAAATATCAGAAACACAAATCAGAAGCAACATGAATTTACTAATCCTAATTCTGAGTCCTAATTTCTTTATGAAACTCTGAACTCGAATTCCCTCTATTTAGGCAGGCAGATGCATGAAATCTCAGAATATGTACATCATCAGAATCAGAATATCTACATTGTGTTAAATATGCAAGATCTGACAACGCCTAAATAATATGATGAGAGTTAGCAAAAACTTACCTTGCAGCTGGAAAATACTCTGGGAGCTAGAACCTGTTTCTGACCACTTGTGGTGTTCTGAATAGCTTCCTCACGTGTTCAGCAGACTGAAAACTTTCAACCTGGGCTGCAGATGATTAGAAAATTCTGGAATAAACAAGGGACAAAGTTCTGACTTTTTGAGTGGGACGTTGGTGGAGAATGTTTTATAGTTTGACTACAGAAGTTTGGATGGATTTTGAACGTATATAAAAAAACTGTATGGGTGGTTCTGGTCAAGAAACAATTGAGGAAAATGGGGTTTTAGTGCAAGAATCAAATGCTAAGGTTTTGTATTTTTGTGTTTGAAATCTTTTTGGACTCTTGGAATTTTTGCAGGGGTTCAAGGCTTTTCTTTCTCAAGTTTTCCGACCTCTTTTCAATGGCCAAAGGTGTTTTATTTATAGGCAAAGGTTTTGTGTTTGGATAGGTCAAGTGGCACCAACATCATATGTTAGATGCTGACTTACTCTTGAAGTAAGCTTAAACAAGTGTGGTTCAATGCACCAAGTAGGACAGTTAACAGCGCCTAAGTTGGATTTGTCAGCATGAATTATGGAAAAGTAGAAGCAGCACACGGGCTTAGCATACTTTTGCACAAAAGTTTTTATTCCCAAGGAAGTAGGGGTACACGTGGTGAAAATCCTTTGGATAATGACTCAGAAAGTGGTTGTGAGCATTAAATGAGCATTAAATGAGCATTAAATGACGATGAGATTTATCAAATCAGAAATCCTGCAATGTGAGATTCTGCATCATTGCTTAAATCTGGATCAGAGGTTTAACTTCAGCATAACATCCAACCTCTGATCTTTGTATCTTATGGCTCCAACATGTTCTAAAGGAGTTTCCAGGCTCTCCAGGAAGTTTGTAACACGCTTTGTAAACCTTCTTTGAACTCCTCTTGCAAGCTCTGACTGAGCCTTTGTGAAAACTGGTCCAGAAGTTCTGACCAAACTCTGCTTTGAGAGTGTCCAGAATTTGCTGAGTGTTATGGTGATGTTCTGATTGCAGAAGATCAGAAACGTAACCTCCAAATGTTGAAGGGGCATATTCTGACCGGAGCGTTGAACATAGCCTCCATATGCTGATGAATCATGTTCTGACTGAAGCATCATGTTCTGACCAAAGAGCATCGCTTCTGCATGTTCTGATTGAAGCGTCATGTTCTGAACCGTGTTTGCAACTTCTGACTGCACTTGCATAGAGTCTGGCTCAGAAGTTCTGAAGTATTATATTCTCTAGACACTTAGAAAGTTTCCTAAATGTTTAGAAAATTTGATTTTCAAAGTAACTTCTGACTTCTGATTTTTGATGAATCAATTTCATGTTTTGATGAAATATAATCGTTGAAACTTGATTTGGATCTAAAAGTCAAGGTTTGACTTTTCAGTGTGTTTTTGACCATTTTGCCCTTGCGAATGATTTTCTTGAAAAGTTGATAATTCAAGGCCTGGAATTGGATGGAAGCAAACCTGAGGGTCCAGGTTGATCCTTTGAGAAATGAGAGGGCAAATTTTGGGGTACAACAGTATGGAATTGAGTTTTCTTCACAATGAGTTTTGGTTGGGGCAAAATGGATGAAGCATGTGAAAGTTATTTTGGTCAAAGTTCAGTTGACTTTCCCTAAGAAACCCTAATTTTGCAAGTTTTGATACTTGATGATTTGAGAGCATTCCTTGAGGAATCATGATCAAACCTTGATCTAATGATGGATATCACTTCAAAATGTTTATTTTGACCAAAAATGTTAAAGTTTGACTGCATATTAACCACATTTGACTTTGGACCTAATACAGTTGATTTCCAGTCATTTGAGCAATTGACTGAGAAAACTTGTGATGCAAGGCATGAAACTTGGCATGGACATTATCGAGAACATATTAGGACCATGGAAATCACTTGAGGCATTTGAAACCCAGATTTCTTTGTGAAAAGTGAAACCCTAATTGGAAGTCCAATGCTTAGGAGGAGAATTTATCTGGTCAATTCTTGGTCAACCTTGAGCATTTGAGAACCTCTAGGAGCATGTTTTGAGTAAAATGAGAGGGAAATTTTAGGGTACAACAACACCCTTTTCATCCGTAGTTATCTACCGGCTCTTAGTTTCTAGCTCACTTTGAAATACTTTGTTTGAAAATGTGTTTGTGATAGATTTTGAAAGTATTTTTGAAAAGCTCCTTTGTTTAGGCAAACTTTGTAATGATTCTCGTCTCTAATGTATACAAAGTGTTGACTTTTGAAAATATTTCATGGAAAGTGTTGGTGTATTTGAAATATTTTTGGTTTGAAATGTTTGTGAGCAAGCAACTATGAATTTTTTACCTACTCAAAAGAAGTATTTGTTCTTTTCCTCCTCATATATATATATATATATATATATATATATATATATATATATATATATATATATATATATATATATATATATATATATATATATATATATATATATATATATATATATATATATATATATATATATATCTTACCATTGATTGGTAAGAAGCCCTGTCATTGGATGTGAGGGACGGGCGTGGGTCATGGTATAATCATAGAAAGCAACATTGTAGGATACCTTAGTAATTTTTGTAAGGGCTAAGATCATTTATAAAGGCAACGTTTGAGGGGTCATCGAGGGACTATGATCTTGTTTTTGCTAAAGTATCCCATGTTTGCGTAAAAAGACTATATTTATCTTAGGCAACAAGTGAGGTCAACCCTAGAGGTGCAAGTGTGCAAAGTGTTTGTTTTTCATGCTCTTTGAATTAGGGTTTTCTACTTGTTGATTTTATATCTTACCATACAAATCCTAATTACTAACATTTATATTGAAAGGGTAAATTACGAAAATATAAAATTCGATGTTATTACATCATTTAGGGGATGGGGATACAAATTTACAAATTGGGGATGAAAGCAAATAAACCCTAATTTACTATTACAACCATATTGAATATGAACAAATAATGTACAAGAATGTAAGATGATATACAAAGAAAAGGAAATTGTTTTTGTTTAAGTTTTTATGAAAAGGGGTTAACCTAATCAAACTAAAAATGAAAATAATTTAATTAGTCTAAGTTAACTTAAGAAAACTAACCTAAATTAATTAAGAAAAGAAAATAGATTAATTAAGAAACAAAATTTTTTAGGGTTTATTATGAAAGGTTTTAACCTAATTAATTAAACTAAAATAAAAAAGGTTAACCAACTAAATTCCTAAGTTCTAGATTAATTAAATTAAGAAAGAAAATTAAAATAAATCTAAGTTTAATACTAATTTAAAGAAAATTTATTAAAGAAATGTTTTTGATCTTTTTGTCTAAAAGAAATAAAATAAATAAAAGTATACTAAATATCTAAATTAAAATATTAAAATATTTTTTGTGATTAATAATAATAATAATAATAATAATAATAATAATAATAATAATAATAATAATAATAAAAATAAAGGAAGAAAATAAAATAAAATAAAAAATTAAATCAGGTCAGAGGGTGTAAACATGAAGAGGGGTGGTTTATTAGTAAAACAATTTTTTTTGTTAGGTTAAGCCCAAAAATGTTTTTTGTGTAGTCAGAAAATAAAAACAAAAAAAAAAGTGTAAAGGGCCTGCGTGGTAAAAGTGAAATGAGGGATGCTATGAAGAAAAAATCATTCAGGCCCAAAGCAAAGATCCAGCGCCTGTTTGGATCCAGTGGGGGAGGCTGGTTAGGGAGCATCATGGATGGCAGCATGGGATGTGTTGGATTGGTGTTGATGAGGATCCAATGGCTAGATATGAGAGGCGTATCATACACGTGTGTGGTCTACGTGTATTGAATCTGTAAAAATAAAACCAGAAAAGGCAAAAGGGTACCACTGGGGCTCGAACCCATGTCCATATAGTTTCAAGCCTTACACGCACTATCTACCATTGGGGTCGTTATACATCCCGTGTTATAAACAAAACCATAAATATATATTTGAAACACATTCCTGAAGATGACTTCATCTTCTTCCTCACACCAACCATTTTGAAAATTGTAACTTCATCAATTCTCAACCATTTTCAAAAATGTAAACACGAAACTTGTGCATTTTTCCACCATGTAACTAACTTAAGCTAACACTCAAAGATAAGGATGAATTTTTATTGGTACCAAACTGAACCCTAATTTTTCAGAAAGTTCAAACCCAAAACTCTCAATGCACAGTCAATATAAATGAAAACCATGGACATGGTTAGCTTCAGAGCAATGATATTTACATTTCTACTTCAGAATGTATGTACAAAAGATGCTTGTATCAAGATATCACAGTTGAGAAAAACTTACCTTAAAGTGAGAATCGTGTATGGAGTTTGAGCAACCTTTGAGGTGTCCTATTGATCTGTTTAGCTTTCCTGGACCTCCCTGAGTGTGTTACAACATTTACTTTTCTTTGTAACTCTCTGAATCTCTTTACTCAAGTAAAACTGCAAGCTTGACTCTTGAAAATGGTAGATGATGAAGATGGAGTTACAGTCAAGAAACAGGTGTTGGGATGGCTTGTATATGAGGTATATCAAGTGTTTGGATGATTAGAAATGGTAATGCACAAGTAGGTTTTGATTTGGTGGTTTAAAGCTCAAAAATGTCAAGTTATGGTCAATTCTCTATTGCAGAATGCTTGGGAAGTTTTAGGGTGCTTGAGCTCGTGTATTTTCTTGCAATAGACTTGCATATTTGTATAGAAATGGTTAGAGATCTTTTGCACAAGGGATTTCTCAGTTGTAGGGTTTTGGCTAGGTGGCTTATTTTTGAAGAAAAGTGGAAAACAAGTTTCAATATGTTGTACCTTTGATCATAGAGTTGGTAGTTACTTTAAACACAATGCTTATGACTTTGTAGATGGAGAGTAATCAGAAAAAACAAGTTAGGAGCTCAATGTATTGACTTTGTGCATAAAGCTTGCTTTACATGAATGGAACGGTGACTTTATTCCAAATATGGCAAATTGCTTTGGATAATGGCTTAATCACTTGCACTATACCTCAATAAATTATGTAAACAATTAATTATGGAGTGATTTACAATTTAGAAGCCTCCAAAACAAGATTGTGCAGCATAGGCTTGAGATTTGAATTCTTGTTCATCACAAAATTACCTATAACTCAAGTTTGAAACACTAACTTCATCTCTTCGATTCTCCTAGCTCAAAAATGATCTCATTGAGTTCTTGGACATTTTGAAAAGCTTGGAACACTATATAAAACTTTCATGTTGGCAATTTTGAAAAAATCCTCTTGGAACTTGGTGAAAATTGACCAAGAAGTTAGGTAAAAAATCTGCCTAAACTAGGTCAAAATTTCACTAAGTGTTTAAGAAAAATTGCATGACTTTATGGATTCATAACTCAAAATCCGAGCATTTATAGGACTTGATCAGTAAAGAAAATTTGTAGATCTCATCAAGATCTACAACTTTCATGTTGGAGCTTTTCTTTGAATCATCTTACATCTTGGTGAAAAGTTAGCATGAAGTCATGAAAAAAATAAGACTTAAAACACTTGGAAAATTTTCTAAGTCTTGAAAAGTTTGACTTTTCAAAATGACTTTTGACTTTATTGATTTCTTGATGATCAAGTTTCATATTTTTGAATGTATTGATGAAATGTGATCTTTGAAACTCAATTTTGATCAAAACGTCAAAGTTTGACTTTTGGTGTATCAGTTGACTTTTCATCAGTTGATTGAATTTCAACTATCAATCAATTGATCTTGAGAAATGTTTTGATTCATGCAATTAGGTAAAAATGATGTACTTGAATACTTGAGATCATGTTTCAAACCATTAAGTCATGCATTAGGTCAAAAGTCAAAAACCAAGCCTTCTTAGTCAAAACCCATATTTTGACCATTTTGCCCTTTTGATTATTTGAATATTTTTCTTGGGGAATTGTGATCCAAACTTGATCAATTGATACATATGACTTCAAAAGGTTGATATTGGTAAAACAAATCTTGAAGTTTGACTGTAGGTTGACCACCGTTGACTTTTTATCCAATACAGCTGATTTTGGGTCATCTGATCAATTGACTGAGCAATTTTGAGATGCAAGACTTGAAACTTGATATGAGCATTCTTGAAGGTCCATAATGATCCATGAAAGTCAATTGAAGCACTAGAAGTCCAATTGTCCTTGTGAAAAACCAAACCCTAATTTGAGGCATCAATGTTGAGGAGATGGCTTGACCTAGCCAATACTTGTGTAAGCTTGAACCATTGAAGATCTTTGTGAGTAATGTCTTGAGAAAAGAGAGGGCAGATTTTGGGGTACAATAACCTCCTAAGCACTGAGCCCACAAATTAGGGTTTTGGTTTTCTCAAGGACAATTGGACTTTTGATGCCTCAAATGACTTCCATGGTTCATTATAGGTCTTCAAGATTGATCATACCAAGTTTCAAGTCTTGCATCACAAATTTGCTCAGTCAATTGCTCAAATGACTAAAAATCAGTTGTATTGTGTAAAAAGTCAATTATGGGCAATATACAGTCAAACTTCATGATTTTTGGCCAACATCAAAATTTTGAAGTCATATCCATCAATTGATCAAATGTTGATCATAATTTCTCAAGAAAAGCACTTAAATCATCAAAGGGGCAAAATTTTCAAAATTAAGATTTTGGTTGAGAATGAATGATCATTGACTTTTGAACTAGTACATGACCTAATTACTTGAAGCATAATCTCAAGGAATCAAACATAACATGTTGACCTAATTTCATGGCTCAAATCATTTCTCAAGACCATTGGATTGATAGTTGAAATTGGATCAACTGATAAAAAGTCAACTAATACACAAAAAGCCAAACTTTGAATTTTTGATCAACATTGAATTTCAAAGATAAGGATTCATCAAGATACTCAAAAATATGTAACTTGATCATCAAGAATCAAGAAAGTCAAGAAAATCCATAAAAAGTCAAAGTTTTCAATACTTAGTGTTTTTATACTTGATAAATTCATTACTTCATGACAATTTTTCACCAAGATGCAAGATGATTCAAGGAAAATTTTAAACATGAAAGGTGTAGATATTTATGAACTATAAAACTTTGTATTAGAGGGTTTATATCCAAATAATTCTTATATTTGAAGATATAAGCTCATAAAGTGATGACATTTTTCATAAAACACTTAGTGAAAATTTTGGCAAGTTAGGCAGATTTTTTGTCCTAGCTTCTTGGAAAATTTTCACCTAGCTCCAATTTGATTTAGCCAAAATGGTCAACATGAAGGTGTTAGACAATGTTTCAAGATTTCCAAAATCTCCAAGAACTTTAAGAGATCATTCTTAAGCTAAGAGAATGAAGAGAAGAAGTTAGGCATCCATTCTTGAATTACAAGTCATTTTCTTGATGAACACATAATCCAATCTCAATGTTATGTTGTATAATCTTGCTTTGCAGGCCTTCTAACTTGTATATGTATCCATAATTAATGGATTACACAAACTTTTGAGCTATGATCCAAGTGGTTTAAGCATTGTCCAAGTCAATTTGCCATTTTGGGAAGAAAGTTAACATTGTCATTCTTGAAAAGCAAGTTTATGCACATAGTCAATTCTTGAGCCTCTCACTTTTTCCCTCTGATAACACTCCATATACAAACCACTCTATGATCAAAGGTACAAAGCATTGAAACTGGATTTTTCAAGAAAATCACATGTTAAGCTTAACATGTGATTTTGAATTCTGATCAGCTTGAACTTCTCCAACCTTTCCCTATAAAAAAAGACAACATTTTTGCAAGTTAGGACACAAACTCACAAGCCCTTAAACTCTCCCAAACTCCCTCAAATCATAACTTGCACCAAAACTCCATTTTTGTGGCATTTCTGACCTTAAACCTCCATCTCATAATCTACCCGTGTGTTTCCTCTCCAAGTCATTTTCAAAGCTTCCATACATCAAGTATAACTCATCACCACACTTGTTTCCCAACTGTAACATCATCTTCCTCATCTTCCAAACTCAAAAATAGAGCTCTGTACATTGACTTCTCCAGCATGATTCAGCCACTTTCAGCATAAAGTAAGAGTTGCATTAGCTTTCTTGGAGTACAGTGAAGCTATTCATATCATCACCACACCTCCATACACGATTTCCAATTTTGAGGTAAGTTTTCTTAACTTTGAACTCTCTCTACAAGCATTATTAATGGTTACTTTATGAATAAAAAATGTAGACATCATAGCCCTGAAGCTAACCATGCCCTTAGATTTCATTTATGTTACCTGAGTGATGAGAATTTTGAGTTTGAACTTTCTAAAAAAAATAGGTTTGATTTTGTACCAGATAAAATTCATGCTCATTTTTGTACCCCAAAATTTTCCCTCCCATATTTCTCAAGACATTGCAAGAAAAATCTCCAAGTGGCTCAAGATTGCTCAAGAGTTGGACAGTCAAATCATCTCCTAATTCAGTCAACCTCAAATTAGGGTTTTGAGTTGCATCAAGGTCCTTACATCCAAATGACATAAAGTGATCCCCAATGTCCTAATATGTTCTCAAGTTCATCCATGTCAAATTTCAAGCCTTGCAGAGGAAGTTTGGTCAGTCAATTGCTCAAGAGGCCCAAAAATCGATTGTGCTAGGGCAAAAGTCAACATTGACCTATAAACAGTCAAACCTCAAGATTTTTTGTCAACATTCTCATTTTGAAGGATATTTCATCATTTTATCAAGGGTTGATCATGATTCATCAAGGATTGCTCAAGATTCATCAAGATTCAAAAGTTGCTAAATTAGGGTTTTGCAGGAAAATTCAACTCAACTTTGACCAAGCATAACTTTCTCATACTTTATGATAAATGACCCATCCAAAGCTCATTTTGAAGAGGATGCAATTTCATACAACCCATATTCACACTCCAAGATCAAGAAATGCACTCACAAGAAGTTACAAATTTGGACATTATAGGTCATTTTTGAAAGTCAACAAAAATACCTTTTTTTCCTAAGCTTATAACTTGAGCATGGAATATCAAAATGATATGAGACCAAAAGGGTTGGTTAGAGGACATATCAAGGTTTATAAAAAGTCAAACAACGCCTCCAAAAGTTCAAAATTGAAGAAGTTATGCATTGTTGAAGTTGGGCATTTTCCAAAATTGCCAAAAGTTAACTATCCCCAAAACTTCAAATTTTGTCAAATGGGCCCACTTTTTTCCACTTGATTTGATCTTTTCACACCACACACGTGTCCTATCTTCAATCTTGTGTCCATTCATTAATTTTTCTATTTTATTTGATTTTTATTGAATTAATTCATTTTTAATCAATTTAAATCCAAATAAAATCCAAATCTTGATAACTTGGTATCCTTTTGATTGATACAGGCTTTAATTATCATCGTGGACAGGATCAAACTCGTATCAAGCCATATCATGCACAAAATATTGGTTTTTGACAAATTTGGAAGCTTTTTCAATGGAGAATAAAATCACATCTTCAATCATCAATGCACAAATATTGAAAGCCCAAAACTTGACCTAATGCATTGCTTGATAGATATACAAGTGAGAGGCATGAAAATTAGAGGGGGAGGCTGCCAAAACATCAAAAGAAAACTTGGAAAAAATTGCAAAAATGTGTGGAATCAAAATCGTTCTTAGAGGCACTTTCAGGACCAAATAAGCATCCCAATCGCTTCCTGGCACTTCTCTGAAGCAGAACCAATCGAAAGCACGCATTCTCCAGTCCCCTACAGCACTGTAAGTGTCCCTAGGATCCGCCATATTCATGGATTCCTAAATCTCTATTCTTGCGTCCATTCTCAAAAACAATTGCATATTCTTATTCCTCGTGTCATTTATGAACTTGCTGCATTAACCAATTTTATTTTCATGCTTTGTATCGAGAAATGCCATTGTAGGGTTTCCTAGGTCTTTTTTAGGGGTTTTTGATGTAGGTGAAATTAGGTCTATTGATGGACATGGTTGAGACCGGAATGAAGAGACAATCACAACCATGGCATTGGATGGAATTTATATAGCTTGGAATGAATTTTGGAATGAACCTAGGCCTTTTGCTGCGGATTTAAATCCGCATGTAACCCCTGTATAATTCTGAGGACAGGGACGATAACGTGTCCCCATCCCATTGGGCCATTCATAATTCGCGCGTTTTTTTATTTTAATTCTGGCATTTGTTTCGTTTTCCAATATATTAATTGTCATCTATTCCATTAACAAATAAGCACATTGGTTGAGTTGGTAGTGGAATGATTGCATTGGCCTACAGGACCTGGGTTCGAATCCCAGGTCCCCAATATATTTGTTATATTTTTTTCCAGGTATTCCAGCATGCCTCATGAACTGTGGTCCACCATACGCCTTCAGATCTCAACATGCCAGATGGCCTCCAGGCCAAACCTGATGGCCCAGAATGAAAGACCATCATGCTCTCAAGTCAACCAACGCACATGGAATTGCAAAAGTCAAACGAGGCTTGCTTACAAATGGGCCTCTGAATTGCTGATTATCACTCCTTCTTCAGGCCCAAACCCCCCTTTTGAGTATTATATTTCTTTCTTTTCCTTTTATTTATATTGTTTTAATTAATTATTTTTAAACCAATCACCTTTTTTTCCTCATAAAATCAAAAACAAAAAAAATATATTTTATTTATTAAAATTAAATTCATCATTTTATTTTTGTAAATAAATACTAACTTAATTAATTTAGTTTTAAATAGGTTTAACTTTTAATATTTTTTGCAATATTTAAAATCAATTTAGACAATTAGGCTTTATTAACTTTAAATCAATTTATTATATTTCTTTAAATATCCAAAAATCCAAAAATATTTTCATTAATTAATTAATTAATTTATTTAATTGTTAACCTAATTTAATTGCTTCCATTAATTCAAAAATAACAAAAAAAATGTTTTCTTTCAAAAAAGGGTCAAAACCCTAAAAAATGCATTCGATTTAATTTTTCGCGCGCGATCTATTTTTCCATATTGATGTATCTGTTTCCCGGAATGTAATAGTTAAATTAGGACTTTAATTATTTATCGCTTTATTTATTTTCCGCAATTTAATTTTACGGGTTATTTTTGGCGATGTAAATACCCGACGCCTTGTAATAGTTAGATTTAATTTCCGCAATTTAATTTTCGTAACTCATAAACTGTTAGATGTTTGATAATAGGGAATGCATGACAAGATCGAATGTATGAACTTAAAATCAACGTAGCTCACCCATGACATGTACAAAGATAATATTAACCGAAACAACACACTCGCACATGCGCACTCTTAGGGTACACCTCACTTGGTTGCCTTCGAACATGATCATTGAGTATAGGAAGTTTTAGAGGTCGTCCTCTTGTCCAAAGATCATAATTTGCCTCGAAACGGTTGCCTCAGAAAAATGATCTAAGACATTAGGGTTACCGCTAAGGAGTCCTAACATTGCTTTAGTGACCACATGTCCCTTAATCGAATTGACCCTTAAAACTCCAACGACGATGCTACCTACTCATCAATAGTGGGATAGCATTGTCTAAAGGACATTAGTACAGATTGATTCCTTTTTCGAGTAGGTAGATGGTTCTTAAGTACTTGCTCCTTTCAAAACAAAACAAAACTTTTCGCACTTACACCTTTCAAACAAAAACTTCTTTCAAACCCACAAACACAAAGAAAAGCAATTTTTGAAAACACTTTGAGCAAGTACCTAAGAGCCCGTGGATAACCACGGATAGAAAGTGTGTTAACACCTTCCCTTTCTATAATCTACCCCCTGGACCCGAGAAACATCTCGAAAAAGGAATTTTTCTGTGCTTTTTTCCTTTCCTTGTTGGATAAAATAAAAGACGGTGGCGACTCTTGCTTACCGCAACATTTTGCGAATACAAACGCAAAACGCGAACCAGCATTCCAAAACAGTCAGTTCTCTCCCACCGTATCACACTCATCTTTGATTTTTAGCTTAAGTTATTTACATGGTTGAAATCGTGGTTAAATTTCAAGCAACTTTCATGTTTACATTTTCCAATTTAGTTGACAAATGAGGAAGTTATATATTTCAAAAATGTTGATGAACATTTTGGCGCGAGGTTAGGGATGAAGTCACATTTAGAAGTGATTTTGTAATATATTTAATAGTTGTTGTTCTATACACAAATGAAACAGCCACCCCAGTGGCAGGAGAAGCGCGCGTAAGGCTTTCAACTATAGGGACCTGTGCTCGAGCCCCAGTGGTAACATTTTGGTTTTTCTTATTTTCTCTTTGAAGATTCAATACAAGCAGGCTTTGTACGCGCGCCATACACCTTCATTCCTTCACTATCAGATCAATCAAGCATTACATCCAACACACCACAAGACAAGCCCATGGTACACCCAAGGAAATCATCCACACTGGATCACAAAACATGCGTTGGACCTGTTTGTTTTGTGCATAAATTATTTCTAATCCTCAACCCCCCCCCCCCCCCCATTTTAATTTTCATGCAGGCCCATACATTTTTTATTATTTTATCTTCTGATTTCAAAACAAAAAATCACATTTGGGCCTAGCGCCCTTTTTAATACTTTTAACCCCGATTTTCATTTTTCAACCCCCAGCCCAACTATTTTCATTTATTTATATTTTATTTATTTTTATTTATTTTACCTAAACAAAAAACCACCAAAATATATTTTCTTCATTAAATTTAAAATGTTTTAATTTAGGCATTTTATTTTATTTTGTTAAAGTAAATTTTTATCATTTCTTTTACATTATAAAACATTTTCTTCATTAACCTTAACAAAAATCATTTTCTAAACAAAGTTAAATTAGACTTAGTTTTTTTTTTAATTTTAATGAACTTAGATTTAGGTTTTGTTAATAATCAATTAACCTTTCTTGTAATTAAATTAATTAATATGAACTAGATTAATCCCTAAACTTTTTCATCAAAAACCTTAAAAAAGACATTTTTTTATTTCTTTTTCCTCTCTATATTTTTGTGTATTATTATTTTAATTCATGATCAATGGTTTATAATAGTACTTAGGAATTTACTGCTTTCTTCCCTCTATTCACAAACTTGTACCCCCATTCCCAAAGCGTTGTAATAGTGTAGGACATTTAAATTCCACAATTTATCATTTTCCTTATTATTGCTAGTAATTAGGGTTTGTATGGTAAGATATTAAAATAAATATTAGAAAAACCCTGATTTAAAGATAAATATTTGAAATCAAACACCTTGCACACTTGCACCTCTAGGATAACCCACATTTGTTGCCTCGGATAAAACAGTCATGCCCCTCGAACGTAGGATGTTTTAGCAAAGACCCTCGATTAAATGATTGTAGTCCCTCGATGACCCTTCAACGTTTCCTTCAGTAAAAAATGTTAGTCCCTTACGACAATTGCTATAACATCTTACAAGTTGCCTTCAATGATTGTACAAAGACCCATGTATGTCCCTCACATCCAATGATAAGGCTCTCTATCAATCAATGGTTGATAAGTATTATCTAAAGGAGGAGGAAAAGAACAAATACTTTTTTAGTAGGTAGATTTCTCATAATTTCTTTCTCACAAACAAAACCATTTACACCTCACACTTTCAAAAACACTTTTCAAACAAACATTTTGTATACATTCTCAACGATACGAGAATCATTACAAAATGGCCCTACACTGGCATTTTCAAACAACTTTCCAAACTCTTCCTTTCAACAAATATTTTCAATACCAACACTCTGTATACATTCTCAACGATACGAGAATCATTGCAAAGTTTTCCAAACTTAGGCGTTTTCAAAATATTTTCAAACTTACACAAACACAAAGCATTTAAAAAGTGAGCTAGCAATTAAGAGCCCGTAGATAACTACAGATGAAAAGGGTGCTAACACCTTCCCTTTTCATAACCTACCCCCTGAACTCAAGAAAATTCTCAAAAGGTATTTTATGTTCTTTTCACCCTTTCCTTTATTGGATAAAAGAAAAGTCAGTGGCGACTCTTGCTATCCGCAATATTTGCGATAAAACGTAAAATACCCAAGTCATTTCTCCCACCGTATCACAAGCCCCTTATAGCTTCTACATCATATTATTATCTCTATTTTTCTAATTAAAATAATTTTAAATAACTACTCTAATTATCTAAAATTATTTAAAATACTCAATGTCTCCTTGATTCCTACTATACCATACATAGCATCACATCACACATCATATTCATCAAAATATCACATATACTCACAAATACATCACAAATACTCATCATAAGTCTCTCCCAACTTGAAGAATTTTTCCCCTCGAAATTTATCTGGCGGAAACAACATCGGATAAGACTCTCTCATTTGATCCTGATGTTCCTAAGTCCAACTTTCTCTAGCTAGTCCACCCCACAATTCCTTCACTAAAGCAATGTATTTACCCCGTAATTGCTTCACTTCCCGACCTTATATCTGCACGGGTGATGCTTCAACTGTCAGGTTATCTCTCACCTGTACATCATCCATCTGGATCACATGCGAATAATCCAGAATGAATTTTCTCAACTCAGACACATGAAATACATAATGAAGATACACAAGCGACGGTGGTAAAGTAATCTGATAAGCCACATCACCTATTTTCTCTGATATCTGATATGGACCAATAAAACACAGTGTAAGCTTCCACGACATCAAAGCTCTACCAACACCAGTTATCAGAGTAACTCTCAAGAATACATGATAATCCTTTTAGAACTCAAGTGCCTTCCTCCTCTTATCATGATAACTCTTTTAACGAATCTAAGAATATTTCATCCTCTCTTAGATCATCTTAATCTTCTCAGTCATTTTATGCACAATCTCAGGTCCGAGTACAACAATCTCGCCTGACTTGTTCAAACATAATGGAGTTTTACACCTCCTACCATACAATGTTTCATACGATGTATCTCAATACTAGAATGGAAACTATTATTATAAGTAAATTCAATCAACGGAAAGTGGCTATCCTAAGCTCGTCATTGTTCTAGCACACAAGCCCTCAGCAAATCCTCCAAAGACTTAATAGTCATCTTTGTCTGCCCGTCCGTTTGCAGATGATATGCGGAACTCAACCTCAACTTAGTACCAAAAGCAATATGTAAACCTTCCCAAAAAATTTAGGTAAACCTCAAATCTCTATCTGATACGATACTCATAGGTATCCCATGCAATTTCACAATCTCCTCAATATACATCTCAGCTAGCTTCTCCATAGGATGATTGATCTTCATCAGTAATAAATGAGTTGATTTAGTTAACTTGTCCATTATCACCCAAATCAAATCATTTCCCTTAGCAGTTTTCACCAAACCGGACACAAAATCCATAGAAATACTATCCTATTTCCATTGCAGAATGTTCAACGACTGTATTAGACCCAGAGGCTTATCATGTTCAACCTTCGACATATGACAAGTTAAACAAGCATAAACAAACTTGATAACTTCCTTTTTCATACCAGGCCACCAAAACAACTTCTTTAAGTCTTAATACATCTTTGTAGCACCAGGATGAATACTTAACCCAATTTTATGACCTTCTTCAAGAATACTCCTCTTAAGTTTTGGAACATCTGGAACACAAACTCTATCACCAAATCTCATCACAATATTCTCATCAACTCGAAACTCACCTTCATTACCTTGGTTAACCAGCGTCAACTGATCAACCACCTTCAAATCAGACTTTTGACCTTCCCAAATTTGTTCAAGAATGCCACTAGTTAATTTCCACATTCCCAACCTTACACTATTAGGAGTCTCTTCACACACCAAGATCATATCTATGAATTGTTTGATCATTGCTAACTCTCTAATCATAAGTATATACATATGCAACAACTTCCTACTCAACGCATCAGCTACCACATTTACTTTACCAGGATGGTAATTCAAATCAAAGTCAAAATCTTTTAACAAATCAAGCCATCTTCTTTTCCTCATATTCAATTCCTTCAGATCGAATAACTACTTCAGACTCTTATGATCACTGAATACTTCAAATTTAGAGCCAAAAAGATAATATCTTCAAGTTTTCAACACAAACACCACAACTACTACCTCTAAATCATGCGTAGGATAATTCCTTTCATGAACTTTCAGTTGCCTCAAAGCATAGGAAATAACATATCCATCTTGCATTAGCACACCACCAAGACCCATCTTAGACGCATCATAATACACCACGAAAGGCTCGCTCGGATTGGGCAAAATCAATACCAGAGCGATCGTCAGCTTCTTCTTTAATTCTATACAACTTTTTCACATGCAACATCCCAAACATAAGCTTGATCCTTTTGAGTAAACTAAGTTAACAGTAATGCCAACTTAGAAAATCCTATAATGAACCTTCGATAATAACCCGCCAAACCAAGAAAACTTCGAATCTCAGTCGCAAATTTCAGAGTTTTCCATTGCAACATTGTATCAACTTAAGAAGGATCCACAACAATTCCACAACTAGAAATCCCATGGACAAAGAAACTCACTTCAATAAACAAAAACTCACACTTTGACAACTTCATATACAACTTCTCTTCTTTCAATACTTGCAACATAGTTCGCAAATTCTTAGCATGCTCTTCTTCGGATTTAGAATAGATCAGAATATCATCAATAAAAACTACAACAAACTTGTCCAAATACGAATGAAATGTTCAATTCATATACTCCATGAAAACACATGGCACATTAGACACACTGAACGACATCACAATGTGCTCATAATGATCATACCTTGTATGAAAAACCGTCTTTCGAATATCATCTGAATTAACACGAATTTGATGATAACTCGACCTCAAGTGAATCTTACTGAGAACACAAGCACCCACCAACTGATCCATTAAATCATCAATCCATTGGGAGTGGATACTTATTCTTAATAGTCACTTTATTCAAGTTCCTGTAGTCCATACACAACCTCATACTTCCATCTTTCTTCTTAACTAACAACACAGGTGCACCCCATAGAGAAACACTTGGTCGAACAAACTTATTCTCAAACATTTCTTCCAGTTGTTTCTTCAACTCACTCAGCTCTGAAGCTAATATTCTTTAAGGATTCATTGACACCGGACTTGTACCTGGAACCAATTCTATAGAAAATTCTACTTCACTTTTTGGAGGTAAATCATTTATATCGTCTGGAACACTTCTGAAAATTCACAGACAACAGATAAATCAACGCTCGCCGCTTTATGATCAACTTGAAACGACGCAAACATTGCAAACATAAAAGCTTCATCTTTTAAAGGTTCATTCACTTGCTTAGCAGGCAACAACGTCAGTTCTCCATTATCACCAAACTTAGGGAATCTCAAAGTTTTATTATAACAATTGATATGAACATATTTGAACTCCAACCAGATCATCCCAAGAATAACATTGATTTGGTGTAAGGGTCTACACACCAAATCCATCACAAAACTATTACCACAAATGGTCAAAGGACATCTTGAACAACAAAAGTAGTAGTAACAGAACCACTAGCAGGGGTATCTATTACCGTACTACCATTCATATCAGAAAACTCCAATCCTAACATATTAGCACATTCACACAAAATAAACGAATTAGTAGAACAACTATCAGTAATAGAAACCAATTCGATATTGTTAATAAAACATGTACCTCGAATCAAGTTGTCCTTCTTCGTATTCTATGATCCATTCAAAGTGAACACTCTACAATTGGTCTAGGTAACAACATCCTTCTTTGGCCTCTGACACTTGGTACTGATATGACTTTGTTCTCCACAAAATAAGTTGGACCACCATTCTTGTACTCGGGAGCATGGTGACTTATCTTACCATATTTGTAACATCTCAGAATCTTATTCCCACATTTATTATAATGGTGACCTTGTTCACCACACCTATAACACTTGACAGAAGCGGGAGCTCCTCCCTCACTTGTCTTTTTTCCTTCAGAAACCTTTTGTTTCCCTTTATCAGCTGGAGTATCATAAGGCTTCATATGGTCTTGATGTTGTTTTGCTCTCTTCTCATTCAGACTCTTGTAGTGAGCCGAATGAGCTTTTCTATCTTCTTTATAGATCCTATAGTTGTTCACCAACTCTGGAAACCTACGGATCTATTGATATTCAATTGCTCTTGATTTCCGGATGCAAATCATTCTCAAACTTGATGCACTTCGAGAATTCAGCAGTCGCTTCACTGTAATGTGGGTAATACTTTTCCATTTTTATGAACCTTGAAGCATACTCAGTCACCGACAGATTCCCTAGTTTCAACTCAAGGAATTCTATCTATTTCTTCCCGCGCACATCTTCAGGAAAATACTTCCTTAGAAATTCTATGTTGAACACAACCCATATAACAACTTCACCCACTGTTACCAGTCTCTGACGGGTGCTGACCCACCAGTCATCAGCTTCCTCTGCCAGCATATGCATACCAAACCACACCTTATGTGCCTCTGAGAAATCCATGACTCAAAAGGTCCTTTCAATCTCCTTGAGTCAGGTCTGCGCTCCATCAGGATCGTACCTACCCTTGAAATTAGGAGGATGGTTTCTCTTAAACGTCTCCAAGACACAAGACTCATCATTCCTGTCAACATTAGGCTGATGTTGCACAGCCTGAGAAACATCCTGCAAAGCAACACCAATCTTAACATCATTTCTTCCAGCCATTCTACACACAGAAAACTAATGTCACAAAATACCACGTATCGATAGTTTCCTGACACTAATCGAGCAATGGGACATGCACATCATGGGAAAACTTGGTCGGACGGACCAACTTGCTCTGATACCACAAATGTAACACCCTTCTAAAATCACACAAATAGTATAATTAATAAATCAGATTAATGCACCAAAAGGGTGTCACGTGCTTCATAAAAACATCATTTATACATATCTTGCTCTGTAACACAGACTCTCAATGATTATAATCATTTTCTTTCATAGTATCAACATATAATTCATTTGTTACGCAGCAGAATTCATAGTCTTAAATAACTTCATAAAATAGTATCCTTCAAAACATCATCAATTCTCATCTTTCATGAGTTATGGTTTTAAATCATCTCAAACAACATAAATAACTTATAAATTAATCAATCAAAGAAAAAAATTTCACTTCAAAATATTCTCAATCCCGATGTTACAAATCAGAGAAAGACCTTCTAAATCAATAGAAATAAACAACACAAATAACCCATGTATAGAGGTAATATTTCCAATCCAAAAGAGTGAGTAATTACAAATTATTATAAAAGATATATGGATAGATATAGTAGTACAACAACAAATCATCAGGAATTCCATATATCATCTAACTTCATATATTATACTCACACATTCACATCATCAATACACATAAATTATATCATTATATCATCACATCAACATCCATCAACAAACACCACTAAGATCACAACATCATCAACATCACTTAGGCGATGGGCTATCGCCTCTTGATCGCCTGAAGAGGCTGGAGCGAAGCTCCTCCTCCCATACATTTTCCAAGAGCACCTCTTTTCCACCCATTCCTTCGCTTCTTATCTCACCCGGGGAAGACTAGGCGAAATTGTTTCGCCCGACGACGCTTGCCTCGTTCGGCGACACGTACCAAACAACAACTCCCTGTTGCGATTTTGTACCTATTTAGTCCCATATTATCTTGTGATTTCATACTAATTAACATACAAATTCATCCCAAATCATCATGTTATCATTACACAACATTAATACAACCTTATAGGCGTCATGTGCATCAAATCGTGGTAAAACAACATAGTATTTTCATCAATTTCATCCTAACAACCATCACATTCAATATATCATTAAATTTATCATAAAACCACAAACCACCTACATACATATAAACTCTATAGCAATCAAAATAATAAGGATAACCCCCTTACCTTATCTTCTTCGCGTTCTACATAATCCCTCTGAGTTCCTGTGCCCTAGCTCTTGTTTACCGCTTCTTCCCAATTTTCACGATTACATAGAATGAAACACTAACACTCACTTTTCCCTATTTAACCCTTGACCCTTTCTATGGTCTTCCCATCTTACCCTCACTAATCCTCATAACATTACCACCTTTCCCTTATAGCTTCTACATCATATTATTATCTTTATTTTCCCAATTAAAATAATTATAAATAATTACTCTAATTATCTAAAATTATTTAAAATACTCAATGTCTCCTTATTCTCACTATACCACACATAACATCACATTACACATTATATTCATCAAAACATCACATATACTCACAAATTCTCATCATAATTCAATTAAATAATCTAATTATTTTTTGGTGTTACACTACGAGAATGATAACATTGAAACAATATAAATCTCAGTGCTCTCTCTCTCTCTCTCTCTCTCTCTCTCTCTCTCTCTCTCTATATATATATATATATATATATATATATATATATATATATATATATATATATATATATATATATATATATATATATATATATATATATATATAGAGAGAGAGAGAGAGAGAGAGAGAGAGATTTGTGTGATATGATGATAAGAGTTGATAAGATGAAATCTTTGATAGTCAGTGGTGAGAAGACACTCGTGAGTGACTTGAAAAGAATGATAAGATTTGAGATCTTTAAATTATATTACCATCGAATTATAATATTAGAAACCTTATAAAAGTGATGCGCAGAAGATAATATCAAATCTAGTAGATGAGTAAACACTTATGGAAAATGTTGATAGTGAAGAAAAAATTCAAGTGATATTTTATCAATATCATGCTAACATGTGTCCCTTGGACACCTCACACCTTAAAAAGTAATATTTTCATAAAAGAAAATAGGGTTAAACATGTTTTTCGTTTTTATGAATCATTTAAATTGGAGTTTAGTCTTTATAAAAAAATTTCTTCGAACAATAGTCCTTCTAAACATTTACATTCACACTTTGTGTCCCTTCTATTAAAACCATCGCTAAAATCATCGTTAAAACTGTTGCTAATTCAGTCGCTAAATTGTAAAAAATTGTCGTTAAGTTGTAAGAGAGACCAAAAGTATGGATGAAAATTTTAAGAGGATCATTCTTTCTTGAAGGAAATTTTTTGAGAGACTAAAAATGAAATATGAGATATTTACGAGGACTACAAAGATATTTAACTCAAGAAAATAATGCAAAATTAAAACTGAAGATGAAGATGAGAAAAATTAAAAATGAAGATGAAGAAACAAGTGTCTCATTTGGTGCCGTAACAAATAAACATAAAAGTAGAGATGGTTATAACAAACAACTCACCACATATTTTATACTAACAATAAAGTTTTTTTTAAAATAATATAATTTTATTACTTCAAAAAAACTCAATAAGTACAAGTGATCCTCACCCGGATCCATCCATTATTTTGACGCCAATCAATGGACTAAAAACAGACAAACTAGACAAAAAAAATTACCCCTCTATCATCAGGATAGTTATATATTTTGAGTTTATTTTTATTCGACCCTCTCACCAAAACTATTATGGTATCAACACTCTCACCAAAACTATTGTTATTCCTAATATTCTAGAGTTCATAAATAGTTTCAGTTGCTTCCATTTTGATGACGGTCGCTCTAGCTCCTTTCCCTTTAGTTTGTTGCATGAGCCAAGTAATCTCTTCGTGCCAATCTCCTGGGATATGATGAATTTGTGCCCATTTCAGGACCTTCATCCATATTTCTTTCATAACTTCGCACTCAAAGAAAATATATCTTATTGATTCCTCACTTAAGCAGAAACAACATTTAGTGTTATTGACCATACCAAACCTAAATAACTTGTCTCTAGTTGCCAATCTTTCATGACAAGCAAGCCAAAAAATAAAGTTGGGGCAGGGTCTTGCATTATTCCCGTACAACAAATTCTCCAATTTTCTTTCTGCCCAACTTCTTGTAAGGATCTATAGATTTTACCAATGTTGAATTTAGATTCCTTCATGATTTCTTCCAATTTTTCTCTCTTTTCAAGGTCATCTCTCTGGCTTAGAATGGTTTTCATAATCCATGAATCTTTCATTTTACTCTGAATATCCAGCAGATTATTTTTTTTACCATAGTATGCTTGTATCCATCTTACCCAAAGCGGGTCTTCTTTACCACTCAAATTCCACAATAATTTCATTAGGTTGGTATTGTTCCAACCTTTAATATCGACAACATTCAAACCTCCATGACAAACAGGTCAGCAAACCTGCTTCCAAGATATAGGTGCCTTATGACTCCCCTCAAAACCACTTATCCAAGGAAAGATACGACATATTGCTTCAATTTTCTGGATAACACTTTTGGGGAATGGGAAGAAATTTAGCCAATAATTGGTTAACACAAATGTAACATTATTGATAAGTTGTTGTCTCCCCGCATAACTTAGGAGTCGAGTTGTCCAATGCTTAATTTTATAGACAATTTTATCTATCAAAGGAGAGTATTGGTTAATAAATAGTTTTTACCTGTCACGGGTACCCCTAAATACCTAAAGGGCAGATGTCCCTTTTGGAATCTCGAGGCTAGCCGAATCTCTTTTTTGATCCCCTCATCAATTCCAGCACAGTAGATTCGACACTTCCGAGGATTCAAAACCAAACTCGTAACCTTCGAGAATTTGTTGAAGGCTGCCATTATTAATTCAACCGAAACCTTGTCACCTCTAGAGAACATGAGGAGATCATCCGTAAAACACAAATTTTTTATTTTTAGTTTATCATATTTTGGATGATAATTGAAGTCATTATTTTTTTGCATTTGGTAGAGATATTCGTTATTCCATTACGATGATAAATGGCATAGGCGATATAGGATCTCCTTATCGAAGGCCCCTCCTAGCTTTCATGATACAAGAGTGGTGTCTGTTAACATCAAACTTGTATGATATTGTAGAAACTGCAGTCATAACCTAGTCAACGAATTGTCGGGGACAACCTACCTCAACCAATATTTTTTGTAATGCATTCCAATCCAC
This sequence comes from Vicia faba, assembly GCA_948472305.1. Classification (NCBI taxonomy): domain Eukaryota; kingdom Viridiplantae; phylum Streptophyta; class Magnoliopsida; order Fabales; family Fabaceae; genus Vicia; species Vicia faba. The sequence goes on along the minus strand of OX451737.1, from coordinate 1,641,637,722 downwards.
CGTATCATACGCTTTTTGAATATCCATCTGTAATAAGCATCGGGGGAGATATGTTTTCTTTCATAGACTTTAATCAATTCATAGGTGAGGAGGATATGATTGTGTATTTTCTGCCCTTTAACAAACGCAACTTCATTATCTCCAACTATTTCCCCTAGCACCTTGCTCAGACGATTAGCTAACACCTTTAAGATGATTTTATACAGGGTACTACAACAAGCAATTGTACTATAGTCTTTTATTCCTTAAGCAATGAGAGTGACAATTGAGTAGTTCACAGCTTTATACAATCGGTTGTTGGCAAAAAAAATCTTTGATTGCTGCTATCACATCCACTTTAATAATCTGCCAAGCTTGTTTGAAGAAATACGCACCAAACCCATCCAGCCCATGAGCCTTATCATTGCATATACCCTTTAGTGCTTCAGTAAGTTCTTTTTATGTAACAGGTTCGCTGAGCATTAACCTCTGGTTTGTATTCAATTAACTTCCCTCTCACATTGCCTTAGTGTCAAAAGCTTCCAGATCACTTGAAGTATCCTCCATTAGTATAGAATGATAATACTTCATTCTCCATTTCCTTCTGGTCTGTAGCATAAGTACCATCCTCCCTTTGAACTTTCTTCATGGTTTTGAATTGTTGTCTCATCTTGATGGAGGCATGGAATTATTTGTTATTCCCATCACACTACCCAACCAATCAATTTTTGCTCTTTGTTTTAATATACTTTCTTCCTTTTCCTGCCAGTTAAGAAGATCTTCAAAACATTCCTTTACTTTCTCAATTTTTCCTCTATTCATTATGTCAAATACTAGCTCATTTTGAGCATTGTATAATCTCTCTCTTGCTTATGTTATTTTTCTAGGAATATCAGACAGGGGTGTGTTAAATTGTAATTCATATGTGTCAAAGAAGATTTGATTTGTTTTAGATTTAAATAGATTTGATTTAAGTCTAGAATAGATTTGATTTAGTAATAAAAAGATATTTTTGGGCTTTGGGCTTAGGGTGAAAGCTCAGTTATAAATAGAGGGAGTAACCTCTATTTTAAAAGTAAGTCAAGCAAGATAATTCATTGTAATCACAGAATTTAAAGTTGCAAGTGATTAAGGAAGTTTTCCACAGTTTGTGGGCAGAGAGAAACTCTGCAGAAATATTTATCTTGTCTTCTATTATTTGTTTTTTCTCATAACTAATCATCATAGTTGGTCGAAATTCATCATTGTATTTGGTGGATTTCCAACATCTGGTATCAAGAGCTTTTGTTTTGATTCAAGGGAAGTGTCAATCAAGAACGATTGAAGAATTTACGATGACAAGTTATGGGAATGCAAACTATCCAGCAACGCTGCCAATTCTGAAAGTTGACAACTATGAGAATTGGTGCAAACACATGAAAGTCCTATTAAGGTGTCAAGGTCTTTGGGACCTTGTAAAAGATGGAGTCGGAGCGCTTGGCGAAAACGCTTCAGAAGAAGAAAAGAAGAAATACACAGAATCTGAGAAGCTGAGTTATAAAGCATTATTTATAATTCATCAATGTGTCAGCCCAGAACATTTCGAAAAGATTAGTGATTCAGAATCTGCAAAAGAAGCTTGGGAGATCCTTGAGAAGTCTTTTGGAGGCGCTGAGAAGGTGAAAGAAGTGAGGTTATAAACTCACAAAAGGACCTATGAACTGCTTCAGATGGAAGACAGTGAAAACATATCTGATTTCTTCACTAGAGTTACAAAACTAGTAAATCAAATCAAGACATGTGGAGAAGCGTTAACAACAAGAGTTGTTGTGTCGAAGATCTTGAGATCTTTAGCTCCAAAGTTCGACCACATAGTGGTGGCGATAGAAGAAGGAAAAGACTTGTCGAAATTGACAAAGGAAGAGCTTTAAGGGACGCTCGAATATCATGAACAAAGAATGAACGAAAGAGTTGCAGGAAAATCGAAGAGTGATGTAGCCTTGCAGGCATATTCAGCAAAAGGGACCAAAGGCAAAGGAAAGTGTTTCGACAGAGGTAGAGGTGGCTACAACAAATCGAATGGTAGAAGAAACCAAATCGAAGGAGACGTGTCGAATCAAAGAAGACCATACCAAGGCAACCAAAGAGTTGGTGTTGCAAATAGAGGAAGAGATGGTGGTCGAAAACCTGATAAGAGTCATATTCAATGTTACAATTGTCAGAAGTATGGTCACTATTCGAGTGATTGTCCAGAAAAACGAAAGAATCAAGAAAGTGATGCAAAGCTTGCAAAACATGAAGAAGAAGAAGAAGAGATGATGCTGATGGTCACAACAAAAGATGAAGATAGATTCAAGGACCAATGGTACTTGGATTCAGGATGTTCATCACATATGTCTGGAAGAAAAGACTGGTTCGTCAATATAAAACCCTCAACGAAAAATATGGTAAAATTTGCAAATGTCAATACCCTAGCAGCTGAAGGTATTAGTGATGTTATGATCATGAGGAAAAATGGCAAGAAATCAGTAATTTCAAATGTATTGTACATACCAGGCATGAAGAGCAATTTGCTCAGTATAGAGCAGTTGGTCGAAAAGAACTATAAAGTGTCAATCGAAGATAAGTTGATGAGAGTCTTTGATGCAAATGGGAGATTAATCTTGAAGGCTCCTATGTCTCAGAATCGAACCTTCAAGATTGAACTAAATGTGATGGAACACAAGTGCCTTTCGACTGCAGCTAGCAGAGATGAATGGATATGGCATTATAAACTAGGTCATCTCAACTTCAGAGACATCAGAGATTTGAAAAGAAGAAATATGGTTTCAGGATTGCCTGAAATTGAAGTTCCAAACGAAGTATGTGAAGAATGTGTGCAGGAGAAGCAACACAAGAATAGATTCAGCAAGGATGCAGGAAGCAGATCGAAGGATAGTCTTGAAGTCATATACTCTGATGTATGTGGACCAATCCAGGTGGATTCGATGGGAGGTAACAAATACTTTGTTACATTCATAGATGATTTCAGTCGAAAGCTATGGACTTACCTGATCAAGAAGAAAAGTGAAGTGATCAAAGTATTTACCAGGTTTAAGTCTATGGTCGAAAGACAAAGTGGTTGAAAGCTCAAAGTTTTAAGAACTGATGGTGGAGGAGAATATGTGTCGAAAGACTTCGACAGATTATGTGAAAAGGAAGGGATTGTGCATGAGGTGGTGCCACCCTATACTCCACAGCAAAATGGAATTGCAGAAAGGAAAAATCGAACCATCATGAATATGGTGAGAAGTATGTTGAAAGGCATGAGTTTACCTAAAGAGTTCTAGGGTGAAGTTGTTTCGACTGCAACGTACATTTTGAACAAATGTCCTACAAAGAAGCTAGAATGAATTACTCCAGAAGAATGTTGGTCTGGTGTGAAGCCTAGCTTGAGTCATCTGAAGGTATTTGGATCTATTGCACATAGACATGTGCCAGATCAGTTGAGAAGAAAACTTGATGATAAGTCAAGTCAAATGATTCTAGTTGGATATCATTCGACAGGAGGCTACAAGTTGTTCGATCCAGAGAACAAGAAGATTGTGATCAGCAGGGACGTGATCATAGATGAGTTTAAAGAATGGGATTGGACTGCAAATGTCAAGAAAGATTCAGTGGGAATCCTATTCGAAGAGCCAGAAACTCAAGTCGAAAGAGAAGTTAGACAAGAGGAATCAACAGATATACCAAGTACAAGCAGACCTCAAAGAACAAGACACATGCCTGCAATATTGCAAGATTGTGTGATTACATCAGATGATGTAATAGATAATGAAGGTGAGCTGGTACATTATGCTTTCTATGCAGATGTCGAACCTGTTAATGCAGCTGAGGCATTAAAGGATTCGAAGTGGGTGAAAGCAATGAACGAAGAAGTATAGTCTATCGAAGACAACAACACTTGGTCACTTGTCGAATTGCCTCAAGGCAAGAAGGCAATTGATGTCAAGTGGGTATACAAAGTGAAAACGAATTCGAAAGGTGAAGTAACTCGACACAAAACAAGACTTATGGCGAAAGGATTTCTGCAGAAAGAAGGAATAGACTTCGACGAAGTTTTTGCACCTGTTGCTAGGATCGAAACAATCAGGTTGGTTGTTGGTCTAGCAGAAATCAATAGTTGGCACATATGTCAGATGGACGTGAAGTGTGCATTCCTAAATGGAACCTTAGATGAAGAAGTCTATGTTAAACAACCAGTTGGGTTTGTGAAACATGACGAAGAAAGAAAGGTGTACAGGCTACATAAAGCCCTGTATGGATTGAAACAAGCTCCAAGGGCTTGGAATAAGAAAATTGATAGTTTTCTAAGGGAGAAGGAATTTATGAAGTGCATAACTGAACATGGAGTATATGTAAGAAGAAGCAAGAGTAAATTGCTTATACTATGTCTTTATGTAGATGATTTGTTGATAACAGGTAGCTGCAAGAGTGAGATCGAAGACTTCAAAGGTGATCTCAGTAAGGAATTCGAAATGTCTGATTTGGGTGAGATTTCATACTTCCTTGGTATCGAATTCTACAAAAGCAGTAGAGGTTTGATGATGCATCAAAGAAGATATGCGGGAGAAATTCTCAAGAGGTTTGATATGGAAGAATGCAACTCAACTTCGACACCTGCAGAACCAAGACTGCAACTGTCAAAAGATACAGATGAAGATGATGTTGATCCAACCCAATACAGAAGACTTATTAGATCATTAAGATATCTTTGTCATACAAGGCCTGACTTAGCATACAGTGTAGGTATGGTAAGTAGATTTATGCAGAAGCCAAAGGTATCACATCTAGCAGCAGTGAAGAGGATACTAAGGTATCTCAAAGGAACTTTCGATTATGGCATTTTGTTTCCTGCAGTTGATAAAGGAAAAGAATGCAAGTTAGTGGGATACACTGATTCGAGTTGGTGTAGTGATGCTGAAGATCGAAAGTCAACAGCAGGATATGTGTTTATGCTAGGTGGTGCACCAATTGCTTGGAATTCTAGAAAAGAACCAATAGTGGCATTATCATCATGCGAAGCAGAATACATAGTTGCTTCTCTTTGTGCATGTCAAGCAACCTGGATGGTGAACTTGGTCGAAGAGATAACAGGGAAAGATCATGGAGCAATTACCATAAAGATAGACAGCATGCCAGCTATTAATCTGGCAAAGAACCCAATAGCACATGGTCGAAGTAAGCACATCGAAATGAGGTTCCATTATCTTTGAGAGCAGGTAGCAGATGGGAAGATGAATTTGGAACACTGCAGAACTGAGAATCAGATTGCAGACATCATGATGAAGGGAGTGCAAGTCGAAGTATTCAGAAAGCTAAGGGCCATGATGAACATAGACAGTTTAGACACAATGAATTAGGTGGTGTGTTAAATTGTAATTCATATGTGTCAAAGAAGATTTGATTTGTTTTAGATTTAAATAGATTTGATTTAAGTCTAGAATAGATTTGATTAGATTTGATTTAGTAACAAAAAGATATTTTTGGGCTTTGGACTTAGGGTGAAAGCTCAGTTATAAATAGAGGGAGTAACCCCTATTTTAAAAGTAAGTCAAGCAAGATAATTCATTGTAATCACAGAATTTGCAGTTGTAAGTGATTAAGGAAGTTTTCCACAGTTTGTGGGCAGAGAGAAACTCTGCAGAAATATTTATCTTGTATTCTATTATTTGTTTTTTCTCATAACTAATCATCATAGTTGGTCGAAATTCGTCATTGTATTTGGTGGATTTCCAACAGGGTGTACTCAGCTTCTTTATGTGAGGTTGCAGCCTTTGTAATTTCTTCCACACCACAAACATCGGCCTTCCTTCCATGGGCAGATTCCAGCTATCTCTGACAGTTTCCTAGAAGTTCTCTAAATCAGTACAATAATTGATGAACTTAAATCTTTAGGTTGCTTTTGATGTATGAATATCATCATTCAGCACTAGCATTGAATGGTCAGAAATGCTGGGATTACAATTTGTTAGAGTAACGTTTACATTATGTTGCATTCGTTCCGCATGTCCCAAAACAAGATTAATTCTTGAATAAATTGCATTGTCACCCTGTTTTTTCGACCAAGTGAAGTAGTCTCCTTCACTTTCCATCTCATAAAGTCTGGTTTTACTTGTAATCTTAACCAGGCCCCTGTACTCGTTATCTGTTACTTCTTTCCCTCCAATTCTATCTTCAATTTTCATAACATTATTGAAATATCCAATTAAAATCTAAGGTCCATTTTGTTGTGCATGTATCTTCTCTATGTCTTGCCAAAGCACTTGCCTACGATTTAGTTGATTGTGTGTGTATATTACCGTCATCCAAAATAAGAACTCACCATTAGTATCATTCACCTTACAGTGAATCATATGGTTCGTACTTTCCATAGGTTCAATGTGCCTTCGATTATCATCCCAATGGATCCATATTCTCCCATTTTCATGCTTAAAATGATTATCCATGTAGGTGCCCCGCGGCTTCAGTTTCTTCCTAATTATATCATCTTTTTTTTCTTTTTAACTCTAGTCTCAATGAATATCGTTATTGCAGGGTCAAGTTTTAGGAGACAGGAGCTGATCTCCCTAAACTTACATGCCTTATTCAGCCCCCTCACGTTCCACGATACGATCATGGAACATCCTCTAAGAACACTGAGGTTGCTCCATCCCAAGTGTTGCAAAAAGGTTTCCATGTGTAGTATTAGAATGAGTGGTTTTTGATCTCTTACCATGGTTGTTATATCTGTTTTTCTCCTTATCTTTTTTCCTGACTTTTGTCTAACATTTTGCTTCTTCCTCATATGTTTGTTGATTTGTTATCATTTGAAGGATTGGTTTTGTTCCTGGCTGTTTCTATTCAATTCATTGTTACTCCTATAAGTTCGATTGTTGCACTGGTGTATTCATTATTGTCTCTTTTAGTGTTATCTTTATATGCTTATCTTGAGTTTTCTTCTCCTTGGGGGCCCATCTTCTTACGTTATTTCTCTGTTGTTTCTCCTCGCATTTGTGTCCAATTCGATGACATTTCGTACAATATGGTGGTCTCCATTCGTACTCCACAATTTGTTGCATTTTCTTTCCTTTTTCATCTGTGATGGTGATTTCTTTTACCAGTTCCTGTGTAATATCTATCTCTACTAGTACTCTAGCATATGAGATACGATATCTATTCGTGGTGCATTTGTCAGTCATCAGCGGGGTGCCTAGTACACTAGTTATCTTGCCCAAATTTTTGGTCCCCCATAATTAAAGTGGTAGTTGAGGAAATTAGACTCATACAGGGATTGTATGCAACATATCATTCTTCAAATTGAAATTAGGCTTCCACTTGGCTAATAGCATGGGCATGTTTCGTATGGTATAAGGTCCTCTCAGAAGAACAGTATCCCTTTCCTTGTGCGAATGAAATCGCACCACAAAATACCCTTCATTATTATAATACATGTTAGGTAATTTGACAAAATTCCATTGCCTCACCATGAATTGCTTGACCACGTTTTTGCTTAATTCACATCCTATGACATACATTATCAAAGAGGTTTCCCAGAACTTCACCTCATTTATAGTATCAGCTTCTTCGATTATGACCCCAGCAACCCCGTTGACAACTTTTTGGGCTATGAATTCGAGTGCTAGGCCATTCCCAGGGTTGTGATTTCCGTTGATGACGTCGACCCAAAGTTTCCTGGGTTCCTTTAGTCCGTTTGTTAAATCTAGGATTTCGGGTTCAACGATCCCTCGTTCGCTCGCCTTCGTTCCTACTTGTTCTTTTGTTTCTTGTTCACTTGTTTCATTGTTCTTGCGTGGTCTTATCTTGTCAATTTGTTGATTCTCTTCTTATTTGCTGGTTAATGATGACGGCGTTGACACCACCTTCGGTGATTGCCCTCGCCTTTCTATAATTTTCACTTAATTTTTAGGACCAATATCGCCCTCGCCTTTCTATAATTTTCACTTAATTTTTAGGACCAATATCATTATCATCCTAACACTAAAGTTATGAAAAATAATTAAGTAAATATAATTAGTATAAGGAAAAAATAAATGATGAATGATGTTTAACATTCATTATTTTTACAATATAAAATAATAATAGAATACTATAAATATGATTTGTTGAAAATATGTTTATAGAGTTTTTTATGTGAGTAAAATGAGCTATAGATTGTGTAATCTTTTGCCAATTACCTAGACATTCTACAAGCATTGAATAAGACAACTCTTGTTAAGCACATATAGGGGCCACATGGTTTATATGCTGCTACTATATATATACAAGATTTATAAGAGGAACATGTATCCATGGAATTTGCTAGGTGAACATTAGAACATTAATATATGTTTGAACTTGTTAGGCGAACATTAGAACATGAACTTAAAGGTAGTAGTGTACCGTAAGTGTAAAAAGCATCACAACTCTTAAAAAAAATTAAATTTCTATAAAATGTTGGGAGCTTACCTATATTGATCAAACATGTTGATTAGAAGGCATATGTTCCTTTCCAACCGTGCACATTTTTTCCACCACTAGTTCATCTGAAGCATGAGCTTCACTATATAGGTCCACATAGAGTCGCACGGGATGGCTATTGTTCCCTGATATAGCATGGACCACGTTTTCATTTTGTAAGTGATTTTCATTATACTCCATTAATTTCTAAAAATACTCCAAAACTCCTTCTCTTCCATTGTTATCTTTCGGATGCACTGTATTATACACAGCGCAGTTCCAACATTTTTAATGTTAAAAGTCATTTGAATAGTAAGAGAAATAAATGTGAGATTTGATTTAATTCGGTTGACTTTTAAAAATAAAATAAAATAAAATAAAATCAATATGATTTGTGTTGGTATAATTAGTTTGATTTTTTACAAGATTTTTATCCAGTCATACATACATATATAAAGGACAAGATAGTTTTGTATTTAGGTATTCATACATTACCAAATTATAACAAAATTATTCATATTTTGACAATAATTTCTCATTTAATATACGAAAATCAGATTAAATAAAAGTGAAATAAAAAACATTAAGCAATAGCTCAAAATAATATCGAAAATATAATAATGAGAAGAGGAGGGGAGAGATTAGAGAAGATGAAAAAGAAAAACTATAAAAGACAAGAGATTAGAGAAGAAGAGGCACGGTAACATAAAAATGAGAAGATGAAAAAGAAAGAAAATAATATAAGAGAAATTAGAGAAGAAGAGGTGAGATGTAGTTGACTAAGAAAATGAGAAAAGAATATGATACTGCTAGGATAAATTTAAGAAGGATGAAACTAAAACCCTAAGTGTGAGGAAGAGAAAACCGTTTGTAATCGTAAGATTAAGGTAAAAATAGGTTTGGATTTAAGTTGGATGTTGGTTAAGTGAAGTTTGGGTTGTAACATAATGTGGTTTGGTTCGGTTTGCAAAATACAAATTGTAAACCGAACTGAACCATACGATTTTATTATAAAATGACTCAAACAAATACGAACTAAATGCAATTTTTTTCAATTTTTAGTTCGATTTGGTTAGTAGTTTTCTATTAGGTCGATTCGGTTTTGAACGCTCCTAGTGTTCGGAAGTCATCTTTCAGAACGTGTGTTAACATTATACGACCAAGTTTTTCCCCTCCCTTGTTTCAATACTCGTCAATGAAGCTTTCTGTCATACCTCAAATTTGTCTGCCTCGGTGCTACAGTCAAAATTATTTTCAAAATTAGGTTTTAAAATTCTTTTGGTTCGTTTACACTAACATTCTTTAATTTTTATAAATATTCATTTTTAAATTATTTTGCTTATTTAAAAATATACATAATAATTTATTTGTATTTTTTAAAATAACAAATACTTGCTTGCCTTCATATACTTTCAATTGAATTTTGATTTTAAATAAGCAACATAGCACAATTGCTAAGAAATAAAGCTTGCAAACATAAGGTCATAAGTTTGAATTTCATTTGGTGCACTTTGAATATTTTTTCTATTTATACGTTACTAATTTTATTTCCATTTATATTTAAAAATTTTTTTTTTATTATTTAAATATTATTTTCGTACTTTTAATTAATGTATTTTTTTTTTAAAAATTATTTATTTGATTTTATGTACTTTTTACTAAAATTGAGTGCAAAAATTATAATAAATACCAAAAATATTTCCTTTTATGTTTAATTTTTTTTTATTGATCAATCAGTGTCAATTTGTGTCATACTCATCTTATGATTTGTTAGCTTGGTGACCAAAGAAATTTTGACTTGTAAATTAACTTTGTTTCCTAACTTGTTGACTTAATTATCACTATAAATAGGTCACTCTTTCACACTATTTTTCATCAATAACTCACTAGAGTTCTCCTAAAAGTTGTTGCTCTTCACATCGAAAAACAACAACAAAGAAACTCTGAAGTCTCCATGAACAATCATTTGGAAATCAACAATCTTATCAACAACTATTTCTGAACAGAACACTTAAAATTTTTCTCACAATTGAAGGGCGAATTTTTTCAACACTATGACACACAACCTCCACGCACGAATCATCCTTCGTCCGTCCTCCGATCTCCTCATGTCATAAACCGCGAACCACCGCTTCAGCCCGAGGAACTAGCGCACGTCCTCCGTACCTCACCATCCAATCGCGTTTTTCTTATTATTTATTTTTGTTATTTATTTTTGTGTGTTGAACTGCATTCTATGTTTTGTTACTAAGTGTTGTTCTCATAAAAATGGAAGAGAAAATTGTTATCTCTCTCTATATTTATGCCATGAGTTTCTATTTTATATTTTTAATTTTACTTTTTAATTGAAACGTCACATTACAGTGACATGTTTTTATGTTAGGGTACATGTTGGTGGAAGAACTCGTTTAGGCTTAAGTTAGACTGGTTTCTCTTTTTTTTCTATCCCATTTAACTTATTCATGACATATTTAGTTTTGTTATATTATATTTAACTATAAGATTAGTTATTCATTTGTTACAATACATTATAGTGATTATTTTTCATTTAAGACATTAAGTCAACAAACAATCTTTTTTATATGCTTAGATTTAAGATGTAAAATAATGTGATATCATTTATTTGCAAAAAAAATAAAAAGGAAAAAACCGATAAAAATTTATAAAATACAAAGAGATTTATTTCATTATTTTAGGGCAAATAATTAGGACTAATTTTTTTATTAATTTTTTAGACTAATTATAAGTTAACTTCAATTTTATAGGTCTTCCGACTAATTCAAAACAATCGCCATCTGTAAATAAATTTTTATTGTATTTCTATACATAAATCAAACTTCTTTTTCAAATCTAATTAATTTAATATTTTACAAAGATATTATTAAACCACGCTGCTTAATTGGGCCAAGTTCAATTTCTGAACTTGGACTCTTACTACTTACACACCCTTGTGTTTTACTACTAAACTAAGTTTACACTCTTACCTGTATTTTGAGCCCAGTTCAATATCTGAACTTGGACCCTCACTTGCCAGACCCTCGTATTTGACTATCCTGTTGCAAAACGCACCCCTTAGCTACTTTGGGCTCAAAACATCTTTGGATCTAGATTTTCTTCTAATACACCACCTAGTCTTAATTTTACACCCCTGTGCGTAAATGAGTCAAGTTCAATTTTTGAACTTGGACCCTTAATATCCTCACTCAGCTCTGTGTCCTACCATACTCTATATCAATGAAACCCTTAAAATAGCTAACCAACGATCAAACCATTTTTCTACTAACATAATAAAATCCAAGATATTTTTGAAAAAAAGATTAAATAGAATTACTTTCAAAATTAAGAGCGAACTGCGTCTACGATCACTCAACTTACAACCCAAACAAGGTTCAAGGATAATTCGAAATCAATTTTACGCAATCCTATAAAAAATACCAACCAACACTATGAACTATGAATTGGGACTTTGATTCCTCATAAGAGGATACATAGGCATACGACTTAAAAACCGTGGCGAGTCCCCTAATTAAAAAACTTAAACCCTATTCCTAAACCTTTAACCTAAACCTTAATATTCTTATGAACAAGGTAGATTAAGGGTGTCTAACACCTTCCATTCGTCTAAAGCGAGTCAAGAATCTAGAATCTCTGAATCGATTTAGGGTTATTCCATTATTCATTCATCCTTAGGATAAAAATTAATGGTGACGACTCTTCTTATTTTTGAAGAAGTGAAAAACACAAGAAGGGAGGTTGAATTGTAAAACTTAAAATCAAATGCAGACAACACACTATTTTTATCCTGGTTTGTTTGATCTCAAACTACTCCAGTCCATCCGTCAAGGTGATTTTGCCTCTCTCCAACGAGGTCTTAATCCACTATATTCAACTGAATACACAACTGCTTTAACAACTGTTAAAGCCTTCTTGAGTCTAACCACAGACCGGTTTATCTCAAGGAATTTCTTTTATAGATAAATGAACAAATGTGTGTTTGATGTTTTCTAGAAAAAACTATATATCACAACAGTGATAATACACAATATGAAGCTTATAATGAACTAGACTGCTAATGCTATTGAGTAGGCGTGGTTGAGAGCTTTAGCAATTTGAGTGAGAGAGATTTTGTATGCGTGTGTGCGTAAAGAGTATTAACCATTTCTTTTCTCACTGACTTGTTTAAGTAGCCTAGGAATAGATACGTTGTTGTCCATAAATCCATTTCAATGCTCATAACATTCTTTCCTTTTTGAGAAGATCTTTGTCTTGGAATAAAGTCGTTGGTAATTAATCTGTCTTGAATGCATAGTAACGTTGACACTTCAGAGTGTTCTGCTAATGCTAATCAGAGTGTTCTTGGCTTTAGCTTATTCTGGCGTTTCTGAGTGCTGATGACATGGTTAGGATCTTGATCAGAGTCAGAGTATGTTTTGTGCAGATTCTGTTCATCAGGCTTCAGCGTAGCACATGTTTGATCTTCTGATGCAGACATATCATCTGATGCTGATGTTGATACTGATATTCTGATGCTGATTCCATCAGAGTTTCTGTAAATACACAACATAAGTTTAAGTAGCATATATGTCTTATAAATCTTACAATTTATTTAATCTTGTATTTTGTTATCATCAAAATTCTAACTGAGGATTGTAGAATCAAACTATGTTCTAACAATTTTTTTCCGGTTATTACAGCTGGCGACTTCACTGGGGATTCAACACTAGAGTTTAGAAGCTTCTCCTTTTTGGATTTAGGGTTTTTATTAGGTTTTTCTATTTTTGATGTTTTTCTATATTTGCTTATTTTATTTATTTATTTGGTCTATTTATTTATTTTTATATTATTTTCATTATCATATATTATTTGTGGTGGGATTTTAATTTCGAATAATTCAAACCCTTAGAAAGAATGTTTGTTTGTTGGCCAAGGGGATATATCATCCCTATGAGTTTTTGTGACGACTTCGCCTAGAGTCGGTTGAATTAAAAAAAAAAGGAATATGTCTCATGAGGTATCCTCTTGGGGGATAGGAATTTAGAATGAAACCTATGACTCTTTGTATAATCCTAAACCAAAATCTTATGGTGAGACCTTGTACGACCTTAGAGACATAAGTTTTGGTCTACAACGAGGCTCCGCTTAAGGGCGACCTTTCTAAGTGTTGTACAACTAGTCAAAAAAAGTTTCTCAGTTGTCATGAAAGATGGATTTTTAAGATTGCTCGACACCAAGAACAATTTGGTCTTAAAATCTCTGTTTTCGAAAAACAGGACATTTAAGACAATGATCAATTCGACAGAAGTTCAATGTTTGAAAACTGTTCGACCACAAGGATAGTTGGTTGTGGCATTTGAAGTTTGGACATTTGAACTTTCGACCACTTAATCAACTGATTACTCAAGATATGGTTACTGGTATCCCAAGTCTTGAGATGCCTGGAAAAAACTTTGTGAAGTTTGTTTAATAGGAAAGCAATCCAGAAATTCTTTCATTTCGATTATGCCAATGAGATCATCTTGCATACTCAAAGTGGTGCATTCAGGTGAATGTGGTCCATTTGAAGAACATACAATTGGTGGAAACAAATATTGTTTTGTCTGTTAATGAGTTTGGTCGAAAGTTGTGGGTCTATGTGATCAAAACGAAAGGATGAAGTATTCGACATCTTTAAGAGATTCAAGATGTTTGTCGAAAACTAGATTAAGAAAAAGATCAAAGTTCTACAGAGATTCAAGATATTTGTAGAAGGAATCAAGTTGAAGACAAAATTTTGAAGAACATTGATCAAATCCATAGGCCATGCTAAATGATCTTGCTTTGCATGCCTCAAACTTTTGTTTCACTCCATAATTAATTGTTTACACAATTAATTAAGCTTTTACCCAGACATTTAAAGTATTGTCCAAGCCAATTTTCCCTTAATGGCATAAAGTTACCATTGCTATTTTAGAAAAGTAAGCTTTATACAAATTCAATTTGTATTGAGCCTTGCACTTGTTCTTTCTGCACACACAACCCCTACAAACTAAAAGTAATATGTCTAAGGCTGCTACCAACTCAAATCATGCTTGTATAATACTTTGGGACCTGTCTTCTCACTTTCCTTGAAAAAAGCAAGTTATAGAGCCAAAAGGCTAGAACTCAGAAATCTCATATGCAAGCAATCACTAACCTTTTTGCATACATATATACAAGTATTTGACAAGCAGAAAAAAAAAGGGGGAAAAAGAATAGAAAAGGGGAGTAGAGAGGAGAGAACACGAGATTACAAGCCTTAGAACACCCCCAAACTCTCAAAAACTCAGAACATGCACAAAAGCACAAAACTTGGCACATCCTGACTTTATGCACAAAATCTCAAATCCCTTCGTGCATTTTTGGGCCTTTTGATTCACTAAGCTTCCATATACCACATAGAAACTATCCCAACCCTTAAACCACTTTTGTAACTCCTCCTTCCTCATCCACCATTTTCAAAATCCACCATTGCAGCTTGACTTGTCCAGAGCAGTTGGGCAAGCTATAAGATATTCTAACAATTGTAATAACTTCAGGGAGGTCCAGACAAGCTTAATACATCATCGAACTATTTCTGGAAGTCGTGTAGAAGTCATTCGAGTTTCACTCCAAGAGGTAAGTTTTTCAAACTTGGAACTCTTCATTCAAGCATCATTTGTATATACATTGTGAAGAAAAGATGTAGATATCATGTCTAGGAAGCTGACTTTATCCATAGTTTTGATTATCATTGCTTATACATTGAGAATTTCATCTATGATCAGTTAGGTCTTAATTTTGGTACTGAACAAAATTCATGTTAACCTTTTATCCATAACTTTTGAAAATTATATGGTTAGATTCATATTCAAATTTTAGGCAGGTTTGATGTTTACATTTTTTGATTTGGCTGAGAAATGAAGCTTTTAGAAGCTTAACAATGGGGTTATCATGGCCTACGTGCAAGGAAGAAGAAGCTAGGCATTTCAAACATTCAGAAACGAGTTCATTTTATTTTTAATTGAAGTTATCTTATGAACGGATGAAACAGACCACCTCAGTGGTACAAACAGCACGCGCTAAAGCCTTTCCATGTAAAAGGTCCTGGGTTCGAGACCTTTTGTCATTTTTCCAAATTTTCTCTTTTTTTTTTTGGTTTGCAGGAAGCGCGCCTGGGCCTCTATTGGCTGAGCCTTGACATTTTTATTTTTCTGACCCCCCCATTTTACTTCAGCAATGCAGCCTATTTTTATTTTTTTTAGTTCTCTAATTAAATGATTATTGGGCGAGGCCAAACAAAAATTGTTTTCTATACAAAAACACCTCAAATTCAACTTTCACCCCCGCCTGACTTATTTTCTTTATTTTTTTTTCTTTCTTATTCTCTTTATTATTATTATTTGTATTAATAAAAAAGGGCAAAATATTTTATTTATTATTCATACTATATACATATACTTATATTTTATGTTTCCCTTTCAAAAAGACAAAATATTTTCTTATACAAATTTAATCCTTTTTTAATTAATAATTAGGCTATGGTTTAACCTGTTTTCTTCTAATTAAAATTAAATTAGAACTTAAGTTTTCTTTTAATTAATTAATTTTTACTAGTTTAATTAATATTCAAAACTATTTTCATGCAAAAAATCCTAAAATTGCACCTTTGATTAATTTCATTTTAAACTTAGTTCAATTTTCCTATTTTAATTAATTACCCTTATTTTAGTTATTTATATCAAAATCTTTTCTTAACAAAATTTAAAAAAAAAACAAAATCCATTCCCTTTCCATTTCTATCCTTGTACATTATGTTCATTTTAATTCTTATACATTTAATTCAATATGGTTGTAATAGATCATTAGGATTTAAATTCTTGCAATCCCCATTTGTAATTTGTATACCCCATACCCCAAATGATGTAATGGCGTAGAACATTTATTTTCCGCAATTTATTGTTTTCATATAAATGCTAGTAATTAGGGTTTGTATGGAAAGATAAAATCAATGTTTAGAGAACCCTAATTCAAGATAAACCAAGCATGAAAAAACAAATACTTGCACACTTACACCTCTAGGATTAACTCCACTTGTTACCTTGAGAAAATGGTTATGATATGCATGTGAGACATCTTAGAAAAAACAATCAAAAATACAAGATCATAGTCCCTCAATGACGCTTCGAATGTTGCCTTACAAACGATCTTAGTCCCTTAAGAGAAATGCTAAGATATCTCACAATATTGCTATTCATGACTATACGATGACCCACGCCTGTCCCTTTACATCCAAAGATAAGACTTATTATCAATCAATTGTAAGATAGCAATATCAAAGGAAGGAATAAATGAATAAAAAACTTTTGAGTAGGTAGAACGTTCTTAGTTGCTTGTTCACAATCCATCTTTAAAAAACAAACATCTTCTGAAACACACCAAATACTTTCAAAATATGAAATATTTTCAAAAATTCCAACACTTTGTATGCATTCTTATAGAGATGAGAATCATTACAAAGTTTTCCTAAACGAAGGCGCTTTTCAAAAATACTTTCAAAACCCACCATAAACACATTTCAAACAAAGCAATTTCAAAATTGATCTAGCAAGCAACTAAGAGCCCGTAGATAACTACAGATGAAAAAGGTGCTAACACCTTCCATTTTCATAACCTACCCCCCCAAACTCAAGAAAATATCTCAAAGGTATTTCTTGTTCTTTTCACCCTTTCCTTATTGGATAAAATAAAATTCGGCGATGATTCTTGATATCCGCAACAATTATGATAAAATGAAAAACACCCAAGTCAGTTCTCTCACCATATTACAGAACTAGCGACTCTGCTGAGGACTATCTAAAAGTGAGATTACCTTAGAGTTAGATCATATTTACTTACTTTCATTGTTTGATTTGTTTGCTTTACATTTTATGGATCCTTGTTTGGGTTTGTATTGATCCTCTACCCGGATCTGGGAACACCATTAGGTAAATAACAAATATTGTGGAGACTATACGGTGTAGACCGATATGGTTGAGACAATAGCTATGTTAGTGTGACATATTTGTGGATACCGATATCCCTTATGGAGAATTAAGGAGAATACGGGGCCACTGAGTGATGTCGTGAAGCACTAACGAACCTTAGAACCTTTAACTGAACAACTTGGCCATTAGGAAGTAGTGAGATAGCCATTTTCGCTGGAAATCTAAAAATTGGTTGATGCTCGATACTATGCTCATTGAGATCGGACTTTTGGGATATTTTGGCCGCAAGAAAAGATTGATTATGATAAAAACAATGCCCAATGAAGAAAGACCAGTGATATTGAGATTCCCTAGAACCTGATTACTTTCTAGGAAAGGTTGAACCAACTAAACTTCAAGAGGGTACTTACCTATGAAACCCATGCAAGCCTAAACCTAAGGTTTTTGTGTTCTTTGTTTGTGATTATTATTCATATCATCATAAACATAATAACATCATAAAGCATTCTCACTAACCATTTCAAGGATTTAGGGATTTATCTTTGTTCTATTTTGTAGGTCATGACTTCTACTCGTAGGAATACCATCCGAGTCAACTTCGTGAAAATGCATCCTCAACTTCAAGAGTTAGAATCAAGATTACCTGGAGATTCTCCTTTCACCAAGAAATATGGTCGACTCCTCAACTTGGCTACCTCAAACTTCCAATAAGAAATGATGTGTGTGCTCTTCCAATTCTTTGATCCTATGCATCATTGCTTCACCTTCCCTGACTACCAACTGGTGCCTACATTAGAAGAATTCTCTCAATTGTTAGGAGTTTCTGTGCTTGATCAAATACCATTCACCGGTTTAGAAGAGACTCTGAAACCTGAAGTTATTGCCAAAGCTTTGCATTTGAAGAGATCTGACATTATGGAAAATTGGGAGACAAGAAGTGGAGGTAAGGGTTTCTTAGCCATGTTTCTGTTGGAGAAGGCTTGTTTTTTCTGGGAAGATTTGGATTTTAAATATTTTGAGGTTTTTTTTGCCCTTCTAATATATGGTTTGGTTGTATTTCCAAATCCGGACCAACTCATAGATGTGAATGCCATTAAGGTTTTTCTTTCTCGTAATCCCATACCTACTTTTCTTGGAGACATTCTACATTGTTTCCACACTCGCACCATGAAGATGAGGGGAACTCTTTTGTGTTACATTCCATTACTCTCTAGATGGTTTATTTCATACCTACCTCGATCAATGTTGAAGAATGATCAAGGCTTGACATGGTCTCAAATATTAATGTCACTCACGCATTCTGATATTTATTGGTGTGCTCGATCTATGGAGGACCTTACTATTATTGAACATTATGGGGAGTTCCCTAATGTCCCTCTACTTGGAATTAGGGGAGGTATCACCTAGAATCCTTGTTTGGCTTTGCGATAGTTTGGGCATGCTAGGAGAGATGGCCCTCATGATGCACTTGTCCAAGGAGTTGCATTTAACTATGAGACCGATGTCCAAGGTTATCGTCAGAGATTCATACGAGCTTGGGGCATAGTTAACAAGGTTGATAGCAAGACGTTGGGGAATAAGAACTCCACTACTTTGGAGCCTTATCTCCAGTGGGTGCAAACTCGCGCCCAAAACCTCATGATGCCTTATGAAGCCATCCTACCTATCATCATGGAGTCGGTTGCTGAAGGAGATGTTCTGTATATTGTCCTTTATCCTAACATGCCTACTTCTCTTGAAGATTTTCAAAGAGCTTGGATTCAGCTAAAGGAAGAACGGGGACACCTTTGAAACCCAGTTCTACGCAAGTGAAAAGAAGGTTTTGGAGCTTACGAGACAGCTTCATGAAGAGCGAATTTTGAACGCCTACATTGCGCCAAAGAGGATGCGCTCGACCTTTTTGTATTAGGAGTTTATTTTGTATTTATTTCCTCCATTGTAAGCCCAAGAGGCATGTTTGTAATCAATTTGAACTTATTAATGCAATTGATATTTGCTCCTTTTGTCTAAACAAATTTAAATCTTTTAAGTCCTTGAAATCATATGCATACGCATTTTTCATGCATCATAACATAAACAGGTTTTCCACAACAGGCTTCCTTATCTTTCTATTGTTTATTTCAGTAAGATGGATATCGAACAAACAATGAAGGACTTGCAAGCGCAGAATTCCCAGTTCCAAGAGACCTTGCTGACCCTGGCCAAGGGGCAACAAGACCGAAGGACTATCCTAGTAGCTAAGAAGAAGACCAAAAAGAAGGCCTTCATCAACATGGGTAAGAGATTCAAAGGTCTGGTTCGTCAGGTATAGATAGTCGAAGTGTCATCTGAGGAGAAAGAAAATCAAGACGAAGAGTCAAAGAGCACCCGTGCTGGGGGTACAAATGATCAAGCTTCTGAAGATGAAGACTACTTTGATGAGCAATACCCACCTGCCGAGGATAAATACAAACAGTTAGAGGATAGACTGAAAGTTGTTGAAATTCAAGTCGTACCGGGTTTGGACTTTGGTGATTTTTGCTCAGTACTTAGGGTCTTCATTCGCCATAAGTTCAAAATACCGGTCTTCGCCAAGTATGACGGAGTTTCCTGCCTGAAAATTCATCTAAGGTCTTATGTGCGTAAGATACAGCTGCACACCACCGACAAAAAGCTCTGGGTCCATTTCTTCCAAGAGAGTCTGGCTGGGACTCAACTAGAATGGTTCTATCAATTAGAGGGTTCCCGCATCCACACATGGGAAGATCTAGCCACTGCTTTTTATCATCAGTATCAGTACAATGCCGATCTGACACCGACTAGAGTCCAACTTCAAAGTATGACAATGGGAACTAATGAGGGGTTTAAGGAGTACACATAAAAATGGAGGGATCTTGCTGGTAAGGTCCAACCACCACTAACTGACAGAGAACTAGTTGACATGTTCATGGGTACATTAAATGGCCCATTTTTCAACCTATTGATTGGCAGTTCTTCATCTGGTTTAATCGAGTTGATCCTAACTGGTGAAAGGTCGAAAGTGGCATTAAGAGCGGAAAAATTCCCATGACATCTGCTTCCGCATCCAATGCTGTGAAGAAGCCTTTCACTGGAAAGAAGGAAACAAATGTTGTGTATGGGGAAAGGGTCCATGCCAAGAAGGATCACCAACCCTCTGTTAATTTTGTGTTAATCTCAAATCCTCCATCTGCTCAAAGCAATCATCCAACAATCAACAATCTGAAGTTCCTCGAAGATAGTTCACAAGGATAAGCATGTCATTGTCCCAAGCCTTACAACATCTATTGAAGGCCAACTTAGTGACATTGCGCGATCCACCATCTAATCCAAACATTTCATCACCTAAGTATAATCCAAATGCCAAGTGTGTGCATCATTCCAACAGCCCCGGGCATGAAACTAATCAATGTTGGGCTCTGAAGAATAAGATTCAAGACCTGATAGACAATAAAACAATTGAATTTCATCCACCTGCTACTCCAAATGTGATAACCGCACCAATGCTGAATCATGGCAAAGGTGTTAATGCAATTGATGATACTACTTTTGTTGCCTCCATTGAGGATTTAATAACTCCATTAACTATTGTGAAGGGTAATTTGCTGAGAGTCAGGGTATTCCCTGGCTATTCTGAAGATTGTGTCTGATGTGATCAACAAGTAAATGGGTGCAAGCGTCTGAGGGAAGGTGTGCAACGCCTGATAAATAGCCGCGAGATCCTATTTGAGAAGATTCCTACCATCAAAATTCTGACCAACAAGGCTGAAGACCTTGCCATAATAACAACCTCCAACAAGCCTCTTAGTATCTCCTCAAAGGTTCCTATTAGGATTTCAAATCAACCAACCATTACTCCTTTAATAATCACCACCCATGGGCCAATTCCTTACTCCTCTGACAAAGCAGTTCCATGGAACTATGGCGCCAAAGTTTACTATCATGGAGTAAATCAAGATTTATGGATCATTAAAGACAAGACCAATAATGTTACAAATATTGCAGGTTTTAGTAAAGTAACAAGAACAGGGAGGATCTTCTCCCCTATCATCTCACCTCCGACCACTACATCAACTCATGTTCACATAACCAATGATAAGTCTAGTGCCAACACTGGAGGCAAAGAAAAAGTAAGTGAGTCTGCTGGGATAGAGGCACCCGCCAAAAATGTTGTTGCTAGAGAGACCTCCACTCGAGAGATAGAGGAAATCCTAAAAATTATAAAGAAGAGTGATTTCAAAATAGTTGAACAATTGGGGCAAACCCCCTCCAAAATCTACATACTGTCATTGCTAATCTGTTCTGATGCTCATGCCCAAGCTTTAATCAAGTTCTTGAAGAAATCTATTGTGCCCCAAGAAACTGCAGCTGACCAGTTCGAGAACTGCGTAGCAAGTTTAACGGATGGCAATGGATTAGGATTCTCCGACGTTGATTTAAATCATATGGGAAGAAACCACAACAAAGCCTTGCATATCTCTATTGAATTCAAGGGAACCACCCTGGCTCATGTCTTAGTTGATACTGGCTCATCTTTAAATGAGTTACCTAAAGGTGCTTTGGACTGGCTAGATTGTGAAGGACTGGTTTTGAAGCCAAGCGACATTGTCGTAAGGGCTTTCGATGGGTCTAAGAGACTGGTTCATGGAGAGGTGGATCTCCCAATTAAATTTGTCCCACAGATCTTCAACTCTACCTTCTACATAATTGACATCTATCCCGCCTACTCCTGTTTACTTGGGCGCCCTTGGATACATGGGGCAAGGGCAGTAACATCCACCCTTCATCAAAAATTAAAATATCCAGTCAAGGGGAAGATTGTCATTGTTTGTGGGAAGAGGAATTCATGGTGAGCCATCTCAATTCTTTCAAGTATGTGGAAATGGATGGAGAATTCATAGAAACTCCATGTCAGGCCTTCGAAGTTGTTCCTCCTATGGTTGTCGCCACAAAAATCTTCTCCAACATATCAAAAGCTGATGAAGTTGTACCAAGAATGGTTTCACTTAAGGATGCCCATGCCATGGTCGAAGATGGAAATTGTACTATTTGGGGACAACTTTATGACATTCCATTTAAAACAGACAAATTTGGGTTGGGTTTCACCATGAAAGCTCAGAAAGAAGTCAGGCGCGCTTGCATGGGAAAGCCACCTCTCTCCATCGGAAATCATGAAGTGAATTTTGTGGAAGACTCTGATGATGAATGCACTTTTGAATATTGGATCTACCCTACTGTCGAAGGAAAGCTCAACAAATGGCATGCAAAGGATTTCACTCATATCTCCTTCATTGAGGAGTAATTACTATTTATTATTTTCTATCAATTCAAGAACTTTTGTCTATAATCTTAATTTCCAAAATAATGACTTTTAAGCCATGTGTTGCTCGGGCCACTATGGTCCATTTGTTAAGGGTTTTGTTCATGTTCATTTATCATATGATCATTTAATATAAACCATTGGACCTTTTGTATTCAAACTTTTATGTTCATTGTCTTTCTTCTCCTTTATTACATTTTTTCAATAGCCATGTATCTTACATGCACACACACAGATCTTCATCCACTCCGGATCTCATTACCTACGACTCTACTATTGCCAGTTATGACTTTGAACATCCAATTAACCAAGCCGAAGACAAAGGCGAGGAAGATTGTGAAATACCAGGAGAATTAGCCAGACTTCTAATACAAGAAGAGAAATCTATTCAACCTCATGAAGAGTAAGTCAAAGTTATCAACTTAGGTACTAAGATAGATAAGAGAGAGGTCAAGATCGGCGCCAACCTAAAAGATGGTATCAAGAGCAGATTATTTCAGATGTTACATGACTATGTTGAAGTGTTTGCTTGGTCGTATGAAGATATTCCAGGATTGGATACCGACATTGTGGTTCATCGTCTACCAACGAAGGAAGATTGCCCCCCTGTTAAGAAAAAGGTTCGTCGTATGCGGCCCAACATGTCTGAAAATATAAAAACCAAGGTAATGAAGCAATTTGATACAGGTTTTCTGACCATCACATCTTATCCTCAATGGGTTGCGAATGTGGTCCCTGTGCCAAAGAAAGATGGGAAGGTTTGCATGTGTGTAGATTATAGAGATCTGAGTAGGGCAAGCCCCAAAGATGATTTCCCTCTACCACATATTGACATTTTGGTTGACAACACTGCTCAACATAAAGTCTTCTCCTTCATGGATAAATTTTCTGGCTACAATCAAATCAAGATGGCTCCCGAGGATATGGAAAAGACTACCTTTGTTACACAATGGAGCACCTTTTGCTACAAAGCCATGTTGTTCGGATTAAAGAATGCAGGGGCAACATATCAAAGAGTTATGGTAGCTTTATTTCATGATATGATTCATCATGAAATAGAAGTCTATGTGGATGATATGATTGCACGGTCTCAAACCAAAGAAGAACATCTCGATCACCTACACAAACTATTTGAGAGGATGAAGAAGTACAAGTGTGAGGTTTAACCCTAATAAGTTCACATTCGGAGTAAGGCTTGGAAAGCTCCTAGGTTTTGTCGTCAGTGGAAAAGGCATCAAAGCTAATCTTGCAAAGGTAAAAGTCATTCAAGAAATGACAGTTCCCTATTCTGAAAAGGAGGTTAGAGGATTCTTGGGTCATCTTAATTACATTGCCCGCTTCATATCTTACTTAACTGCTACTTGTGAGCTAATCTTCAAACTCTTGAAGAAAGATCAAGTAGTCAGATGGAACAATGATTACCAAGCTTCCTTCGACAAAATCAATGAAAACTTGCAAGAACCTCTTATCTTTATGCCTTTGATAGAAGGAAGACCTTTGATCATGTACTTGACCGTGCTAGAGAATTCTATGGGGTGTGTGTTGGGCCAACATGACGAGTCTGGCCGAAAAGAGCATGTGATATACTATATGAGCAAAAATTTTACCGACTGTGAAACCAGATATTCACTGCTCGAGAGAACTTGTTGCGCTCTGGCATGGGCTGCTCGCCGGCTAAGAGTATATGTTGACTCACACCACTTTATTGATTTCTAAGATGGACCATATCAAGTACATCTTCGAGAAGCCCGCTCTCTCTGGACGGATAGCTAGATGAAAAATGATTCTGACCAAATACGATATTCAATACACAACATAAAAGGCCATCAAAGGAAGTGTATTGGCAGATCATTTGGCCCATCAGGCTGTTGATGATTACCAATCTATGAACTTTGACTTCCCGGATGAGAATATCATGTTAGTAACTGACCGTGTGAAGCTTGGACCGTATGACGGACCTGGACAAGGATCCCAATGGACTATGGTTTTTGATGGAGCTTTCAATGCTTTGGGTAATGGAATTGGTGTTGTGATTATTTCTATTGAGGGTTGCCACACTCCTTTCACAACTAGATTGTGCTTCGATTGTACAAACAATATGGCTGAGTACGAAGCATGCATTTTAGGTCTAAAGGCTGCCATTGACTTAAGGATCAAGCATTTAGATGTATTTGGAGACTCCTCTCTAGTGATTAACAAAGTAAAGGGAGAATGGGACAGCAAGCATACTAACCTAATTCCATACAAGGAGCTTGTTTTTACTCTGATACCATACTTCGAGGAGATCACCTTTAAACATTTTCCTAGAGAAGAAAATTAGTTGGCTGATGCCTTGGAAACAATGTCTTCCATGTTCGAAGTAAAATGGGACAACGAAGCTCCCATGATTACAATTGAAAGATTTGATGAACCTTCACACTTCTATGAGCTTGACATCGACGAAGAAAAACCATGGTACCATGAGGTAAAGAGATAACTTGAAGCACAAGAGTATCCTGAAGGAGCTTCCATCAATGATAAAAAGTTCTTACGAAGATTCTCATCCAAATTCTTCCTAAGCAATGGAATCTTGTACAAGCGAAACCACGACTCCACTTTGCTCCACTGTGTGGACAAGAAGGAGGAAGAGAAAATAATGGAAGACATGCATGGTGGTCTCTTTGGGACCCATTCTAGTGGACACACTATGGCCAAGAAAATCTTGAGGGTTGGTTACTATTGGTCCACAATGGAAACTGATTGTCATCATCACTCAAGGACTTGCCACAAGTGTCAAATATATGCTAACAAGGTCCATGTACCTCCTAATCCTCTAAATGTAATGACCGCTCTGTGGCCGTTCACAATGTGGGGAATTGATATGATTGGAGAGATCAAACCTACTGCCTCAAATGGATACCGTTTCATCCTTGTTGCCATTGAATACTTTACCAAGTGGGTCGAAGCTGCCTCATATGCCTCAGTCACCAAGAACGTTGTAGCCAAGTTTATTAAGCATAATCTCATCTACCGTTACGGTATCCTCGAAAATATTATCACCAATAATGGAACTAACCTCAATAACGCTATGATTACGGAACTCTGCACTCAGTTTAGAATCAAGCATCATAATTTTTCTCTGTACAGACCCAAGATGAATGGTGCAGTGGAAGCTGCCAATAAAAATATCAAGAAGATTGTGCAAAAGATGGTGGTAACCTACAAAGACTGGCATGAGATGTTACTTTTTGCTCTCCATGGCTACCGTACTTCAGCTCGTACATATACTGGGGCAAATCCTTTCTCCTTGGTCTACGACATGGAAGTCGTCTTACCTGTAGAAGTTAAAATTCCCTCTCTAAGGATAATGAAAGAAGCAGGATTAGGTGAAGACGAATGGATTCATACTAGGTTGAATCAGTTAAACTTAATCGATGAGAAGCGACTGGCTGCTGTTTGTCACGGTCAGATGTACCAAAAACGTATGATCAAGGCTTTCAACAAAAAGATCAAGCCTCGAGTATATCAGATTGGTGACTTGGTAATAAAGCACATTATTCTTCCACAAGGCGACCCTAGGGGAAAATGGACTCCCACTTACGAAGGGCCATTTGTTGTTAAGAAATTTTTCTTTGGTCGTGTCATGATGCTGAGTACTATGGATGGCGAAGACTTCCCATATCCTGTGAATGCAGACATAGTTAAAAAATACTATGCATAAATTACCAATAGGTTGACATACATAGGCAAAAATAAGGGCATCCTGGCGAACCAAAGAGGTTCGGGACAAAATTAGGGATATATGCAAAATATTGTACACCCCGCAAGTTGAAAACCCGAAAGGGCGACTTGGGCAAAAATAGGTATCCTAGTGGGCTGAAAACCCGAAAGGGAGGTCCAGGCAAAAATTAAGGATTAAAGCGTATGACTATGCCCCGTAAAGTCACTACATCCAGCTTTATTACTAAAATCTAAATTCAAATGGTCCAAGATCAATCCAATCAACTTCTATTCAACGCAAGGGATAATGTTTGAAGACATAAGGGAAATAGTGGGGTTGGAACACAATGAGATCACTTTCACATGGCTATTATTTTGTTTTCACTTTGTATTCTTTCCATTCTTTCGACGATTTCCTCTTACTAGGATCTCAGTCTCTTTGTATAAAAATGCATATTCATGGGAAAAACATCAATACAAATATACTTTGAAGTGCAAACTTTCTATTTTTTTATTTTGAGTGTAGAGGTGTTCAATGACTAAGATTGAATGAACATATGCATATTGTTGTACCCCAAAATTTGCTCTCTCATTTCTCAATATTTTTCTCACAAAATTTCTATTGGGTCAAGACTGCACAAGTTTCCATGGAATCATATTGGGCTCTCAAAGCATCAAATTGAAGAAGAGCAAGTTTGCTTTGATTCATAAGCTTCGATTGGGTATTGGGTCCCCTTCGATCAAGCTTTGGTCCACAAGCTTCGATTGGGCATTGGGTCCTCTTCGAGCAAGCTTTGGTCCACAAGCTTAGATTGGGCATTGGGTCCTCTTCGAGCAAGCTTTGGTCCACAAGCTTCGACTGGGAAGAGTCTCCATTTTAAATTGGCTTGCTTCGATTTAAAGCAGTGGCCTCCTACTAGCTTTCTTTGATTCACAAAGCAGTGCCCCCCCTGCATGCAAGCTTCGATTGAGCATTGGCCTCCTACATGCTTGCTTCACAAAGCAGTGGCCTCCTGCATGCAAGCTTTAATTGAGCATTGGCCTCTTACATGATTGCTTCACAAAGCAATGACCACCTGCATGCAAGCTTCGATTCACAAGGTAAGTACTTCCTTCATGTCAGCCTTCGATTCACAAGGCAAGTACTTCCTTCGTGTCTGCTTTGATTCATAAGGCAAGTACTTCCTTCGTGTCTGCTTTGATCCATAAGGCAAGTGCCTCCTCTATGCTTGCTTTCGACCCACAAGGAAATGGCTTCCTATGTGCTTGCCTTCAATGCACAAGGCAGTGGCCTCCCTTCATGATAACACCCATAAAACAATGGCCTTCTGCATGCAAGCTTCGATTGGACAATGGCTATCTGCATGCAAGCTTCGATTGGACAATGGCTATCTGCATGCAAGCTTCGATTGAGCAATGACCTCCTGCAGGTTTGTTTTGATACACAAGGAAATGACTTCTTTCATGATAGCACCCACAAGATAGTGGCTCCCTTTTGAACTAGCTTGCTTCGATCTCACCTTTAAAAAACCTTAAACACACATAGTTTCTACACTATGACACACAATTGATTTCCCATTTGAAGGACATGCATTGGTGGATTTAAAAGACATGCATGGGTGTCCCATTCGAAGGACGTACCTTGGTGGAGGACATACATGGGTGTCCCATTTGAAGGACATACCTTGGTGGCTCATTCGAAGGACATGCATTGGACATGCATTGGTGTTCCATTTGAAGGACATACCTTGGTGGCCCATTCGAAGGACAAACATTGGTGTCTCATTCGAAGAATTTCAAGAGGTTCATTCAAAGAAAACACAAGTGCTGCATGTGGTCCATTCGAAGAACACACATGTGGTCCATTTAAAGGACACAATTGTTGGAAACAATTTTTGTTTTGTCTTTTGATATATTCAAGATGCTTGCTGACTAAAGTCCTATGTACTGCCAAGCCCAGGCCTGCTGTACTGGCCACAACAATCCAAAACTGCTACAAAGTAGTCCTGCTATGCTGCTCCCATATTTTCACCAAATTGGCATGCAAAAACTGCACCTCGAAGGCTATGAAGACAACATACCCAATTTGTTCAAATTTCTTTTGTTTTCCCCCTCAAATCTCAGCCAAACTCTTCTATAAATAAGATGTTCCACAACACATCTAAAGGGGTGGATTTTTGGTAGCTGGAGAAACTTTGGTTGTGTAAAAAAAATCATCAAACACTTAACACACTCTCAAACCCAGAATCAAAAGACCACACATTTATTTCTGTTCTTTCGAATCCAGAACTACATAAACACCACACTTGTTTCTTTTCCTTCGAATCCAGAACCAAAGAAATACAACCCTACTTTTCTTGGCTTTAAAATCCAGAATCAAAGAAACACAACACTTGTTTCTCTTCATTCGAATCCAAGAGCATCCAGGGCAGCAGTTCAAGTCCAAAGCTTACATTCCAACTTCAAGCAAGGTAAGTCTTCCTGACTTTAACCCTTTCGTTTCAAGCATGTAAATAACCTTTTGCTTATTTATCATTTCTCCCCTTTTGTTTGTTTTCCTTTTCTTGTCCAAATATATGTTAGAGAGTAACCTATACAGGTCATATTAGCATGGCTTCGACCCATACTGCTATCATGTCCCAAAAGAAAGAAAACAGAAAAGGGTGTGTAAACCAAAGGGTGTGTGTGATATGGTGGGAGAACTGACTTGAGGTTTTGCGTTTGTGTTTGCAAATGTCGCGGTTTAGCAAGAGTAACCACCGACTTTTCTTTTATCCAAAAAGGAAAGGTGAAAAAGCACAGGAAAGACCTTTTAGATGTTTTCTTGAGTTCGGGGGGTAGATTATGAAAAGGGAAGGTATTAGCACCCTTTTCATCCATGGTTTTCCATGGGCTCTTAGTTACTTGCTTAGATCACTTGCTTTTGTTTGAAATTGTGCTTTGTGTGTGGTTTTTGAAAGTATTTTTGAAAATGGAACTTCGTAATGGTTCTCGTTTCTATAAGAACGCCTACAAAGTGTTTATTTCGAAAATAGTTCAAAAGTGTGTTTGTGAGATGTGTTTTTGAAATTATTTTGAAAATGGAACTTTGTAGGCGTTCTTATAGAAACGAGAACCATTACGAAGTTCCATTTTCAAAAATACTTTCAAAAACCACACACAAAGCACAATTTCAAACAAAAACAAGTGATATAAGCAAGTAACTAAGAGCCCATGTAAAACAATGGATGAAAAGGGTGCTAATACCTTCCCTTTTCATAATCTACCCCCCGAACTTAGGAAAACATATAAAAGGTCTTTCCTATGCTTTTTCACCTTTCTTGGATTACGACCAGAAAGCAATACAAGACCATGAAGCTTGGATTACGACCAGATAATGGTAGAAGATGTTGTGAAGACTGGATTATGACCAGATAGCAACCAAGAGTACTACGAAGCCTGGATTTCGAAAATAGTTCAAAAGTGTGTTTGTGAGATGTGGTTTTGAAAGTATTTTGAAAATGGAACTTCGTAATGGTTCTCGTTTCTATAAGAACGCCTACAAAGTGTTTGTTTCGAAAATAGTTCAAAGATGAGAGTGTGGGTGTGTTGTACCCCAAAATTTGCCCTCCCATATTCTTCGAGAAATTGCCAAGTCAAGCTTCAAAATTCCCCAAGGGTTGCACAGTGTAAGAGCCTCCTAAGCAGTCAAAATTAGGGTTTGTGTTCTGATCAAGAAAATGAAGTTTCCAAAGGTCCAATCAAGTCCCACATGCCTACAAATATGGTCAAGCATCCTCATATCAAGTTTCAAGACTTTCAGCATAAAATTGCACAGTCAAAAACCCTAATTGCACTACAGTCAACTATAGGGGTAAAATGGTCATTTGACAGTCAAAAGTTCAAATTTTTGGTCAACATCTCATTTTGAAGCCACAAACATCATTTGATCAATGCTTGATCATGATTCTCAAAGCTTGGCTCAAAAATCATCAAGATGCAAAAGTTTCCTTATTTGGACAGCTGAAAAAGTCAACTGTAAATTGACCAGGGCATAACTTTCACATGGATTATCAGAAAAATTCCATCCAAAGCTCATTTTGAAGAGAAAGAAATTTCCTACAACTCATCTTCATACCTCAAGTCCAAGAGATGCTCTCACAAAAAGTTATCAATTTCAACATTATAGGTCATTTTTAAAAGTCAACAAAAAGGGACTTTAAGTCAAAGGCCATAACTTGAGATTGGTAAATCAAAATGACATGGGACCAAAGGCATTGGTTAGAGGACTCAAATACCTTTCCAAAATGTCCAAGACCATGAGAAAAGCTTAAAAATTGAGCAAGTTATGCCTTGTGGAAGTTGGGAAATTTTTGGATATTTTGAAAAGTCAACATTGATTCAAATGACCTAAAATTGCTAATGGGCCCATTTTTATTCCATAATTCATCATCCATGGCATGTGCACGACCACTTGTCCCAAAGGGAAGTATTTCTTCATTTTTTATTTATTTATTTGAATTTTTATTTATAATAATTCATTTAAATCAAATTAAATACATGGAAAATATTTAACCTAAGTTTTACAATCCTTTTTTGCATAAAATTTACTCAATAACTCGTGCATATTCAAATATGGAAAGATTTGGATTGATTTGATCATGATTTGTACAAAAACACATGGAAAATATTTGAAAAAAGATCTTGAAAATCAAATCTTCAAAGTCATGAATGCCAAGCTTTTTGTGTGATTTCTTGACCTAATTGGTTCATTACATAAGCCTGAATACAAACGTAATCAAGGGGACCATTGAGCTGCGCTAGAAACCAATTGACAAACTTGAAATTTTTGCAAAGAAACTCAAAACTGAAAACCTCATTCTAGGGCGATTCAAGGCACGATTTTTGTTTCATTAGCTTGCTGAAGCTTCACTGAACGATTCCCAATCAAAAACATTCATCAAAACCTCAAGAATCGGTATACAGAACTAAAAATATTTCATGAAAAATGCATATTCGTGTTTTGATTTGCAGGCATCCTCATGACATTTTGTTCATTGATTCATACTCCTTATGCAATTCTGAAGCTAACCCATATGTTTAATTGTATTTTTATGCGCTATACACGATTTCGCCATTGATAATATTTAGGGTTCAGGAAGCTCCAAATTGGGGGTTTTTAAATGAGGAAAAATTAGGATGTATTACCACCACCATTGGAATCAGCGTGTCTGGACGAAGAAGAAGCCATACTCGCGCTCAATTTATGAGCATTATAGGGCCATTCGCTATTTTTCCATAGATGACCTCTAGCAACGTTTGAAAACCGTTGCTCATTGTTTGTGTATTTCAGGAAAAACAAAGTCCATGAAGAAGATGATGTGGTGGCCAGCCATGATTGGCTCTTTTGGATTTGCGCGCTTTAACCCACTAACGCCTTGGCTTTGTTTGATATTATTTGTTTATTACATTATATACAAAGCGCTTGAATTGGTCCAGTGGTAGGTGCAGCTGTTGATAACGTACATGACCTGGGTTCGAGCCCTAGGTCTTCATTATTCCTATATTATTTTGCAATTCATATTCCCATGCAGTTTCAAGACTGGAGCGCACCATACACCTCCAAATCAGGCTTGCCACGTCCACCTCAAGATCAATCAGAAGGCTATGGATTGGAGAACACAATGCACCCCGGTCAACGCTTCAGCACGCTACATGGCAAAAGTCCAAACAGGCCAAGGCTAATGGGCCAGATTCCTAAAGATTCACCTCCATGTTGGGGACTACAACCCCCCTAGGTTTGCAATGTTATTTTTATTTTATTAATTCTATTTTCTTTTAAATAATTATTTGTTTAATTAATTAATCATTTTCATAAAAAAAAA
Source organism: Vicia faba (assembly GCA_948472305.1). Classification (NCBI taxonomy): domain Eukaryota; kingdom Viridiplantae; phylum Streptophyta; class Magnoliopsida; order Fabales; family Fabaceae; genus Vicia; species Vicia faba. The sequence goes on along the minus strand of OX451737.1, from coordinate 1,641,605,425 downwards.
ACACAAAACAATTAAAAAATCAGAAAAGAATTAAAATAATAAATATTTTTATTTCTAGTATTTTCATAAATAAATGCATATAATTAAATTTAGTGTAAATTAGGTTTAATTTTAATACTTTTAATAAAAAATCTAAAAAAATGTAGAATTAGGGTTTAATTAATTTTTCATCCTTTTTATTTTTCTTTCATAATAATGAAATAATTAAATATTTATTTTTATAATTAAATTTGTATATAAAAATTAGGGTTAATTTAGGTTAAAATTCAATGTTTTCTTAATAAATTAAAAGCCATTAGAATTAGGGTTAATATTTATTTTAATTAATTTTTTTTTATTAAATCCTAAAATACTAAAAAATACCAAAAACATATCCTTTTCTTTTTCTTTATTAATTAATTCCATGTTAATTTAATTTTGCAAAAAAGGGTCCAACGCCCTCGTTTCGATTTAATTCTTATGCGCATATTTATTTTATTTCTTTATAATATTTATGTATCTCTCCCAAGGCCATGTAACCTTTTAATTTTCTCGCACTTTTCTTTACTTTCTTTATTCTTTCTGTCAAATCGGGTCCTGGATTTTAATTTGGCGATGTGGACCCGCGCCTTTGTAATAGTTTAGGAACCTTACCTTTCTCGCATTTTTTTAACTGTTAATAATGACATGCAAGAATGAATGACTAAAATAAAAACAAGCGTAGAACACCCATGACATGACAAGACAAAAATAAATGAACATGACACACAAATCACACACCACCCCTAGGGTACGCCTCACTGTTGCCTTGCCTCGAAAGGTGATCGTCGAGTAGAGGATGTCTTAGTAAGTCCTCATGATCCGGGAACCTGGCATGAGGGTAGCTTCTAAGGTGTCTTCCCATTGCTCTGGTGATCACCATGTCCCGAACCTCAAATTGACCCGAACACCTCCAACGGTGGTGCTACCTACCTCTCAATGGTGGGATGGCACTACTTTAAAGGACATTTACACAGACGAATTCCTTAGGGTAGGCAGACGACTCTAGATACTTGCTCTAAATTTCAAAACAAAACAAAATACTTTTCACACCAACACATTTTCAAAAAGCTTTCGAAAGCAATTTTTCAAACACTCTTGAGGACTGATACAAGAGTCGAACTGGAATTTTCAAAGAAACATTTTTAAAACCCACAGTTGAAAAGCAAACAAACCATTTTTGAAAACACAAATGAGCAAGTATCTAAGAGCCCATGGATAACCATGGATAGAAAGGGTGCTAACACCTTCCCTTTCTATAATCTACCTCCCGAACCGAGAGCAATATCTATAAGGAATTTTTCTGTGCTTTTGTCCTTTCCATTTGGAGAAAATAAAAGACGGTGGCGACTCTTGCTTCCGCGACATTTCGCGAACCAGCGTTAAACAGTCAGTTCCAGATCCACCGATCACAGGGTGTATAAGATGTTTTTGTTGTGAACAAGCGAGTAACTGAGAGAGAACCTACCTACTAGAAAGGTCTTAAATGTGCTTTTCCTCCTCCTTTAGATGTGGCTATCTTACCATTGATTTGGTAAGAAGCCTCATCGTTGGATGTGAAGGGACGGGTGTTTGGGACGTTTGTATAGTCATAGAAGGCAACATATGGGACGTTTTAGTAAAGTCATTTTAGGGACTAGATCGTTTACCGAAGGCAACATCGAGGGTCATCTAGGGACTACGATCTTTTATCGAGGGTCTTTTGCTAATACGCCCATGTTCTAGGGACATCACTATTTTCCGATAGGCAACAAGTGAAATTACCCTAGAGGTGCATGTGTGAATAATGTGTTTGATTTGCATGCATTTAGTCTTTGATTAGGGGTTGTATACTTGTTGATTTTATCTTGCCATACACTCCTAATTACTAGCATTTGTATAAAGCAATAAAAATGCAGGAAATAAATATCCTACACTATTACAACCATATCGAAAGGCAAGAAAATGTAAAGGCAAAAAACAACATAAAAGAAAGGAAAATGAGCTCTTCGACCCAGGCAGTAGCACCCTTTGACTCAAATCTTCATGGCCCCTTTCGAATCAGCCTTTTTTTTGTTTCCTTCGACTGCAGGAGTGTTAGCCGGTAACCTTCAACTCACCCTTCTTGGTATTTCTTTCGACATGCTTTAGGAGTCAGCATGTTGTGCCTTTTGATTGGGCCTGGAACTAATGCAAGGTGCAATCTTCCTTTCTGCCTCCTTCGACTGGAGACTGAAAGCAGTGAAGGAGTGTCTTTCGTCTGGGCCTGCAGGTCAGTGTATTCAAAGCAAGTGTGTGTGTGCTGAACATGTCTGTATCAAAGCATGTGTATGCATCGAAGCAAGTATATCGAAGCATGCATATTTTGTATTCCAACATTTTTAGGGGAATGGGGGTACAAATTTACAATGGGGATGAAGTGGAAACTGAAATATTACAATCCTATCGAATGATAATGAAAACAATATAAAAATAGTGTAAAATAAAAGGAAAATTGTATTTTGAACTGCTATGTGTCGACCCATGCTGCTATGCATCGACACAGAGCTTTTCCTTGCTCCTGTAAAACAAAATCTGCCCAGTATGATTCGACACATAATGGAATGTGTTAACTCATGCACCTTCTTGCATCGACGCGAAACACGTATGTCTCGACCCATAGTCTTTTCCCACTTCTGTTTTGTAACCTAAAATCAGTATGAGTCGATGCATGGGGGTTATGTGTCGACTCATACCCTGTTTTTCCACTAGGATGAGTCGACACATGAGGATATATGTTGATACATGCTGCATTTTCCTGCCTTAAACATTATTTTATTGAATGTACAGGTTAGCTTATGGCATATGATGGATAAACATGAACAACAAATGATTGAATAAGCCTAAACAAAGTGCAGATGACTAGTTCAAAAAGATATTAAAGTACTACATCTTGTCTTCAAAGAACAATAACTTGTTAATGATGTAATGACAAGATATCAAGTCAAGAGGACTTACCTTTGGACTGTACTGGTTGTTTTAGATCTGAATGCTTTTCCAAATGATGGGATAACCTTGTGAGTCTTCAGGAAGCTGCTCTGGACTGCTAGAACTAAGTTGGACTGTACTGTAATATTTTTGGTATTTTTGATGATGAAAGTGAGTAGCACTATAAGGACTGTTTTTTGGTTATATTTGGACAGTCTTTGAGGGAGAGTTTGTATGATGGAACAATGGGTTGGATTAATGTTTTGAACAAGAGCAGTTTTTGTTTTGAAAATGAGTCAAAGTTACTCAGATAACTGTTTTTTCTGCTCAACAAAACTCTCTATCTTTTCTCTAGAAAATCTTTTCTCTATTTCAAAATCCACCCCCCCCCCCCCTTTGTCTTATGAGACAGTCCTCTTTTTCAGACCCCTTGACTGTGGTTTAGGGGGGGAAAACAAATAAGTCATTTTGAATTGTTTTTGCCTACTGCTTTGATACTTTCTGCACACAATTTTCATTTGCCATTTTGGTGCAATTTTGGGGCTGTTGTGGTGCTGGTTTGGGCAGACTGCATAGAGCAGTTTTGGACTGTATTGGGAAGCATGTATACTTGGGATGCAACATTGCACAAGCTTTCTTGTAGGGCAGCCTTGGGTGTTATGGCATATCACATTTTATTCAACTTTGGACATCATAGTTTGTAGCAAGTCACAAATTTGGTCTTGTGCACATTATGTCAAAGGCAAAAATATTGTGACAAGGTTTTAATCATGACATAGTTTTAGAATTTGTAATTTTGCAAAATGTCACTTTGTAATAACTTGAATTACTTGCATCATCTTGAATTATTTGGAGTTGTAGTAAAATGCCATGAAGCAAATGAAATTAACCAAGTATAGAAAATACTTAGAAAAATTTCAAAGTCTTGCAAAGTTGGATTTTAGATTCTCTTGACCTTTGATGATCAAACTTCATTTTTTTTTATGTTTTGACATACTGTGATTTTTGGGACTCAAATTTGATCAAAAAGTCAAAATTTGACTTTATTAGCGTTCGGTTGACTTTTCTAGCAGAAACTCCAATTTTGCTCATTTTGCCCCTATAGCGATAAAAAATGTAGCGGGGTAAATGGGAGATCAAATTATTAATTAATTCGTCTCACAAAAAGCAAGAGTTGCCACCGCGCTTTATTATTTCCAAGGGAAAAGGGAAAAGAGCGAAATAAAACCCTAAAGTATGCAATGTAAAATAATACTTTAAAAGTAATGAAAATACAAGACGTTTTTGAAAAGAGATCTATGGTTCGGGGGTTGGTTATACAGTGGGAAGGTATTAGCACCCAATGTATCTATAGTACTCTATAGGAACCTTTTGAAATATCTGTTTATTAAAAATTGTTCGTTTGATTGAAAAATAAATCGTTTTGGCTGAAAAGGGGTACGGACGGGTTTTTGAAGATACGACGACCTAACGTCGAAGTTTTTGCTTAAAGGGTATAAGTTTTGAAAAGATTGAGTATTTGAGGAAAAATTATCCTAAGTTTTAATGAAAATGCGAATGTTCGCGCGATTAGACTTGAGGACATGAAGTCGACAAATTTAATCGTTTTTTCCCTTGGATTTGAACGTAAACAAAATAAACAAGTAAATATGAAATGATTAAACAGAGAAATTATGCGGATGAGGACATATAACAATTAAATAAAAGACTAAGCGTGTGAACGTGCATTTTTATGATTTTTGTTGTTTAATATTAATGAAAAGAAAATATTTTAATAGTTCCCATTTTTTACGCATTTTTAATATGGATAAAAAGTAATGAGAATTAATTAAGGAAAACGAAATATTTTTTAAGTTTTAAGTTTCTATATATTTTTTATATTTTTTAGAGTTCTATATAAAGCATTATTTTTTAGTAATTATTAAATAATCAAACTAAATGAATACTTAAAAAAACTTAAACCTAATTAAAAAAGATATTTAAAATTACCAAATAAACCTAAGGTTAATAAAATGGGTCACTTGATTAAAAATGTCTATTTGATTAAATTACTAAATAATTAAACTAAGTGAGTAATATTTCTAAAAAAACTAAAAAAGGGAAAAAATAGGAAAAGGGTGTATTAAAAAGTTTGATGAGCAATTAAATGGGCCAAAAGGGTTTTAAAGGGCCTGATCAGAACTGAAACAGGGGGGTGCACAAGGGGATCCGTTTGGGCTTTGGCAATGGAAATGGGTTAAGGTCCAAATGATTTTATAATTGTTTTTGGGGTTAAACGTGTTTTAGCATTTTGGAAGAGGGATTAGGGTTAAGGTTTGGGACAGAAGCGGCGCTTGCTCGCTTGTCTTCTTCGTCTTCTTCGCGTGATATCCTCTTCGTTCGCTTCTGAACTCGCCTGAGCTTTCCTTCGTCTTTCGTCCCAACGGCCACCAGCACTCTCCATTTTCCTCTTCCCTCCAGCAAAGGCTACAGCGATGGATTCACGGTATAAATCGTCTTATTCGTTTAGGGCTTTGATTACTGCATGTTACAATTTGAGTTCATTTCTAATTCGATTAGGGTTTTGTTACAATGCATGTGTTGATTTGATTCCGTTTTGATCTTTACTTCGTTTATGTGATTATTAAGGTATTATGAAAGAAAGGAAAGGGTGAAACTACCTGGAGAAGGAGGAAGGAACGTGGGGCGAGCTAGGAGGCCAAGGCAAGGAAGGATGGCGGAGGCGCTGTGAGCTTGCTTCGGATTTACCGGTACTTCGTTCCTTTTGGCCCTTTTGCTTTGCTTTTTCCTCTTCTTCTCTTGCTACTGCTACTGTATGCTGGGTTGCCTTGAAAACTTTCCTATCTTCTTCTTCACTGTGATTCTGTATGCTTGCTACTGTATGCCTTTTTCTTTAATGGCCAGTGAGGATGTATCTGAGGTCGTCGTATGCTTGGGTTTGGAAATTAGTTTAGGCCATGGTTTTGACGGTTTTTATGGTCTTACTGGTTTTATGTTTGGCCATAAGGTTTTGATATATGGTTTTGAGGGCTTCACGCAGGTTTTACTGGTTTTTGAAATGGTTCTAGTTTTTGTAATGCAGTAGCAGGTTTTTGGTTTTTAGGCCATGGTGTTTTGGTTATATGCAGGTTTATGCTGTAGGCTATAAGGTTTTTTTGGAATGGTTTAGGCCATGTTTTGATAATGCAGTAGCAGGTTTTGGTAATGGAGTAGCAGGTTAAATGGATTTTTTATGCCATGGAGGTTTGATGGTTTAGACAGTAGGAATGGTTTATGCAGGTTCTTACTGTTTTTTGAAATGGTTTTGAGTTTTTTGGTTTACCGTTTTTTGTGTGGAAGGCTTGGAGATATGTTATGTTCTCCTATTTCCTTGAAGTGTTTTTGTTATCTTATAACAATTGCTGGCTTGAGGTTTTTGTTTGATGGCTCAGGTTTGAATATTTAACTATTTCCTTGGCCTCTGCACAATACATGTTACAGCAGTTTTGTTTTGTATTCTAATTTCATGCTTCTTTCCTCTTACTGACTGTGTTACTGCAGTTTGTTTTGTATCCACTTCTGCCTAAACCAAAACCTGTAAAACCAAACTTCTTTCTCTCTTCTCTCTCATAAGTACCATTTGATACATAAAAATGATGTATTGTACTGTTTCTGAAATTGCAAAAGTGCTGGAACATGATGAAAATGGAATATATTATGCTTGCAAAATGGTTTTGAACTGCATATTTCTTCTTGTATACTGCATGGCACAACAATGGAGCCTATTTGTTTTGGCTTCTTCTATGTGCATGGCATAGGTTTACGTTGGCTTTTGTTTGGAACATTGCATATGCTGTTTTGAAATTATGCATGGATTTTTTGTATGCTGTGTATATTTTGAAATATGCATTTTTGACAAAAGAAATTATGCCTATGCAGTTTTGAAAAAATAGAGTGAATTTGTGCATTCATTTATGAAAATAAAAATTCCCCCCTTTTTGTGAACCGGGAGAAATCCCGTGATTTGCAAAAAAGGGTAAACTGATTCCAGCCGTTTGCTTTTAATGATGAACACTAATAAATAATTTTCTACTTTTAATTATTTATTCAATTCTGACTTTTCTTTTTAATTGTTTTTGCAGGTAAAATTAAATGAGCAGACAAAAGCATTGGATAGAAGATTTAGAATCTTAGAAATATAGTTCTATTTTACTTTAAACTTTTATGTAATTTGTTATTATAAATATTTTGTAAATAATACAATATTTAAATAACAATTGTAATAAAATAGAATAAAGTGAAATAAAATTCTATTATTTCCCAGTCAATTCTTTTCTTTCCAATTATTTTATTTATCGTTTATAATTCTTTAAATTGTATAATAATTGAAAAATCAATTTCAATCACTTAAATTCAGAATAATAAACGCATAAATAAACATCATTGATCAATTAATAATTTCAATTATTTAATTAGTTATTCATAATTTTCTAAATTATAATAATTAAAAAAGAATTTCAATTATTTAACTTAGAATGATAAATAATTAAATAATCATTATTGACCAATTAATGAACTTCTTTTCAAATATTTATTATATTATTCATAAATCTTTAAATCATGTAATAACTGAAAATAAATTCCAATTATTTAAATTTAAGATAATAAATAATAAATAAACACCGTCTGAACGATTAATATGCCTCTTTCCAAATATTTATTTTGTTATTTATAGATCTTTGAATTATATAATAATTGAAAATAAATTCCAATTATTTAAATTTAAGATGATAAATAATTAATAAACATCATTTAAGTCTTGATCAGTTAATAAATTTAGCGTTAAAAAATAAACAGCTCTCGACTCGGAAAAGTTATGAATTTTTAAAAATCAAAAGATCAAAACGCTTGCAATGTAATGATGCAGATGGGAGATGATATCTTAGGTCAAAATTTGGGGTACAACAGCTGCCCCTATTTAAGTTTCTTCTATCCGGAGATATGAAGATTAAAATCTTCGTTTCGACGAGATTGAAGGTACTTAAATACATAATACGCAAATTTTGTCCTAAGATGCCGCCATCATGTTTGATATGAATGCCGTGATTGAATTCACAGAGAAAGATATTGTATGAAACAACACAATGTTGGAGGAATCGAACACCAACAAAACACAGAGACATGGATTATACATTACTGGGGAAACAAGCTATCGACTTCAAACGACAGACTCTTGGCAGCGAATAAAATTGAGGGAATACGACCTCTGACCCTAACAAAGAAAGCATCTTGCATAGGCCATAAAACAGATTATTGACCCAAAACAGTGAGTTCACAACTCAAGGTCGAAGATAGACGAAAAGCAATCAATCTTGCTGATGATGGATTACCAACTTCCGAAGGTAATGATTCATGACAAGCTTCTCTGCGAGATTTCCGTAGATATACTCATTAATGCTGATATAATAATATTGTAGATACACAAGTTGTTCAAATAAAGAAACTGCCACTTGCTGTCATCCAAAGAAAATACCAATAACGTACAAGCTGCTCAAATAAAGAGGCTGCCACTTGCTGTCGTCCAAAGAAAATACCAATAACATACAAACTGCTCAAATAAAGAGGCTGCCACTTGCTGTCGTCTAAAGAAAATACCGATAACGTACAAGCTGCTCAAATAAAGGGGCTGCCACTTGCTGTTTTCCAAAAATAATAATGCACAAGTTGCTCGTGAAGAGCTGCCGCTTGTCATTTTCCAACGATGATAATATGACATACAAGTTGCTCGTGAAGAGCCGCCGCTTGTCGTTTTCCAAAAATAATAATAACGCACAAGTTGCTCGTGAAGAGCTGCCGCTTGTCGTTTTCCGACGATGTCTATGACGTACAGGTTGCTCATGAAGAGCTGCCGCTTGTCGTCTTCCAATAATAATAACGCACAAGTTGCTCGTGAAGAGCTGCTGCTTGTCGTTTTCCAACGATGATAATATACGTACAAGTTGCTCGTGAAGAGCTGCCGCTTGTCGTTTTCCGAAGAGTAACTCAGAAAGAAGTTGCGATGACACCGGAAGAGAATAAAATCTTCGTCAAAGAGAATCATGAATCAGTCCATTCCCAAGGATATCACATATAAATGTGAAAAATAAATGCACCATCTGTCTAGGTCGCGATTCCACTGGGAAAAATCATGAGATAGCCTATGCAAGAGACAACAACTTCATCCAGGAATAACCAGAGAGAAAACAGTCAAACAAGACTCTGCCCAATTAGAAAGTAATTCGATTGGGAATTCATTCTATCTAAAAATGGACAGGGTAAGCTAAATCAAAAATCATCCACGAGGATTAGCTCAGTTGGGGAATTTAGAGAGGAAGCACATTTTCTGCGTAAGCTAACCTTCTACTTGGAAAGAAACATGTATGTTATTTGAATGAACAAAGTACAATCCAAAAGTCAACGGCAAATGCGAGTATGCGTGCATGATATAAGTGTGAATGAATAAATGAATGTTATGCTGACAAAACGAACAGATGGAATATCTTGAAGATAATAAGATGTCACAGCACGATAGATACTCAGCCAATCCTAAAAAAAAACGGAAGATAACTGGAACTGGAATCACAGAACAACGTCAGAGCGTAACACGCCACAAGGCTCAAGTCTTCTGAGGAGAAAAGTGCTCAAGTCCAATCTTACAACACCAATAGACTACTGGCAAGGGACAAAGCGTACCACACTTTGGAGATCTCCCAAATAAAGATAACTGAAACAAATCTTAACTGGAACACTTGGGGAGTCACCAAATTTAGTACCACTAGAAACACAAGTTTACACAACCAACACCTCAATGACGATGTTGAAACGAAACATGTTCACCATGCAAGGATAAATTACTGTATTGTTTCGCATTTCATGGCTTGACCATCCTCGGAACAAGCTGTTAATATTCCTTTCGTTATTCACGACACATTTTAAAAATAAGAATATTTTAAATACTTTGTTTCAAATATTGCCGTAAAAAATTAAAATTTTGCCCACAAAAGTTAAATGCTCAAATTTCATTAATAAGATGGCGTTTGCTAACAATGCGACTCCAACGGTTTACAAAAGTTTGGGAAATAGTACATGAAATAAAAAGGTCACACAAAAACAATGATCACTATTCTCCCTAACAACTTTGAATTCCAAAATGTAATTAAATGCCAGGATTGGTCTGACCAAAAGCCTGCCTAAGCAAAATACTTCTTGACTGCATCAGCGTTCAAGGGACGCGGGAGCTCGTCACCGTCCATATTGGTGAGAATCAAAGCACCTCCAGAGAAGACTTTCTTAACGACATACAATCCTTCATAATTCGGAGCCCACTTGCCCCTTGAATCAGGTTGGAAAGATAATATTTTCTTGAGTACAAGGTCACCTTCTCTGAACTCGCGCGGTCGAACCTTCTTATCAAAAGCCTTTTTCATCCTCTGCTGATACAACTGACCGTGACACAAAGCTGTCAATCTCTTCTCTTCGATTAAATTCAACTGATCATATCTACTTTGACACCATTCAGCCTCAGAAAGCTTAGCTTCCATCAACACTCTCAGAGACGGAATCTCAACCTCCACGGGGAGTACAACTTCCATACCATAAACTAGGGAAAAAGGGGTTGCTCCTGTTGAAGTTCGAACTGAAGTACGGTATCCATGCAAAGAAAACGGAAGCATTTCATGCCAATCTTTATAAGTTACCACCATCTTCTGGACAATCTTCTTGATATTCTTGTTAGCAGCTTCAACAGCCCCATTCATCTTCGGTCTGTAAGGAGAAGAATTATGATGTTCGATCTTGAACTCTTCACAAAGCTCTCTCATCATCTTGTTATTCAAATTTGAACCATTATCAGTGATGATCTTGCTCGGGATACCGTATCGACAAATGATTTGATTCTTGATAAATCGGACTACCACCTGTCTGGTTACATTAGCATAAGATGCTGCCTCCACCCATTTAGTAAAATAATCAATCGCTACCAAGATGAAACGATGACCATTTGAAGCTTTGGGTTCAATCATTCCAATCATATCAATGCCCCACATAGAGAAAGGCCAAGGTGAAGAGATAACATCGAGGAGAGTCGGTGGGACGTGCATCTTGTCCGCATAAATCTGGCATTTATGACATTTCTTCACATATTTGCAGCAATCAGATTCCATCGTCATCCAATAGTAACCATCTCTCAACATCTTTCTAGCCATCGCATGTCCGTTGGCATGAGTGCCAAAGGATCCTTCATGCACCTCTTGCATCAGCATGTCTGCTTCGCGTCTGTCTACACATCTGAGCAAGACCATGTCATAATTCCTCTTATACAATACTTCTTCATTGAGAAAGGAACTGCTTGCTAATCTTCTCAATGTCTTCCTATCCTTATTGGATGCCCCAGGCGGGTACTCTTGAGTTTGAAGAACACGTTTAATGTCATAGAACCACAGTTTGTCGTCGGTAACCTCTTCTACCGAGAACACATGAGCAGGTCTGTCAAGGCACATAACTCTGATCGTAGGCACGTCGTTCCAACCATTCACTTGAAACATTGAGGACAAAGTAGCTAAAGCATCAGCCATTTGATTTTCATCTCTAGGGATATGATGTAATTCCACCTTGTTGAAGAAAGTTAACAATCTTCTAGCATAGTCTCTGTAAGGGATCAAACCAGGATGACGAGTCTCCCATTCTCCTTTGATTTGATTAATTACCAATGCCGAATCTCCGTAAATATCAAGAATCTTAATCCTTAGATCCACTGCTTCTTCGAGACCCATAATACATGCCTCATATTCAGCCATGTTGTTCGTGCAGTCAAACTTCAATCTCGCCGTGAACGGGATATGAGTGCCTCGGGGAGTGACGATGATTGCCCCAATTCCATTTCCATAAGAGTTCACAGCTCCGTAAAAAATTAAACCCCAACGGGATTCAGGATCAGGTCCTTCTTCAGGTAACGACTCTTCAAAATCTTTAGCTTTCAAGTACATAACATCTTCATCTGGGAAATCAAACTTGATGGATTGATAATCTTCAATTGGTTGGTGAGCCAAATGATCGGCTAAAATACTCCCTTTGATTGCTTTCTGAGTGTAATACTCAATGTCATATTCAGACAACAACATCTGCCAACGGGCTATCCTTCCAGATAAGGCGGGCTTCTCAAAGATATACTTGATCGGATCCATTTTGGAGATCAACCAAGTGGTGTGGTTAATCATATACTGGTGCAGACGGCGAGAAGCCCAAGCTAGAGCACAACAGGTTTTCTCAAGCAATGAGTACCGAGATTCACAGTCTGTGAATTTCTTACTCAGATAATATACGGCATGTTCCTTTCTTCCAGTCTCATCTTGTTGACCAAGCACACATCCCATGGAGTCTTCCAATATAGTCAGGTACATAATCAACGGTCTTCCTTCCACCGGAGGAATCAAAATGGGAGGTTCAAGCAAATATTCTTTGATGCTATCAAAAGCTCTCTGACAATCTTCTGTCCACACACATCCTTGGTTCTTTCGGAGAAGCTTGAAAATCGGCCCACAGGTAGCAGTCATATGAGATATAAACCTAGAAATGTAGTTCAGTCTCCCAAGGAATCCTCTTACTTATTTTTCCGTCTTGGGTGCGGGCATTTCTCGAATAGCTTTGACTTTATCAGGATCTACCTCAATACCTTTCTGACTGACAATGAAACCCAAAAGTCTTCCAGAACGAACGCCAAAAGTGCATTTGTTGGGATTCAGATGGAGTTTGTACTTTCTCAAACGCTGAAATAACTTCAACAAATGTTCCAAGTGATCCTCCTCAGTATGTGATTTGGCAATCATATCATCCACATACACTTCGATCTCCTTATGCATCATGTCATGGAACAAAGCAGTCATGGCTCTTTGGTATGTTGCGCCAGCATTCCTCAAACCAAACGGCATAACCCGATAACAGAAAGTTCCCCAAGGTGTAATGAAAGCGGTCTTCTCCATATCTTCCGGCGCCATCTTGATTTGATTGTAACCAGAGAAGCCGTCCATGAAAGAAAAGACTTTGAACTTGGTGGTACTGTCGACCAATATGTCAATGTGAGGTAATGGGAAGTCGTCCTTCAGACTAGCTCTATTCAGATCTCGATAGTCTACACACATCCGAACTTTGCCATCTTTCTTTGCAACAGGCACTATGTTGGCTAACCACTGAGGATAGACCGATGTAACAAGGAAACCTGCATTAATCTGCTTTTGAACCTCTTCTTTGATCTTGTCAGCCATATCGGGACGAGTCCTTCTCAACTTCTGCTTAATCGGCGGACATTCAGGTCTCAACGGTAAACGATGCTCCACAATATCATTGTCCAAACCCGGCATATCTTGGTAGGACCAAGCAAACACATCAACATACTCTTTGAGAAGCTCCAACATTTTCTCCTTAATTTCCGGGATAAGCAATGCTCCGACTTTGACTTCCTTTCTATCCTCTTCATCACCCAAGTTGACCAACTCTACAGGTTCTTCAAATGGTTGAATAATCTTCTCATCATGCTCAAGCAAACGGGAAATCTCAACAGGAATCTCTTCATCATCCTCTTCTTCGGCTCTGAACACAGGGAATTCAAAGTTGGGAGAGGGCATAGGATCATTGTTTTCGATGGTTAAGTCGTGGATTAATCTGCACACATGATTATGCTTTATTTTAGAAATCGATTTGTGCAAATAAAACAAAAGGTTATTATATTTCCTATTACTACCAATTAATTTCATTGCTATTTCCCAAAAAAAGTGAATTATAAAACAGTAGTGGACAAAATAACATTTTTATTCATTGAAGGGAAATACTTGAAACAAAGGGCCCCGACATTTCTCTTTTGCCTTGGGCAGAGCAAAAGGAATTATTTTTCATAGCCCGACACAAAATACTTTTCGCCTTGGGTAGAGCGAATTTTTCAAAGAAAAACAAAACAAAACATTACTCGGAAATGTGCATAACAATAGGAACATCAACAACTATCCAGTTTTGGCAAGCCAATCCAGGCGTCACAAAATCGGGCGAATCTTCCTCGGAATCATCTTCTATGATAGCATCAACCTCAGGATGTATAAAACCTGAACTTCAGAAAACCTCTTGAATCGGACGAACAAACACCTCTTGCTTGACTCTCGCAGACACAGGACGAAAACCAAGACCTTCCCCAGATTTGTTCTCGGCCAAAGTCAACACCTGGCCCCATCCTTCGGCCGAACCACTTTCCACCACTCGTCACGCATCCTCAAAAGAAGAGATGGATGCCCCTTGCTTCTTCACTGCATTCTTGGCAACAAATAGACCTTGGAACTGGGTTCCAACATCCTCGTCGGCGTCAATAAAAGAGAATGATGATAAATGGCTTACCACCATAGCCTGCTCTCCCCCAATCATCACTAGCTTCCCATGCCTCACAAACTTCAGTCTCTGATGGAGCGTAGAGGTGACTGCCCCTGCATCATGGATCCACGGACGACCCAATAAGCAACTATAGGCAGCACGAATATCCATCACTTGGAAAGTGATTTGAAAAGTATGGGGACCAATTACTATAGGAAGATCCACTTCACCAATGACTGTCTTCCTAGAACCATCAAACGCTTTAACAATTACTCCACTAGGTCTCATAGGAGCACCTGGATATAAAAGCCGAGATAAAGTAGTTTTGGGCATCACATTCAACGACGAACCTGTATCCACCAACACACTTGATAAGGTATCATTTCCACAACTTACTGAGATATGCAAAGCCATATTGTGGTTCCTCCCCTCCTCCGGGAGTTCTTCATCACTGAAACCAAGATTGTTACACGAAGTAATATTTCCCACAATTCCATCAAATTGGTCAACCGTCACATCATGATCCACGAACGCCTGGTCCAAGACCTTCATCAAAGCTTCTCTATGGACACCAGAATCTCTCAGTAAAGCAAGCAAAGAAATCTTGGAAGGAGTTTGCAAAAGTTGGTCTACAATCTTATATTCACTTCTCTTGATAAGCTTCAAGATCTCATCATCCTCAGGGTGAGGGATAGGTTCACTGGATCGGCCTATCTCAACCCTTGGTTCAACATTTTTCACTGGAATCTCCGCCGGTATGGGTCTTCTGACTTGAACTTCTGGTCTCTTTAGAGGTACTGCTGCAAAAACACGTCCACTTCTCGTAACTCTACTCACATCAGCAATGTTAACAAAAGACAGTCTTGTCGGTATAGGGACTTCTACCCCATTCTCAATCATTGTGGCATTATACTTATACGGTACAGCTTGGTCCGAGTTGTAAGGCACAGGACCAGGTGGGTAAATAATCAAAGGATCAACAGGTGCAGTCTAACTGTCGTAAGCGATCTCTACTGATTCAGGCAAATTGAATTGTGGTATGATAACATTCACTTCATCCTCCGGATTTCTGTCATACGTAATAGTGATAACTCTCTGGTCTAGCAACTTCTGAATATCCTCCTTCACAATAGGACAATCAACCTCTCTTGAACAAAACTCACAAACATCATAATCATGCTGGTGCCTAACAAAGGCAAGTCTCCTCAAACTCTGATGTAACTTGATCAACGACTCTCTTATATGTTCAACTTGAAAAACTCGAAACTTCCCCGAACAACCTTCCACCATATTCACTGAAGATGCCCCATGTCGAGGCAAAGGATTATCTTTAAAATTTGGATTAACATCCTTAAAAGACAAGATGCCATTCTTAATCAATCTCTGCACGTCCGCCTTCAGAGCAAAGCAATTCTCAAGGTTGTGCCCCGGCGACCCTTGATGATATTCACAAAACTGATCCGCCTTGTACCACGGAGAAGTACTGTTCGGTGCGACATGAGGAGGCTTTGTCGTTATGAGATTCTTTCTGATAAGAGCAGGGAACAATTCCGTATAAGTCATAGGAATGGCATCGAACTGCGGTTTTCTGGGTGAACTGTTCTGATTGTTGAATGGATAAGCCTGTTGTCGAGGCTGCTGCTGAAATGGCCGTTGTTGAGTTGGTGGGGTTTGATGAGCTAGGGTCATCAAAGCTGGGCGGATAGCCGGAGTGACTCCCGCAACGTGAGAGTAACCTCTCCTTGGTCTCCCTGGGAACAAAGCGCTGACATCCTGCTCTTTTCTTTTCGGGAAAACACTTCCAAACTTTTTAGTACTGCTAGACGGACTTCCTTCTTTAACCAAACGCCCTTCACGAATCCCTTCCTCTAACCGCATGCCCATGCTTACCATTTCGGTGAAGTCACTGGGTGCGCTGGCTATCATTCTTTCATAGTAAAAGGAACCTAAAGTCTTCAAAAATATCTTAGTCATCTCTTTCTCCTCAAGAGGTGGATAGACTTGAGCAGCAATTTCACGCCACCTCTGGGCGTACTCCTTGAAAGATTCTCGTTCTCTTTGCGACATCGCCCAGAGTTGATCCCTGTCCGGGGCCATGTCAATGTTGTACTTATACTGGTGAACAAAAGCTTCGCTAAGATCGTTGAAGTTGCGAATCCGAATACTGTCTAAACCCATATACCACTTTAGAGCAGCACCCGTCAAACTATCTTGAAAATAATGAATCAACAAGTCATGATCATCGGAATACGTAGACATCTTTCTCACGTACATTGTCAAATGGCTTCTAGGACACGAATCACCCTTATATCTCTCAAAGTCTGGCACTTTGAATTTTGCTGGAATCTTGACATTCGGAACTAAACAAAGGTCATGCGTGTTCTTCCCAAACAAATCTTTCCCCTTTAATGCTCTAAGCTCTTTCTGCATTTCCTGGAACTGATCCTGAAACTCTTCCATTCTATCAAAAAGACCCAAACTTTCAGCAGGCTCGGCAGGATACGTAGGTTCATTCAAGTATGGCACGAAGTGGACCACAGGAGTGACAGTTGTCATAATCGGTTGCGGAAAAGGTGTTACAGACGGAATTACCGGTGGCATGGCAGTTGTCTCTGGTTGAGGAAGAGACAAAGCAGGTTGAAACAAAGGTTGTATGGCAGGCTGATACCCCTCTGGAACAAAGTTGTAAGGCATTCCCCACGGAAAACCTTTCGGCATCTGATGTTGAAGCGGAGAGTTGATTTGAGTCACGGATGTAGGAACGGTGACAATCTCGGAAACCACCAGAGTTGAAGTCTGAATCTCGGAAGCCGTAGTTGATGGCTGATTCTGAACAGCCACCAAACTTTCCACTAACGCAGTTAACTTTTCCATCTCGGCACAAAGTGTAGCGACTTCCCCATGAAGCTCATGATTTTCCTGTTCCAGATCTTCCATCTTCCTCTGACGATTGGCTCGAGTGTCGTATCTGTGAGACAGCTTGACAACCTTTGGAGTGGAAAAAGAACAAGGATAAGACTCTAGAAAACATGTGAAGTGAAATGTTGAATGATGCATGATGTACGATGCAAATGATGATTCATTTTAATAGTTTTTCAAGGAACTTCGATAATTTTGCACATATCAATGGTAAAGGAATTTGGAACAACAAAAACTCAATCCATTAATCAAAGACAGTAAATTACAACTTACAACTTGGAATCACAAAACAATAAATTACAACTTTGGGATAACAACCCAATAATAAAAGCAGTAAATTACAACCTTGAAACATGAAGTCCAAAATAAAGCGGTAAATTACAACTTTGGAACATGAAGCCCATAATAAAGCAATAAATTACAACTTCGGAGCATGAAGCCCTTTTACATAGTTTTACAAAATGACATCAATAAAATAAAACTAAAAGCTAAAGATCACTCAGAATCATCGGATGAAGGACCAAATACCAACTGTAATCGGAGCTTCTTGATCTTCTCTTCATAAAAGTCCTTCATCTCTTTCTTCTCAGCTACCAGTCGATCAATGATTTCCTTCTGCGGATTAGGAACAAGAGCAGCGCTTACTGAACCTTCCCTCTTTCTCTTCCTCTCACCAGCATACTTCTTCAGCAAAGCATCCTTTTGACGAAGTTTCTCATCGTGACCAATGAACCAGCCGTCTTGAATAAGGAGTAACTCCTCCTTTTCCTTTGCTGTCGAGTCAGGACTCGATTCTCATATTCAGACATATTGTACTTTTCTTTCCAAGCATCCCTCTCGGACTTCATCCTAGCCAGATTTCCTTGGTATTCTCCTATATTCGCGATAGGGATAACAACAGATGATGGTGCAACGGTGGGGAATAAAGGTTTCTCAAGTTTATAGGGCATCTTGAGAGCACAAGCCCTAGCACGGACCCACTGTAGGTAAGGCTCCAAAGAAACGACACCCCTATGTCCTAACATATCTCTCCCTTTCCTATGGATGTGGCGCCAAGCTCCTTCGATCTCCCTCTTAGCTGCCTGATGATCTTGTCCTTCCTGTAGAAAGAAACCACTCACATGGATGTTGTTTGGCTTATCTCTCATCGGGTACCCGAACTGACGGCGCGCGAGAACATGGTTATAATTAATTCCACCTCTTGTACCGAGAAGAGGCACGTTAGGAAAAGCACCACAGCTATCGATGATCTTCACGTCGTAGTAAACTCGATTATACCAATCAATGTCGAAATGAGTGAGAGCCATAATCTTTGGCGCCCAACGCGGTTCCTTCTCGAGATCCCAGAAAACATCAGACCCAGGTAGATGAGAAACGTACCACTGATACAACAACGGTGCACAACAAATAATCATTCCTCCCTGATAAGAGTTTCGAAGATGGATGGAGTAGTAAGTATCTCCGAGCAACGTAGGGACCAGATTTCCAATCAAGAAAATTCTGATGGCGTTGATATCCACAAACTTATCAACGTTAGGGAACAAGAATAGACCATAGGCGAGTAAAGCAAACATGTCTTCAAAGGCAACATTATCTTTTATCTCAGCGAAATGACGAGCTTTCCTCAACAAAAACTGCGCAGACAAGCCTCGGATTCCCCCTTTTGTAGTCATGTTCTCCTCTATCTCTGACTTCTTCAAGTGGGTGATGGTCGCTATCTCGTGAGATTTGGGCTCCTCTTCTAATCCAGAAAAAGGAACACAGTCGGTGATCGGCAAACCAAGTATGTAGGAATACTCTTCTAAGGTGGGTGTGATCGGTGGATCTGGAACTGACTGTTTAACGCTGGTTCGCGAAATGTCGCGGAAGCAAGAGTCGCCACCGTCTTTTATTTTCTCCAAATGGAATGGACAAAAGCACAGAAAAATTACTTTAAAGAGATTGCTCTCGGTTCGGGAGGTAGGTTATAGAAAGGGAAGGTATTAGCACCCTTTCTATCCATGGTTATCCATGGGCTCTTAGATACTTGCTCATTGTGTTTTCAAAAGTGTTTGCTTTTCAATTGTGAGTGAGTTTGAAAAAAGTTTCGTTTAAAGATTTCAGATCGACTCTTGTATCAGTCCTCAAGAGTGTTTGAAAAATTGTTTTGAAAGCTTTTTGAAAGTGTCGGTGTGAAAAGAAGTTTTGATTTGTTTTTGAATAGAGCAAGTATCTACGAGAGTCATCTACCTACCCTAAGGAATTAGGTTGTGTAAGAGTCCTTAAGGTAGTGCCATTCCACCATTGAGAGATAGGTAGCACCACCGTTGGAGGTGTTCGGGTCAATACGAGGTTCGGGACATGGTGATCACCAGAGCAATGGGAAGACACCTTAGAAGCTACCCTCATGCCAGGTTCCCGGATCATGAGGACTTACTAAGACATCTTCTATTCGACGATCACCTTTCGAGGCAAGGCAACAGTGAGGCGTACCCTAGGGGTGGTGTGTGATTCGTGTGTCGTTTTCATTTATTTTTGTCTTATTCATGTCATGGGTGATCTACACGTTTGTTTTTATTTTATCATTCATTCTTGCATGTCATTTAATTAACAGTTAAGAAAGCGCGGAAAAGTAAAATTTTAAACTATTACAAAGGCGCGGGTCCACATCGCCAAAATTTCCAGGACCCGATTTGACAGAAAAATAAAGAATTAAAGTGCGAAAGATAAATATTACACAACTTTGGGAGAATTACATAAATATTTACAAGAAATAAATAAAATGCGCGAATATGAATTAAAATTGGAAACGAGGGCGTTGGACCCTTTTTTAATGAAATTAGATTATTATTTACAAATTAGTTCAATTAAGGAAAAAGAAACTATTTTTTTAGTTTTTTGTATTTATGATTTTTAATGAGAATTAAATGAAATTAGAACGCTAATTAACCCTAATTCTACAGCTTTTATTTGTTAAGAAAAAATATTAAAGTTTAAACCTAAAATTAAATCTAATTATTTAGTGACAATTTGATTTTATGAAAATAAATAATTAATTATTAGTGAAAAGAAAAGAAAAGGGATAAAAATTAATTAAAACCCTAATTCTACCAATTTTAAGTTTATTAAAAAATGTTTGAATTAAACCTAAATTAAAACTAAAATTAATTAATGATATTTATTTACAAAATATTGAAATATAACATATTTTTTTAATTTTGTCTTTTTTCTGATTTTATATTGTTTGTGTTTTTATGAAAAATAATTAAATTAAAGGAATTAATTAAAAAAACAATAATTGAGATAAATAAAAATGAAAAAAATATAAAAGATTGCAAACCTAGGGGGGGTCTGTCCCCAATTGAGAGGTATAACCCAGTATTTCAGGCCCATTAACCTTTGGCCTCTTTTGACTTCTATGCCAGCGTGTGGGATGGTTGACTAGTACACATCATGGTCTCTGGATCCTGGCCCTTGATTGAATGCATTGGGACATGTGGACGGCTGGATGTTGTGGATGCATGATGGACGCTAGCACTGAAACTGTACACAAGCATTAATAACAAAATAATATGAAAGGGGTGGGGACCTGGGATCGAACCCAGGTCCTAGAGGTTACCCTTCCTTCGCTTGACCAGTGGAGCCACTTATGCGCGTTTGTACATGAAATAACACACAAATAATATAAAAGAAAATAAGGGTTAGTGTAATTTCCGCGCGAAAATTTGAATGGACCAACCAGTCTTGGCCACCTAGTCATCTTCTTCATCGTTTTGTTTATTTCCTGAAACATAAAAGAGTTAGCGGGGGTTTTGAACCCCCCCAAAATACGCGTTTTCTGATAATAGCGATTAGGCCGTCCGGCCCCATAAATTAGGCGCGAGGGTTCTATTGTTTTCGTCCAAGCGCGCTGAATCCATTCATGGCATTAGGATATTCTAATTTTACCATATTCAAAAACCCCTAATTCGAAAGCTGAAGAACCCTAATATCCTTCAATGGTGAAATCGCGTATGGCTGATAAAAATGCAATCAAACAACTGGGTTAGCTTCAGAATCAATCAAGAAACATAAATCAAACATTAAAAAGTATTAAAACGCATGAATCGTGATGCAAGCATATGAAAAATTTTCCGTACAGGGGACGATTATTCTCACGTTTCTTGGTGTTAGAGCTTATGGTTTTGATCCAAATCCCTTCCTTGAAGTCTCAGCAAGCCAATGGGATAGTTGTTTGATCTTGAAAAGCCCTAAAACCTAGTTTTCAGTTTCCAATTTTTTTGGCAAAAACTCAAGTTTCTCTATGCTTTTCTGGCGCAACCTGGAGGTCATGGGCACGAGGGTTAGCATATGTATATATGTGTGAGTGATTAGGGTTGGTTTTTGATCAGAAAAAATCCATGAATTGATGATAAGATATTTGATTTTCCATGCATTAGTTTTCAAATCTTTTCCATGCAAACTTAGTTCAAATCATGTTCAATCACCAAGATTCTTTCCAAATCTGATTATACACAAAATCTTGAGATTATTTCATGCACAAAAAGATTCAAAAAGTTAGGTTTAGTATTTTTCACCTATTTATTTTAATTAAATGAATTATTAATGATTAAAAATCTAAATAAATAAATAAATATGATAAAAAACTTCTCTTTGGGCCAAATGGTCGTGCACATGCCTTGGATGATGAATTGTGGAAGAAAAAGAGGCCCATTAGCATTTTTAGGTCATTTGGAGCAATGTTGACTTTTCAAAATATCCAAAACTTTCCCAACTTCCACAAGGCATAACTTGCTCAATTTTTAAGCTTTGCTCATGTTCTTGGACATTTTGGAAAGGTCTTTGAGTCCTCTAACCAATGCCTTTGGTCCCATGTCATTTTGATTTACCAATCTGAAATTATGGCCTTTGACTTAAAGTCCCTTTTTGTTGACTTTTGAAAATGACCTATAATGTTGAAATTGATAAATTTTTGTGAGAGCATTTCTTGGACTTGAAGTGTGAAGAGGAGTTGTAGGAAATGTCATTCTCTTCAAAATGAGCTTTGGATGGAACTTTTCTGATAATCCATGTGGAAGTTATGCCCTGGTCAAGTTACAGTTGACTTTTTCAACTGTCCAAATATGGAAACTTTTGCATCTTGATGATTTTTGATCCAAACTTTGAGAATCATGATCAAGCATTGATCAAATGATGTTTGTGGCTCAAAATGAGATGTTGACCAAAAATTTGAACTTTTGACTGTCAAATGACCATTTTGCCCCTACAGTTGACTGTAGTGCAATTAGGGTTTCTGACTGTGCAATTTTGTGCTGTAGGTCTTGAAACTTGGCATGAGGATGCTTGACCATGTTTATAGGCATGTGGGACTTGATTGGACCCTTGGAAACTTCATTTTCTTTGTCAGAACCAAAACCCTAGTTTTTGACTGTTAGGAAGCCTTTGAACTGTGCAACCCTTGGGGAGATTTTGAAGCTTTGACTTTGAAAATTTTGAAGAATATGGGAGGGCAAATTTTAGGGTACAACTGTTTCCCCTGTTCAATCTTCTTAGACCTGAGGATGCAGATTGGATGCCGTGCCTTTCGTAATCCGAAGGTGGAAGATGATTGAACACTAGAGTGCCCAGAAATTTGCGCTCACATAGTAATAGTGTGATGGAGAATGGGCTTACAGATGCTATTTGGAGGTTTGATGAATAGGATGATGGGCTTATAGATGCCATGCTAAGAGATGATGGAAGGTGGATGGGCTTATAGATGTCATCTGGATGTTGATCGCGTAAGAGATTCCTTAGCGAGAGCTTGCGTACCTGCAAAAAGAAAAATGTTTACCTGACCTGTTACAGGAGCTGGTCCTCAAATTCTTTGTATAGATGTGTCCTGACTGGTTACAGGAGCTAGATCTGGAGCTTCAAAAGGTGATGAATGAACCAGGGGTGGTTACTATCTCAATAGGAACGGTGAGAGAACCTTGGACGATTTCAACTTCAACAGTAATGCTGAGCAAATCTGGGGATGATTACTATCTCAATAGCAATCATTGAGAGAATCTTGGATAAATTCAACTTCAACAGCAACCGTTGAGCGAATCTTGGGATGATTACTACCTCCGCAGTATCGGGGAGAGAACCATAGGCGACTACAACCTCAATAGCAATCATTGAGAGAATCTTGGATAACTTCAACTTCAACAGCAACCGTTGAGCGAATCTTGGGATGATTACTACCTCCGCAGTATCGGGGAGAGAACCATAGGCGACTACAACCTCAATAGCAATCATTGAGAGAATCTTAGACGACTTCAACTTCAACAGCAATCGTTGAGCGAATCTTGGAATGATTACTACCTCCGCAGTATCGGGGAGAGAACCATAGGCGACTACAACCTCAATAGCAATCATTGAGAGAATCTTGGACGACTTCAACTTCAACAGCAATCGTTGAGCGAATCTTGGGATGATTACTACCTCCGCAGTATCGGGGAGAGAACCATAGGCGACTACAACCTCAACAGCAATCATTGAGAGAATCTTGGGTATCTTCTACTAAGTCTTTATCAGGAAAATCTGTTTGGGGTCGATTTAGCTGGACTAGAGAAGGCCTTGGACTGGATAAGCAACAGAAAATCTTAGGGTCGATTAACTGAACCGGTCTAGGTCTTGAAATGTCTTCAATTGGATAAGCAACAGGGAGATCTTAGGGTCGATCTGACTGAACCAGAGAAGGCCTTTGACTGGATAAGAAACAGAGAAATCTTTGGAGTCGATTTAACTGAACCAGACTAGGTCTTGGAATATAGTTGAAAATTTAACTGGATCTTTCCTGAAAGGTAAAGGTCAGTCATATGCAATGCATGATATGGATCAAGCAATGATGTTCTCAACATAAACGAGATTTATAAGATATGATGCGTATATGCATGCTATAATGTTGTATGTGATGTTTATGAATGTATCTTTTGTCTTAGGAAAATAAATCCTTGACGGGTGCCAGGAAGTCACTCCTGGGTTGATGTTGAAGAATAGATTTTGCTTCCTCTGGGGATGAGAGTTGCAAGAATACCGGTAGGAGAAGATAACTCCGTTGGAGAATAAACTTGGCGAATGGATTATTCTGCGGGGAGAAAAGTACTCTAACGATTTTGCTGGGAAGCAATACTCTGTGGGGAGAGAGATACTTTGCTGAGTTGTTGATAGTAACTTGTTGGGGATACCCTTGTTGTGTTGGGAGTGTTGATAGACTTCGCTGGGGATAAGAAGACTTCGTCGAGGACGCTCTTTCCGCTGCTTTTGGCTGAGGATAACCCAGTTATACCCTGGTAGGGAAATAACTCTTTGAAAAATTCGGGAGACGCATTCGTGCTCTGCGAGGGATAAGCTTCCAGAATCTACTAGGGATAAGCTTACTGCTTGGGGAGATGAATTCCAACTTTCATGGGGAAATTGGATTGGACTCTCTTGGGGAAGTCTTTGAACTGTATCGGAAGTGACTCCAATGAATGTCTGGTATACCTCCGGGGAACAATCTTTAGATCAAGACTGCCGGAGATGCTTGTTAAGAATATGTATATACTGCTGGGGAATGTTGAGATCTGCGAGAGGATTCCCAACTTCCTTAAGTTTGATAGTAGCTTTGCTTGAGGAGAGCATACTGACTTGCTGGCTCACTCTCTGGGGAATTAAGATGTACTGGTTATGTTCTTCCGCTGAACCTACCTTAGTACCTTGGAGGACAGAACAATTAGATTGCTTAGACAACTCTTTATTGCCCCTGTTTCTAATGTTACCTGTAATTAATCCTTTGTTTCGTATGCAAATATTCATGAGTTAGCAACTTATTGTCAATGCATATATCACAAATTGAACCTTGGACGTTCTTCGCAAAACAAAACAGAAAAGGAAAAAACAATTGGCAATTTTAACTGAAAAGTATATTTGTATTGATTTTTGAATTGCCTGTAAATAGGCGTTTTATGTACAAGAGGCTGACGTCCTAGTAAGAGAACGCCGCCGAGCAAAAGAGTTTATACAAATTTTGTACAAGAGAAAATAAAACAGCCATGTGAAATGAATGATCCCACTGGGTTTCAACTCTGCTATTGCCTTTATAACTCCGAGCGTCTCATCACTTGATGACCTTGGTTGAAGGTGAAGTTGACTGATTGATGCCGTCTGATCTTGATGTAGATACCGGATTCTGGATGCAAAGTGATCCAATGAGACATAGTATTACGCTTTTATCCCTAACTTTTGCCTGGACCTCCCTTTCGGGTTTTCAGTCCACCGGGATACCCATTTTTGCCCAAGCCGCCTTTTCAGGTTTTCTACTTGCCGGGTGTACAAATTTTTTCATTTCATCCCTTCATTTTTCCCGAACCCTTTTGGTTCGCCGGGAAGCCCTAATTTTTGCCTAGGCATGTCAGCCTAGCGGGTCTTTTTTCATGCGTAGTATCTTTTTACTATGTCTGCATTGGCGGGGTGAGGAAGGTCGTCACCATCCATGTTGGTTAAAATCATGGCTCCTCCTGAGAACACATGTTTTACCATAAATGGCCCTTCGTACGTAGGGGTCCATTTGCCCCTTGGATCACTCTGAGGAAGGATGATTCGCTTGATTACCAGATCCCCAACTTGATATTCCTGTGGTCTGACCTTTTTGTTAAATGCCCTGATCATCCGTTTCTGATACGTCTGACCATGACAGATAGCAGCAAGTCTCTTTTCATCAATAAGGTTTAGCTGATCAAGCCGTGTCTGGATCCAATCATCTTCGTTCAGATTTGCATCCTTCATTATCCGGAGAGAGGGTATCTGCACTTCGATCGGTAAGACTGCCTCCATACCATAAACCAAGGAGAAAGGAGTTGCCCCGGTTGACGTCCTGGCTGAGGTACGGTACCCATGTATAGCGAACGGTAACATCTCGTGCCAATCTTTATAAGTCACTGTCATCTTCTGCACGATTTTCTTGATATTTTTATTTGCTGCTTCTACAGTCCCATTCATCTTCGGTCTGTAAGGAGAAGAGTTATGGTCTTGTATCTTAAACTGCTCGCAGAGCTCAGTGATCATCTTGTTATTGAGATTGGTACCGTTGTCTGTAATAATTCTTTCAGGAACGCCGTATCGACAGATCAGGTTGTGCCGAATGAACCGTGCCACAACAGTCTTGGTTACCGTAGCGTAGGAAGCTGCTTCAACCCACTTCGTGAAGTAATCAATCGCCACCAGGATGAAGCGATGCCCATTAGATGCCGTAGGTTTAATCTCACCGATCATGTCTATGCCCACATTGCAAACGGCCAAGGCGCAGTCAGAACATTTAGAGGAACTGGAGGAACATGCACCTTGTCTGCATAAATCTGGCATTTGTGGCATGTCCGAGAATGTTAGTAGCAGTCAGCTTCCATGGTGGACCAAAAATACCCTGCCCGAAGGATCTTCTTTGCCATAGTGTGCCCACTGGAATGTGTACCAAAGGTCCCTTCATGTAGCTCTTCCATGATCCTTTCTGCTTCGGTCTTATCCACACAACGCAGTAAGGTCGAATCATGGTTTCGCTTATATAAGATGTCGTTGCTAAGGAAGAAATTTGCTGCGAACCTTCTCAGAAACTTCTTATCATTGACAGAGGCACCTTCAGGGTATTCCTGAGCTTCCAGATATCTCTTCACCTCATGGTACCAAGGCTTCTCAGTTACCAGTTCAGTCTCGAGATCACAACAGTATGCCGGTTCGTCCAGTTTCCAGATGATGATCCGGGGAGCCTCATTATCCCATTTGACCTTGAACATAGAAGACATTGTAGCTAACGTGTCCGCCAGCTGATTCTCCTCTCTCGGGAAGTGTTCAAAGGTTATCTTCGTGAAGTGGGGAATTAATGTCAACACACATTCTCTGTAAGGAATAAGATTCGGATGTTTCGTATCCCACTCTCCTTTGATCTGATTGATCACGAGAGCGGAATCCCCGAAGACACTCAGAAACTTGATCCTTAGGTCGATCGCAGCTTGAAGACCCATGATGCATGCCTCATACTCCGCCATGTTATTGGTACAGTTGAAGCATAGCCGGGCAGTGAGTGGAGTATGAGTGCCTTGAGGTGATATGATTACAGCGCCGATACCATTTCCCAAAGCGTTTGAGGCTCCGTCAAAGTGCATAGACCATCGGGATCCTTCCTCAGGTCCTTCATCCGGTCCAGGTACTTCACAATCAGTCACTATCATGATGCTCTCGTATGAAAACTCGAAGTTCATTGACTGATAGTTGTCTACGGCCTGATGTGCCAAGTGGTCTGCCAATACACTTCCCTTGATGGCTTTCTGGGTTGTGTACTGAATGTCGTATTCCGTCAAGATCATCTGCCATCTCGCTATTCTCCCAGACAGAGCAGGCTTTTCGAATATGTATTTTATAGGATCCATCTTTGAGATCAACAAGGTAGTGTGAGTCGGCATATACTGTCTCAGCCGGCGAGCAGCCCATACCAAAGCGCAGCAAGTTTTCTCGAGCAGTGAGTATCGGGTCTCACAGTCGGTAAACTTTTTGCTAAGGTAATAAATGGCATGCTCTTTTCGGCCAGACTCGTCATGCTGCCCCAGCACACACCCCATTGAGTTGTCAAGTACTGTCAGGTATAGTATCAGAGGTCTCCCTTCAACCGGTGGCATAAGGATGGGTGGTTCTTGGAGATACTCCTTGATTCTGTCAAAAGCAGCCTGACATTCATCATTCCAACGTACTACCTGATCTTTCTTCAGCAGCTTGAAGATTGGTTCACAAGTAGCAGTCAGGTGAGAGATGAATCTGGCAATATAATTCAGGCGTCCTAAAAAGCCTCTGACTTCTTTCTCTGTCTTAGGAACTGGCATCTCTTGAATAGCTTTAACCTTGGCACGGTCCACTTGAATACCCTTATCACTTACGAAGAAGCCTAGCAACTTTCCAGATCTTACCCCGAAGGTGCACTTGTTCGGGTTCAACCTCAGCTTGTACAGTTTCAACCGGTCAAACAATTTCTGCAGATGATCTAGGTGCTCTTCCTCAGTCTGGGACCTTGCGATCATGTCGTCAACATACACTTCTATCTCATGATGGATCATGTCATGAAATAAAGCAACCATGGCACGTTGGTAGGTTGCCCCAGCGTTCTTCAGTCCAAAAGGCATGACCTTGTAGCAGAAGGTGCCCCACTGAGTAACAAATGTAGTCTTTTCCATGTCTTCAGGCGCCATCTTGATCTGATTGTAACCTGAAAAACCATCCATGAAAGAGAACACCTTGTGCTGAGCAGTATTATCAACAAGGACATCAATGTGAGGTAGAGGGAAGTCATCTTTGGGGCTGGCCCTGTTCAGATCCCTGTAATCAACACACATTCTGACCTTACCGTCCTTCTTTGGTACCGGCACCACATTAGCAACCCACTGAGGGTAAGAAGTCACTGCAAGGAACCCGACATCAAACTGTTTCATAACCTCGGCTTTGATCTTTTCAGACATCTCTGGACGCATACGACGGACCTTTTGCTTAACTGGAGGGCAGTCTTCCTTAGTAGGCAAGTGATGGACCACAATATCGGTATCCAACCCGGGCATGTCTTCATAGGACCAGGCAAAGATCTCCATATAATCATGTAGCATCTTAGTCAACCGTCGCTTCACGCTGAGCTTTAGGTTGGCACCAATCTTTACCTCCTTCCTGTTTGTATCCGTACCCAGGTTTATTGTTTCCACTGGCTCTTCGTGTGGTTGAATTACCCTCTCTTCCTGAAGTAACAGTCTTGCAAGCTCACCAGGAACTTCACAATCATCTTCACCTTCGTCTTCGGCTAAGTTGATCGTATTTTCGAAGTCATAACTGGCAGTAGCAGAGTCGTTACCAGTGAGATCCAGAGTGGATTGAAACCTGTCTGAGTGTGTGTGTGTAAATACAGCTATTTTGAAATATATATAAAGGATAGAAAGACAGAAAAGGAGCATAAGATTTGAAATGCGAGAAAACGTCCAAGATTTTCATTTATGATATATGAAATGACAATTTATATGCCCTCACAAATAAAGCCAACGGTGCCTCGGGTAAGACACCAGGCCATAGAGTTCAATTTATTGTTTATCACAAATAACAAAACAAAGAAGTTTATTACTGCGTAACAAAAGTAACAGGAGTATGGTCTTTGGCAATCCAATTGGTCAATCCGCCTTTAGTCGTCGGGTAGATCCAGCTATTGAACTCAGCTTCATCCACTTCATTATCCTCCCCAACAGCATTCACTCCTGGATTTGTAATGAGCACAGGAGGTCTTCCGGTCTTCGCCTTCCGCATAGCTTTCTGACCCTCTGCAGTAAAACTCAGTCCAAATTTGTCAGTTTTCTGTATAAAGTCGGGAAGCCTGCCCCAGTTAGTACATTCACCTTTCTGAACCACAGCCTGGGCATCCTTTAGGGAAGCCATCTTCAAAGGAACATCTTCTTCAACTGCTGTTTCTGCTGCTGCTGAGATCGGAAGTACCTCCTCGAAATGCTGAAAGGGGGTTTCAATAAACTCCCCGTCCATCTCAATGTACCTGAAGGAATTCAAATGGCTCACCATATACTCCTCCTCTCCCTGCACAGTGACGATCTTCCCTCTGACGGGGTACTTCAGCTTCTGGTGCAAGGTAGAGGTCACTGCCCCAGCTTTGTGGATCCAAGGTCGACCCAGTAGACAAGAATACGATGGACGGATATCCATCACATAAAAGGTAGAGTCAAACACCTGAGAGCCCACACGAATAGGAATGTCAACCTCTCCATGAACCATCCTCTTGGAACCGTCAAAGGCTCTGACGACAATATTGCTAGGTTTCAGCTCCAGGCCTTCACAATCCAAACGGTCTAAAGCCTTCTTGGGTAGCACATTCAAGGAAGAACCAGTGTCCACCAACACATGCGCCAGAGTAGTGCCCCTGCATGCAATAGAGACATGCAGGGCATCATTGTGGTCCCTTCCTTTTGCAGTAAGGTCAGCATCCGAAAAACCCAACCTATTGTCCGCTGTCAGATTTGCTACGCAATCAGTGAACTGGACTGCAGATGTCTCCTGTGGCACATGGGCCGTCTTGAGAAATGAGATTAAGGCCTTAGCATGGGCCTCTGAACACAGTAGCAAGGAGAGCATGGAGATCTTGGAGGGCGTGTGCCCCAACTGTTCCACAACATTAAAGTCACTCTTCTTTATTATTTTTAGAATTTCCTCCATCTCTTGTTGGGAGGCCTCAACATTTATAGGTATTGGTGCCTCCATCCGGGCAGGCTCGTCTTCAATTCCTTTGCCCCGAGCATTGGATGACTCGGCAGCGGGGGAAACAACTTGATCAGAAGCAAGAACAGGTACACTTGTAGGTGTTATAAGGAGGGGCCTTCGAGTAGCGGGTGGTGCAATGTCAGGCGAGAAGAGCCTGCCACTGCGGGTAACCTTGGTTGGGCCAGTAATATTGCTGATACTGGTGCCAGTGTTGAACTCTTGCTTGATTCCATTCACATACACGTCTGCCCCATAGTGCCAGGGGACAACTTTATCTGATTCGTAGGGGAGAGGCCCCCGAACAGTAATAACAACAGGTGCGATCGTCATGATTTGAACAGGCTTCCTTGGGAGAGCCTTGATTGGATTATTGAAGATTGTGACCACAGAAACTTCTTCTACCGGAACCAACTGAACAACAGACTTCTTAAACAGAATCTCCTTGCTATCCATTAGGCTTTGGATGCCCAACTTCAGCAAAGGACAACCAGATGGGGAAACAACACAGAACAGGCAACCCTCACTGCAACCCGAAAATAAACCGGCCAGCAGTAGGTTCCTCTTGACAGTCTTCAAAGGAGTAGCTACATCATCTACCAAAACAACGTATACATCTTCATCAACCGCATTTACTCCATGCTAGGGCATAGGAGCAGTTACCACATTCGGCCTCTCAGGCGCTTCAAACTGTATCTCTTTTGCGTCAATAAGGTCTTGCACCTTATTCCTTAATGCCCAACAGTCATCAGTGGAATGCCCCGGGCTATCGGAGTGATAAGCACAGCGGGCATTTGAATTGTATTTCGGAGAGGCAGTGTTTACAACTTTGGGGGCCTCTCTGACAGTCACTAGGTTGGTGGATAGCAACTGTGGCAAGATCTGTGACAAAGTCATGCTCAAACGGGTAAACACTCTCCGGGGTCTTTCAGACCTTGGTGGATTGGTTTGCCGAGGAGCGGCAGCAGGCTTAGCAATCATTACCGCACTGACAGATTGGCGGCGCTCAGATTTCTCTTGTCTCCGGGAGCCATATACAGCACTAGCCTCCTTCTTGAAGGGTTTCTTCTCTGAACTTGTAGATGCACCCTTCGGAATCTTACCAGACTTCAACCCAGCCTCAATTCTCTCTCCAGTCAGAATAAGATCGGTAAACCCTACAGATGAGTTACCGATAAGATAGTTGAAAAATGGCCCAGATAGGGTCCCCAAGAACATGTCTACCAACTCCCGATCAGTCAACGAAGGTTTCACCCTGCCAGCCAGATCCCTCCACTTCTGAGCGTACTCTTTAAAACCTTCACTTGAACCTAATGACATACCCTGGAGTTGAGTACGTGTAGGGGCAAGGTCGGCATTATATTGATACTGCTTATAGAAAGCAGTAGCCAAATCCTCCCAGTTACGAACCTTGGTCCCATCTAGCTGATAGAACCATTCGAGATGAGTCCCTGAAAGACTCTCCTGGAAGAAGTGGATCCACAAATTCTTATCCACTGAGTACGGCTGAATCTTCCGCATATAGGATCTGAGGTGTAGCTTGGGACAAGACGTCCCGTCATATTTGGTAAAAGATGGAGCTTTGAATTTACGAGGAATGATCACACCAGTAGACAAACCCAAATCTCCGAAATCCAGCCCAGGTACCTGTTGTATCTCCATAGCATTCAGCCTGTCCTCCAACTGCTTGTAACGGTCTTCTGTAGGAGGATATTGCTCTTCATCAAAATCAGTCTCGTTATCGGAGACTACCGGACTTGGACCTTTTCCCTCTTGAGGAGTACCCTTGCCAATAGAAGAACCAGCCTCTTCATTTTGCAGAGTGTTGCCAAACCTTCGGCCCGTGTTGAAAAGAACAGTCCTTCTCTTCTTCTTCTTTTCCTTCTTCAGGAGCAGAGCCTTCAGCTCTTCTTGGCCCTGAGCCAAACCCATGATTAATTCCTGAAATTGCGCATTCTGCGCCTGAAGAGCTTTAATGGACATCTCAGTTGATGATGAGTCAGGATTCATGATGCTGAAATAAACAGCGAAGAACTGTAAGCAACCTGAAAAGAGGAAAACCTGCTATGCACATGATGAATGGAATGCGTATGGTTTATGTTTTCAAAGACAATCTGGAATCAACTTTGTAAACAAAAAAGGAACACACTTCATTAGATTCATCTTTGAAACTGAAATTATTTAACAGGTTGCCCTTAGGCGTTACATGAAAGGAAATACTGAAAAGGGAAATAAAACTGTAAAAGAACATCCAGAGCTCCTTATTGATCCCATGGTCTCCTCTTCTCAGTACGGATGTAGTCATTCAGAGCTCGCTCATTCTCCAACTGCTTTGTCACCTTCTGGATTTTCAATTCCTGCTCGTTGAACTTTTCCCGGTAAGAATCCTGCTCTTCTCGCAGTTGCGACCAAGACCTCTTTAATGTCTCATAATCAGTAGGTATCTGAGGAGGCAGGACAGTTGGAGGAACACCATCTTTGTCAAGACACTCAAGAATGACGGGTCTGACAGCTTCATACGGCATACCTAACTTCTGAGCACGGATGCGAACCCATTTGTAGTAGGCTTCCATAGGTAAAGAAGTCTTTGGCCCTAACTCCTGTGGGTCAGCTTTATGAACTTTATCCCAAGCCTTGATGAACCTACGACGCAGCTCGTCACTATCCACCTGAAACTCAAAACTGATGTGAGGCACCAACATCTCATGGGGGCCTGCTCTTCTGGCTCTTCCAAACTGACGGAGCGCTAGACATGGATTGTAAGAGATTCCTCCTTGGGTACCAATCAGAGGAACATTAGGGTATTCCCCGCATCGATCAATAATAGTTATCTCATCCAAACCTCTGCAAGTCTAAATGATGTCTTTATCAGTGAGAGACATTAACCTATGAGCCCAACCTCTTCCTTCTTGGTTCTTCAGTATGAACTTGGGGAGGTGCGAAATAAACCACCTCACCAACAAAGGGATACAACACCATAGAGTTCCTCGTCTTCGGGTAGTACGAGCATGAAGTTGTTGTAAGATTTCACCCAAGAGAGTGGGCACAGGATTCTGAGACATAAAGATCCTTATGGCAGTGACATTGATGAAGTTGTCAGGATTAGGAAACAAGACTAACCCATAGATTAAGAGAGCCAAAATGTCTTCATATGCCCTAAAGTCCAGGTCATTCCAGAAACTGTTAGCTTTACCAATCAGAAACTTGGCCAAGAAACCCTTGACTCCGCTTCTAGTTACCCAGTTGTCCATTACCTCTTGATGTGTCAAGGGAAGAGCTGCAGCAACATCCTCAAGCCTGAGGGTCTTTTCCCAACCAGTAAAGGGAGTCTGATGCAAGATAGGGATACCAAGAAAATCAGAGAACTCTTTCAGGGTAGAGACCAGCTGGAAGTCTTGAAAGGTGAAGCACTGGTACAGAGGGTCATAGAACTGGGTCAGAACACTCATCAACTGTTGATCCCGCTTTGCAGTGACTAAACTGAGAAGAGAACCATGCCTCTGAATGAAGGAAGTGGTATTTGGAATTCTGCTAACCAACTCTTCAAGCAACTCAGGTGAGTGAACAAAGTTGAACCGGATAGTATTCCTTCGCACAGGCATCATGATGTCCTACAAAACAGAGCAAAGGTGAAACCCTCTTGTCTTTGAAATGGTCAGTCCTTATGCAGGATGCATGCAATGCTCATGATGTTATGATGTTATGATAAAGCACACCACAAATAGATACAAAGGCAAACATGGTAAGGCACACAAGTCACACAAGGCAAGCCCTTAATGTTTAGGCCAGCATGAGGTCTAGGTACTACCCTCTTTCAGTTTGTTGGTTCATACCTGTCCTATTAAAGTAACCGGGTTCTTAGAGGATCCCAATATCATTGACTACCCTCAATCGGTCATAACTCCAGCATCGCAATCTTTTCTTGCGGCCAGAATCATCACGAGAGTTTAGCCTTAATGGGCGTAGCATACTGCTACTATTCTAATGGCCAAGTTGTGTCATTTAAGGTTCTAAGGTTGTTGGTGCTTAATGACTCCTCAGAAGACCCATATTCTCCTCGTTGCAACACAAGGGATATCGGTACAGACCAAGGTGCCACACTAACGTAGCCACTGCTTCACCCATGTCGGTCTACGCCGGACAGGTCCCTCACAGCTTATGCTACCTAAACAGGGTATCCCTAGATCCGGGTTAGGATCTATGTAACTCCCATGCAACCCACAAATTTTAAGCAGACAAGTCAATACAATTGAAAACACAGTTATGAACTAACCCTAAGGTACACCTCACTTTAAGTTTTATCCCCAGCAGAGTCGCCAGTTCTGTGATCGGTGGATCTGGAACTGACTGCTTAACGCTGGTTCGCGAAATGTCGCGGAAGCAAGAGTCGCCACCATCTTTTATTTTCTCCAAATGGAAAGGACAAAAGCACAGAAAAATTCCTTTAAAGAGATTGCTCTCGGTTCGGGAGGTAGGTTATAGAAAGGGAAGGTATTAGCACCCTTTCTATCCATGGTTATCCATGGTCTCTTAGATACTTGCTCATTGTGTTTTCAAAAGTGTTTGCTTTTCAATTGTGAGTGAGTTTGAAAAAAGTTTCGTTTAAAGATTTCAGATCGACTCTTGTATCAGTCCTCAAGAGTGTTTGAAAAATTGTTTTGAAAGCTTTTTGAAAGTGTCGGTGTGAAAAGAAGTTTTGATTTGTTTTTGAATAGAGCAAGTATCTACGAGAGTCATCTACCTACCCTAAGGAATTAGGTTGTGTAAGAGTCCTTAAGGTAGTGCCATTCCATCATTGAGAGATAGGTAGCACCACCGTTGGAGGTGTTCAGGTCAATTCGAGGTTCGGGACATGGTGATCACCAGAGCAATGGGAAGACACCTTAGAAGCTACCCTCATGCCAGGTTCCCGGATCATGAGGACTTACTAAGACATCTTCTATTCGACGATCACCTTTCGAGGCAAGGCAACAGTGAGGCGTACCCTAGGGGTGGTGTGTGATTCGTGTGTCGTTTTCATTTATTTTTGTCTTATTCATGTCATGGGTGATCTACACGTTTGTTTTTATTTTATCATTCATTCTTGCATGTCATTTAATTAACAGTTAAGAAAGCGCGGAAAATTAAAATTCTAAACTATTACAAAGGCGCGGGTCCACATCGCCAAAATTTCCAAGACCCGATTTGACAGAAAAATAAAGAATTAAAGTGCGAAAGATAAATATTACACAGCTTTGGGAGAATTACATAAATATTTATAAGAAATAAATAAAATGCGCGAATATGAATTAAAATTGGAAACGAGGGCGTTGGACCCTTTTTTAATGAAATTAGATTATTATTTACAAATTAGTTCAATTAAGGAAAAAGAAACTATTTTTTTAGTTTTTTGTATTTATGATTTTTAATGAGAATTAAATGAAATTAGAACGCTAATTAACCCTAATTCTACAGCTTTTATTTGTTAAGAAAAAATATTAAAGTTTAAACCTAAAATTAAATCTAATTATTTAGTGACAATTTGATTTTATGAAAATAAATAATTAATTATTAGTGAAAAGAAAAGAAAAAGGATAAAAATTAATTAAAACCCTAATTCTACCAATTTTAAGTTTATTAAAAAATGTTTGAATTAAACCTAAATTAAAACTAAAATTAATTAATGATATTTATTTACAAAATATTGAAATATAACATATTTTTTTAATTTTGTCTTTTTTCTGATTTTATATTGTTTGTGTTTTTATGAAAAATAATTAAATTAAAGGAATTAATTAAAAAAACAATAATTGAGATAAATAAAAATGAAAAAAATATAAAAGATTGCAAACCTAGGGGGGGTCTGTCCCCAATTGAGAGGTATAACCCAGTATTTCAGGCCCATTAACCTTTGGCCTCTTTTGACTTCTATGCCAGCGTGTGGGATGGTTGACTAGTACACATCATGGTCTCTGGATCCTGGCCCTTGATTGAATGCATTGGGACATGTGGACGACTGGATGTTGTGGATGCATGATGGACGCTAGCACTGAAACTGTACACAAGCATTAATAACAAAATAATATGAAAGGGGTGGGGACCTGGGATCGAACCCAGGTCCTAGAGGTTACCCTTCCTTCGCTTGACCAGTGGAGCCACTTATGCGCGTTTGTACATGAAATAACACACAAATAATATAAAAGAAAATAAGGGTTAGTGGAATTTCTGCGCGAAAATTTGAATGGACCAACCAGTCTTGGCCACCTAGTCATCTTCTTCATCGTTTTGTTTATTTCCTGAAACATAAGAGAGTTAGCGGGGGTTTTGAACCCCCCCAAAATACGCGTTTTCTGATAATAGCGATTAGGCCGTCCGGCCCCATAAATTAGGCGCGAGGGTTCTATTGTTTTCGTCCAAGCGCGCTGAATCCATTCATGGCATTAGGATATTCTAATTTTACCATATTCAAAAACCCCTAATTCGAAAGCTGAAGAACCCTAATATCCTTCAATGGTGAAATCGCGTATGGGTGATAAAAATGCAATCAAACAACTGGGTTAGCTTCAGAATCAATCAAGAAACATAAATCAAACATTAAAAAGTATTAAAACGCATGAATCATGATGCAAGCATATGAAAATTTTTCCGTACAGGGGACAATTATTCTCACGTTTCTTGGTGTTAGAGCTTATGGTTTTGATCCAAATCCCTTCCTTGAAGTCTCAGCAAGCCAATGGGATAGTTGTTTGATCTTGAAAAGCCCTAAAACCTAGTTTTCAGTTTCCAATTTTTTTGGCAAAAACTCAAGTTTCTCTATGCTTTTCTGGCGCAGCCTGAAGGTCATGGGCACGAGGGTTAGCATATGTATATATGTGTGAGTGATTAGGGTTGGTTTTTGATCAGAAAAAATCCATGAATTGATGATAAGATATTTGATTTTCCATGCATTAGTTTTCAAATCTTTTCCATGCAAACTTAGTTCAAATCATGTTCAATCACCAAGATTCTTTCCAAATCTGATTATACACAAAATCTTGAGATTATTTCATGCACAAAAAGATTCAAAAAGTTAGGTTTAGTATTTTTCACCTATTTATTTTAATTAAATGAATTATTAATGATTAAAAATCCAAATAAATAAATAAAAATGATAAAAAACTCCCCTTTGGGCCAAATGGTCGTGCACATGCCTTGGATGATGAATTGTGGAAGAAAAAGAGGCCCATTAGCATTTTTAGGTCATTTGGAGCAATGTTGACTTTTCAAAATATCCAAAAATTTCCCAACTTCCACAAGGCATAACTTGCTCAATTTTTAAGCTTTGCTCATGTTCTTAGACATTTTGGAAAGGTCTTTGAGTCCTTTAACCAATGCCTTTGGTCCCATGTCATTTTGATTTACCAATCTCAAATTATGGCCTTTGACTTAAAGTCCCTTTTTGTTGACTTTTGAAAATAACCTATAATGTTGAAATTGATAACTTTTTGTGAGAGCATTTCTTGGACTTGAAGTGTGTAGAGGAGTTGTAGGAAATGTCATTCTCTTCAAAATGAGCTTTGGATGGAACTTTTCTGATAATCCATGTGGAAGTTATGCCCTGGTCAAGTTACAGTTGACTTTTTCAACTGTCCAAATATGGAAACTTTTGCATCTTGATGATTTTTGATCCAAACTTTGAGAATCATGATCAAGCATTGATCAAATGATGTTTGTGGCTTCAAAATGAGATGTTGACCAAAAATTTGAACTTTTGACTGTCAAATGACCATTTTGCCCCTACAGTTGACTGTAGTGCAATTAGGGTTTCTGACTGTGCAATTTTGTGCTGTAGGTCTTGAAACTTGGCATGAGGATGCTTGACCATGTTTATAGGCATGTGGGACTTGATTGGACCCTTGGAAACTTCATTTTCTTTGTCAGAACCAAAACCCTAGTTTTTGACTGTTAGGAAGCCTTTGAACTGTGCAACCCTTGGGGAGATTTTGAAGCTTTGACTTTGCAAATTTTGAAGAATATGGGAGGGCAAATTTTAGGGTACAACAGTGGGCATCAACTGGTAATCCGGAAAGGTGAAACATCGGTACAAAGGATCGTAGAATTGGACCAAC
Organism: Vicia faba; assembly: GCA_948472305.1. Classification (NCBI taxonomy): domain Eukaryota; kingdom Viridiplantae; phylum Streptophyta; class Magnoliopsida; order Fabales; family Fabaceae; genus Vicia; species Vicia faba. Next base: position 1,641,566,825 of record OX451737.1, on the reverse strand, counting down.
GTATTAAGGATGCCTTCTTTCATCTTGCGCTTCATGAGAGGTATAATGGACCCATACTTCTTCTGAAAATCCGTCGGGTTCTCGATCTTCGGAATCAAACTCTTCAGTTCTTCAATCTCGGGCTCCTTAAAACTAAAACTTCGAGTATTTCTCCTTCCAAATTCCATAATACTTGAGGTGTCTGCAAAAATCATTCCGAAGTTCCTTGAAAAACAAGTTTTCTTATAAAGATGTTGATGAATGCATGAATGAATGATAATGCAACAGTCACACACAAGTTTGCAAACATGGGGTTCAAAGGTTCAACGTTCAGCATGGAGTCAAGGGTAAAGCCCACCCAAAGGTATGTACTAAGGGTCCAATCGCACTTGTAAGACAAGGTTCTAAGGGTTCCCAGAGTCTACATCCCTCCTTCGGATATTACCAACGTCTTGATTACTCAATAATTAGCAATATTCTCAAGAGAAACTCGTCCGAGTGTAGCATCGCCTAACAACTACTTCTGAATTACTCTGTTATAGTCTCCGCGCTACACCTAAAAAGGCCAAGATGGGTTAGGGTTCTACGGTCCTCAACTTCTCGGGCTCCTAGGTCGAAAATAATAATGTCTTCCCGATTACTCGGTAAACAAATATTAAGTTCAAGAGGGCCTTCCATTGAGTGGGGGATCTCATGCCTCCTTCTTCGGGATTACTCCCTCAAAGTTAACATGACTGTACCGCCCGTCCTATTCCTTAAGTGTTACTTAATCCGGGTGTAGGATTCGTCCTTTGCAAAAAACCCAAACACCCTAATTTAAACACATAATCAAGCAAATCAAATAATAGTAAACAAATAAAACAAATTAGGCTTAACCAGCTTAGGGATGGACCAGCAAGAGGTCAATCTTTCCCCAGCAGAGTCGCCAATTTTGTAGCGATAAAAAATGTAGCGGGGTAAATCGGAGATCGAATTATTAATTAATTCGTCTCACAAAAAGCAAGAGTCGCCACCGCGCTTTATTATTTCCAAGGGAAAAGGGAAAAGAGCGAAATAAAACCCTAAAGTATGCAATGTAAAATAATACTTTAAAAGTAATGAAAATACAAGGCGTTTTTGAAAAGAGATCTATGGTTCGGGGGTTGGTTATACAGTGGGAAGGTATTAGCACCCAATGTATCTATAGTACTCTATAGGAACCTTTTGAAATATCTGTTTATTAAAAATTGTTCGTTTGATTGAAAAATAAATCGTTTTGGCCGAAAAGGGGTACGGACGGGTTTTTGAAGATACGACGACCTAACGTCGAAGTTTTTGCTTAAAGGGTATAAGTTTTGAAAAGATTGAGTATTTGAGGAAAAATTATCCTAAGTTTTAATGAAAATGCGAATGTTCGCGCGATTAGACTTGAGGACATGAAGTCGACAAATTTAATCGTTTTTTCCCTTGGATTTGAACGTAAACAAAATAAACAAGTAAATATGAAATGATTAAACAGAGAAATTATGCGGATGAGGACATATAACAATTAAATAAAAGACTAAGCGTGTGAACGTGCATTTTTATGATTTTTGTTGTTTAATATTAATGAAAAGAAAATATTTTAATAGTTCCCATTTTTTACGCATTTTTAATATGGATAAAAAGTAATGAGAATTAATTAAGGAAAACGAAATATTTTTTAAGTTTTAAGTTTCTATATATTTTTTATATTTTTTAGAGTTCTATATAAAGCATTATTTTTTAGTAATTATTAAATAATCAAACTAAATGAATACTTCAAAAAACTTAAACCTAATTAAAAAAGATATTTAAAATTACCAAATAAACCTAAGGTTAATAAAATGGGTCACTTGATTAAAAATGTCTATTTGATTAAATTACTAAATAATTAAACTAAGTGAGTAATATTTCTAAAAAAACTAAAAAAGGGAAAAAATAGGAAAAGGGTGTATTAAAAATTTTGATGAGCAATTAAATGGGCCAAAAGGGTTTTAAAGGGCCTGATCAGAACTGAAACAGGGGGGTACACAAGGGGATCCGTTTGGGCTTTGGCAATGGGAATGGGTTAAGGTCCAAATGATTTTATAATTGTTTTTGGGGTTAAACGTGTTTTAGCATTTTGGAAGAGGGATTAGGGTTAAGGTTTGGGACAGAAGCGGCGCTTGCTCGCTTGTCTTCTTCGTCTTCTTCGCATGATATCCTCTTCGTTCGCTTCTGAACTCGCTTGAGCTTTCCTTCGTCTTTCGTCCCAACGGCCACCAGCACTCTTCATTTTCCTCTTCCCTCCAGCAAAGGCTACGGCGATGGATTCACGGTATAAATCGTCTTATTCGTTTAGGGCTTTGATTACTGCATGTTACAATTTGAGTTCATTTCTAATTCGATTAGGGTTTTGTTACAATGCATGTGTTGATTTGATTCCGTTTTGATCTTTACTTCGTTTATGTGATTATTGAGGTATTATGAAAGAAAGGAAAGGGTGAAACTACCTGGAGAAGGAGGAAGGAAAGTGGGGCGAGCTAGGAGGCCAAGGCAAGGAAGGACGGCGGAGGCGCTGTGAGCTTGCTTCGGATTTACCGGTACTTCGTTCCTTTTGGCCCTTTTGCTTTGCTTTTTCCTCTTCTTCTCTTGCTACTGCTACTGTATGCTGGGTTGCCTTGAAAACTTTCCTATCTTCTTCTTCACTGTGATTCTGTATGCTTGCTACTGTATGCCTTTTTCTTTAATGGCCAATGAGGATGTATCTGAGGTCTTCGTATGCTTGGGTTTGGAAATTAGTTTAGGCCATGGTTTTGACGGTTTTTATGGTCTTACTGGTTTTATGTTTGGCCATAAGGTTTTGATATTGTGTTTTGAGGGCTTCACGCAGGTTTTACTGGTTTTTGAAATGGTTCTGGTTTTTGTAATGCAGTAGCAGGTTTTTGGTTTTTAGGCCATGGTGTTTTGGTTATATGCAGGTTTATGCCGTAGGCTATAAGGTTTTTTTGGAATGGTTTAGGCCATGTTTTGATAATGCAGTAGCAGGTTTTGGTAATGGAGTAGCAGGTTAAATGGTTTTTTTATGCCATGGAGGTTTGATGGTTTAGACAGTAGGAATGGTTTATACAGGTTCTTACTGTTTTTTGAAATGGTTTTGAGTTTTTTGGTTTACCGTTTTTTGTGTGGAAGGCTTGGAGATATGTTATGTTCTCCTATTTCCTTGAAGTGTTTTTGTTATCTTATAACAATTGCTGGCTTGAGGTTTTTGTTTGATGGCTCAGGTTTGAATATTTAACTATTTCCTTGGCCTCTGCACAATACATGTTACAGCAGTTTTGTTTTGTATTCTAATTTCATGCTTCTTTCCTCTTACTGACTGTGTTACTGCAGTTTGTTTTGTATCCACTTCTGCCTAAACCAAAACCTGTAAAACCAAACTTCTTTCTCTCTTCTCTCTCATAAGTACCATTTGATACATAAAAATGATGTACTGTATTGTTTCTGAAATTGCAAAAGTGCTGGAACATGATGAAAATGGAATATATTATGCTTGCAAAATGGTTTTGAACTGCATATTTCTTCTTGTATACTGCATGGCACATCAATGGAGCCTATTTGTTTTGGCTTCTTCTATGTGCATGGCATAGGTTTACGTTGGCTTTTGTTTGGAACATTGCATATGCTGTTTTGAAATTATGCATGGATTTTTTGTATGCTGTGTATACTTTGAAATATGCATTTTTGACAAAAGAAATTATGCCTATGCAGTTTTGAAAAAATAGAGTGAATTTGTGCATTCATTTATGAAAATAAAAATTCCCCCCTTTTTGTAAACCGGGAGAAATCCCGTGATTTGCAAAAAAGGGTAAACTGATTCCAGCCGTTTGCTTTTAATGATGAACACTAATAAATAATTTTCTACTTTTAATTATTTATTCAATTCTGACTTTTCTTTTTAATTGTTTTTGCAGGTAAAATTAAATGAGCAGACAAAAGCATTGGATAGAAGATTTAGAATCTTAGAAATATAGTTCTATTTTATTTTAAACTTTTATGTAATTTGTTATTATAAATATTTTGTAAATAATACAATATTTAAATAACAATTGTAATAAAATAGAATAAAGTGAAATAAAATTCTATTATTTCCCAGTCAATTCTTTTCTTTCCAATTATTTTATTTATCGTTTATAATTCTTTAAATTGTATAATAATTGAAAAATCAATTTCAATCACTTAAATTCAGAATAATAAACGCATAAATAATCTTTATTGATCAATTAATAATTTCAATTATTTAATTCGTTATTCATAATTTTCTAAATTATAATAATTAAAAAAGAATTTCAATTATTTAACTTAGAATGATAAATAATTAAATAATCATTTTTGACCAATTAATGAATTTCTTTTCAAATATTTATTATATTATTCATAAATCTTTAAATTATGTCATAACTGAAAATAAATTACAATTATTTAAATTTAAGATAATAAATAATAAATAAACACCGTCTGAACGATTAATATGCCTCTTTCCAAATATTCATTTTGTTATTTATAGATCTTTGAATTATATAATAATTGAAAATAAATTCCAATTATTTAAATTTAAGATGATAAATAATTAATAAACATCATTTAAGTCTTGATCAGTTAATAAATTTAGCGTTCAAAAATAAACAACTCTCGACTCGAAAAAGTTATGAATTTTTAAAAATCAAAAGATCAAAACGCTTGCAATGTAATGATGCAGATGGGAGATGATATCTTAGGTCAAAATTTGGGGTACAACAGCCCCCTTTTGATAATTTGAATGATTCTTCTTAGAAAATATGGTCTGAGGCTTGAAACTTGACTGAAGTAATTCTAAGAATCCTTGAGACAGGAGAGGGTAAATTTTGGGGTACAACAACTGCCTCTGTTCAATCTTCTTAAACCTGAATAGTTAGATTGGCATGTTTTGCCAGTCGTGACTCGAAGGTGGAAGATGATTGAACACTAGAGTGCCCAGAAATTTACACTTGGTGATGTGATGGTTAAGGGAATAGGCTTAAAGATGCCATTTGGAGAGGCGATAGAAAGTTGTAGGAGATGGGCTTAAAGATGCCATCCAAGAATTATTGTTGAATTGTGTCTGTAAGATGAAACTGAATGAGTATCAGAATGGCGTCCATGTTTGGAGCGTATCTGAACTGTATCTGATATCTGAATCTGAATGAGTATCAGGATGGCATCCGTATCGGGAGCGTATCTGAACTGTATCTGAACTTGAAATCTGAATGAGTATCAGAATGGCTTCCGTGTTTGGAGCGTATCTGAACTGTATCTGAACTTGAAATCTGAATGAGTATCAAAATGGCTTTCGTGTTTGGAGCGGATCTGAACTGTATATGAACTTGAAATCTGAATGAGTATCAAAATGGCTTCCGTGTTTGGAGCGTATCTGAACTGTATCTGAACTTGAAATCTAAATGAGTATCAGAATGGCTTCCGTGTTTGGAGCGGATCTGAACTGTATCTGAACTTGAAATCTGAACAAGTATCAGAGTGGCTTCCGTGTTTGGAGCGTACCCGTACTGTATCTGAACTTGAAATCTGAATGAGTATCAGAATAGCAACCGTGTCTGGAGCGTATATGAATTGTATCTAGAAAGATGGATCTGAGTGAGTAACAGAATGGCAACCGTGCCTAGAGCATATCTGAACTGTATCATGAATGTTGAATGTGAATGAGTAACATAATGGCAATCGTGTCTGGAGCATATCTGTATTGTATCTGAAAGATGAATCTGAGTGAGTAACAGAATGGCAACCGTGTCTGGAGCGTATCTGAACTGTATCATGAATGCTGAATCTGAATGAGTATCAGGATGGCATCCGTATCTAGAGTGTATTTGAACTGTATCAAAAGGTTTAAATTGAATGAGTATCAGGATGGCATCCATATCTGGAGCGTATCTGAACTGTACCAAAAGGATAAAATTGAATGAGTATCAGGATGGCATCCATATCTGGAGTGTATCTGAACTGTATCAAAAGGTCGAAATTGAATGAGTATCAGGATGGAATCTGTATCTGGAGCGTATCTAAACTGTATCTGAAAGATGAATATGAATGAGTATCAGGATGGCATCTGTATATGGTGCGTATCTTAACTGTATCAAAAGATTGGATCTGGATGAGTATCAGGATGGCATCTGTATCTGGAGCGTATCTGAACTGTATTAAAAGGTTGGATCTGAATGAGTATTAGGATGGCTTCCGTATCTAGAGCGTATCTGAAACTGTATCTGAAAGCTGAATCTGAATGAGTATCAGGATGGCATCCATATCTAGAGCGTATCTGAACTGTATCAAAAGGTTGAAATTGAATGAGTATCAGGATGGCATTCGTATCTGGAGCGTATCTAACTGTATCTGAAAGCTGAATCAGAATGAGTATCAGGATGGCATCCGTATCTGGAGCGTATCTGAACTGTATCAAAAGGTTAAAATTGAATGAGTATCAGGATGAAATCCGTATATGGAGTGTATCTGAACTGTATCAAAAGGATAAAATTGAATGAGTATCAGGATGGCATCCATATCTGGAGCATATCTGAACTGTATCAAAAGGTTGAAATTGAATGAGTATCAGGATGGCATCCATATTTGGAGCATATCTGAACTGTATCAAAAGGATGAAATTGAATGAGTATCAGGATGACATCCATATCTGAAGCGTATCTGAATTGTATTGGAAAGTTGGGTTGTTTGATGGTGAGTCCATGTAAAACTTCATCTGAAATTTCCTGAGAAGGAACCTGTGTATGGTTTCTTCATGATGAGTCAGTGTAAAACTTCATTTTGGAAAGAAGGAACCTGTGTAGGGTTGCCTGATGATGATGAGTCCGTGTAAAACTTCATTTTGGAAAGAAGGAACCTGTATAGGGTTTCCTGATGATGAGTCCGTGTGAAACTGCATCTTGGAAGGAAGGAACATGTGTAGGGTTTCCTAATGATAAGTCCGTGTGAAACTGCATCTTGGAAGGAAGGAACCTGTGTAGGGTTGCCTGATGATGAGTCCGTGTGAAACTGCATCTTGGAAGGAAGGAACCTGTGTAGGTTTTCCTGATGATGAGTCTGTGTAAAAACTTTATCTTGGAAAGAAGGAACCTGTGTGGGGTTGCTTCAACTGGTCAAGTAGATAGCTGTCCTGTCTGGTTTCAGGTATTAATCTACAATCAGTCGTCCACATATAGTTTTCCTGGCTTGTTACAGGTATTAATCTGGAACTTGAAAATGGTTGATGGTAACCATCTGTTGATCGATCTTTCCTGAAAAAGGTAGAACGTTAGTTGTATGCAATGTCATGATGTATGAAATACATGACGTCATGATGTTCTCAAAATAAATGAGATTGTGTCGTATGCACTTATCATGTATGTAAATAAGATGTATGAAATGTGAAATGTTTAAGAATGTATTTTTTGTCTGGGAAAATAAATCCTTGACAAAATGCTGGGGAGTTGTTAAATCCTGGACTACTATTGAAGAGTATGTGTGTCTTCAAACTTTGCTTAGAATGTTTCCACTGGGGATTCCTGTTTTGTTGTTTGAGGAGAACTCCGCTGGGAAATATTGAAAACTCCGTGGGGAGTGTGTTTATTCCTGCTTGGGGAAAGAGTTAAGGAGTCTTGATTGTCTGTTGCTCTTACTGGGGAATCGAAGTTGAACTGATATCTGGTCGAGTCCAGGTTTCACAGTAACTTGTTGGGGATTGTAGAGTAGTCTACTGGGGAAGAGGGGTTGTGGTCCTCTGATTTGTAGTAGTCGGAGAGGCAAACTCAAGTTGGAGAATCCTGCCGTTTGTTAGGGAAATAAACCCTGTTGCTCAGTCTATTGGAGAGGCGACAACTTTATTGGAGAAAAATCCTCGAGGATTCTTGAGGTCGACTTAGCTGGGAAAGGTTTTCAGAGATTAAACTCTTGCTGGGAAATCATCCTATGAGAAGGACTTTAGGGAGACTTGTCATTTCCCCTAGTAACAAATGTTTATGGAATTGCAAAAAAGTTTGATTGTACGTAACTCTTTGCTGAGATTGACGTTCAATGCCCCAAGTGATGGAAATGGAGACTTGTGCCTGGTTACTCTGCAATTCTTGAGAGATTTTTGGAATCTTGACTGGACTGCCCCAGGTGTGCTGGATAGTGACATATCATGTCCCCTTGTTAATAGGAGTTTTGTCAATGGAAGTGTCGTCCTTCTTTGAAGTGATTTTGTTCACTGAGAAAGCTTTCGTTCATCGGATGTTCGTTGTGTGAATTTCTCCGCTGCCAAACAAATAGCCATATGCAAACAGTGATATTCAAGTAATGTAAAGTTTATGTCTGTCTTGAAGTTTTGAAGAATGCGTTTTAGCGAGTAAAGAAATTTTGTAAGAAAAATTCAAACTCAAGATTTAGAGTAAAGCCTTACACGAGTCAGGATACCTTTTGTAACAGTATGCTTTCGAACTAACCCATGCTTCAATTAGGACTTTTGAAGGGTTGTAACGTGGCTTGGTTCACGGTTCAAGAAACAAAGGATAAAGGCTCAAATTTATTTGTACCCACCCGTTCTTCGTGATGTTCTTCAGTCCTAAGCTCAGTTAATTGTACGTTTGAACTCCAATTGAGTCTGGGATGACATTTTGGTGATGGTTCAAACAAGTTAAGTTTGTTGGAAGGCAATCATTTTTTGCAACATTTTTCATGTTGTTGAGGATTTGTAGTGACCTCTTTCTTTTGATTTGTTATCCCTAATTTTTGCCTGACTGTTCCTGTTTTGAGATTACAGTCAGCGGGATGCCCCAGTTTTCTTAAGTCTCCTTTGTAGGTTTTGACTTAGTGAGCTTTTCTTTTTGAGAGATAATGAATGCCTATGTGATAGGGAACCATCACCGTCTTTTGATTCCAGAGGAATTTTTTTGATGTCATTCGTTTTATTACGAAATGAGAGTTTGCGGCTAAGTGCGCATTTGAATTAACTAAGAGACTACCCTGCCCCAGGTTTTGATTAAAGGTTTCAATTTGTATACAAAAAACTTCTACTTCTTTGGCTCGAAGGGGTTGACTAGGGATTATCTTCCTTATAACTCCAGTGTTTAGGATTTGAAAGAACGCCTGTACATCGTCAGCAAGGTCAGTCCAAAAGCATACTGTATGAGATTATGGCATTGTTTTCGTCATCCTCCGTCTAAAGGCTTGTAACTTTTAGCAAGAGTTGAATGTCATAAAGTGAGTAAAAAGCATAGTTTAAATGTAATGAAAATGAGTGAATCAAATCAAGACAGACATATGCAATGCATTAATGAAACAAAGTTTGACATTAATAGATAACTGTTTGAACAAGCAAAAGAAATTACAACTGAAAATTCAAATGAACAAAAGCCTCTTTGGGTGGACTTGTCACTTTAGGTAGTGAGCCTTTGAAGGATGACAGAAGAAATCAGTCTGGCCATCTTGTGTGAACTCCAAAGCTCCCTCGTCGATCAGGTCTTGAATTTTATTTCTCAACGCCCAACAGTTGTTGGTGTCATGTCCAGGACTGTTGGAGTGGTACGCACATCTTGCATTCGGATTATACCTTGGGGAGGCTATGTTGGGATTCTGAGGAGGGTCCCTTAAAATAAACAGCTTGGCCTCTAACATGTGTTGCAGTGCTTGAGACAAAGACATGTTGATTTCGGTGAAGCGTCTTTTGGGCTTGCTTTGCCTTTTCTGATTTTCTGGTTGAAGTCATTGTTGGGCTCGTGATGTGGAAGAAAATTGGAAAGGTGCACTCTCGGCTTCTTGTCTCAAGGGAGGCTGAATGATGATTTGATCCCCAATCCTAGATGTTTGCCCCATTTGGTTACATCCATCCCGACGAAGCTTGTTGATGAGAACCCTCAGCTCTTCTTGTCCTTGTGCCAGATTTTGGATAAGAGTTATCTAGCCCACCAGTTGTCCCATCATCTGGACTTTCATTATGGCTATCTCGATTTGTAGCCGCTCCAATTGGTAATTTCTGTCGTCCCCAGGATTTCCCATGATCATGCCCCTGGCGAGGAGCATCTTGACTTCTTCTTGCCCCTTGGATAGGTTCAAGAACATCTCTTGAAGTTGAGCGTTTTGAGCCTGGATATCCTTGATAGTCTACTCTAGAGCCATCTCTACTGAAATAAACAATAGTAAAATAAGAAGACCTGTATGGGAGAAACCTGTCATGATATGATGCGTGATATGTGGATGCATGTTTTCAAGGATCTCGCGGGGTAAACACAAGAAAAAGTTAGAGATTTAATTTTGATCAACATCTTTTGATTGGAGAACTTTGTATCGGTGGATGTCCTTCCACGAGAATTAAGCTCACCATGTCAAGTGGGTCATAGCCCTTGACTCAAGTTGTTGTACTTGATCTTTGACGGCGTTTTGTTAGAGGAAAATAAATCCTCTTGCCCCTTGATAGACATATGGTTCATTGTGAACCTGCATCAAAGACCCTCAAGATCCTTGAAATGGTTATTGAAAATGCTATGGTATGATGTTATGATGTTATGCACAAGTATGCGAAGTAAACAAGCTTATACAAATAATCATGTACACGCAAAGCAGACAAGTCCTTAGGTTTAGGCTTGCATGGAGTTTGTAGGTAAGTATCCTCTTGAAGTTTAGTTGGCTCAACCTGTCCTAGTAATAGTAATCGGGTTCTAAGGAGCTCAATATCACTGGATTGTTTCCTTGGTCATTGTTTCAGCTCAAGCCTCTTTAATGGCGACCGAAATATCCCAAGAAACCAAACCTCAATGAGTGTAGTATCGAGTATCCACCAACTTCAGACTGCACCAAAGCCGGTCATCTCACTACGTCATAAAGGCCAAGTTGGTCAAGTAAAGGGTCTAGAAGTTCATTAGTGCTTCATGACATCACTCAGCGGCCCCGTATTCTCTTTGTTTAACTCAAAGGCTACCGGTACCCACAAATATGTCTCACTAACGTAGCTATTTCTTAGACCACGTCGGTATACCACGCACAGTTTCCACAACGTATTGTTACTTACCTATAAGGTATCCCAACTCCGGGTAGAGGATTCAAACCCAAAAAAAGAACCATAATGTAAAGCATACAAGTCAAACAATGTAAGCAAGTGAATGTGATCTAGCCCTAAGGTAACCCCACTTTTATAAAATTTCCCCAACAGAGTCGCCAGTTCTATGATACGGTGGGAGAACTTACTTGAGGTTTTGCGTTTGTGTTTGCAAATGTCGCGGTTTAGCAAGAGTCTCCACCGACTTTTCTTTTATCCAAAAAGGAAAGGTGAAAAAGCACAGGAAAGACCTTTTAGATGTTTTCTTGAGTTCAGGGAGTAGATTATGAAAAGGGAAGGTATTAACACCCTTTTCATCCATGGTTTTCCATGGGCTCTTAGTTACTTGCTTAGATCACTTGCTTTTGTTTGAAATTGTGCTTTGTGTGTGGTTTTTGAAAGTATTTTTGAAAATGAAACTTCATAATGGTTCTCATTTCTATAAGAACGCCTACAAAGTGTTTGTTTCGAAAATAGTTCAAAAGTGTGTTTGTGAGATGTGTTTTTGAAAGTATTTTGAAATGGAAATTCGTAATGGTTCTCGTTTCTATAAGAACGCACAAAGTGTTTGTTTCGAAAATAGTTCAAAGATGAGAGTGTGGGTGTATAAGATGTTTTTGTTGTGAACAAGCGAGTAACTGAGAGCGAATCTACCTACTGGAAAGGTCTTAAATTTGCTTTTCCTCCTCCTTTAGATGTGGCTATCTTACCATTGATTTGGTAAGAAGCCCCATCGTTGGATGTGAAGGGACGGGTGTTTGGGACGTTTGCATAGTCATAGAAGGCAACATATGGGATGTTTTAGCAATGTCGTTTTAGGGACTAGATCGTTTACCGAAGGCAACATCAAGGGTCATTGAGGGACTACGATCTTTTATCGAGGGTCTTTTGCTAAAACGCTCATGTTCGAGGGACATGACTATTTTCCGATAGGCAACAAGTGAAATTACCCTAGAGGTGCATGTGTGAATAATGTGTTTGATTTGCATGCATTTAGTCTTTGATTAGGGGTTGTCTACTTGTTGATTTTATCTTGCCATACACTCCTAATTACTAGCATTTGTATAAAGCAATAAAAATGTAAGAAATAAATATCCTACACTATTACAACCATATCGAAAGGCAAGAAAATGTAAAGGCAAAAAACAACATAAAAGAAAGGAAAATGAGCTCTTCGACCCAGGCAGTAGCACCCTTCGACTCAAATCTTCACGGCCCCTTTCGAATCATCCTTTTTTTTGTTTCCTTCGGCTGCAAGAGTGTTAGCCGGTAACCTTCAACTCACCCTTCTTGCTATTTCTTTCGACAGGCTTTAGGAGTCAGCATGTTGTGCCTTTCGATTGGGCCTGGAACTAATGCAAGGGGCAATCTGCCTTTCTTCCTGCTTCGACTGGAGACTGAAAGCAGTGAGGGAGTGTCTTTCGTCTGGGCCTATAGGTCAGTGTATTCGAAGCAAGTGTGTGTATGCTGAACATGTCTGTATCGAAGCATGTGTATGTATCGAAGCAAGTATATCGAAGCATGCATATTTTGTATTCCAACATTTTTAGGGGAATGGGGGTACAAATTTACAATGGGGATGAAGTGGAAACTTAAATATTACAATCCTATCGAATGTTAATGAAAACATCATAAAAATAGTGTAAAGTAAAAGGAAAACTGTATTTTGAACTGCTATGTGTCGACCCATACTGCTATGCATCGACACATAGCTTTTCCTGGCTCCTGTAAAACAAAATCTGCTCAGTATGATTTGACATATAATGGGATGTGTCGACTCATGCACCTTCTTGCATCGACACGAAATGCGTATGTTTCGACCCATAGTATTTTCCAACTTCTGTTTTGTAACCTGAAATAAGTATGAGTCGATGCATGGGGGTTATGTGTCGACTCATACCCTGTTTTTCCACTAGGATGAGTCGACACATGAGGATATGTGTTGATACATGCTACATTTTCCTGCCTTAAACATTATTTTACTGAATGTACAGGTTAGCTTATGGAATATGATGGATAAACATGAACAACAAATGATTGAATAAGCCTAAACAAAGTGTAGATGACCAGTTCAAAAAGATATTAAAGTACTACATCTTGTCTTCAAAGAACAACAACTTGTTAATGATGTAATGACAAGATATCAAGTCAAGAGGACTTACCTTTGGACTGTACTGGTTGTTTTAGATTTGAATGCTTTTCCAAATGATGGGATAACCTTGTGAGTCTTCAGGAAGCTGCTCTGGACTGCTAGAACTAAGTTGGACTGTATTGTAATATTTTTGGTATTTTTGATGATGAAGGTGAGTAGCACTACAAGGACTGTTTTTTTGGTTATATTTAGACAGTCTTTAAGGGAGAGTTTGTATGGTGGAACAATGGGTTGGATTTCTATTTTGAACAAGAGCAGTTTTTGTTTTGAAAATGAGTCAAAGTTGCACAAAATATTGTTTTTTCTGCTCAACAAAACTCTCTATCTTTTCTCTAGAAAATCTTTTCTCTCTTTCAAAATCCAACCCCCCCCCCCCTTTGTCTTATGAGACAGTCCTCTTTTTTAGACCCCTTGACTGTGGTTTAGGGGGGAAAACAAATAAGTCATTTTGAATTGTTTTTGCCTACTGCTTTGATACTTTCTGCACACAATTTTCCTTTGCCATTTTGGTATAATTTTGGGGCTGTTGTGGTGCTGGTTTGGGCAGACTGCATAAAGCAGTTTTGGACTGTATTGGGCAGCATGTATACTTGGGTTGCAGCATTGCACAAGCTTTCTTATAGGGCAGCCTTGGGTGTTGTGGCATATCACATTTTATTCAACTTTGGACATCATAGTTTGTAGTATGTCACAAATTTGGTCTTGTGCACATTATGTCAAAGGCAAAAATATTGTGACAAGGTTTTATTCAAGACATAGTTTTAGAATTTGTAATTTTGCAAAATGTCACTTTGTAATAACTTGAATTACTTGCATCATCTTGAATTATTTGGAGTTATAGTAAAATGCCATGAAGCAAATGAAATTAACCACGTATAGAAAATACAGAAAAATTTCAAAGTCTTGCAAAATTGGATTTTTTATTCTCTTGACCTTTGATGATCAAACTTCATTTTTTTGATGTCTTGACATAATGTGATTTTTGGGACTCAAATTTGATCAAAAAGTCAAAATTTGACTTTTTTAGCGTTCGGTTGACTTTTCCAGCAGAAACTCCAATTTTGCTCATTTTGCCTCCTTTTGATAATTTGAATGATTCTTCTTAGAAAATGTGGTCTGAGGCTTGAAACTTGACTGAAGTAATTCTAAGAATCCTTGAGATAGGAGAGGGCAAATTTTGGGGTACAACAGTGTGCTTCGATACACGCTGATTTGCAGGCCCAAATGAAAGGAAAAGGAATGTGAATCGAAGGATGCAACACAGGTTACAGGCCCAATCGAAGGAAGGAAAAAGTGTTGGAATCGAAAGGCACGTCCTTTAATCCAGGATGTCTTTTCTTTCACTCTTTTACACTATTTTTATCTTTATATTTTCTATATATTTACATTTTTTTTCTATTCAATATGGTTGTAATAATTAGGATTTTTATTGCTTTCCAAACCCCATTTGTAAATATATATCCCCATCCCCCAAAACATGTAATAGTGTAGGACATTTATTTTCCGCATTTTTATTGCTTTCATAAAATGCTAGTAATTAGGTTGTGTATGGAAAGAGTTAAAATCAACAAGTAGACAACCCAAATTCAAGACTAAATGCATGCAATCAAACACACTATTCACACACATGCACCTCTAGGATAATCTCACTTGTTGCCTCGGAAAATAGTCATGTCCCTCGAATATGGGGGTTTTAGCAAAGACCCTCGATAAAATATTATGGTCCCTCGATGTTTCCTTCAATAAATGATCTAGTCCCTAACGAAAATTGCTAAAACGTCCCATAGCTTTCCTTCTATGACTATAAAATTGACCCACACCCGTCCCTTCACATCCAACGACGAAGCTTCTTACCAAATCAATGGTAAGATAACAACATCTAAAGGAGGAGGAAAAGAACATAGACCTTTTGAGTAGGTAGGACGCTCATAGTTGCTTGCTCTTGAACTAGAACCATTTTCCACACTTACACTTTCAAAAACATCTTCAAAAACGAACATCTCTTTGAACTATTTTCAAAACCAACACTTTGTACGCATTCTTATAGAGACGAGAATCATTACAAAGTTGCCGCAAAAAAGGCATTTTGCAAAATACTTTAAAAACCCATCACAAAGCACATTTTCAAACAAAGCAAAGAAAGTGATCTAGCAAGCAACTAAGAGCCCGTAGATAACTACGGATGAAAAGGGTGCTAATACCTCCCCTTTTCATAAACTACCCCCCGAACTCAAGAAAACATCTCTAAAGGTCTTTCTTGTTTCTTTCACCATTTCCTTATTGGATAAAAGAAAAGTCGGTGGCGACTCTTGCTATCCTCAACAATTGCAATCAAACGCAAAACAACCAAGTCAGTTCTTCCACCGTATTACAGAACTGGCGACTCTGTTGGGGAATATTTAAAAGTGGGGTTACCTTAGAGCTAGATCACATTTACTTGCTTTCCTTGTTTGACTTGCTTTCTTTACATTATGGTTCCTTGTTTGGGTTTGTATTGATCCTCCACCCGGATCTGAGGCACCTTTTAGGTAAGTAGTAATAAATTGTGGAAATTGTACGACATAGACAGATATGGTTGAAGCAATAACTATGTTAGTGTGACACATTTGTTGGTACCGGTATCCGTTGTGTTGAATTGAGGAGAATACGGGGCCGTTTAGTGGCATCATGAAGCACTAATTGACCATAGAACCTTAATTGAACAACTTGGCCATTAGGAAGTAGTGAGATAGCCGACTTTGGTGCAAAACTGAAAATTGGTTGATACTCGATGCTACACTCATTGAGATCAGACTTTTGGGATATCTCGATCGCAAGAAAATATTTATTGTGATGAGAAAATTCCTAAAAGAAAGGTCGGTGATATTGAGATCCCCTAGAACCCAGTTACTTTCTAAGACAGATTAAGCCAACTAAACTTCAAGAGGGTACTTACCTACAAACCCCATGAAAGCCTAAACCTAAGGACTTGTTTGCTTTGCGTGTATATGATTATTTATACATAAAGACTTGTTTACTTTGTTCACCTGTACATAACATCATAAATATGATAACATCATAAGCATTCTCATTAACCATTTCAAGGATTTAGGAATTTATCTTTGTTCTGTTTTGTAGGCCATGATTCCCATTCGTAGGAATACCATCCAAGTCAGCTTTGTGAAAGCACATCCTCAACTTCAAGAATTAGCATCAAGGGTGCCTGGAGATTCTCCATTCACCAATAAATATGGTCAACTTCTCAACTTGGCTACCGCAAAATTCAAAGAAGAAATGATGTGTTTGCTCTTCTAATTCTTTGATCTCATGCATCATTGCTTCACCTTTCTTGACTACCAATTGGTGCCAATGTTAGAAGAATTCTCTCAACTGTTAGGAGTGCTTATGCTTGATCAAATTCCATTCACTGGTTTAGAGGAGACTCCAAAGCCTGAAGTCATTGTTGAAGCCTTGCATTTGAATAGAGCTGATATTATAACGAATTGGGAGACAAGAAGTGGAGTTAAGGGTATCCTAGCCAAGTTTCTGTTGGAGAAGGCTCGTTCATTCTGGGAGGATATGGATTTTCAAGCTTTTGAAGATGTCTTGGCCCTTCTAATCTATGGTTTGGTTCTATTTCCCAATCCGGACCAACTCATAGATGTGAATGCCATCAAGGTCTTTCTCTCTTACAATCCTGTACCTACCTTGCTTGTAGACATTCTACATTGTCTCCACACTTGCACCATAAAGAAAAGAGGTACTCTTTTGTGTTGTATTCCCTTACTCTCTAGGTGGTTTATTTCACACCTACCTCGATCAACATTGAAGAACGAGCAAGGCTTGACATGGTCTCAAAGGATGACGTCACTCACGCACTCTGACATTTATTGGTGTTCTCGATCCCTGGAGGACATTACTATCATCAACTGTTGTGGGGAATTCCCTAATGTCCCTCTTCTTGGCATTATGGGAGGTATTACCTATAACAGGGGAGGTATTACCTATAACCCTTGTCTGGCTTTACGACAGTTTGGGTATGCACGAAGAAATGGTCCCCATGATACACTCATCCAAGGATTAGTATTTGTTGTACCCCAAAATTTGCCCTCTCATTTTATCAATATTTCTCATCACAAGGCTCTTGGAACTCAAGATCAAGCTAGGGTTTGCTCTGCTCAAGACATCTCCTGGCACTGATGACCTAAACTAGGGTTTGAGTTTGCACAAGGATTTTTGGACCTTCAATGCTCAAATTGACTTTCATACTTCATATTGGACTCATAACTTTGTCCATAACAAGTTTCAAGCCTTAAATCAAAGTTTTGCCCAGTCAATTGGACAGTTGACCTAGAAATCAGCTGTATTAGGGAAAAAGTCAACTGTGGCCAATTTACAGTCAAACCTCATGAATTTTGACCCACATAAAAATTATGAACTCATAGGAACCATGGATCAAGTTTGGACCACAACTCCACAAGAAATTTGATCAGATCACCAAAAGGGCAAAATGGTCATTTTTAGGGTTTTGACTGCACAAAGGCAATTTCTGACTTTTTGACCTAGCCAATGGAAAATTAGGTTCAACCATAGACTCAAGGACTCAATGACATCATCTTGACTTATTCAACAAGTTCAAAAGATCTCAAATGCATGGGATTGACAGATGAATTTTTCAGTCAACTGATCAAAATTTGACTGTACACTGAAAAGTCAAACTTTGACTTTTTGGTCAAAATCAAGTGCCAAGGGTCATTTTTCATCAAGATGTGTCAAATTATGAAACTTGTTCATCAAGAAACTCAAAATTACAAATTAGGGTTTAAAGTTGAAAAATTTCATAACTTAGAATTTTTCTAAGTTATGAATTTTTCTTAATTTTTCCTAACTTTGACCTACATTTTCAACATGGTGCAAATGGATTCAAACAAAACCTCCAACATGAAAGTTGTAGTACTCCACAAAGTCTACAACTTGGATTCACAAAGTTTTATCAAAAGAAGCTTGTATCCCAAGTTATGATTTTTGGAACAAGGGTCCCTAGAACTTTTAACTTAGTGAAATTTTGCCCTAGTTTAGGCAGGATTTTGACCTATCTTCTTGGCCATTTTTCACATAGTTCCACTTGGAGTCTCAAGTTGCATTTCAAAGATGGATTAGAGAGCATGTTGCCAGATTTCCAAATTGTCCAAGAACTCCTCAAACACATTTGTGGTTAGGGAGAATCGAAGGCTTGGAGTTGGCAAAAACTCACTTTTCATCCATGGCATATTCATGTTCATACAAGTTGCATTTTCAAATCAGCATGCCTTACACTAGTTTACAGGCCTCTAAACCACTTCACACTCCATAATTAAATGCAAATCCATCAGTCTAAGCTTTTATTTTGGTCATTTGGACATTATACACAAGATTAAGCCCTAAGTAGAAAAAGGCACATTTCCATTTTTGCCATAATGTGCTTTATGTCAAACCACTATCCCTTGAGCATTGGTCCAAGATCTCTTGCAGTAAAACAAATCCACAAATCAGAGGGGCCAAGATCAATGTATGCAAGCATATTCGATAGCCTGTACAGGCATGTAGCTTCACTTCCACATTCTTACTTCAAAAACAAGAAAGTTGTCCAAAACTTGAGAACTTGAAAACCAGCACAGGTTAACTTACATAAACAGTTTGAACATCTTTCTCACACCCCTTTGAGCTAGAAACACGATTGCTTGAGCCTCTAAACACCCCATAGCCAGAAATCACATTCCTTTGGCAAAACAGGGCAGGTTCTGCAACTTGAGTGCCATAGCTCATTTGGCTCGTGCGTTTTTCCCCAAGTTGCTTCAAACACCTTCCATTCAACTCACCCTAGTTATCCCAAACCTGAAACACCAACTGTAACTCCATTTACAATGTTCACCATTTTCATTTTGAGCATGTGCAGGTTGAGTTCTATAGGCTGATTCAAGGACATTCAAGGCAAGCTAACTATTGGAGAAGGTCAAGTGAAGTTCAAGCAAGCTACCAGATATCTCAAGCATTGTTGAAAAGCACTACATTGTCCTACACGAATCCAACTGAAACAGGTTTTTCTTCACTTTCTATCTCTCTATTTAGGAACATTTAGCCTTAGCTTTGTGAATAAAAAATGTAGTGTTCATTTCCATGAAGTTGTACATATGCTCAGTTTTCATTTATATTAAGTGTGCTAGGAGAATTTCATCCATGAACATGCTGAAAAAACTAGGTCAAATTTTGGGGCCAGATAAATTCTCTCTGGTCTTTGAGAGTTAAGATTGGTTTTTTATATGGTTGGAATCGTCTTGAGATTCTCTACAAGTTTGATGTTGTGAGTTTTTGCAATAGAGCTCATATGCAGGATGTCCCAAGTTTGTACAAGCGCGCGTTATTTCAAATCTGGAGGTTGAAGATGAAGTTTTGGGCTGGGCTTGGCCTGGCTACTTTTGACACCCCCTCTTTTCCTTTTTGCACCCCCTGGCCCAATGAATAAAAATATAGAATATTACATTTTATTTTTATTATTATTTATACTAAAAAACTACTTTTTCTAAGTATATTTTATTTTTGTACATATTAATATATTTTATTGTATATAAATAATATAACATTTTATTTTCTTAAAGAAATTAGGGTTTTACCCTTAAGCAATTAAAATAAATCTTTTTATTTATTTCTTTATTTTTTACATTAAATATTTTTACATACATGAACAAAAAAAAACCTTTTTTGCATAATTCATATTATTTGATATATTTATCTATTTTGTTTATTTAAATATTGTTCATTTAAATATTTATGCATTGTGAATTCAATTTGGATGTAATAGTAAACTAGGGTTTATATTTATGCATTCAAAGATTGTACCCCCATCCCGATAATCATGTTGTAATAGCTTAGAATTTTAATTCTCGCACTTTACACTTTCAATTATGCCATGATTAGAGAATTAGGGTTTGTATGCAAAAATCCAAATCAACAAATAGTTTGACCTAATCAAAGACAAAAATGCATGAAAATCAAACACAATGCACACTTTCACCCCTAGGGTTACAATCCACTTGTTGCCTTCAAAAATGGGCCATGGTATGCATGTTGGGTACTTTGGCAAAACAAAAACAAAACAAAAGATCATAGTCCCTCGATGACGCTATCTTGGTTGCCTAAACAAAAATGATCAAGTCCCTCAAAATTGCCAAAGATACTTGACACAATTGCTATCATGGTCTATACGATGACCTGCGCCTGTCCCGTTTAACATCCTAACACAAGGTTGTTCACCAAATGCAATGGTGAAACAACACTGTCAAAAGGGTTAAAAACATTAGGAAAGATCTTTGAGTAAAATAGGGTAGATAGCTCTTAGTTAGTTGATCAAAAAACTTGCAAAAAACATCCTTGCTATTTTCAAACACACTTCACAAACACAATTTCAAAGCATTTCCCAAATCAAACTTTCAAACATTGAAATCTTTTCAAAAGACAAATACATCTTTGTATACATTCAAACAAGAATCATTACAAAGGTTTCCACAACGATGGCCTCTTTTCAAAACATCTTTCAAAACCACACACAAAGCACCATTTCAAACAATTGGAAAAGTAAAGCAAGTGATCTAAACAAGTAACTAAGAGACCATGGATAACCATGGATGAAAAGGGTGCTTGCACCTTCCCTTTTCATAATCTACTCCCCGAACCCAAGAAAACATCTCAAAGGTCTTTCCTGTGCTTTTTGACCTTTCCTTAGGATAAAATAAAAAGTCGGTTGCGACTCTTTCTAAGCCGAAACATTTGCGAACACAAACGAAAAACCTCAAGTCAGTTCTCCCACCGTATCACAGAACTGGCGACTCTGCTGGGGATATAACTTTAAAAGTGGAGTAACCTTAGGGTTTAGATCACCTTTGCATGCTTAACTTGTTTGCTTTGATTGCTTTACATTTGGTTCTAATGTTTGGGTTGAATCCTCCATTCGAATTTTTGGAAAACATTCATAGGTAAATAGCAATACGTTGTGGAAACTGTGCGGGGTATACTGACATGGTTGAAGCAATAACTATATTAGTGCGACATATTTGTGAGTACCGGTAGCCTTTGAGTCAATCAAAGAGAATACGGGGCCGCTGAGTGATGTCATGAAGCACTAATGAACTCTTAGAACCTTACTTGACCATCTTGGCCTTTTTTAGGGGTAGTGAGATGACCGACTTTTGTACAGTCTGAAGTTGGTAGATACTCGATACTACACTCATTGAGGGTTGTTTTCTTGGAATATTTCGGTCGCCAATTAAGTGGCTAAACTGAAACAATGAACACAGAAAATAATCCAGTGATATTGAGCTCCTTAGAACCCGGTTACTATTTATAGGACAGGTTGAGCCAACTAACTTCAAGAGGGTACTTACCTATGAAACCTCATGCAAGCCTGAAACTAGGATCTTGTGTGACTTGTTTGTACATATCCTTGTGCATACATCATGAACATCATAAAGCATCATATGCATCCACTAACCATTTCAAGGGTTTAGATCTTCACCTTTGTTCTTGTTTTGTAGGTCATGGAATCTCTTCGCAGGAAAACAATTCAAGTTAACCTTGTGAGAATCCCTCCTCAACTCAAGGAGCTTACTTCCAAGATTCCAGATATTTCTCTCTTCGGTGAAAGACATGGAAGGCTTCTCAACTTGGTCAACTCCAACATTGAAGAAGACATGGTGAAAGTTCTCTTCCAGTTCTTTGACCCCCTACACCACTGTTTCACATTCCCTGATTACCAACTAGTACCTACTTTGGAGGAATTTTCTCAATTCCTGAGGATTCCTATTCTCCATCAACTACCCTACAACGGTACGGAAAGAGAACCAAAGCCTGAAGATGTTGCTCAAGCCTTACACTTGCAACCATCTGATATCAAAGGTCATTGGGAAACCAGAAGTGGTGTCAAGGGTTTCTTGGCAACGTTTCTGTTTGAGAAGGCAGAAGACTGCTGGAATTCTCTAGATTTACAAGCCTTTGAGGAGATTGTAGCACTTCTCCTCTATGGGTTGGTCTTGTTCCCAAACCCTGATCAACTTATAGATGTGAATGCTGTCAAGATTTTCATATCTCGGAATCATCTACCTACATTTCTTGGGGACATCCTACACTCATTTCACACACGAACAATAAGGAAAAGAGGTGTTCTCATGTGCTGTACTCCTCTTCTAGGAAGGTGGTTTATTTCTCACCTTCCCCAAACAGTTTTGAAGAATGAGCAGGGTTGAAGATGGTCACAACGGTTGATGACCCTCACACATTCTGATGTTCATTGGTGTTCTCAGTCCAGATAAAATGTCATCATCATTGATCGTTATGGGGAGTTCCCTAATGTCCCACTACTTCGCATTAGGGGAGGCATTACCTACAACCCCTGTTTAGCTCTAAGACAGTTTGGATATGCCCGGAGAGATGGTCCTCATGATATGCTGATCCCTGACTTGGTTTTTGACTTCGACAACAATGCTCAAGGACTTCGAAAAAGGTTTATCAGAGCTTGGAGGATGCCCGACAAAGTGGATAGTAAGACACTGGGGCACAAGAACTCCATCCCCCTTGAGCCTTATCTCAAGTGGGTACGAACCCGCACCGAGAGTCTTATGATGCCTTATCCTCACATTCTCCCCGTGATCAAAGAGCCTGTTATGGAAGGAGAGGTTCCATACACCCTCCTACATCCTGACATGTCGACATCATTGGAAGAATTACAAAAGAGTTGGATACAACTCAAGGAAGAGAAGAATACTTTTGAAGCCAACTTCTATGCCAGTGAGAAGAAGGTTTTGGAATTTACCCGTCGACTGCACGAAGAGGAAACTCTCAACACTTACATCGCACCAAAAAGGATGCACAATGTCTTTTTACATTAAGAATTTTGTAATATTTGGCCCATGGGGCATTTATGTACTATCAAATTTCTTCTTATTAATATGACGTGTGTTCTTTTTGTTTGCAACAAATTTGAATTTCTGAATCCTTGAATGCATTACATGAATAAAATATCATTCATCATATGCATAAACAGGTCTTCACACCAGGTTTCCTTATCTTTCTGCTGTTTATTTCAGCAAGATGGATTTTGAGAAGACGGTTAAAGATCTGCAAGCACAGAATTCGCAATTCCAACAACTCATCATGACCTTAGAAAAGGGTCGGGAGGACCTTAAAGCACTGTTAGAGAAAGAGAAGGAACCAGAAAGGAAGAAAAAGAAAAGAGTTGGGGTAGCCACTATGGGAAGGATATTTGAGCATCAAGCTAGGAGAGTTATGGAATTTCCCTCGACGTCTGACGAAGGGGTTGGTAAAGGAAAAGGAGTTGCAATTCCCTCCGAATCTGAAGCTGAAGAAGAAGAAGAGGAAGAGGACGAAGATTACTCCGAACAACAATATCCCCCAGCGAATGATAAGTATAAAAATCTTGAGGATCGGTTGGTAGCCATGGAGTTGCAAAGGGTACCTGATTTAGATTTCGAAGAACTAGGGTTGGTCGCTGGGATCGTCATTCCTCCCAAGTTCAAAGTACCTACATTTGCTAAGTATGACAGTTTGTCCTGTCCAAAGATGCATATGAGGTCCTACGTCAGAAAGATCCAACCCCACTCCTCTGATAAGGATCTTTGGGTCCACTTTTTTCAAGATAGTTTGTCAGGCACGCAATTGGAATGGTTCTATCAACTTGAGAGATCTGATGTTCATAACTGGGAAGATTTGGCTGCTTCATTCTACCGACAATACCAATACAACGCAGATTTAGCGCCTACTCGTACTTAACTACAAAGTATGGGCATGGCCTCCAATGAGGGATTTAAGGAGTATGCCAAAAGTGGCGGGATTTGGCTGGAAGGGTGCAGCCACCATTTTCAGATAGAGAGCTGGTTGACATGTTTTTAGGGACTCTGTCAGATCCGTTCTTCAATCACTTGATCGGGAGCTCATCCGCAGGGTTCACCGAATTAATTCTGACCGGTGAAAGGGTCGAAGCTGGCATTAAAAGTGGTAAAATTCAGAAGGATGCCTCCGCTTACACTGCTATTAAGAAGACCTTCCCAGCCAAGAAGGAAGTTTATGCTATTCATACCCAGAGAAACCAAGGGAGAACAGAAAGCCGACCAACGATGGGGGCTGTTATGATCCAAAACTCCTCAGCCGACCAACCTCGCAGTAATCAACCAAGAGCTAATCAACAAAGGGTAGAAAGGCCACAACGGCAATTCACCCGAATCAATATGACACCGGCTCAAGTCCTCCCTCATCTGTTAAAGCTGAACCTTACCAACTTGAAAGAAGCGCTGAAAAACCCCAATACCTCTTCTCCTTATTATCATTCCAATGCAAAATGTGCATACCACTCGGACAGTGTAGGGCATGATACCAACAACTGTTGGGATCTTAAAAACAAGATCCAATACCTAATAGACGCCAAGGAAGTAGAGTTTGATGCTTCCAAAAAACCCAACGTGATATCCGCTCCTATGCCAAAACATGGTCATAATGTCCATGCCATTGTGGAAGATCTTCATGTTACCACTGTTGATGACCTTTTGACTCCGTTACCAGTGATTAAAGTGAATTTGATGAAAGCCGGGATATTCCCAGGTTGTGGAAAAGACTGTTACTTTTGTTCAAACTTGCAAACTGACCGCCCACTGTTGAAATCAGGCATCCAACGCCTGATGGATACCCAAGAGATCCTCTTTCAAAAGACTCCTATTGATACTATCACTCATGTTACTCCTGTAACCTTTGATACTCCAACCAATGAAATTGCTATAATAACCATCTCCGACAATCTTTCCAACACCTGCAAAAGGCCTGTTAAGATTACGCCTGATCCTAAGTTTGTGCCGCTGAAAATCACCATGCCGGGGCCTATCCCATATAAGTTTAACAAGACGATACCATGGAATTACAGAGGAGAGATCTTCTACCATGGTGTCAAACAGATCGAATCAGTCCAAGAGAATTCCGATGATGAAACCCCTGATATAGGGAATATTGCGGGAACGAGCAAGATAACTCGCAGCGGAAGGATCTTCTCTCCGGAGATTGCTCCTCCACGGGCAGTCTTCAGACCCTCAAAAGCTTCTGTGCCTGTCAAGCCATCTATGCAAAATCTGGTAATTGAAGAAATTAATGTACCTAAAGCTAGACCCTCTGATGTAACCGCCAATAAAGGTAAGGGGATCCAAGAAGCGCCTGTCAGGACGAAGGCTCAGACCGTGGTTATCCCCGAGACCACCCAAAAAGAGATGGAAGAAATCTTAAAGATAATCAAGAAGAGCGACTACGATGTCGTGGCACAGCTAGGGCAAACCCCTTCCAAAATCTCCATGCTGGCTCTCTTACTCTGCTCTGAGGCTCATGCCAAAGCCTTGATCAAATTTCTGAAGACGGCACATGTGCCTCAAGAAACATCTGCGGACCAGTTTCAAGAGTGCGTGGCTAGGCTTACAGCCGATAATGGTCTTGGTTTTTCTGATGCTGATTTGACCCCTAAGGGAAGAAAGCATAACGATGCACTGCATGTCTCGGTAGAGTGCAGGGAGACCACACTTGCTCATGTTCTGGTAGATACCGGTTCATCCTTGAATGTTTTACCAAAGAAGGCGTTGGACAAATTGGACTGCGAAGGTTTGACCCTAAAGCCCAGTAACATCGTTGTTAGAGCCTTCGACGGTTCTAAGAGGATGGTTCACGGAGAAGTGGACATTCCAATGAAAGTGGGTATAGAAATTTTCAACTCTACATTTTATGTGATGGACATCCGTCCTTCATATTCATGCTTGTTGGGAAGACCATGGATCCACAATGCTGGGGCAGTCACTTCTTCTTTACACCAAATGCTAAAGCATCCAGTTCAGGGTAAGATCATAACGGTTTCTGGTGAGGAGGAGTATATGATAAGTCACCTTAACTCCTTCCGCTATGTGGAGTTAGATGGCGAGTTCATAGAAACGCCTTTCCAACACTTTGAAGAGGTTTCTCCTGAAGTCGCAGTAGCAAAGACAATGACTCACGTGCCTATCATTTCCAAGCCTGTGTCTCGGATGGCATCCCTTAAAGATGCAGAGGCTGTAGTCAAAGAAGGAAGAAGTATAGTATGGGGGCAACTGCCTGATTTTCCTCACAAGACGGACAAGTTCGGACTAGGTTTCACTGCTGCTGGCCAGAAAGCTGTGTGTCACTCCCGGGCTGGAGGACCACCCTTAAAAATCACTCACCATGGAATTCATGCCTTAGAAGATGATGATGAAGAAGACAACTTTGAAGATTGGATCTTTCCAACCATTGAAGGAGGATTAAGCAACTGGGAGGCGAAAGACTTCGTTCCCATCACTTTCATCAATCAGTAATTTATCTTTGAACAATTTCCTGTTTGGTCTGTAATAATTAAACAATTTGTACACTCTTTTCACCTTATGCCTTACCCGGGGCATATAGGTCCATTTGTAAGGGTTTTGATTCTTCATTTTCATATGCCATTTTTAATGAATCATTGGACGTTTTCATCTATAAACTGTTGTGTTCATTTTCTTTTGTTTAAGGATGGCTATCCCTTACACACACCCATACTCACAAAATGCAGGTATCCATCCACTCCGGATTTCATGGGTGACTATTCTGCTTTGGCCTTCGGTGACTCTGAGGATTTGGTCAATCACGCCGAGTACGAAGGCGATGAAGACTGTGAAGTGCCTGGAGAGTAAGCTAGACTTTTGCAACAAGAGGAAAGGGATATTCTGCCCCATGAAGAATTGCTAGAGACTATCAATTTGGGAACAGAGGAAGACAAGAAAGAGGTTAAAGTGGGTGCCAACCTGGAGCCAAATGTCAAAGAGCATTTAGTTCAGCTGTTGAATGAACATGTTGAGATCTTCGCCTGGTCCTATGAATACATGCCGGGATTGGATACGCATATTGTGGTTCACCGTTTCCCTACAAGAGAAGACATCGCACCCATCAAACAAAAGGTCCGCCGAATGAGGCCCGACATGTCCGAAAATATCAAAGCCGAAGTGATGAAACAATTTAATGCTGGTTTTATGGCTGTTACTTCCTATCCATAATGGGTTGCTAACATTGTGCCTGTGCCTAAGAAGGACGGCAAATTCAGAATGTGTGTGGACTACAGAGACCTAAACAGGGCTAGCCCTAAAGATGATTTTCCACTGCCACACATTGACATCTTGGTTGACAATACAGCTCAACACAAGGTATTTTCCTTCATGGATGGATTCTCGGGATACAACCATATCAAAATGGCCCATGAAGACATGGAGAAGACTACTTTTATTATGCAGTGGGGTACCTTCTGCTATAAAGTGATGCCATTCGGACTGAAGAATGTCGGGGCAACCTATCAGCGAGCCATGGTAGCTTTGTTTCATGACATGATACATCATGAGATTGAAGTCTACGTAGACGACATGATAGCCCGTTCACAGACAGAAGAAGAACACCTCGACCATCTGTAAAAGCTGTTTGTCAGATTAAAGGAATATAAGCTCAGACTGAACCCTAGCAAGTGCACTTTCAGAGTCAGGTCCGGTAAACTTTTGGGATTCATCGTCAGTAACAAAGGCATTGAGGTTGATCCTGCTAAAGTCAAAGCTATACAAGAAATGCCCGCCCCCGCACTGAAAAGGAGGTTAGAGGTTTCTTGGGACGCTTAAACTATATTGCAAGGTTCATTTCTCACCTAACATCTACCTGTGAGCCAATCTTCAAGCTGTTGAAGAAAGATCAGGTGGTTGAATGGAACAATGACTGTCAAGTTGCTTTTGATAAGATCAAGGAGTATTTGTTGGAACCTCCTATCTTGATGTCACCCGTCGAAGGAAGGCCTTTAATCATGTATCTGACTGTTTTGGATAACTCAATGGGGTGCGTACTAGGCCAACATGACGAGTCTGGCCGAAAAGAGCATGCCATTTATTACCTTAGCAAAAAGTTTACCGACTGTGAGACTCACTACTCACTGCTCGAGAAAACTTGTTGCGCTTTAGTATGGGCTGCTCGCCGGTTAAGGCAGTATATGTTGACACATACCACTTTGCTGATTTCCAAAATGGATCCGATGAAGTACATCTTCGAGAAGCCTGCTTTATCCAGAAGAATCGCTAGATGGCAGATGATCCTGACAGAGTATGACATCCAGTACACAACCCAAAAAGCTATAAAGGGGAGTGCACTAGCTGACTATCTAGCTCATCAAGCTGTCTAAGATTACCAATCTATGAGGTTCGACTTCCCTGACGAGGACATTATGACATTGGACAACATTGAAGGTAACGGACCGTATGACGGACCTGAACAAGGATCCCGATGGACCCTGTACTTTGATGGTGCTTCAAATGCACTTGGCAACGGGATCGGCGCAGTACTTATTTCTCCAGAAGGTTGCCACACACCTTTTACTGCTAGACTCTGCTTCAATTGTACCAACAACATGGCCGAGTATGAAGCTTGTATCTTTGGTCTCAAGGATGCTATTGACTTGGGAATCAAATCTCTGATTGTATTTGGGGACTCAGCTTTGGTTATCAGTCAAATCAAAGGAGAGTGGGACCTTAAACATCCTAATCTTATCCCATACAAAGAACATGTCTTGACATTGTTGCCTCATTTCGAGCAGATTACCTTTGAGCACTTCTCGTGAGAAGAAAATCAGTTAGCAGATGCTCTGGCTACAATGTCTTCCATGTTTAAACTCAACTGGAATAATGAGGCTCCCCAAATCACCATCAAGTGAATGGACGAACCTGCACACTGTCATGAGATTGATACCGAAGAATTAGTGGAACAACCCTGGTTTCATGAAATCAAAAGGTATCTCCAGACTCGAGAATACCCTGAAGGAGCTTCAGTCAATGACAAAAAGTTCTTAAGGAGATTTGCTGCCAAGATCTTCCTGAGCAAGGGTATCTTATATAAGTGCAGCCATGATTGTGTTCTACTTTGTTGTGTGGACAAGGTTGAAGCAGAATTAATCATGACCGAAATACATAGTGGCACATTTGGCACCCACTTGAGCAGACATACGATGGCTAAAAATATCCTAAGGGCAGGCTACTACTGGTCTACCATGGAAGTTGATTGCCATCAACATTCCCGTACTTGTCACAAATGCCAAGTCTATGCTGACAAGGTACATATTCCTCCAGTCCCTCTCAACGTTCTAACAGCTCCTTGGCCATTCGCAATGTGGGGAATTGACATGATTGGAGAGATCAAGCCTATGACATCCAATGGACATCGCTTCATCTTGGTCGCTATTGATTATTTTACCAAATGGGTTGAAGCAGCTTCCTTCTCCTCTGTTACAAAGAATATGGTTACCCGCTTCATCAAGCAGAATCTCATATGCCGGTATGGTATCCCCGACAGGATCATCATAGACAACGGTACAAATTTGAACAACACTGTGATCACCACTCTGTGCGAGCAGTTAAAGATTCAACATCATAATTCATCTCCCTATCGGCCAAAGATGAACGGTGCTGTTGAAGCCGCGAACAAAAATATCAAGAAGATCATCCAAAAGATGACAGTCACCTACAAGGACTGGCATGGGATGTTATCGTTTGCTTTGCACGAATATCGTACCACGGCGCGTACTTCGACTGGGGAAACCCCCTTTTCTTTGGTATATGGTATGGAGGCTGTTTTACCCATGGAAGTTCAGATTCCTTCCTTGAGGATTATGAAGGATGTTGGTTTAAGTGAAGACGATTGGATTCAGACCCGGCTTGATCAACTTAACTTAATCGACGAGAAGCGACTTACTGCTGTTTGTCATGGTCAGACGTATCAAAAACGAATGATTAAGGCTTTCAACAAGAAAGTCAGGCGTCAGGTATATCAAGTCGGAGATCTTGTAATCAAGAAGATTATCTTGCCGCAAAGTGATCCCAGGGGCAAGTAGACTCCTACTTACGAAGGACCATTTGTGATCAAGAATATTTTTTCTCGTGGGGCAATGATTCTGACCACCATGGATGACGACGACTTGACTCACCCTGCGAACGCAGACATAGTCAAAAGATACTACGCATAAAACAACCTAATAAGTTGAAAACCCGAAAGGGCGACTTGGGCAAAAATGGGCATCCTGGTGAATAAAAAACCCGAAAGGGAGATTCAAGCAAAAATTAGGGATAAATAAAAATAATCCGTACACCGGGCAAGTTGAAAACCCGAAAGGGCGACTTGGGCAAAAAAGGGTTTCCCGATGGATCGAAAACCCGAAAGGGCGGTCCAGGAAAAAGTTAGGGAATTAAAGCGTATGACTATGTCTCGTCGGATCACTTTAAAGACAATCTCTTCACGACCAAACTCCAGGCTTCTGATCAATCCAATCATCGGCGAATGAAGCAACGAATGGACAAGATACTTAGAGTTATGAAGGCTATAGCAGAATGGGAACCCCATGGAATTATTACACATAGCCATCTTTCTTTGTATAAATTTTTCTCATTTTTTATGACAACATCCT
Source organism: Vicia faba (assembly GCA_948472305.1). Lineage (NCBI taxonomy): Eukaryota > Viridiplantae > Streptophyta > Magnoliopsida > Fabales > Fabaceae > Vicia > Vicia faba. The sequence goes on along the minus strand of OX451737.1, from coordinate 1,641,536,099 downwards.
CTTACTAGGATGTCTGTCTCCTTTGTATAAAATATTTACATAAAGTTAATACAAAAATACTTCAAAGTGCAGAAATTTCCTTGCCTTTCCTTTCTTTTTTACACTTATGTTTTATTTGAAAACGTCCAATGGTTTGTTAAATAGGCATATGCATTTGAATATAAATCACTGCTTACAAATAAAACGAAATAAGATAGGATAATTACTGATAGGTCGAAAGTATAGGAAAACGTCTTTAGGCTATTCCAGAAGAAATCCCCTACAGCATGTCATTCAGATCCTCAACGGAGCTAAAACCTTGAAGTACATATCCCCAACGGAGTTAAATTTAAAAATTCCCACCAGAGTTAGGTTTCTAAAAAACTCCCGATCCCCAGCGGAGCTGATCGTGGGATTTTTACTTATGTATCCAATGATTCGGACTGCAAGTGCACAGTCTTATCGTGTAGTTTTAAAAGATATCGAACCACAGAGACTGATGAATCGATCTACCGTCTTCTATTATTACTTCGCAAATCTAAAGCTAATGAATATTTGATTGGGTTGTAGGGAAAACTAAATACTAAATTAAGTTGGATTTTAATAATCAATGAGCTTAATTACCAGTATGCAACAGTCGTACCTCGGGAACTAGCGACCTGTCGGGCGTCTTTATATTTTCAAAACAGCTTTCAGTAAAACTTATTTAGTTTAAAAACCCTCGTCTCACACTGTCGTTTTGTTGATCTAGGATATACAGTTAAGTCCTAACGTACGCTTCCGCCATCCCGCGGGAGTTAAAAACACTTTTTGGAAACTAAACAAAATCTTAATTAACTTTAAAGTGCTTCCGGTGTATTTTAAGCCAATGCCTAATTACTACTGTCCAGTTAAAAGATCTCAAACTTCCGCTTTGTTGACCCTAACCTCTATCTGTTTTTTACTTCCGTAACAAAACAATTTAATGATTGAAAAATAGTAACTTAGGCTAGAAAAGAAAGTTTCGTAGTAAAAATAATCCCGACTAAGTTACTCGTTCCTCGGTTGAGTGACTTTACATACCGATATAGGATTTCTAGCCTGACATAATATTAAACCAAATCCCAGAATAATTTAAAGGACAAACACAAATAAACATAATTATATCGATTAAAAAGCAATAAGAATTTGTAATCATAAACCTGGTAATAACTCTGAAGACAGAAGCACTCCTACACAAATTGTAGGCTTTGCTTCGATCGGAGGATATATTTAACCGTACAGAAGAAAATAATACTGGAAAGGAATATAGAAATAACTGGGAAATAAAAATAATGCTGAAAAGAATAATGCTCAAAAGAATAATGCTGAAAAGAATAATGCTGAAAAGAATAATGCTGAAAATAATAATGATGAAAAGAATAATGCTGAAAAGAATAATGCTGAAAAGAATATTCGCTCAATAAAATCTCTAAAGTTTCTTGCCAAAAAAAGAAGAAGAAGTTTCTACTGTGGTCTAAGGCTCTATTTATAAGTCTTGCGTGATCAGTTGGTCTCGAAAATCTAGGAACAGTTTACTTCCTTCTTTGAGAAATAATAGGGCCATTCATTTGTCACGTTCCTTGGTATTTTGACTGAGTGGGCGAGAAAATGTAGGAAGTCGTTGGATTAACCCTTGAACGCATTTATGTCCGTTTGATGAGAAGAAAGTGGAGTAATGGCTTGTGACGTTCGTCACATTCAAGTGACGATAGTCACTTGGTCTTCTTGGCGCGTGACGTTCGGCACGCCTCCTTGACGGTCGTCAAGGCCTTCTTCATTGTGGGCCACGTGCTCACATGTATAATGGGCTTTGGGCTCCTTTCTTCTCCTTAGGCCTTTTTGCTAGTTTTTGCACCTCTTTTTTCCTCATTTCTTCCAAAGTGCTCAGCTTAATGAATATCTGCAAAAATAGAAAAATACCTGCATAATACTTATAAAATAATTTAATTTAAACTAAAGTATGAGAAATATTTGGTGTATATCAAGCCAGAAATATCACATATTTGTGTGTCATCAAACTCCCCCATACTTAAACTTTGCTTGTCCCCAAGCAAATGCTAAGTACGATGTTTTTCTAAACATAGTTATGACTCAGAGCAACTAATATATAGCTGCGTTGTGTTTTTATCAGAAAATCGGTGGCTTGATTTGTGCTCCATTACTACGTCGACGACGCTAGACAGTCCCATTTTACGTAAACTAGTTACAGGTCCTATCATAGCCTAACTCGAGTATTTATCTTGTTTTGCCCTTTTCATTCTAGCGCAGTCACATTAAGCCCTTTATCTTTACACGCACATAGCAGAACAGTCGGTTAGTGGTTATGATCCTTTTAAACTTTAGAGGTTTCTGGCACAGTAATGTGGTAACCTTTAATTCAATGGTTGGATGCGGGGGATTAGACCGTAATCTGCCCTACCGAGTTCAGTACCAGATGCTCCTGAACCATCCATCAAATGAATTTTCATATTACTTTGTAAGGTTTACATCCTTTGGATTAGGCGATCGGGTGAGGATCGTCCAATTTAATCGGTGTGTTTCCTTGCAACATTTTGCTGAAATATTATATCATCCACTTATATTCATCGACTTCCCGCGTAGTTTATGTTTAAGACGGTGCTGACTGCTAATATAAACTACTCAAGGTTACTATAAAGACTAAACTCAGGGTATTGGAAACAACAGGTACTTGAACTGATCTATCATACTCTGGGGTTGTAGAGTGTCTAGACGATAGAAATTTCGCTTAATCTTGCCCCAATTCCTGATGATTAAAGATCTTGCAGTCTATGTACTTGTCGAGTGAGTTAAAAAAAAATTTATAGGGCTAAAAAAGAAAGGGAAGTCTAAAAGAACACAAATTGCTTTAATAGATAACTTGAAAAGTAATTTTTTTATTGAAATGAAGATAACTGAAGGGAAATTACAAAGAAAATAAAATATTACTAGGAAAGGGAAATACTTCCTCCCCCATACTTGAATCATACATTGTCCTCAATGTATTGATAGAAGCGGGAAAGGGGAAATGGAAACTGGATAATCATTTTTCCTCCTCTTGTCTTTGGTATCGGCCACGTGTCCTCGCTCTTCGACGTGCTTGCCCACCATGTCTGGAAGATTCGCCGCCATCTCTCTGGGATATGATATTATGAAAGTCGTCAACACGAAGTGCTAAGGCTCGCATATCTTCCGTTATTCCTGTGGTGAATTCAAGCATACTTTGATTGTTCCTGCGAGCGTAGTCGTTTTGGTCTCTCTGCATTTGTTGCATGAGAGTCATCATCTCAATTTGGCGCGTCTCGAGGCTCTGGTGGCGTTGAGTGGACAGATGGTTTTGCTGCATTATTGCGGAATAGATTGCATCGATGGTGGCAGGATTGTTGGCTTGTTGTGGTTGGGGCTCTTGCTACTCTAATTCTTCTTCGATTTCGTCAGTGACAGCGTTGTTGGCCTCACCTTGATTTCCTTACACATTTTCTTCGGGTTCTGGGGCGTTCAGGTTGTAAAGCCAGTTATCCGAATTACCCAAGTAAGTACGATTATGATTTGGCATGATCACGCTACGAACTCTTGAATTCTTAACCATTAGATAGTACCCTCCAGCTTCTCGTACTTTGATCAGGCGGCCAACTCTACAGTTATCAATATCCATATAAACTGCTGGTAGCGGAGGTAGGCGTTGAATCCTTTCCCCCCAGTTCAGGTGAACTGCGATGGTGGTGATGATGCCTCCGATGCAAAAAGGCATGGTTCCGTATCTTGCAACGAGGTTTTGAATGTGGGACATCATTAAAGTAACAGGATTAAGACGGAGGTTTTGTGAAAAGGTACAGTGAAGAGCATACAATTCTTTAGTGTTTACCTTGTTGTTGTTTGCCCTTCCAAATATTGTGTTCGCCATAACACGGTGTAAGAAGCGGATGTTCGGGTTGTGGATGTGAGAGGCGTACTGTGCTTCGGGTGTGACATTTGGTTCGCCGGTTATTCTCTCCCATAGTGCGTATGCACTTCCATTCCAATCCAATTCTGGGGGAATGCGATATTGCATATTATTCCCACGGGGAAAATGAAATATGTCGCTCAAAATTTCATGGTTGAGTGTGTACTCTCAGTTGAACATCCGAAATTGAGCGGCTCCCGTTAGGTGTGCATCTGCATCATCTCGAGTGTGATATGCGTAGGAACTCAAGAATTCCAACGTGAGAGCTTCGTAAGTTTGTGTGTGTTCATCGTGCTAATAAAGCTTAGGCCAGCTTTATTCAGCAAGCCTTCCATATGAGGTTGCAAGCCTAATTCTTGCAAGCAATTGTTGTCGACGAACCGCGTGGATGTTAGCCCTCGATGATGGAATTTTATGTACCTCTCTTTTTGAAGCTCACCAGCTTCTCCTTGTCGGAGCACGGGATGTCGCATGTCGGGTTCGGGTTGGTTGGCCATGATTTTTGAACTTGATAGAAAAAATGTATTTGTGGTAAAGAGATGGAAAGTGGGTGGTAGTGATGAAACTAAGGATGGAAGAGAGGTTTATATAGATGGTTTTGTTTAGTAAGAAATTTAATGGGGTTTATGGGAGAATTTTGAAATTGAGAGGTTATGGAAGTTATGGGTGAATGGAGTAAATGGGGTGGTGGGGTTTTAAAACAAATTTTCGTGCATCAATGCTGTTCAACGGTCACGGGAAATGAAAAGCATGGGGGACAAGCCCTACCGTCCGTCACGCTCTCTCTGACGCTCGTCAGAGTCAAAGAGACAATCCCTGACGTTCGTCACATGCATCCTGACGTTCGTCAGGGTGAAGTGATGCGTGCATGTCTCTTTGACCGCGTGCTCCACTAAATTAATTAATTCATTAATCTTAATCTTGAGAAGTATATTGCAAGGGATATAGTAGAACATTGTATAGTTGGAAGAATGATATTGTAAATAAGAAGCAAATGAGAATAGTACCAGGAATAAGAAACACATGAAGATAATAATAGAAATTAGAAACAAATGAGAATGATAATAGAAATTGCATAGTATAAAAATGAATACATACTGTGTATGAAAATAAATAAATAAATACTTTAAAATTAAAATAAATAAAATGGATATGAAATGAATATATGAATAAATAAACGAAATTTTAGAACCGAAAAGTAACAAATTATTCAAAAATAATAAAATCATAATGAGTTTTGAGAATAATAATGAAAAACCCCTCCAGACTAAGAACAAACAGTGTCCTCACTGGGGCGGCACAGAAACAAAAACTATTAAGCATGAGGGCCTCCTGGAGGTGGTGCATATGCATGCAGATCTTGATAAATGTGATCAAACTGCTCTGTGACGACGTCCATGAAATTAAAGAAGTCACGCCGAAGTGTGATGACATTATCTTTAATAGTGGCGAGCTCGCCTCGGAGTGTGGTAACATCTGTCTGCAGTGTCTTGATCGCATGTGCATGATCAGGCATAGGTACGTCATCATCTGTGGTAACAAGGGGGTAGTGTAGGGTAATCCAAGGGTGTATAATCATGGTAACCTGGGGGTGTGGATGGGTCGCTCTCCTCCCTCTCAGGGTCGTGTTCGTCTGTCTTCTCTAGGTGATATAGCCAATTTGTCTTGGTATAGACACTGGTATGCTCGGGGCTAGGCAATTTGAAGTAATAGACAAGGTTATTTTGGACAAGCAGCTGAAAGTGAGGTGGGCTGAGGTTACCAATCAAAGATATGTTAAAGCAAAAAGGGATGTCCATGGTATAATATCTGGCATACAGTGTAAGGCGCGACAGAGATGACCGTAGGGATAGGGCCTCGGCTATCATAGTGACTAGCCCGCCGACACAGATGGGGCCATGGGTACACTGAGCTATAGCTGACATGTTGGCGATCATAAATGATGCACCAATGACTGGTCTGGACTGAAAAGCACAGTAAATGATGAACAACTCATCCCTAGAAACTGAGAGTCGATTAATAGGTTTTCCAAAAAAGGTGAAAGCTAAAATGTGATGGAAATACCTAATCGCAGGGTTATGAATCTCGGTGGCATCAAGGTGGTCGGGGTCCTCAGGATATTGGCCTGCTATGTCCCTCCAAAAGTAATTAAGTTCAAAGTTGAGGTAGTCATCCGCCTGGGTTTCCATGTGGGCGTCTAAAGAACTAGGGAATCCTAGCAGCTCAGCTAGACTGCAAACTGTAAACTGGTGGGTGAAACCGAACAATCTAAAGGACATCTAACCCCTACTACGCCCTAAGACTTGTGTGGGTTTATAGATGAGGGAGCTCAAGAACTCCAAGGTGAGGCGTTGGTGTGTAGGGTGTTTATGGGCTAGGAACCCCTCCCATCCTATATGGTTAAACATGAAGTATACACTTTCCCTGATTCCTAAAGCTGTCAAGGTGGGATCATGCACATACGTGGTCATACTCATCTGGCATTGAGCCAGAATCTCATATCGTCTCTGCTGGGCCTCCGAGGCAAAAATGGTAGTATCCATGAATTTTATCTTGTAGGTTCCTGTGAGTCGGTACTAAAATTTGTAAAAGAAAAATGCAAATAAGCAAAATATGTTGTGGGAGAAAGAAAGAAAAGGAAAAAAAATCAGAAAGTAAAAATCAAAATGCAGAAATAAAAATAGAAGATAAAGAGATTTGAGAGATAATAAATAATAATAATAAAAACTTGTGGGTTGCCTCCCACACAGCGCTTGTTTAATGTCGTTAGCTTGACATTGTTGTTAGACGTGAATTAGTTTCCAAATTCATGCGGTAGCTCTAATAGCGTTAAGCTCGCGGTGTAATCCTTATTTTCAACGCTGTAATAATGTTTTAGGCGTTGGCCATTTACTAAGAATGGATTCATGGATTTTCCTTTAATCTCTATGGCACCACTGGGGAAAACTTTGGTTACTTTGAATGGTCCAGACCATCATGAACGGATTTTTCCAGGGAAAAGTTTTAGACGAGAGTTGAATAGGAGAACTACATCTCCTTCATTGAATTCTTTCCTTGAGATTCGTTTGTCATGCCATTTTTTCGTCCTTTCTTTGTAGATCCTCGCATTTTCATATGCGTCTAATCTTAGTTCTTCTAATTCATTTATGTCGAGGATCCTTTTCTCTCCCGCTGCAGTGTAGCTTAGGTTTAAAGTTTTAATTGCCCAGTAAGCTTTGTGTTCAATTTCCACTGGAAGGTGGCATGATTTTCCATAGATGAGTTTAAAGGGTGTTGTACCTATTGGAGTCTTGAATGCCGTCCTGTAGGCCCATAATGCGTCAGGTAACTTAGCCGACCAATCCTTTCTTGACGTGGCAACAGTTTTTTCCAATATTTGTTTTATTTCTCGATTTGAGGCTTCCACCTTTCCGCTTGTTTGGGGGTGGTATGGTGTTGCGACGCGGTGCTTCACCCCATATTTGGTTAGGAGTTTATCAAAGATTCTTGATATGAAGTGGGAGCCACCGTCGCTTATAACTTGTTTGGGTACACCAAACCTTGGGAATATAATGGTTTTGAAGAGTTTAATCACGACTCTAGTATCGTTTGTTGGAGAAGCTATTGCTTCAATCCATTTCGAAACGTAATCTACAGCCACGAGTATATATTTGTTGCCGAATGAGGATGGAAATGGTCCCATGAAGTCGATTCCCCATACATCAAAAACTTCAACTTGTAGAATGCCAGTCTAAGGCATCTCATTGCGTCTGGATATATTTCCGGTGCGTTGGCATCGGTCGCAGTTTAGGATGGCTATGTGCACATCTTTCCACAAATTTGGCCAGTAGAAGCCAGACTGCAAAATTTTGGCACATGTCTTTGATGTGTTTGCATGGCCTCCGTAAGGGGCATCATGACAATGAGAAATAATGCTTTCTATTTCGTTTTCCGGGACGCATCTTCGGAAAATACCGTCGGCACTTCTCTTGAATAGTAAAGGTTCATCCCAAAAGTAATGTTTCAAATTGTGAAAGAATTTCTTCTTCTGTTGATAAGTCATATCAGGGGGTAGGATTTTGGCAGCCAAGTAATTTGCTATGTCCGCGTACCATGGTATGGTTTGGTTAGTTAGGACAGAGACCACGACTTCTTTTATATCATTATTTATTTCGTCTTGGCTTTCTCGTGAATCACTGTTAGCAGCTTGTGTGTCAAGTCCTAAAAGCAGTTGATTTGGATTCGATTCAGGTGGTTCTTTGCTAGCATCTCCTAAGTCCATCTGAACTAACAGACGTTCATACGGGAAGTCATCGTTAATAGGTACTTCTTCTGGTGTCAGCTGTTCCATTCGAGATAAATGGTCGGCTACTACGTTCTCGATACCTTTTTTGTCTTTAATTTCTAAATCGAACTCTTGTAGAAGCAGAATCCATCTTAAAAGTCTCAGCTTTGAATCTTGCTTGGTTAAGAGATATCTAATAGCTGCATGGTCTGTATAGATTATTATTTTTGCGCCTACTAGGTAGGAGCGAAATTTGTCTAGTGCAAAGACTACGGCTAAAAGTTCTTTTTCCGTTGTTGCGTAATTCATCTGTGCAGGGTCCAAGGTTTTACTAGCATAGTATATCGCATGAAGCTTTTTATCTCTTCGTTGTCCCAGGACTGCACCTACGGCGTAATCACTTGCGTCACACATGATTTCAAATGGAAGTCTCCAATCAGGTGGTTGCATGATTGGTGCGGATACAAGAGCTATTTTTAGTTGGTTAAATGCTTTTAGGCATTTGTCATCAAAATCAAATTCAACGTCTTTCATAAGGAGGGTGGTTAGAGGTTTTGATATTTGCGAGAAATCTTTTATGAATCGTCGGTAGAAACCGGCGTGTCCTAAGAAACTGCGTATTTCTCTTACTATTTTAGGGGGTTGCAAGTTTTCTATGACTTCGATCTTAGCTTTATCGACTTCAATCCCCTTTTCAGACACAACATGTCCTAGTACGATTCCTTGTTTTACCATAAAGTGGCACTTTTCCCAATTCAAAACGAGGTTAACTTTTACGCATCTCTCCAAAACTTTCTCCAAATTTATAAGACAATCTTCAAAACTCTCTCCACATACAGAGAAGTCGTCCATAAATACCTCCATGATGTTGTCTATGAAATCAGCAAAGATTACCATCATGCATCTCTGAAACGTAACGGGAGCATTGCATAATCCAAACGACATTCGTCGGTAGGCGAAAGTTCCATAAGGACATGTGAATGTTGTTTTCTCTTGGTCATCGGGGTGAATAGGGATTTGAAAGAATCCTGAGTAACCGTCTAGATAACATTAATGTGAGTGCTTAGCTAATCGTTCAAGCATTTGATCAATGAATGGTAGAGGGAAATGGTCCTTGCGAGTGGCCTTATTTAGCTTCCTATAGTCAATACACATTCTAGCTCCGCTTATAGTTCGTTCTGCTACAGCTTCGCCTGCTTTATTTGTTGTAACTGTTATACCACCTTTCTTTGGTACACAGTGGACTGGGCTTACCCATTGACTATCGGAGATTGGGTATATGATTCCTGCGTTCAGAAGTTTTTTTACTTCATCTTTAACTACGGTGCTCCATATTGGGTTAATTCTTCATTGATGTTCTCTAGAAGATTTGCAGTCATTTTCCAGCATAATACGATGCATGAAAATGGAAGGACTTATTCCTTTGAGATCTGTAATGTTGTATCCTAAGGCGGAGGGATATTTTCTTAAGACTTGTAATAATTTGCCTGTTTCATGTTGTCCTAAGTCCGTGTTGACAATTACAGGTCATTTTAACTCGGTGTTAAGGAATTCATATTTGAGGGTCTTAGGTAATGGCTTAAGATCCAATGCTGGTTTTCTTGGACAAGGCATGTGATCGGGTGTCAGAGCTAAGCATTCACTCATATTGTCGTCTCGGTATTCAGGACACCATTCGTTATCTTCGAATATAAGAGGTGTGGTAATCTTCATGGTTTCGGAACAAGGTATTGGTTCCCATTCAATTTCTCTTACGCATTCGTCCATGACGTCCACCAGATAACACGTGTCATCTATGGCGGGCACTTGTAAGAATTGTGTCAGAATAAATTCGACTTTCTCTTCACCTACTTCAAAGGTTAGTTTGCCTTTTTTCACATCTATGATAGCTCCAGCGGTAGCTAGGAATGGTCTTCCTAAGATGATAGGTGTGCTTTCGTCCTCTCTAATGTCCATGATTATGAAATCTGTAGGGATGTAGAATTGGCCTATCCGTACAGGAAAATTTTCTAAGATTCCTACTAGGTATTTGACGGAGCGATCCGCTAATTGAACGGACATCTTTGTCGGTCTTAGTTCACCCATTTCCAGTTTGTTGCATATGGATAAAGGCATAACGCTAATACTAGCTCCTAAATCACATAGGGCTTTGTCTATGACGAACTTACCTATATGGCATGGTATAGAGAAACTTCCGGGGTCTTTCAGCTTAGGAGGCATCTTGTTTTGGATAATTGCGCTACATTTTGCTGTAAGTGTAACTGTTTCATCATCTTCTAGCTTTTTCTTGTTAGATAAGATTTCCTTGAGGAATTTGGCATAGGAGGGCATTTGGTTTATAGCTTCTGTGAAAGGAATTATTATATTAAGTTGTTTCAGAAGTTCTACGAATTTTTTAAATTGCCCTACATTCTTAGGTTTGGCTAATCTACCAGGAAATGGGATCTGGGGTTTATAATGCGGTGGAGGCACATAAGGTTTTTCTTTTCCTTTGGCCTCTCCTCCTTTATCTTCTTCGTCTACCTCTGGTTTCTCTGGTTGATTCTCCTTCACAGTTGATGTTTCAGCCCTTTGATACATACTTTGATTTGACAATCTGGGGTCGGGCGGTCCATCTAATTCGGTTCCACTTCTTAATATGATGGCATGAGCATGCCCCTTCGGGTTAGGTTGTGGTTGACCGGGAAATGTATCAGTCGGTGCAGCTGTAGGTGCTTGTTGTTGAGCCACTTGAGAGATTTGGGTTTCTAACATTTTATTGTGAGTGGCCAAAGCATCTATTTTGTTTGCTAATTGTTTTATTTGCTCATTAGTGTGTATGTTTTGATTTTGGATGTCTTTATTTGTTTGCGCTTGAGTAGCTACGAAGTTCTCCATCATCAGTTCTAAGTTTGATTTTCTAGGTGCACTAGGAGCATTTACAGGAGCTTTCTGATATCCAGGTGGTACGGCAGGTGCTTGGTTTGGAGCATACAACGCATTGGGGTTTTTATATGAGAGATTTGGGTGATTTTTCAATCCAGTGTTGTACGTGTTTGAGTAAGGTTTTCCTTGGGCATAATTCACTTGGTCAGTTGGAGTTCCTGCCAAGATCTTACATTCAGTAACTAGATGTCCAGGCACTCCGCATATTTCGCAATTGGGAGTTATAGCAGCCACGGTGGCTGGAGGTATTGCGGTCAAATTATCAATCTTTAGGGTGAGGGCATCTACCTTAGCATGGACACTGTCTAGGTCGCTTATCTCATACATTCCTCCTTTTGTCTGTGCTTTCTCTGTAATACCTTTGTCTGCGTGTCCTCTTTCACTTCCCCACTGATAGTGATTTTGGGCCATACTTTCTATTAGAGCATAGGCAGCGGTGTAGGATTTGTCCATAAGTGCACCACCTGCGGCAGCGTCTATTATGAATCTTGTATTGTAGAGGATACCATTATAGAAGGTGTGGATAATCAACCATTCTTCCAGGCCATGATGTGGGCATAGTCTCATCAGATCTTTGTATCTTTCCCAAGCATCGAAAAGGGATTCGTTCTCCTTTTGTCTAAAATCGCTTATCTGAGATCTTAGCATAGCCGTTTTGCTTGGTGGAAAATATCTTGCAAGAAATACTTTCTTCAGCTTGTCCCATGTAGTGAGTGAGTTTGCGGGTAGAGATCGGAGCCAAGCTCTTGCTCTGTCTCTTAGAGAGAAAGGGAAAAGACGAAGTCTTATTGCCTCTTGACTGACCCCATTGTTCTTGATTGTATCTGCGTACTGTAGAAATATTGATAGATGAAGATTAGGGTCTTCCATCGACCCACCAGAGAATTGGTTCTGTTGCACAACAGATAACAAAGAGGGTTTCAGTTCAAAGTTGTTAGCCTCGATTGGAGGGGCAGCAATGCTATTGTGTGGTTCATCTTGTGAGGGAATGGCATAGGATTTGAGTGGGCGTGGAGCAGGATTGGCAGCCATTTCTTCGGTTGGTCGAGAAATGGGCGGTTCGAGTGATTGACGAGGTTGAGTTTTATGCAAGAGATGATACTCTTGAATGCGGCGTCTAAGTCTGAGATAACGCTCGATATTGTTAATTTGTATGTATAACGGCTAGCCTTGCGAACGAGTGTTTGGCATACAAATAAGAAAAGAAAAGAAAAGAATAGAAATAGAAATAGAAAAGAAAGAGAGAAGTTTTTGCTCTAGTCTCTACTGCGTAACTAAAGAGTAACGATATCGACTTATATCAGTCCCCGGCAACGGCGCTAAAAACTTGATCTTGGGATTTGTACTTATGTATCCAATGATTCGGACTGCAAGTGCACAGTCTTATCATGTAGTTTTAAAAGATATCGAACCACAGAGACTGATGAATCGATCTACCGTCTTCTATTGTTACTTCGCAAATCTAAAGCTAATGAATATTTGATTAGGTTGTAGGGAAAACTAAATACTAAATTAAGTTGGATTTTAATAATCAATGAGCTTAATTACCAGTATGCAACAGTCGTACCTCGGGAACTAGCGACCTGTCGGGCGTCTTTATATTTTCAAAACAGCTTTCAGTAAAACTTATTTAGTTTAAAAACCCTCGTCTCACACTGTCGTTTTGTTGATCTAGGCTATGCAGTTAAGTCCTAACGTACGCTTCCGCCATCCCACAGGAGTTAAAAACACTTTTTGGAAACTAAACAAAATCTTAATTAACTTTAAAGTACTTCCGGTGTATTTTAAGCCAATGCCTAATTACTACTGTCCAGTTAAAAGATCTCAAACTTCCGCTTTGTTGACCCTAACCTCTATCTGTTTTTTACTTCCGTAACAAAACAATTTAATGATTGAAAAATAGTAACTTAGGCCAGAAAAGAAAGTTTCGTAGTAAAAATAATCCCGACTAAGTTACTCGTTCCCTCGGTTGAGTGACTTTACATACCGATATAGGATTTCTAGCCTGACATAATATTAAACCAAATCGCAGAAAAATTTAAAGGACAAACACAAATAAACATAATTATATCGATTAAAAAGAAATAAGAATTTGTAATCATAAACCTGGTAATAACTCTGAAGACAGAAGCACTCCTGCACAAATTGTAGGCTTTGCTTCGATCGGAGGATATATTTAACCGTACAGAAGAAAATAATACTGGAAAGGAATATAGAAATAACTAGGAAATAAAAATAATGCTGAAAAGAATAATGCTCAAAAGAATAATGCTGAAAAGAATAATGCTGAAAAGAATAATGCTGAAAAGAATAATGTTGAAAAGAATATTCGCTCAATAAAATCTCTAAAGTTTCTTGCCAAAAAAAGAAGAAGAAGTTTCTACTGTGGTCTAAGGCTCTATTTATAAGTCTTACGTGATCAGTTGGTCTCGAAAATCTAGGAACAGTTTACTTCCTTCTTTGAGAAATAATAGGGCCATTCATTTGTCACGTTCCTTGGTATTTTGACTGAGTGGTTGAGAAAATGTAGGAATTCGTTGGATTAACCCTTGAACGCGTTTCTGTCCGTTGGATGAGAAGAAAGTGGAGTAATGGCTTGTGACGTTCGTCACATTCAAGTGACGATAGTCACTTGGTCTTCTTGGCGCGTGACGTTCGACACGCCTCCTTGACGGTCGTCAAGGCCTTCTTCATTGTGGGCCACGTGCTCACATGTATAATGGGCTTTGGGCTCCTTTCTTCTCCTTAGGCCTTTTTGCTAGTTTTTGCACCTCTTTTTTCCTCATTTCTTCCAAAGTGCTCAGCTTAATGAATATCTGCAAAAATAGAAAAATACCTGCATAATACTTATAAAATAATTTAATTTAAACTAAAGTATGAGAAATATTTGGTGTATATCAAGCAAGAAATATCACATATTTGTGTGTCATCATGAGCCAGAATACTCTAAACTTTCATCACCAGCGGAGTCCAAAACTTCAAATCCTAAACCCCGGTGGAATACTATCCAACCTCCTCCAATTCACCAGCAGAGTTCTCCATAAAACAAGGAATCCCCAGTAGATTGGCATACAACCCAAGCTCCTGATTTCCCCGGCAGAATAAACACTCTCCCCACAGAGTTATTTCCCGACAGAACGAAGATTCTAATTCCCTTTTCTCCATTTGAAGCCTCCCAGGTTTTAATTCCCTTGTAGAGGTCGTTAGATTTTTCCTTATTTTCCCAGGAAAGTCATGAAGGATTCTCACATCCCCACAGAAGTTGTCAAAGTTTTGATAATCCCCGCAGGTTGCCAAGGATTTTCTATCCTCAACAGTAATCAGCAAGGTTTTCTTATCTTCAACAATCAAATATTTTTGGAATCCCCAGCATCGGTCAAGGATTTACTTTCCCCGGCAGCAGTCAAAGATTTCATTATTTCCCGCTATCAAGAATTTATTTTCCTCAGCAAGACAGCTAGTCAGCTTACATACACATCCATTACATTCATATATCATAAACATTGATGGAGTACATTTTATTGCATCATATATATCATGCAACATAACTTTGTGCTTTAGCTAACATTTTACCCTTTTCAGGATAAAATTAAAAAGCTATCGTTAACAACTATTCAGAGATTTCAGATACAGTATGGATACACCCCCAGACACGGCAGTCATTCTATTACTCATTCAAAATTTCAAGTCAAGATACAGTATGGATACACCCCAAATGTGGCGGTCATTCTATTACTCATTCAGACTTCAGCAATCAGATACAAACTAGATACGCTTCGGACACGGTGGCCATTCTATTTCTCATTCAGATTCAACTATCAACTTCAAAGTTCAGATACACTCTAGACACGGAAGTCATTCTGTCACTTATCCGGATCCCAGTTACAGTACGGATATACTCCAAATACGGAAGTCATTCTGCTACTCATACAGATCTCAACTTCAGATACAGTCTAGATACGCTCCAGACCCGGTTGCCATTCTGTCACTCATTCGGAATTTATCCCCAGCATACAGATGCTCCATACGCAGATGTTTCTCGGTTACCCATTCAGAATACAGATACACTCCAGACACGACAATTATTCTAATATTTATTAAAGAATCAAATACAGTTACAACTCGGATACGCTCTAGACACGGACGCCATTCCCTTGCTCATATGAACCCAGTCTCCAGATATAACTCAGATACGTTCCAAATACGGATACCATTCTGATGTTCATTCTACTGATTTTCAACAAACATGTTTTGGATGGCATCTCTAAGCCCATCTCCAGCAAGATTCTACCATTTCCAAATGGCATCCTTAAGCCCATTCCCTCAGCTACATTTTGACAAGTGCAAATTTACGGGCACTATAGTGTCCAATCCTCTTTTTCCTTCGAGTCACGAAAGGCAAACTTGCCAATCTAACTCTTCAGGTTCAAGAAGATTGAACAGGGGAAACTGTTGTACCCCAAAATTTTCCCTCTCATTTTATCAATATTTCTCATCACAAGGCTCTTGGAACTCAAGATCAAGCTAGGGTTTGCTCTGCTCAAGACATCTCCTTGCACTGATGACCTAAACTAGGGTTTGGGTTTGCACAAGGATTTTTGGACCTTCAATGCTCAAATTGACTTTCATACTTCATATTGGACTCATAAGTTTGTCCATAACAAGTTTCAAGCCTTGAATCAAAGTTTTGCCCAGTCAATTGGACAGTTGACCTAAAAATCAGCTGTATTGGGGAAAAAGTCAATTGTGGACAATTTACAGTCAAACCTCATGAATTTTGAGCCACATCAACATTATGAACTCATAGGAACCATTGGATCAAGTTTGGACTACAACTCCACAAGAAATTTGATCAGATCACCAAAAGGGCAAAATGGTCATTTTTAGGGTTTTGACTGTACAAAGGCAATTTCTGACTTTCTGACCTAGCCAATGGAAAATTAGGTTCAACCATGGACTCAAGGACACAATGACATCATCTTGACTTATTCAACAAGTTCAAAAGATCTCAAATGCATGGGATTGACAGATGAATTTTTCAGTCAACTGATCAAAATTTGACTGTACACTGAAAAGTCAAACTTTGACTTTTTGGTCAAAATCAAGTGCCAAGGGTCATTTTTCATTAAGATGTGTAAAATTATGAAACTTGTTCATCAAGAAACTCAAAATTGCAAATTAGGGTTTAAAGTTGAAAAATTTCATAACTTAGAATTTTTCTAAGTTATGAAATTTTCTTAATTTTTCCTAAATTTGCCCCACATTTTCAACATGATGCAAATGGATTCAAACAAAATCTCCAACATTAAAGTTGTAGTCCTCCACAAAGACTACAACGTTTATTCACAAATTTTTCTCAAAAGAAGCTTGGATCTCAAGTTATGATTTTTGGAACAAGGGTCCCTAAAACTTTTAACTTAGTGAAATTTTGCCCTAGTTTAGGCAGGATTTTGACCTATCTTCTTGGCCATTTTTCACATAGTTCCACTTGTATTCTCAAGTTTCATTTCAAATATGGATTATATATCATGTTGCAAGCTTTCCAAATTATCCAAGAACTCCTAAAACACATTTGTGGTTAGGGAGAATCGAAGGCTTGAAGTTGGCAAAAACTAACTTTTCATCCATGGCATATTCATGTTCATACAAGTTGCATTTTCAAATCAGCATTGAAATTCTGGCAACAGATACTTAATGTCACATTAAATGTTATGACACCGTATCTTACAAATTATACACAAACCAAACAGTAATTTAAAAGAAAGTACAGAACACAATCAATTGTTAACCCAGTCCAGTGTATAACAACACCTACATCTGGGGGCTACCAAGCCAGGGAGGAAATTCACTATAAGAGGTATTAATTTAGGAATAAACCAACCAGTTTATATCCTTCACTTAAGACCTACCCAGTGCAACTTCAATCTAAGTCCTACTTAAACCTGAGTTCCTACTCACTCCCCCTCAATCACAACAGTGATACTAATCTACTGATTAATAAGATTATGAAAACATTCTTCAATACACACTCTTGATTTTGCTTCAAAGCTTTAATCAAGAGACACAACACTCGTGCTTTAAAGCTTTGAGTGATAAACAACCCTTACAACCAAATCCTACTCCAAGTCACTTATCAAATGATAATTGCTTGGCTCACATTAATTACTAAAACTATCACAACTACGAAATGCCTTATTGATCTTCTGTCAAAAGCGCTACACACCATTAGGATTCATGAGAAATATATATGCAATCTATTCTTCAGTTTTGGCCTTCCATAAAAATATCTAGGGTTAACCAAAGTTAACCTAAAGACTTGGTCTTGGGCTTTCATCATAACAGATTAGGGTTAAGCAAGGTTAACCTAATATCCACGTGAGCATCTGATCTAGTCAATATCCTTCAACTCAGAATATCACACCAGATTCCTGAAAATTCTCAGGAACAATAAATCTGCACAACAACTTGATCAGTACAGGATGTCTTAACATTGGTTATGACATCATGCATCCTGCTCACTGATTTTGGTAGAATTCAGTATATATGATCATAGCTTAATCATCATGATATTCACTCATACTGAGTTGATCCTGTAGAACATTCCTTCTGCAGAATTTGTCTTTATCCCAGAATGTTATGACATCAGTCATGACATTCGTAAATCTGGTTTTACCAAAAATTAATGCCAACAAGCAAACACTTACAAACTCCCCCTTTGGAACTTTTTTGGCTAAAACCCCTAAACAATCAGAGATTAGAATGCAGCAGAATTTTTAATAACAACTAATCTAACTACCAATATCCAATTCTACCAAAATTACCACAATTACTTCTCCCCCTTTTTAGCCATAAAGAGACCAAAGGATCTAGTACTTCAAGTTATACAGTCATCAAAAGGAAATCCAAAATACACAGAAATAGAGAGAAGGTATCAAATAGCAACAACAAGTTCCAGCATCAATCTTTACAACTCAGCAAACACAGACCTTCAGGTACTGTCATCTCCTGAGGAAGCACTATTTTCAGCAGCATCTTCTGGTGAGCTTCTTGCAGAACCATCATGTTGTTCTTCATTCTCCTCCTGTTCCAGACTAGTAATTAGCTCTTCAAGAGTCCTTTTTCTTGCATCAAGCTCTCTGCAGGTTTCTTTTCGAACAGCTATAACTTCAGCTTTCTTGGAATGAGCTTTGACATTTGATGTCTCAGCAGATGTCATAACAATGTCAGGGACATGTGTTCCCTGAAACAACTTATAGTGAAAACTAAGTGCAGGGGCTCTTTTGCACACAGAGTCCTTTTCAACCAGAATATCAGGATACTGATCAATGATTATACCACACAGGAGAGAGGGAAAAGCAATGGGGCCTTTAATAGCACAACTCTCAGCATGTTTCATTGTTTGATCAAAGATGTAGTTGCCATAATAAAAGTTTGTTCTGGTTCCAACAGCATAGATAAATCTTCCCAAACCAGTGGAGATGGTGGATTTGTGGTTGGTGGGAACCCAGTTGGCTGCACCAATTTTGTGCAGTATGGCAAACTTCACACTCAGCTTGCTTACAATTAGCTTCCCTTTCAAGGGCCAGTGCTTGACTTGCTTGGCAGTGATGGTTTAATAAACCTGGTTGTCAGTAACTTCAAGCTCAGGCTGAGCATCATCAGGCCTCCCTAGGTATTTGTTTATCACAGTAGAAGAGAAATTTATCTTCCTTCCTCTCACATAAACACTCTTAAAATCAGCTGACTTTCCATCAGCACATCCACCAGACAAATTTACTATGAATTCTTTGACAAGAATCTCATAGCAGTTGGAAAACTTGACCACTGTTTTCATCAGGCCAGCAGCCTTGATGAGATCCATGACTTCCTTACACTTAATAGCACTTTTGTTCAGCTTCCTCTCTAAGGCAATCCTTTTCAGAAACACATACTTCCACCTGCTTGCATTTTCTGGATGGTGAAAGGAGATTTTGTCAATGGCAACCTCAGGAACCTTAGGCAGTTTGCTAGAAGAGGGTCTCTTCCTGAGAGGAATGTCTGGAACATTGCTCTCAACATCAAAATCAAAGTCTGATTCCTCATCAGATTCAGAGGGTTCAGGAGCCTTTATTTTCTTGGCTATAGGTTGTCTCAAGGGTTTTGAGAGACTACCAACAGATACCCTAGCTTTTACCCTACCCTTCCCTTTGGAAGTTCCAGCCTTTTGATCCTTCTCAGCTTCTTCTCTAGCCTTGTTCTCAGGCCTAGCTTTCTCATGAACAACTTCAGTAGCCTTCTCTTTGGAGGGGCTTTGGGCAGCACTCTGCTTTTCTTTTCCACTCATCATCCTTCTTACTATGCTAGGGTTGACATTAGCAATTAAATCATTGTCAGAAAATTCTTCATCAACATTAATGACAAGAGGTTCAACAGCCTTGTCAGTAGGGGTCTGGTGATCATCAGGTTTCTCTGGAGATTTCTCAATGTTGTCATCAGGTGTCTCAACATTCTGAGTGACATTGGGATCACTTTCTAAATTAGGGCTAGCAGTTTCTTGGTTCAATGGTATAGATATACCAGGAACAGAGTGATTCTCATTAAGAATCCTGGTGACTAGTCTGGCAATAGCTTGATGCACATAAGTAGAACCTTCCCTATTAGTTATCTCTGGAGGAACAGAGGATGATGGTTGAGAAGATTTACTAGAGGGAGAAGCTTGTGATCTTCTTGCATGTCTGGTTCGCAGCTTCTTGACCTTAGTAGGACCAGCTTCCATTGCACGAAGTGGAGTTACCTCAAGAACATCAGCATCCATGGGGTTTACGTTTGCCCTAGGATCGGTGTCAGTGGGTGAGGAAGATGCAGTTGCCTTTGATGAAGATGATGACACATATTGTTGAGACATCTTGAGAGATTGAGAATCCAAGTGACATAGAGTGTGAAATTTTCTTTTGAGGGAATGTAGAGTGATGCAGCTAACTGAGAAGAGGGAGATACAAATATGTCTATTCCTCTTCTTAAACTTTTGGAAAGAAAGAGGGAAACAAATGATTAGCCCAATTAGAATAAGCTTAATTAAATTATCTCTTTCAAACCTTGTATTAAGAAAAATTAATTGCTACATCTCTTCATATTGGCAAATACCCATCTTGCCCCTTAAATTCTCAAACTGACTAGCATCAAGTGCCTTGGTAAACATATCAGCCAGTTGTAGTTCAGTGGCAACATGTTCCAGCTTAATCACCTTCTCCTCCACAAGATCTCTGATGAAGTGATGTCTAATGTCAATATGCTTAGTCCTGCTGTGCTGTATAGGATTCTTGGATATGTTAATAGTACTCAAATTGTTACAGTATAATGTCATGACATCTTGTGTGACATTATACTCAGTCAGCATCTGTTTAGCAAAATGTTTAACCATTTTATCTGACATTCCTCCAACCACTATGTCATCAACATAAATTTGAGCTACCATTATCTTTCCTCCTTCATCCTTGACAAAAAGAGTTTTATCCAAACCTCCTTTCCTGTATCCTTTGTCAGTGAGGAACTTTGTCAACCTTTCATACCAAGTTCTAGGAGCTTGTTTCAGACCATATAATGCTTTTCTCAATTTGTAGACATGATCAAGACAATTTGGATCCACAAATCCTTTAGGATGTTCCACATATACTTCCTCATTTAAGTACCCATTTAGGAAGGCACTCTTCGCATCCATCTGAAACAGCTTGAACTTAAGGAGACAAGCAACTCCCAAGAGAAGTCTGATTGATTCCAGTCTGGCTACAGGAGCAAAAGTCTCATCAAAATCAACCCCTTCAACTTGGGTGTATCCTTGAGCAACAAGTCTTGCCTTATTCCTGGTGACAACTCCTTCAGCATCTGACTTGTTCTTGTAGATCCACTTTGTGCCAATGATGTTTGTTCCTTTTGGTCTAGGAACTAACTCCCATACTTCATGTTGCTTAAACTGGTTCAATTCATCTTGCATTGCTCCAATCCAATATTCATCAGTCAAAGCCTCTTTAACATTTTTTGGTTCAATCTTAGACACAAAACAAGAGTTTGTGATGATTTCTCTAGATCTTGTAGTGACTCCACTGTTAGGATCTCCTATGATGAGTTCCTTAGGATGATCTTTCTGAATTCTGATGGAAGGATATTTGTTAGCTTCCTTTGATTCAGACTCTGATGGAGTAAGATTAGGCACATCATCCTTTTTAGACACTTGTGTTGAAGTCTCAAAGAATGTCTCAACATCATATGGGACATTTGTTTCCTCATGGTGATCATCAACCATGACATTTATAGACTCCATCATAACTTTGGTCCTGGAATTGAACACCCTATATGCTCTGCTGTTGGTAGAGTATCCTGGGAATATTCCTTCATCACTTTTAGGGTCCATCTTTCTCCTTCGTTCACGATCTGTCAGAATATAGAATTTGCTCCCAAAGACATGGAAGTACTTCATTGTAGGCTTTCCAACCTGACATTCACCACCGACTCTCCCTTCATCAATCTGAAGCCTTAGAATCCCTCTGATAGCCTCCATGGATATGATCTTTTTCATCCCTCTAAGATGTAAATGACCAAGTTTTTGGTGCCACAGTTTCACTTTCTTTTCTTCTTTGGCTATAGAGCACACAGAAGAGTAGTTAGTGTTCTCAGACTCCCATAAGTAACAGTTGTCTTTTGATCTGACTCCTCTCATTACAACTTCTTGTTTTTCATTAGTTACAAGACATTCAGACTTGGTGAAGTTGACCTTGAATCCTAGATCACATAATTGACTGATACTTATGAGATTAGAAGTCAAACCATTTACCAGCAACACTTCATTTAGGTTTGGAACTCCAGGGCAGTCCAAGTTTCCAACTCCTTTGATTTCTCCTCTAGCACCATCTCCAAAAGTGACATAACTAGTAGTATGAGGTTTGACATCATTCAGCGGATTCTTGATTCCAGTCATGTGTTTAGAGCATCCACTGTCAAAGTACCAGTCTTCCTTGGCAGAAACTCTAAGGGAGGTGTGAGCCCTCAGGGCTGCAGTCTTTTTCTTCCACTGTTGAGTATATGGTGCCTTGTTAGTCTTAGGTTTGACATATGGGGTCTGATTAGGATATCCATATAATCTGAAGCAGAATGGCTTTGTGTGACCAAACTTCCCACAATAATGACATCTCCATCTTTGATACTTTTTCTTCATATTTCTCTGTTCTTGATGTTGAGTCCTATGTTGTGACATCTGCTTTGACATTTGTTTATCAAGCCTGGTCTTCTTCTTGTCAACAGCAAATTTCTTTGCAGCCACAAATCCTAGACCAAACATGTTTCCTGCATTTTGTCCAGCCTGAAGGATTTCTTCCAACTTGCCAGTTCCAGTTGTTAACATCTTGATAGACTTAGTCATCTGATCAAGTTTGGAGTTCAACATTAGAACTTCACCTTTGAGATGGCTTATAGTAGCAGTGTCTGCCTTCTTCTCAGCCTCCAACTTCACTATGAGCTTTTTCTGTTTCTCATTTTGCTGACAGACTTCAGCACTTCTGATACATAGCTTCTTGTAGGAGTCAGCAAGTTCTTCAAATGTCACTTCCTCATCACTAGAATCATTATCAGAGTTACAAACACCAGATAGTGCAGTAACTAGTTTAGCAGATTTTTCTTCAGAGTCACTTTCTGAGTCACCATCAGACCAAGTAACAAACATTCCTTTCTTTTGTTTCTTTAGAAAGGTAGGACATTCAGCTCGAATGTGCCCATATCCTTCACATCCATGGCATTGGATTCCTCTTCTTTGATTTCCTTTTTCTTCAGACTTAGTTCTTATGCTGGAGTCATAGGATCTGCTAATGTCAGAGGGAATGTTCTTGACATTTGACCTTGACTTTGGGTCCATTCTCTTGATGAGTTTGTTGAACTGCCTTCCAAGTATAGCTATAGCTTCTGATATATTCTCTTCATCACTCTCCTTGCTTTCATCTTCAGTATTGGATACAAGGTCTATGCTCTTTTTTTTCTTATCAACATTGTCAATGATCCCCATCTCAAATGTCTGAAGTGACCCAATGAGTTCATCAACCTTCAAGTTGCAGATATCCTGAGCTTCCTCTATAGCAGTCACTTTCATTGCAAACCTTTTAGGCAAGGATCTGAGAATCTTTCTCACCAGCTTTTCTTCTGACATCTTTTCTCCCAATGCTCCTGAGGTGTTGGCAATTTCCAAGATGTTCATGTGAAACTAATGAATCGTCTGATCTTCCTTCATCCTTAGATTCTCAAATTTGGTAGTGAGCATCTGAAGTCTTGACATTTTTACTTTGGATGTACCCTCATGGGTGGTTTTGAGAATGTCCCAAACATCCTTGGCCAGTTCACATTGATGTTCTAGTCTGAATATGTTTCTATCAATTCCATTGAACAAGGCATTCAATGCTTTAGAGTTACCCAGGGCTAACTCTTCTTCTTCTTTGCTCCATTCTTCCTCAGGTTTCAGACTAGTCGTCCCATCTTTCCCAGTTATGGTGGGATGGTTCCATCCTTTGTCAGCAGCTCTCCAAGCTTTTTTGTCCAGTGATTTCAAGAAGGAAATCATACGAGGTTTCCAGTAGTCATAGTGTGATCCATCCATAATAGGTGGTCTGTTCCCAAATCCTCCTTCCTTGTCCATAGCGCCAGAAAATAATATCCCTAGATCTCACCCAGAAAGACAGGCAGGGTGCTTGCTCTGATGCCAATTGAAATTCTGGCAACATATACTTAATGTCACAGTGAATGTTATGACACCGTATCTGACAAATTGTAAACAAACCAAACAGTAATTTAAAAGACAGTAAAGAACACAATCAATTGTTAACCCAGTTCAGTGTATAACAATACCTACATCTGGGGGCTACCAAGCCAGGGAGGAAATTCACTATAAGAGGTATTAATTTAGGAATAAACCAACCAGTTTATATCCTTCACTTAAGACCTACCCAATGCAATTTAAATCTAAGTCCTACTTAAACCTGAGTTCCTACTCACTCCCCCTCAATCACAGCAGTGATACTAATCTACTGATTAATAAGATTATGAAGACATTCTTCAATACACACTCTTGATTTTGCTTCAAAGCTTTAATCAAGAGACACAACACTCGTGCTTCAAAGCTTTGAGTGATAAACAACCCTTACAACCAAATCCTACTCCAAGTCACTTATCAAATGATAATTGCTTGGCTCACATTAATTACTAAAACTATCACAACTACAAAATGCCTTATTGATCTTCTGTCAAAAGCGCTACACACCATTAGGATTCATGAGAAATATATATGCAGTCTATTCTTCAGTTTTGGCCTTCCATAAAAATAGCTAGGGTTAACCAAAGTTAACCTAAAGACTTGGTCTTGGGCTTTCACCATAACAGATTAGGGTTAAGCAAGGTTAACCTAATATCCACGTGAGCATCTGATCTAGTCAATATCCTTCAACTCAGAATAGCACACCAGATTCCTAAAAATTCTCAGGAACAATAAATCTGCACAACAACTTGATCAGTACAGGATGTCTTAACATTGGTTATGACATCATGCATCCTGCTCACTGATTTTGGTAGAATTCAGTACATATGATCATAGCTTAA
Source organism: Vicia faba (assembly GCA_948472305.1). Lineage (NCBI taxonomy): Eukaryota > Viridiplantae > Streptophyta > Magnoliopsida > Fabales > Fabaceae > Vicia > Vicia faba. The sequence continues at coordinate 1,641,511,362 of OX451737.1, read as the reverse complement.
TCATCATGATATTCACTCATACTGAGTTGATCATGTAGAACATTCCTTCTGCAGAATTTGTCTTTATCCCAGAATGTTATGACATCAGTCATGACATTCGCAAATCTGGTTTTACCAAAAATTAATGCCAACAAGCAAACACTTACAAGCATGCCTTACACTAGTTTGCAGGCCTCTAAACCACTTCACACTCCATAATTAAATGCAAATCCATCAGTCTAAGCTTTTGTTTTGGTCATTTGGACATTACACACAAGATTAAGCCCTAAGTAGAAAAAGGCACATTTCCATTTTTGCCATAATGTGCTTTATGTCAAACCACTATCCCTTGAGCATTGGTCCAAGATCTCTTGCAGCAAAACAAATCCACAAATCAGAGGGGCCAAGAGAAATGTATGCAAGCATATTTGATAGCCTGTACATGCCTGTAGCTTCACTTCCACATTCTTACTTCAAAAACAAGAAAGTTGTCCAAAACTTGAGAACTTGAAAACCAGCCAATGTTAACTTACACAAACAGTTTGAACATCTTTCTCACACCCCTTTGAGCTAGAAACACGATTGCTTGAGCCTCTAAACACCCCATAGCCAGAAATCACATTCCTTTGGCAAAGCAGGGTAGGTTCTGCAACTTGAGTGTCATAGCTCATTTGGCTCGTGCGTTTTGCCCCAAGTTGCTTCAAACACCTTCCATTCAACTCACCCAAGTTATCCCAAACCTCAAACACCAACCGTAACTCCATTTACAGTGTTCACCATTTTCATTTTGAGCTTGTGCAGGTTGAGTTCTACAGGCTTATTCAAGGACATTCAAGGCAAGCTAGCTATTGGAGAAGGTCAAGTGAAGTTCAAGCAAGCTACCAGACATCTCAAGCCTTGTTGAAAAGAACTACATTGCCCTACACGAATCCAACTGAAACAGGTTTTTCTTCACTTTCTATCTCTCTATTTAGGAACATTTAGCCTTAGGTTTGTGAATAAAAAATGTAGTGTTCATTGCCATGAAGCTGTACATATGCTCAATTTTCATTTATATTAAGTGTGCTAGGAGAATTTCATCCATGAACATGCTGAAAAAACTAGGTCAGATTTTGGGGCCAGAGAAATTCTCTCTGGTCTTTGAGAGTTAGGATTAGTTTTTTATATGGTTGGAATCGTCTTGAGATTCTCTATAAGTTTGATGTTGTGAGTTTTTGCAATAGAGCTCATATGCAGGATGTCCCAAGTTTAGACAGGCGCGCGCGTTTTTTCAAATCTGGAGGTTGAAAATGAAGTTTTGGGCTGGGCTTGGCCTGGCTACTTTGGACACCCCCTATTTTCCTTTTTGCACCCCCTGGCCCAATTTCTTGTATTTTTAGATTTTTGCATTTTTGTTTTCATTTCTGATTTTGTTTATTTATTTCCAAATATAAAAAATGCTCAAAAATATTTTTATAAATTTTTTACATTTATTTGGCATTTTATTTTAATTTATCTAACATGAAAAAGTATTTAAATACTTTTATATTATTTATTAAGACTTGAAAAATATATAATTTATACTTTTATTTTTGTTCTTTATTTTTATTCATACTAAAAATATTTTTATAAATATAATTTATTTTTGTACATATTTTATTTTATTTTATTTTATATTTAATATATTTAATATACATATATATACATATATACTTTTATTTTATTAATTACTTTAGATTAAAAATATAAAATATTACATTTTATTTTTATTATTATTTATACTAAAAAACTAATTTTTCTAAGTATATTTTATTTTTGTACATATTAATATATTTTATTGTATATAAATAATATAACATTTTATTTTCTTAAAGAAATTAGGGTTTTACCCTTAAGCAATTAAAATAAATCTTTTTATTTATTTCTTTATTTTTTACATTAAATATTTTTACATACATGAACAAACAAAAACCTTTTTTGCATAATTCATATTATTTGATATATTTATCTATTTTGTTTATTTAAATATTGTTCATTTAAATATTTATGCATTGTGAATTCAATTTGGATGTAATAGTAAACTAGGGTTTATATTTCTTGTCAAATACCCCCCATTCAAAGATTGTACCTCCATCCCGATAATCATGTTGTAATAGCTTAGAATTTTAATTCTCGCACTTTACGCTTTCAATTATGCCATGATTAGAGAATTAGGGTTTGTATGCAAAAATCCAAATCAACAAATAGTTTGACCTAATCAAAGACAAAAATGCATGAAAATCAAACACAATGCACACTTGCACCCCTAGGGTTACAATCCACTTGTTACCTTCAAAAATGGGTCATGGTATGCATGTTGGGTACTTTGGCAAAACAAAAACAAAATAAAAGATCATAGTCCCTCGATGACGCTATCTTGGTTGCCTAAACAAAAATGATCAAGTCCCTCAAAATTGCCAAAGATACTTGACACAATTGCTATCATGGTATATACGATGACCCGCGCCTGTCCCGTTTAACATCCTAACACAAGGTTGTTCACCAAATGCAATGGTGAAACAACACTGTCAAAAAAGGGTTAACAACATTAGGAAAAATATTTGAGTAAAATAGGGTAGATAGCTCTTAGTTACTTGATCAAAAACCTTGCAAAAAACATCCTTGCTATTTTCAAACACACTTCACAAACACAATTTCAAAGCATTTCCCAAATCAAAATTTCAAACATTGAAATCTTTTCAAAAGACAAATACATCTTTGTATACATTCAAACAAGAATCATTACAAAGGTTGCCACAATGATGGCCTCTTTTCAAAACATCTTTCAAAACCACACACAAAGCACCATTTCAAACAATTGGAAAATCAAAGCAAGTGATCTAAACAAGTAACTAAGAGCCCATGGATAACCATGGATGAAAAGGGTGTTTGCACCTTACCTTTTCATAATCTACTCCCCGAACCCAAGAAAACATCTCAAAGGTCTTTCTTGTGCTTTTTGACCTTTCCTTAGGATAAAATAAAAAGTTGGTGGCGACTCTTGCTAAATCGAAACATTTGCGAACACAAACACAAAACCTCAAGTCAGTTCTCCCACCCTATCACAGTATTCAATTACGAGGGCGACGACCAAGGCTATCGTCAAAAGTTCATACAAGCTTGGAGAATTGTAAACAAGGTGGATAGCAATACATTGGGGCATAAGAACTCCATTCCTTTTTAGCCTTATTGTAGGTGTTTAGGTATTGGCTTGCATTTTTGGTAAATCCCAAGTGTATGTGTGAATGTCATGACTGATGTCATAACATTCTAGTTCAGGTTGTACTAACTCATTAGGTACATGTGCAGAAAAATATTGTAATTCAAATACTGATGTTTATAAGTGTGTATCTGAGCATGTTTGCAAAATGATCACATTTTGCTAAATCAGTAGACAGGTTTTCTCAGATGTCATAACAGATGTTATGACATCCTGTTCTGAACTAACAGGATTGCAGGATTGGATAAGTCTGAGTTTTTTCAGGAAATAACTCAGTCCTTCCTAAACAGAATTCTGCGTTTTCTGAGGAGTAACCTAGCTCAATCCTAACCTGATCAATAAAGTACTGTGACCTGGTATTTAGGTCAAACGGAATCAACCCTAGGTTTTTGGAAACCCTAACTGAAGTTGCAGCTGATATATATTCAACAGAGCTGCGGTTTTTTCAAGACATGCCTGCTGATTGATTAGAAGATCAATTTTGTAATCTGTATAGATTTGTTTATTGTACTCCAAGCAATTATCATTGTGATAAGTGCCTTGGAATAGGTTTCAATTGTAAGGGTTGTGTAGCACTCAAAGCTTTGAAGCAAGAGTGTTTGAATGTCACTTGACTAAAGCTGTGAAGCAGAGTCAAGTTAGTTGTGTACATCACTCAAAGCTGTGAAGCACGAGTGATTGTGTTACTTGATTAAAAAGCTGTGAAGCTTAATCAAGTGTGTGTTTTGAAGAGTGTCTTCATCAATTCTTAAGTCAAATTGGTTTATGTATCACTGCTGTGATTGAGGGGGAGTGAGTAGGAACTCAGGTTTAAGTTGTACTTAGATTAGAATTGCATTGGGTAGGTCTTAAGTGAAGGAGATAAACTGGTTGGTTTATTCCTGAATTAACATCTCTTATAGTGGATTCTCTCCCTGGCTTGGTAGCCCCCAGAGTAGGTGTTGTTGCACACTGAACTGGGTAAACAATTGACTGTGTTATTTACTGCTTTTTTATTTACTGTCATATAGTAAGTTAGATACGGTGTCATAACATTGGACGTGACATTGAGTATCTGTAGCCAGAATTTCAATTGGTATCAGAGCAGGCACCCTGCCTGTATTACTGGGTGAGATCTAGGGATATCACTTTCTGGCACTATGGACAAAGAAGGAGTTTTTGGAAATAGACCACCCATTCTGGATGGAACCAATTATGACTACTGGAAACCTCGTATGATTGCCTTCCTAAAATCTCTGGACAAAAAGGCTTGGAGAGCTGCTGACAAAGGATGGATTCATCCCACCATAACTGAGGAAGATGGGACAATCAGTCTGAAGCCTGAGGAAGATTGGAGTAAAGAAGAAGATGAGCTAGCCCTGGGAAATTCCAAAGCTCTAAATGCCTTGTTCAATGGAATTGATAGAAACATTTTCAGATTAGTTCATCAATATGAACTGGCCAAGGAAGTTTGGGACACTCTCAAAACTACTCATGAGGGAACTTCCAAAGTAAAAATGTCAAGGCTTCAGATGTTGACCACTAAGTTTGAGAATCTAAAAATGATGGAAGATGAAACCATTCATGAGTTTCACATGAACATCTTGGAGATTGCCAACACCTCAGGAGCACTGGGAGAAAAAATGTCAGAAGAAAAACTGGTGAGGAAGATTCTCAGATCCTTGCCTAAAAGATTTGCAATGAAGGTGACTGCCATAGAGGAAGCCCAGGACATTAGCAAGTTGAAAGTGGATGAACTTATTGGGTCTCTTCAGACTTTTGAGATGGGAATCACTAATGATGATGTCAAAAAGAACAAGAGCATAGCACTTATGTCCAACACTGATGTTGAAGAAAACATTTCAGAAGCTATAGCCATGCTCGGAAGACAGTTCAACAAACTCATCAAAAGAATAGATCCAAAGTCAAGGTCTAATGTTCATAACATTTCCTCTAACATTGACAGTTCCAGCAGAAGACCAAGGTCAGATGAGAAGGGAGTTCAAGGCAGAGGAATTCAATGCCATGGTTGTGAAGGATATGGGCATATTCGAGCTGAATGTCCTACCTTTCTTAAGAAACAAAAAGGAATGACAGTTACTTGGTCTGACTGTGATTCAGAAAGTAATTCTGAAGAAGAGACTGCCAAACGAGTTACTGCTTTAACTGGTGTTTGTACCTCTGAAAGTGACATCAGTGATGAAGAGTTGACTTTTGAAGAACTGGCTGAAACGTACAAGGAATTGTGTATCAGAAGTACTGAAGTCTGTGTGCAGAATGAGAAACAATCAAAACTCATCATAAAGATGGAGGCTGAAAAACGGGCAAACCTTGAAACTATAAGTCATCTAGAAGGAGAAGTTCAATTGCTGAACTCACAACTGAATCAAATGACCAAATCTGTCAAGATGTTGACAAATGGAACTGACAAATTGGAAGAGATCCTACAGATTGGACAAAATGTGGGAAATAAATCTGGTCTAGGATTTATGAAAGCAACGAAATCTGGTTCTGGTAGGCAAATGTCAAAACAGATGTCTCAACACAACTCTCGACATCAGGAAAAGAAACATATGAGGAAAAGGTACCAAAGATGGAAATGTCATCATTGTGGTAGATATGGCCACATAAAGCGCTTCTGCTTCAGATTACATGGATACCCTAATCAGAACTCAGGTGTCAAACCTAAGTCTAAAAAGGTACCACATGCTCCTCAATGGAAGAAAAAGGCTACTGCACTGATAGCTCACACTTCCCTGAGGGTCTCTGCAAAGGAAGACTGGTACTTTGACAGTGGATGTTCCAGACATATGACTGGAATCAAGAACCTCCTCAATAATGTTAAGCCTCACACCACCAGTTTTGTGACCTTTGGAGATGGGGCTAAAGGTGAAATCAAAGGAGTTGGTGATTTGGACTGCCCTGGAGTTCTAAGTCTAAATGAAGTACTGCTGGTGAAAGGACTGACCGCTAATCTCATTAGTATCAGTCAACTGTGTGATCTAGGATTCAAGGTCAATTTCTCAAAATCTGAATGCCTTGTAATCAATGACAAACAAGAGATAGTAATGAAAGGAGTCAGATCCAAAGACAATTGTTACTTGTGGGAGGCTGAGAACATCAATTTCTCATCTGTGTGTTCCATTGCAAAAGAAGAAAAAGAGGTGAAACTGTGGCACCAAAAACTTGGCCATCTTCACCTAAGGGGTATGAAGAGGATTATCTCCTTGGAGGCAGTCAGAGGGATTCCAAAACTGCAAATTGATGAAGGAAGAGTTTGTGGTGAATGTCAGGTGGGTAAGCAGACTAGGATGTCACATCCAAAGTCAAGACATCTGACCACCTCTAAGGTTCTAGAACTCCTCCATATGGATCTGATGGGACCAATGCAAGTAGAGAGTCTTGGTGGTAAAAGATATGCCTATGTGGTTGTGGATGATTTTTCCAGATTCACCTGGATTAATTTCATTAGGGAAAAATCAGATGCATTTGAAGTTTTTAGAGAACTGTGCAAGAGAATTCAAAGAGAAAAGGAAGGATGTATTGTCAGAATCAGAAGTGATCATGGCAAGGAATTTGAAAACAACAAGTTTGATGACTTCTGTGCTTCAGAAGGAATCAGTCATGAGTTTTCTTCTCCCATAACACCTCAGCAAAATGGAGTTGTGGAAAGAAAAAACAGGACCATACAAGAATCTGCCAGAGCAATGTTACATGCCAAAAGACTTCCTATGTATTTTTGGGCTGAAGCTATGAATACAGCTTGCTATGTTCATAACAGGGTCACCTTGAGAAAGGGAACCTCATCCACCATATATGAACTCTGGAAAGGAAGAAAACCAACTGTGAAGTACTTCCATGTGTTTGGCAGCAAATGCTATATCCTATCTGATCGTGAACAGAGAAGAAAACTGGACTCCAAAAGTGATGAAGGCATATTTCTAGGATACTCCTCAAACAGCAGAGCTTATAGAGTATTCAACTCCAGAACCAAAACCATGATGGAATCAATAAATGTTATAATTGATGACTATCATGAAGAAATAGATGTTCCTTGTACTGTTGAGACATTCTTTGAGACTTCAACCCAACAGGATGATCTACCCAACTCCACCACAACAGAATCTGAATCAAAGGAAGCTAGCAAGACTCCTTCCATCAGAATTCAGAAGGATCATCCAAAAGAGCTCATCATAGGAGATCCCAATAGTGGAGTCATCACAAGATCTAGAGAAATCATCTCAAATTCTTGTTTTGTGTCCAAAATGGAACCAAGAAATGTCAAGGAAGCCTTAACTGATGAATATTGGATTGGTGCAATGCAAGATGAACTGAACCAATTCAAGCAACATGAAGTTTGGGAACTGGTTCCTAGACCTGAAGGAACTAACATCATTGGTACAAAATGGATATTCAAGAACAAGTCAGATGCTGAAGGAGTTGTCACCAGAAATAAGGCAAGACTTGTTGCTCAAGGATACACCCAGGTTGAAGGGGTTGACTTTGATGAAACCTTTGCACCTGTAGCCAGGTTGGAGTCAATCAGACTCTTGTTGTCAATTGCTTGTCTTCTGAAGTTCAAGTTATTTCAGATGGATGTGAAAAGTGCCTTTCTAAATGGGTACTTAAATGAGGAAGCTTATGTGGAACAACCTAAAGGTTTTGTGGATCCAACCCATCCTGATCATGTCTACAAATTGAGAAAAGCTCTATATGGGCTGAAACAAGCTCCTAGAGCATGGTATGACAGGTTAACAAAGTTTCTCTCAGACAAAGGCTACAGAAAAGGAGGCTTGGACAAAACTCTATTTTTCAAAACTGAAGGAGGGAAGTTGATGGTTGCCCAAATATATGTTGATGACATAGTGTTTGGCGGAATGTCAGAACATATGGTTAAACACTTTGCTGACCAGATGCAGGCTGAATTTGAAATGAGTCTCATGGGAGAACTAACTTATTTTCTTGGACTACAAGTCTCACAGATGGAGGACTCAATCTTCTTATCTCAAAGCAAGTATGCTAAGAATATTGTAAATAAGTTTGGTATGGAGAATGCAAGTCACAAAAGGAATCCTGCTCCTACTCATCTAAAGCTCTCCAAAGATTCAAGTGGGGTTAAGGTGGATCAAATTCTGTACAGAAGCATGATAGGAAGCTTGTTGTACTTAACTGCCAGCAGACCTGATATTGCCTTTGCAGTTGGAGTTTGTGCTAGATACCAAGCTGATCCCAAAGTCAGTCATATCAATCAAGTGAAGAGAATTTTGAAGTATGTAAGTGGTACTTACAACTATGGATTGTTGTATACTCATGGCTGTGAACCATCTCTGACTGGTTACTGTGATGCTGATTGGGCTGGTAGTGCTGATGATAGAAAAAGCACCTCTGGAGGATGTTTCTTTTTGGGAAGTAATCTGGTTTCCTGGTTCAGCAAGAAACAGAATTGTGTGTCTCTTTCCACTGCTGAAGCTGAATATATTGCAGCTGGTAGTAGCTGCTCTCAAATGATATGGATGAAACAGATGCTCACTGAGTATAATGTCACACAAGATGTTATGACATTGTACTGTGACAATCTGAGTACAATCAACATATCCAAGAATCCCATTCAGCATAGCAGGACCAAACATATTGACATACGACATCACTTTATTAGAGACCTTGTAGAAGAGAAGACAATCAAATTGGAACATGTTGCCACTGAGCTACAGCTGGCTGACATTTTTACCAAGGCTTTGGATGCAAACCAATTTGAAAACTTAAGGGGTAAGCTGGGTATTTGCCAACATGAGGAATTGTAGCAATTAAGTTTGCTTAAAACAAAGACCAAAGGACTTATGCCTGTTCTGATTGGTTTAAAATTGTATTTTCTCATTTCCTACAATTCTTTTGAGAAGTTGAATAGGCACTCCTTTGCTTCCTCCCTCTCTTGTCTCCTCATCAAAACTCAGTCTCTCAATCAGAAATTTCTTCTCATTTGCTGTTGGTCCTTCAAAACTGACAAAATGTCTCAAACGCCATCATCATCCAAGACGACCATCTCAACCTCTTCCTCTGATCAAAATTCTGGGACAATCTCTTCCTGTCTGGACTCTGACGTTCTGGAGATCTGTTCTCATAAAACTAACCCCACCAAGGACAAAGAGTTGAGAACAAGACATACAGGAAATCCATCTCATCCTTCCTCTTCAGTTCCCCCTGAAATTGCAAATAGGGAAGGGACAACCTATGTTAATCAAGCAATAGCAAAAATTGTTTCAAGAATTCTGAACGAAAACCACTCAGTTCCTGGCATTTCTGTTCCTCTGAACCAAGATAGATCAAATGCTAAAACAAATCCAGATGTCTCTAAGAATGTTGAGACATCAAACAAAGAGAAGAATGCTGACATTGCTCACAAGAAAAGAAAGAAGCCTGAATCCTCTGGATCTGATGACAGTGCTTGAAGGATGGTTGCTGATTTCTGGTGGAGTTTGGAAGTGTATTCTGGTGCTTTCTGTTGCTGCTCTTATTATTTTGTTTTGGATAACTGTGTAATTTTATGAACATGTATCTTTGGCCCATTTATGGCTAAAGAGGGGGAGAATATTTTGGTACTTGCTTGACATTATATTTTTCTGCTGTCACTTATTTCTGCTGCTATCTATCTATCTCTGATTGTTTAGGGACTTTAGCCAAAAATCTGCCAAAGGGGGAGTTTGTAGGTGTTTAGGTATTGGCTTGCATTTTTGGTAAATCCCAAGTGTATGTGTGAATGTCATGACTGATGTCATAACATTCTAGTTCAGGTTGTACTAACTCATTAGGTACATGTGCAGAAAAATATTGTAATTCAAATACTGATGTTTATAAGTGTGTATCTGAGCATGTTTGCAAAATGATCACATTTTGCTAAATCAGTAGACAGGTTTTCTCAGATGTCATAACAGATGTTATGACATCCTGTTCTGAACTAACAGGATTGCAGGATTGGATAAGTCTGAGTTTTTTCAGGAAATAACTCAGTCCTTCCTAAACAGAATCCTGCGTTTTCTGAGGAGTAACCTAGCTCAATCCTAACCTGATCAATAAAGTACTGTGACCTGGTCTTTAGGTCAAACGGAATCAACCCTAGGTTTTTGGAAACCCTAACTGAAGTTGCAGCTGCTATATATTCAACAGAGCTGCGGTTTTTTCAAGACATCCCTGCTGATTGATTAGAAGATCAATTTTGTAATATGTATAGATTTGTTTATTGTACTCCAAGCAATTATCATTGTGATAAGTGCCTTGGAATAGGTTTCAATTGTAAGGGTTGTGTAGCACTCAAAGCTTTGAAGCAAGAGTGTTTGAATGTCACTTGACTAAAGCTGTGAAGCAGAGTCAAGTTAGTTGTGTACATCACTCAAAGCTGTGAAGCACGAGTGATTGTGTTACTTGATTAAAAAGCTGTGAAGCTTAATCAAGTGTGTGTTTTGAAGAGTGTCTTCATCAATTCTTAAGTCAAATTGGTTTATGTATCACTGCTGTGATTGAGGGGGAGTGAGTAGGAACTCAGGTTTAAGTTGTACTTAGATTAGAATGGCATTGGGTAGGTCTTAAGTGAAGGAGATAAACTGGTTGGTTTATTCCTGAATTAACATCTCTTATAGTGGATTCTCTCCCTGGCTTGGTAGCCCCCAGAGTAGGTGTTGTTGCACACTGAACTGGGTAAACAATTGACTGTGTTATTTACTGCTTTTGTATTTACTGTCATATAGTAAGTCAGATACGGTGTCATAACATTGGACGTGACATTGAGTATCTGTAGCCAGAATTTCACTTATCTTAAGTGGGTACAAACTCATGCTCAAAGTCTCATAATGCCTTACCCCTCTATCCTACCTATCATTATGGAGCTTGTTGTCGAAGCAGATATTCCATACACTGTCCTTTATCCTAACATGCCTACTTCTCTTGAAGATTTGGAAAGAGCTTGGATTCAGCTAAAGGGGGAGCGATACATCTTTGAAGCCCAATTCTACGCGAGTGAAAAGAAGGTTTTGGAGCTTACGAGACAGCTTCATGAAGAGCGAAGATTGAACACTTACATTGCGCCAAAAAGGATGTGCTCAACCTTTTTGTCTTAGGAGTTTATTTTGTGTTTGTTTCCTCCATTGTAAGCCCAAGGGGCATGGTTGTAATCATTTTGAACCTATTAATATAATTAATGTTTGCTCCCTTTTGTCTAGACAAATTTAAATCTTCTAAATCCTTAAAAACATTGCATTCCATATACCATGCATCATATCATGACAGGTTTTCCCCACACGGGTTTCTCATATGCTTATTGTTTATTTCAGTAGAGATGGCTCTAGAACAGACTATCAAAGACATTCAAATCCAAAATGCTCAGCTTCAAGAGTTGTTCTTAAACCTATCCAAGGGGCAAGAGGACAACAAAGAGGACCAGTTAGAACGGCTACAAACTGAGATAGCCACAATGAAGATCCAGATGGTGGACCAGGTGGCTCTTATCCAAAACTTAGCTCGGGGATAAGAAGAGATGAGAGCCCTCGTCAACAAGCTTCATCAAGATAGATACAACCATATGGGGAAAACAGCTAGAATTGGGGATCAATTCATTGATCAACCCCCGAAGAGACAAGAAGTTTGCTTAGTGGAGAGTTGACCTTTCAAATTGCTCCTACGTCACGAGCCTAATAACGACCTCGCCAACATCAACGGGGAAATCGGAAAAGGAAAGACGAGCCCCAGAGACAGTTTACCAAGATTAACATGCCCCTATCTCAAGCTTTGCAACACATGTTGGGGATGAATCTAATTACGTTGATAGGACCGCATCCAAATCCCAAAACTTCTTCTCCTAACTACAATGCTGATGCACTATGTTCCTATCACTCCGGCAGTCTTGGGCATGATACTAACGATTGTTGGGTGCTGGAATACAAGATTCAAAACATGATTCAGGCCAAGGATATTTAATTCGGTCCTCCAGAGACTCCCAACGTGATCACTGCTCCCATGCCAAATCTTTGAGAATGTCCAGTTCATTTTGAATTTTCAATTGTAATTTCTTTGGCTTGTTCAAACACTTACCTATTAATGTTAAACTTTGTTTCATTAATGCATTGCATATGTTTTTCTTGAATTAATCCATCATTTTCACTCTATTTAAACTATGCTTTTTACTGCCTTTATGATATTCAACTCTTGTTTTAAAAGTTGCAAGCCTTTAGAGGGAGGATGACAAAAACAATACCATAATCTCATAAAGTATACTTTTGAACAGACCTTGCTGATGATGTACAGATGTTTGTTTCAACTCCTAAACACTGGAGTTATAAGGAATATAATCCCTAGTTAACCCCTTTGAGCCTAAGAAGTAGGAGTTTTCTTTTTCACACAAATTGAAACCTTTAATCAAAACCTGGGGTAGGTTAGTTTCTAAGTTATTTCGAATGCGCGTTCAGTCGTAAATTTTCACTTTGTAGACAACGGATGACATCAAAAACATTCCTATGGAATCAAAAGATGGTGATAGTTCCCTATCAAATAGGAAGTCATTATCTCTCAAAAGAAAAATCCCACTAAGTCAAAACCTACGAAGGAGACTTAAGAAAAATGGGGGTATCCCGTTGACTGTAATCTCAAAACAATCAGGAAAAATCAGGGACAATAAAAAAAAAAGAGGTCACTACAAATCCTCGACAACATGAAAAATGTTTCAAAAATGATTGCTTTCACAAGTAAACTTCCAAATTTCCGAACCATCACCAAAACGTCGTTCTAGATTCAATGTGAATCCAAACGCACAATTAACTGAGTTTAGGACTGGAGAATGTCATGAAGAACAGGTTGGGTACAAATACACTTTGAGCCTTATTCTTTGTTTATTAAACCGTGAACCAGACCACGCTATAACCCTTCAAAAGTCCTAATTGAAGCATGGGTTAGTTCGAAAGCATATTGTTGCAAAAGGTATCCTGACTCCTGTAAGGCTTACTGCAAATCCTAAGTTGAACTCATATTCTTACAAAACTCTTTATTTGTTAAAACTGCATTCTCAAAACTTCAAGACAAGCATAAACTTTGCATTGTTTAAATATTGTTGTTTGCATATGGCTAATTGTTTGACAACGGTTAAATTCACACAACGAATATCCAAATGAACATAAATTCTCTTAAGAAACAGAATCATTTCAAATGGAAAGACACTTCCAATGACAAACCTCACATAATCAAGGGGCATTACATGTTGCTGTCCAACCCATCTGGGGCAGTCAGGTCAAGATTCCAAGAAATATCTCATAACCAGGGGCAGGTCTCCGTCTGAATAACTTGGGGGCACTGAAATTGATTTCTAGAAAAGGGTCATGTACGACCAAGCACACATTTTTGGGTAGTACTACAAACACTTACTACTAGGGGAAATGAAAAATCCCCACAAAGTCTCTTTCATAAGGTGATCCTCAGTCAAGTCCCCACAGAGTCATCCCTATAAGGTTATCCCCACAGAATAATTTTCATGGATAAGGGTACAAACCCCTCAAGGCAAAATTCATGGATATCCCCATAAAATTGGATCCATGCAATCCCCAGCCAGAGTTTCAGTCTCCGGAAAACCTCTCCTCAGCTGAATTAGTCTCAAGAATAATCCTCGAGGAGTTCTGCCAAAAGAAAACACCTCTCTAGCAGTTTGTCAAATATTCTCTTTAAATAGGGTTTATTTCCCCAACAAACTATAGATTCCCTAGCTTGATTTTTCCTCTCATACTTTTACAAATTAAGGGACCACAAGTCTTAATCCCCAGTGAAGTCATCAACAAAGCTCCTCTTCCCCAGTATACTTTACCACTATCACCAGTGAGTTGCTGCAAAGCCCGAAATCTAACCAAATAACGGTTAACTTCTTTATCCCTAACAAGTTGTTAACTTCCATTCTCTCCAATCAAGAGATAACTCCCTAGTAGAGCAACGGACAACTGAAACTCCTGAACTCTTTTTCCCCAAGTAGAAATCAACGCTCTCCACAAAGATTTCTCAAACCAAAGCCAATCTTCCCCAGCGAATTTCTCCTCAAACAACAAAACGAAAATCCCCAGCGGAAACATTCTAAACAAAGTTTGAAGATACACATACTCTTCATATCCAACAAGCAGTAAGGGATTTAACTTCCCAAAACTCTCCAACATTTGTCAAGGATTTATTTTCCCAGACAAAGATACACTTCAACAACATTTCACATTTCATACGTCATAGCATATGCATATGAAACGCATATAGCACAATCTCATTTATTTTGAGAACTCCATTACACAGTGCATTTCAAACATCATGACATTGCATAGAATTAACCCTTTACCTTTTCAGGAAAAGATCAATTACAAGAAGAATATCATCAACAATTTTCAAACAGTTCCACATTAATTCCTAAAACAAGACGAACAAATATCCAGATAACCAACCACAGATTAATTCCTGAAACAAGACAGTGCAATTACTTTTGAAGAACAAGAAAATTGAATATTAACTCCCGAAACAGGACAAGGAAACTATCTTCTTTTCTTTCTCTCTTCTCAGATAAAGATCAATTCCCGAAACTAGACGGGGTGACTATCTACATGACGAACACTTCCTTTAGAAATCTATTGGTTCAGTTTAAATCGACCAAAGATTTATTTTGATACTTTTCCAGTAGAAACTTTTTTGGTTCAGTTTAAATCGACCAAAGATTTATCCTGATTCTTTTCTAGTTAAAGACAACGCAGACATCTGCTGGTTCAGTTTAAATCGACCAAAGATTTATTCTGATACTTTTCCAGTAGACACTTTTTCTGGTTCAGTTTAAATCGACCAAAGATTTATCCTGATTCTTTTCCATTTAAAGACAACGCAGACATCTGCTGGTTCAGTTTAAATAGACCAAAGATTTATGTTGATACTTTTCTAGTAGACACTTTTTCTGGTTCAGTTTGAATCGACCAAAAATTTATTCTGATTCTTTTCCAGTTAAAGACAACACAGACATCTGCTGATTCATTTTAAATTGACCAAAGATTTATTCTGATACTTTTCCAGTAGACACTTTTCTGGTTCAGTTTAAATCGACTAAAGATTTATTCTGATTCTTTTCCAGTTAAAGCGACATAAGACATCTGCTGGTTTAGTTTAAATCGACCAAATATTTATTCTGATACTTTTCCAGTAGACACTTTTCTGGTTTAGTTTAAATCGACCAAAGATTTATCCTGATTCTTTTCCAGTTAAAGACAATGCAGACATCTGCTGGTTCAGTTTAAATCGACCAAAGATTTATACTGATACTTTTCCAGTAGACACTTTTTCTGGTTCAGTTTAAATCGACCAAAGATTTATTCTGATTCTTTTCCAGTTAAAGACGACACAGACATCTGCTGGTTCAGTTTAAATCGACCAAAGATTTATTCTGATACTTTTCCAGTAGACACTTTTTCTAGTTCAGTTTAAATCGACGAATGGATTCAGACTAGGTTGGATCAGTTGAACTTAATCAACGAGAAGCGACTGGCTGCTGTTTTTCATGGTCAGATGTACCAAAAACGTATGATCAAGACTTTCAACAAAAAGATCAAGCATCGAGTATATCAGACTGGTGACTTGGTAATAAAGCGCATTATTCTTCCACAAGGCGACCCCGGAGACAAATGGACTCCCACTTACGAAGGGCCATTTGTTGTTAAGAAAGTTTTCTTCGGTGGTGTCATGATGCTGAGTATTATGGATGGTGAAGACTTCCCACATCCTGTGAATGCGGACATAGTTAAAAAATACTACGCATAAAATGACCCGATAGGTTGACATACTTAGGAAAAAATAAGGGCATCCCGGCGAACCAAAGAGGTTCGGGTAAAAATTAGGGATATATGCAAAATATTGTACACCCGGCAAGTTGAAAACCCGAAAGGGCGACTTGGGAAAAAATAGCTATCCAGATGGTCTGAAAACCCGAAAGGGCGGTCCAGGCAAAAATTAAGGATTAAAGCGTATGACTATGTCCCGTAAAGTCACTACATCCAGCTTTATTACCAAAATCCAAATTCAAATGGTCGAAGATCAATCCAATCAACTTCTATTCAACAGAAAGGGATAATTTTCGAAGACATAAGGGCAATAGTGGGGTTGGAACATAATGAGATCACTTTAATATGGCTATTATTTTGTTTTCACTTTGTATTCTTTCCATTCTTTCGACGATTTCCTCTTACTAGGATCTCGGTCTCTTTGTACAAAAACGCATATTCATGGGCAAAACATCAATACAGATATACTTTGAAGTGTAAACATTCTGTTTTTCTATTTTGAGTGCAGAGGTGTCCAATGACTAAGATTGAATGAACATATGCATATTATTGTAGCCCAAAATTTTCTCTCTCATTTCTCAAGATTTTTCTCACAAAATTTCTACTGGGTCAAGACTGCACAAGTTTTCATGGAATCATATTGGGCTCTCAAAGCATCAAATCAAAGAAGAGAAAGTTTGCTTTGATTCATAAGCTTTGATTGGGTATTTGGTCCCCTTCGATCAAGCTTTGGTCCACAACCTTCAATTGGGCATTGGGTCCTCTTCGAGCAAGCTTTGGTCCACAAGCTTCGATTGGGCATTGGGTCCTCATCGAGTAAGATTTGGTCCACAAGCTTCGACTGTGCATTGGGTCCTCTTCGAGCAAGCTTTGGTCCACAAGCTTCGACTGGGCAGTGTCTCCCTTTGGAACTGGCTTACTTTGATTCAAAGCAGTGGCCTCCTACTGGCCTGCTTTGATTCACAAAGCAGTGGCCCCCTGAATGCAAGCTTCAATTGCGCATTGGCTTCCTACATGCTTTCTTCACAAAGTAGTGGCCCCCTGCTTGCAAGCTTCGATTGAGCATTAGCATCTTACATGCTTGCTTCACAAAGCAATGACCACCTGCATGCAAGCTTCAATTCACAAGGCAAGTACTTCCTTCATGTCTGCCTTCGATTCACAAGGAAAGTACTTCCTTTGTGTCTGCTTTGATTCACAAGGCAAGTACTTCCTTCGTGTGTGCTTTGATCCACAAGGAAATTGCCTCCTCTGTGCTTGATTTTGACACACAAGGAAATGTATTCCTATGTGTTTGCCTTCAATGCACAAGGAAATGGCTTCCCTTCATGCTAGAACCCATAAAACAGTGGCCTTCTGCATGCAAGCTTCAATTGGACAATGGCTATCTGCATGCAAGCTTCGATTGGACAATGGCTATCTGCATGCAAGCTTCAATTGAGCATGACCTCCTGCAGGTTTGTTTTGATACACAAGGCAATGACTTAATTCATGCTATCACCCACAAGACAGTGGTGCCCTTTTGAAACAGCTTTCTTTGATCCCGCCTTTAAAAAACCTTCAACACACATATTTTCTACACTATGACACACAATTGGTGTCCCATTCGAAGGACATGCATTGGTGGATTTGAAGGACATGCATGGGTGTCCCATTCGAAGGAAGTACCTTGGTGGAGGACATACATGGGTGTCCCATTCAAAGGACATACCTTGGTGGCCCATTCGAAGGACATGCATTGGACATACATGGGTGTCCCATTCTAAGGACATACCTTGGTGGCCCATTCGAAGGACAAACATTGGTGTCCCATTCGAAGAATTGCAAGAGGTGCATTCGAAGAACACACAAGTGGTGCATGTGGTCCATTCGAAGAACATACAAGTGGTCCATTTGAAGGACACAGTTGTTAGAAACAAGTTTTGTTTTGTCTTTTGATATATTCAAGATGCTTGTTGACCAAAGTCCTATGTACTGCCAAGCCCAAGCCTGCTGTACTGGCCGCAACAATCCAAAACTGATGCAAAGTAGTCCTACTATGCTGCTCCCATATTTGCACCAAATTGGCATACAAAAACTACACCTCGAAGGCTATGAAGACAACATACCCAATTTGTTCAAATTTCTTTTGTTTTCCCCCTCAAATCTCAGCCAAACTCTTCTATAAATAAGATGTTCCACAACACACCTAAAAGGGTGGCTTTTTGGTAGCTGGAGAAACTTTTGTTGTGTGAAAAAAATATCAAACACTTGACAAACTCTCAAACCCATAATCAAAATACCACACCTTTGTTTTTGTTCTTTCGAATCCAGAACTAAAGAAACACCACACTTGTTTCTTTTCCTTCGAATCCAGAGCCAAAGAAATACAACTCTACTTTTCTTGGATTTTGAATCCAGAATCAAAGAAACACAACACTTGTTTCTCTTCATTCAAATCCAAGAGCATCCAGGGAAGCAGTTCAAGTCCAAAGCCCACATTCCAACTTCAAGCAAGGTAAGTCTTCCTGACTTTAACCCTTTCGTTTCAAGCATGTAAATAATCTTTTGCTTATTTTTCATTTCTCCCCTTCCGTTTGTTTGCCTTTTCTTGTCCAAATATATGTTAGAGACTAACTTCAGGCCATATTAACATGGCTTCGACTAATACTGCTATCATGTCCCAAAATAAAAAAACAGAAAAGGGTGTGTGAATCGAAGGGTGTGCTTCGATACACACTGATTTGCAGGCCCAAACGAAAGGAAAAGGAATGTGAATCAAAGGATGCAACACAGGTTGCAGGCCCAATCGAAGGAAGGAAAAAGTGTGGGAATCAAAAGGCACATCCTTCGATCCAGGATGTCTTTTCTTTCACTCTTTCACACTATTTTTATCTTTATATTTTCTATATATTTAAATTTTTTGCTATTCAATATGGTTGTAATAATTAGGATTTTTATTGCTTTCCAAACCCCATTTGTAAATATGTATCCCCATCCCCCAAAACATGTAATAGTGTAGGACATTTATTTTCCACATTTTTATTGCTTTCATAAAATTCTAGTAATTAGGTTGTGAATGGCAAGAGTTAAAATCAACAAGTAGACAACCCAAATTCAAGACTAAATGCATGCAATCAAACACATTATTCACACACATTCACCTCTAGGGTAATCTTACTTATTGCCTCGGAAAATAGGCATGTCCCTCAAATATGGGCGTTTTAGCAAAGACCCTCGATAAAAGATCGTAGTCCCTCGATGTCCCTCAATGTTTCCTTCAGTAAACGATCTAGTCCCTAACGAAAATTTCTAAAACGTCCCATAGGTTGCCTTCTATGACTATACAATTGCCCACACCCTTCACTTCACATCCAACGATGGGGCTTCTTACCAAATCAATGGTAAGATAGAAACATCTAAAGGAGGAGGAAAAGAACATAGACCTTTTGAGTAGGTAGGATGCTCATAGTTGCTTGCTCTTGAACTAAAACCATTTTCCACACTTACACTTTCAAAAACATCTTCAAAAATAAACATCTCTTTGAACTATTTTCAAAACCAACACTTTGTACGCATTCTTATATAGACGAGAATCATTATAAAGTTGCCGCAACAAAGGCATTTTTCAAAATACTTTCAAAACCCATCACAAAGCACATTTTCAAACAAAGCAAGTGATCTAGCAAGAAACTAAGATCTCGTAGATAACTACGGATGAAAAGGGTGCGAATACCTTCCCTTTTCATAACCTACCCCCCGGACTCAAGAAAACATCTCTAAAGGTCTTTCCTGTTCTTTTCACCCTTTCCTTATTGGATAAAAGAAAAGTCGGTGGCGACTCTTGCTATCTGCAACAATTGCGATCAATCACAAAACAACCAAGTCAGTTCTCCCACCGTATTACACATATGAACATGATTAAACTTTTAACAAACGTATGCCTAAAAGCAGTAACAAGTATCTCCTTAAATGTATTTGAGATATCCCCACAGATTTATTTCATTAACATTATCTCCTCAGACTTGGATTCATGAAATCCCCAGCCAGAGTTTCAATCTCTTAAATAAAAACATCTCCCCATCCGAGTTGGTCTCAAGAAAGAAGCCTTGTGGAGTTTCTTCCTAAAAACAAAAGTCACTTCCCCAGCAGTCTGTCAAATATCCTCTTCAACAGGGTTTATTTCCCCAACAAACTACAGACTCCCCAACTTAAGTTTGCCTCTCAGATTATTTAAGGGACCACAACCCCTAATCCCCAGTGAAGTTGCTGACAGAGTCGTTACTATCCCCAAAAGTCACTGAAGCCTGGACCCAACCAGATACTAGTTGTCCCACCCTCAAATTGTTTAAGTCTGGACCCGACCAGTCAACAGTTCAAAGCTTGGACCCGACTAGTAAATAGTTCAAGTTATTGAAGCCTGGACCTGACTAGATACCAGTTAACACCAAATTCAAATTATTGTTGAAACCTGGATCCGACCAGATAATAGTTTGAGTTTCTGAAACTTGGACCCGACCAGATAATAGTTAATCTTAATTTTAAGTTACTAAATCTTGGACCCGACCAGATAATAGTTTGGATTAATCAATTTCCGAAACCTAGACCCGACCAGAAAACAATCTGAGTTGTTAAAACCTAGACCTGACCAGATAACAGGTGATCTCAACTCTTCAAAGTTACTAAAGCCTGAACTCGACCAGATAATAGTTTAACTTCTCCAATTATTGCTGAAACTTGGATTCAACCAGATAACAGTTTGAGTTTCTGAAACCTGGACCCGACCAGATAACAGTTAATCTAAACTTTAAGTTACTAAATCCTCGACCTGACTAGATAATAGTTTGACTTCTTCGAATGGCTGAAGCCTGGACCCAACCAGTTAACAGTTCAAGTTACTGAAACCTGGACCCGATTAGATACCATTTAACCTCAAGTTCAAAATTGTTAAAGCTTGTACCCGACCAGATAACAGTTTAAAATCTCCTCTTCCCCAGTGAAGTCGCTGACGGAGTCGTTACTATCCCCAAAAGTCACTGAAGCCTGGACCCAACCAAATACCAGTTGACCCACCCTCATATTGCTTAAGTCTAGACCCGACCAGTCAACAGTTTAAAGCATGGACCCGACCGGTAAACAGTTCAAGTTACTGAAGCCTGGACCCGACCAGATACTAGTTAACACCAAATTCAAATTATTGGTGAAACCTGGATCCGACCAGATAACAATTTGAGTTTCTGAAACCTGGACCCGACCAGATAACAGTTAATCTCAATTTTAAGTTACTAAAGCCCGGACACGACCAGATAATAGTTTTGCTTTATCAATTGTTGAAACCTGGACCCGGCCAGAAAACAATCTGATTTGCTAAAACCTGGACCCGACTAGATAACAGTTGACCTCAACTCTTCAAAGTTACTAAAGCCTGGACCCGACCAGAAAATAGTTTAACTTATCCAATTATTGCTGAAACCTGGATCCGACCAGATAATAGTTTGAGTTTATGAAACCTGGACCCGACCAAATAATAGTTAATCTCAACTTTAAGTTACTAAAGCTTGGACACGACCAGATAATAGTTTGACTTCTTCGAATGGCTGAAGCCTGGACCCGATCAGTTAACAGTTCAAGTTACTGAAACCTGGACCCGACCAGATACTAGTTGTTGTACCCCAAAATTTTCTCTCTCATTTATCAAGACTTTTCTCACAAGATCTCTGTGACTCAAGACCGGATTAGGGTTTGGTCAACTCAAGACATCTCATCTTGCACTGATGACCCAAAATTAGGGTTTGATTTTGCATAAGGATTTTTGGACTATCAATGCTTCATGTGACTTTCAAACATCATTATGGACCCCTAAGATCACCCATGACAAGTTTCAAGCCTTGAACCACATTTTTGATTAGTCAATTGGGCAGTTGACCTAAAAATCAGCTGTATCGGGGAAAAAGCCAACCATAGCCAATTTACAGTCAAACTTCATAAATATTGATCCACATCAACATTTTAAACTTATATGTATCATTTGGTCAAGTTTGGATCACAACTCCTCAAGAAATTTGATCAAATCACAAAAAGGGCAAAATGGTCAAAATTAGGGTTTTGACCGAGGAAGGGAAATTTCTGATTTTTAACCTAAAAAATGACCAATTGAGTTCAAGCATGATATCAAGGATTCAATGGCATCATATTAGCTTAATTACATGGCTCAAAACATCTCAAATGCATTGGATTGACAGATGAAATTTACAGTCAACTGATCAAAAGTCAATTGTACACTGAAAAGTCAAACTTTGACTTTTTGGTCAAAATCAAGTACCAAGGGTCATAATTCATCAAAACATTTCCAAATGTGAAACTTGTTCATCAAGAGATCCAAATTTTAAAATTAGGGTTTGAATTTGAAAATTTCATAACTTAGAAATTTTCTAAGTATGAAAATTTTCTTATTTTTTCTCAACTTTACACCATTTTTACACCACGATGCCTAATGATTCAAGGAAAATTCCCAACATGAAAGTTGTAGATATCCATGAAATCTACAACTTTTCTTCAAAAAAATTTCCCTAAAGATGCTTGAATCTCAAGTTATAAATTTGTGAATACATGGTCATGAACTTCTTAACTTAGTGAAATTTTGCCCTAATTTAGGCAGGTTTTGGACCCAACTTCATGGCAATTTTTCACCTAGTTACAAGAGGTATCTCAAAATGAATTTAAAAGATGAATTATAGAGCACATTGCAAGCTTTCCAAAATGTCCATTAACTCTTCAAGATCATTTTTGAGTAGGGAGAAACGAAGAGAGGAAGTTGGCATTTTCTCACTTTTTGTTCAAGCCATTCCATGAAGAACCAAGTTGCAAATCAATCTTATGCTGGCTAGTTCATGTTGTACAGGTCCTAAACTTGTTCCAAACTCCTTAATTAAATTCTTTCTCAGTTAACAAACCCTCTATCCAAGCTTTTGAACCTTTATCTAACTTATAATTCCACTTATGGAAAAAAGGTTCCATTGCCATTTTCATAAAGAACCACTTTTGCAAACTTTACAATTTTGAGCTTTGAACCTGTCCCCTTGATGCATACAAACCACACAGGTCTCAAGAAAGTTGTACAAACCCATACCAACCCTAAGCAAGCTGGTACAAGCATGTGAAGCTTTGGTCTTGTCACTTTGCTTCAAGTACAAGAAAGTTGGCAAAAAGGCTAGCATTGGTAGATCTGTTAGGAAACTGATCTAAGATCATCTCAATACTAATATACAAACTATATGCAACACATAAAACACGAAGCCAGGACCTGAAACATAGAGTAAGAAAAACACCAAAAATTGTCCAAAACATACAGTTTCTGCACAAACACATCCAGCTTCCATTTGGCTCGTGTGTTTTGTGTTTAGATCATTCCAATACCTTACATACTTGATATCAAACCCATCCAAACCATCATCCCTGTTATGTATTCTCTTTTCCACCATCTGCCATTGTTGACTTTGAAGCTTGCAGTTGGACTTGGTCAGGGAGTTCTAGCCACTTTCAGAGCAAGACAATGGTTGGAATAGACTCAGGGAAGCTCAAGGAAGCTCAAGCAAGCATCAGGTCTCCATTAAAGTCACTACATTTCCATATACGATTCCAGCTGAAGGAGGTAAATTTTCAAACTCTATCTCCTTGTACAGCCAACCTCAGGCCATGATCTGTGAATAAAAAGTGTAGTTCTCATCATAACGAAGCTATACATATCATTATCTTGCATTGGTTTTACTTATGCTAAGAGAATTTTGAAGTTGAAATCTCTGAAAATATTAGGTTAGAATTTGGGGCTTCTAAAATTATCTTTGATCTTTGATAGTTAGATTACATAACTTATATGGTTGGATTCGTGAGTTCAAATGCTACATTTTTCATGTTATAAGTTTTCATTTTTATGGAAGCATGAGGAAGTTACAGGGGATCTGACCAAGGCTTGAGGAAGAAGATGAAACAGGGCAAGAGCGCATTTTGTAATATGTTGTTTTTGTTTCAGTAAAGACAATGGATGTATGGCCACCACAGTGGTAAAGCAGCGCGCTGGTGAGACCCATGTCCTGGGTTCGAACCTGCGCGCTACTTTTTGTATTTTTCCTTCTTTTTCTTTTCCATTTCACACTTTTTTGCAGGATGGGCTTAGTCTGCTTGGGCCAGATTTTTTTGCTAATCTTACCATAAATCTGCTTTATCACCCCCTTTGCTAATTCATATTTTTATTTTTTATTTTTGTTTTGTTTTCATATTTAATGTTTTTAATATTTCCTTTAAAACATAAAAATTCCAAAAAAATGTAAATTAATATGTTACACTTTTATTTTATTTCTTTTATTATTTCTCACATAAAAATATAGTTTATTTTAATAGGATATAATTTATTTTTCTTAATAAATTTGTAAATATAATTAAATATACTTATTATTTTTATTTAGCATTTCATATTTATAAATCCCTATTTTTGCATACATACAAAACTTCAGATTTTATTACAATATTATTTATTATTTTACACAAAAAAATACACAAAATAATAATATAGAAACTTTATCTTCTTTTAAATAAAATTAGGGTTAAACCCCTTTCAAAAAATTAAATCTTTTTCCTTATATTTTTAGGTTTAAATTAAATATTATTTTACACAAAAATAAGACATCAAAAATCTTTTACATGTACATTACATTGCATTACATTTTAAATATTGTTTTTGTACTTATCTTAAATTCGTACAAATTCGATTTGGTTGTAATAATATATTTAGCTTTATATTTGTGCAAATCCCCATTCAAACTTGTATTCCCCCCTCCCATAAAATTGTTGTAATAGCTTAGTATATTTATATTACGCAATTTATCGCTTTCATATGTCATGATTAATAATTAGGGTTTGTGTGACAAGAACAAAATAAAACAAATAGAACACCTTAAATACAAGACAAAATCAAAAGCATGAAAATGACATACTTGCACACAAGCACCCTTAGGGTTTCTTCCACTTGGTTGCCTAAAATAAAATGGCCATGTTACGCATGCGAAGTATCTTGGCAAAACAAAACGAATATAAGATCATAGTCCCTCGATGACGCTATTCAAAAGTTGCCTAACAAAAATGATTTTGGTCCCTCAAAATGCTAAGATACTTTGCAACATTGCTAATCATGGTTATACGATGACCCACGCCCGTCTCGTTTACATCCAAAGATAGGGTTTCTTACCAAATCAATGGTAAGACAACAATGTCAAAGGAATAGGAAATGCATAAGAAATACATTTGAGTAGGTAGATGGCTTCTAGTTACTTGCCCATTTTCAAACAACAAATGCTTGCTATTTTCAAAACAAACACACATATTTCAAAACATCTTACAAACATTGAAACATTTTCAAAAGACAAACATCTTTGTATACATTCTTAAGAACGAGAATCATTACAAAGATTTCCTAAACGAATGGCCTCTTTTATAAAGTACCTTCAAAACCACACCAAACACAATTTCAAACAAACAAAAGCAAGTGATCTAAAGCAAGTAACTAAGAGCCCATGGAAAACCATGGATGAAAAGGGTGCTAATACCTTCCCTTTTCATAATCTACCCCCCGAACTAAAGAAACAATCTCAAAGGTATTTCCTGTGCCTTTTCACCTTTCCTTTTAGATAAAAGAAAAGTCGGTGGCGACTCTTGCTAACGCAACATTTGCGATAAAATGCAAAACCTCAAGTCAGTTCTCCCACCACATCATAGAACTGGCGACTCTGCTGGGGAGATTTATAAAAGTGGGGTTACCTTAGGGTTTAGATCACATTTATTTTCTTATATGCTTTGACTTGTTTGCTTTACATTATGGTTCTTTGTTTAGGTTTGAATCCTCCACCCGGATTTGGGAAACATTATAGGTAAATAGCAATACATTGTGGAAACTGTGCGGGGTATACCGACATGGTCTAAGCAATAGCTATGTTAGTGTGACATATTTGTGGGTACCGGTAGCCTTTGAGTTAATCAAAGAGAATATGGGGCCGCTGAGTGATGTCATGAAGCACTAATGAACTTCTAGAACCTTTTACTTGACCAACTTGGCCTTTAGGATGTAGTGAGATGACCGGCTTTGGTGCAGTCCGAAGTTGGTAGATACTCGATACTACACTCATTGAGGGTTGGTTTCTTGGGATATTTCGGTCGCCATTAAAGAGGCTTGAGCTGAAACAATGACCAAGGAAACAATCCAGTGATATTCAGCTCCTTAGAACCCGGTTACTATTATTAGGACAGGTTGAGCCAACTAAACTTCAAGAGGGTATTTACCTATAAAACCCCATGCAAGCCTAAACTAAGAACTTGTTTGCTTTTCTTGTATATGCATACTTGTACATAACATCATGGACATCATGAACATCATATGCATTCACTAACCATTTCAAGGATTTTGGAGATTCATCTTTGTTCTTGTTTTGTAGGATATGGATTCACTTCGCAGGAAAACTATCCAAATCAACCTTTTAAGAATTCCTCCACAACTCAAGGAGCTAGCTTCAAGGATCCCTGAGAACTCTCCATTCACCGAGAGGCATGGTCGTCTACTCAACTTGGTCACCTCCAACACAGAGGAGGATGTGATGAAGGTTCTCTTCCAGTTCTTTGACCCTTTGCATCATTGCTTCACATTCCCTGACTATCAGCTTGTGCCTACTTTGGAAGAATTCTCTCAACTCTTGAGGATTCCTATTCTCAATCAACTACCTTTCAATGGTACGGAAAGAGATCCAAATCCAGAAGAGATTGCTCAAGCCTTGCACTTGCACTCATCTGATGTCACAACCCATTGGGAAACTAGAAGTGGTGTCAAAGGCTTCTTAGAAAAGTTTCTGTTTGAGAGGGCCCAAAGATGTTGGAATTCTCTAAACTTACAAGCTTTTGAGGATATTGTGGCTCTTCTTATCTATGGGATGGTCTTATTCCCCAATCCTGACCAACTCATAGATGTGAACACCGTCAAAATCTTCATGTCACGTAATCTAGTGCCTACATTGCTAGGGGATATCCTACACTCTTTTCACACTCGTACAATGAGGAAGAGAGGGGTCCTTATGTGTTGCACTCCCCTCCTGGAAAGATGGTTTATTTCTCATCTTCCCCAATCAGTCTTAAAGAATGAGCAAGGATTAAGGTGGTCACAAAGGTTAATGACGCTCAAACTTTCAGATATTCATTGGTGCTCTCGATCCAAAGAGAATGTTATCATTATTGACCGTTGTGGGGAATTTCCTAATGTCCCTCTACTTGGAATTAGGGGAGGCATCACCTACAACCCAGGTTTGGCTCTAAGACAATTTGGTTATGCCCGAAGGGATGGCCCACATGATATGCTGATTCAAGGTTTGGTTTTCGACTACGACAACGATGATCAAGGACTTCTCCAGAGATTCATCCGAGCTTGGAGGATGCTAAACAAGGTGGATAGCAAGACTTTGGGACACAAGAATTCCATCCCTCTTGAGCCTTACCTCAAGTGGGTATGAACCCGCGCTCAAAGTCTTATGATGCCTTATCCTTCCATTCTCCCAGTAATTATTGAGCCTGTTAAGTAAGGAGAAGTTCCATACACTATCCTACATCCTGACATGCCCACATCACTCGAAGATCTACAAAGGGATTGGATACAACTCAAAGGAGAGCGAGATACTTTCGAAGCCCAATTCTACGCAAGCGAGAAGAAGTTTTTGGAACTCACTAGGCTACTTCATGAGGAGCAGACTCTAAACACCTACATAGCACCAAAGAGGATGCGCAACACTTTTTTAACTTAGAATTCTATATTATTTTTCCGAAGGGGCATTGATGTACTCAAATTATATCTTATTAATATAACGTGTGTTTCTTTTTGTTTAAAACGAATTTGAATTTTTAAATCCTTGAAAGCATTGCATATATGCATATCATTCATCATGACATAAGAAGGTCTTTTGCAACCAGTTTCCTCATCTCTCTACTGTTTATTTCAGTAAGATGGATCTTGAACAGATGGTCAAAGATCTCCAAGCTCAGAACACGCAGTTTCAACAGTTACTCATGATCCTAGCCAAGGGGCAGGATGAATTGAAAACTCTGTTAGCTGAAGAGAGAAAGAAGAAACCAAAGAAAGCCACTGGGGTTTTGAATATGGGGAGAAGATTTCAAGGACATACTAGAAGGACCTTGAATTTTGCAACTACTTCTGGGGAAGGAGAAGGAAAAGGAAAAGAAACAACAGTACCATCAGAATCTAAAGAAGAGGAAGAAGAGGAAGACTACTCTGAGAAACAATACCCTCCGGCTGATGATAAGTACATACATCTTAAAGAGCGTTTAAGCGCTATGGAAATACAGAGAGTATCAGGTCTAGATTTTGAAGAATTGGGGCTGGTGTCAGGAATTGTAATCCCGCCAAAGTTTAAAGTGAAATTATTTGCAAAATATGATGGAGTGTCGTGTCCTAAAATGCACCTCCGATCATATGTCATAAAGATTCAGCTGCACTCTACCGATAAAGACCTATGGGTGAATTTTTTCCAAGATAGTTTATCTGGAACACAACTCAATTGGTTTTACCAATTAGAAAGGGCTGAAGTTCACAATTGGGAAGACCTTGCTGCAACTTTCTATTAACAATACCAGTACAATGCCGATTTGGCGCCTACCCGTACTCAACTTCAGAGTATGGCTATAGCTTCAAATGAGGGTTTTAAAGACTACGCACAAAAATGGAGGGATCTAGCTGGGAGAGTGCAACCCCATCTGTCTGAAAGGGAGTTGGTAGACATGTTATTAGGTAATCTATCAGGCCCTTTCTTCAACCATTTGATTGGGAGTTCATCTGCTAGATTTACTGAGTTGATTTTAACCGGAGAAAGGGTAGAGGCTAGCATAAAAAGTGGAAAGATCCAAAAAGATTCATCTGCCTCTACAGCTGTGAGAAAACCTTTCCCTGGAAAGAAGGAGGTAACTGCTATTTATCCACAAAAGAACCAAGGGAGAGCTGAACTTCGACCAATGGTAGGGCCGTTATGATCCCAAAAATGACACATGATCAACCGAGAAGTAACCAACCAAGGGTGGAAAGGTCAGTCCAACAATTCACCAGACTTAATATGACTCTAGCCCAAATTTTACCACATCTGTTGAAATCTAATTTAGCGAACTTAAAGGAGGCACCAAAGAATCCAAATATGGTGTCCCCCTATTATCACCTGAATGCCAGATGCGCATACCATTCCGAAAGCCCAGGGCACGACACCAACAACTGTTGGGCGTTAAAAAACAAGATTCATGACCTCATAGATGCAAAAGAGATTGAGTTTGAGGCGCCAGAGAAACCAAATGTCATTTCCGCTCCTATGCCTAGACATAGTCACAACGCCAATGCTATCGAGGAAGATTTGTTCGTTGCTACAGTAGATGAACTCTTAACTCCGCTCCCGATCGTTAAGATGAATTTGTTGAAAGTTTGTATATTCCCAAGTTATGATAAAAACTGTCATATTTTTTTATCCTCATCATTTGATTTCCCTCTACTGAAGACAGGTATCCAGGGCTTAATTGACGACCAAGAAGTTCTGTTTGAAAATGCCCCTGTTTCACCCATTCCAGTTAAAGACATTTCAATCATAACCATCTCCGCCAATCCTTCCAGGGCCCCTAAAAGACCCGTTAGGATTATATCAGTTCCGAAGACTACTCCTCTCATAATTACAATGCCCGGGCCGGTCCCACACAAATCAGACAATACAATACCGTGGAATTACGGTGGAGAAATCTATTACCATGGTATTAAACAAGATGGGTTGACCACCGAAGAAGAAAGCTCCGAAGAAGAAAGTTCTGACATTAGCAATATTGTCGGAACTAGCAAGATTACCCGTAGCGGTAGAATCTTCTCTCCAGAGATTTCCCCTCCAAAGGCAGTTTTTTGGACCCGTGGTCGTTCCGAAGATTACCTCTGTACCAATAACCATACCTGCAAGTGCACCTACCAACAAAGACGACGCGACCCATGTTGTTATCCCTACCAACACTTCTACTATTGAAAATCGAGGAAAAAGCATTCAAGAAGAGCTTGTCTGTACGAAGGCTCAATCACTAGCTATTCCCGAAACATCTAAGAAGGAAATGGAAGAGATCCTGAGGATAATAAAGAAGAGTGACTATGATGTGGTTGAACAGTTGGGGAAAACTCCCTCCGAGATCTCCATGCTAGCATTGCTGCTGTGCTCTGAGGCACATGCAAAAGCTCTGGTAAAATTTTTAAAGATAGCCCATGTGCCACAAGAGACGTCTGCTGACCAATTCCAGGATTGTGTGGCCAGTTTGACAGCTGATAATGGCTTAGGCTTCTCTGATGCTGATTTGACACCCAGAGGGAGAAAACTCAACGAGGCACTACATGTATCTGTGGAATGTAGAGGAACGAATTTGGCCCATGTATTGGTAGACACAGGTTCATCTTTGAACGTCTTACCGAAGAAAGCCCTTGACAGATTGGATTGCGAAGGGCTGACTCTAAAACCCAGTAACATAGTTGTGAGAGCATTTGATGGTTCGAAGAGGATGGTCCACGGGGAGGTGGACATCCCGATAAAGGTGGGAACTCAGACCTTCAATTCAACCTTCTATGTGATGGACATCCGTCTCTCTTACTCCTGTCTGTTAGGACGCCCCTGGATCCATAATTCTGGTGCCGTCACCTCCAGACTACACCAAATGCTAAAGTACCCAGTCCAAGGAAAAATTATAACTGTCCATGGAGAGGAGGAGTACATGATTAGTCATCTGAATTCCTTCTGATATTTGGAGCTGGATGGTGAGTTCATTGAAACCCCTTTCCAACATTTTGAAGAAGTCTCTCAAGAAGTAGTGGTGACCAAGGCGGTATCCTCGATTCCCAAGATCACAAGACCTCCACTTTGGATGTCATCTCTAAAGGACGCTAAGGCAGTAGTGGAAGAGGGTGGATGCACCATCTGGGGGCAGCTTCCGGACATCCCGTATAAATCAGACAAGTTTGGCTTGGGGTTTACTTCAACTGCTCAGAAGGTTGTGCACCATGCCCGTGCTGGAGGGCCACCTTTGAAGATTAGTAACCGAGAGGTCAACGCAGTGGAAGATGTTGAGGAAGATGGCAGCTTGGAAGATTGGATATTTCCTACTGTCAACGGAAGACTCCGCAACTGGGAAGCCAGAGACTTCGTCCCAATAACCTTCATCTCTCAGTAATTTATCTTTTACATTTTTGTTGGACTTGTAATATTCACAAACAATTCGCACTTTAAAAACCTTGTGTCTTACTCGAGGCATAATGGTCCATTTGTAAGGGTTTTTATTTCATCTTCATATGACATTCAATGAATCATGGACGTTTTTCCACATACAACCTTTTTGTGCTCATTGTCTTTCTTTTACATTTTTATTGTTTAAAGGTGGCTATACCCTTACACACACACACACACTCACAAATGCAGGTACCCCTCCATTCCGGATCCCATGGGTAACGATACTGCTATAGCCTTCAGTGACTCTGAAGATCCAATCTATCAAGCCGGATATGAAGGTGAAGAAGATTGTGAAGTGCCAGGGGAATTGGCCAGACTACTACAACAAGAGGAAAGAGCTATTCAGCCTCATGAGGAACCGTTGGATACAATCAACTTGGGTACCGAGGAAGATAAAAAGGAAATCAAAGTGGGTGCCAACCTAGAGCCGAGTGTCAAGGCACGTCTAATTCAGCTATTGCATGATTATGTTGAGATCTTTTCCTGGTCATACGAAGACATGTCGGGACTTGATACAGACATCGTGGTACATCGTCTACCCACAAGAGAAGATTGTCCACCAGTGAAGCAAAAAGTCTGCCACATGAGACTTGACATGTCAGAAAAGATCAAAGCGGAAGTCATGAAGCAATTCAATGCTGGATTCTTAGCCGTCACTTCCTATCCTCAATGGGTTACCAACATTGTTCATGTGCCTAAAAAGGACGGCAAAGTAAGAATGTGCATGGATTATAGAGATTTAAACAGGGCCAGCCCTAAACATGATTTTCCACTTCCCCATATCGACATCCTGGTTGATAATACAACCCAGCATAAAGTATTTTCCTTCATGGATGTATTCTCAGGCTATAACCAGATCAAAATGGCACCTGAGGACATGGAGAAAACTACATTTGTCACACAATGGGGCACTTTCTACTACAAAGTGATGCCATTCGGACTGAAGAATGCTGGGGCAACCTATCAACGCGCTATGTGAGCTTTGTTTCATGATATGATACATCATGAGATAGAGGTCTATGTAGATGACATGATAGCCCGATCACAAACTGAAGAGGAGCACCTTGATCACTTGCAAAAATTGTTTGTGAGGTTGAAGGAGTACAAGTTAAGATTGAATCCAAACAAGTGTACATTCGGAGTCCGGTCTGGTAAACTCTTAGGTTTCGTCGTCAACAACAAAGGCATCGAGGTTGATCCTGCCAAGGTTAAAGTGATACAAGAAATGCCTGCTCCTCGCACTGAGAAGGAAGTTAGAGGATTCTTGGGACGCCTGAACTATATTGACAGGTTCATTTCTTACTTAACAGCTACTTGTGAGCCAATCTTCAAACTGTTGAAGAAAGATCGAGTAGTCAGATGGAGCGACGAATGCCAGTTTGCTTTTGACAAGATCAAGGAGTACTTACAAGAGCCTCCTGTTTTGATGCTGCCAGTCAAAGGGAGACCACTAATCATGTATTTGACCGTCTTAGAGAACTCAATAGGGTGTGTATTGGGGCAGCATGACGAGTTTGGCCGAAAAGAGCACGTTATTTACTACCTGAGCAAAAAGTTTACCGACTGTGAAACCAGATATTCACTGCTCAAGAAAACTTGCTGCGCTCTGGCATGGGCTGCTTGCCGGCTAAGACAGTATATGTTGACTCACACCACTTTGTTGATATCTAAGATAGATCCGATAAAGTACATCTTCGAAAAGCCTGCTCTGTCTGGAAGAATAGCTAGATGGCAGATGATCTTAAGAGAATATGACATACAGTACACTACCCAGAAATCTATAAAAGGCAGTGTGCTAGCTGATCATCTTGCTCATCAAGCTGTAGAGGATTATCAGTCCATGAAGTTTGAATTCCTGGATGAAGACATCATGACACTAGATAAATGTGAAGAGATCAGACCATATGACGGACCTGAACAAGGATCCCGATGGACCCTGTTCTTTGATGGGGAATCTAATGCACTTGGTAATGGTATCGGATCTATACTCATATCTCCGGAAGGGTGTCATACTCCCTTCACTGCCAGAGTTTGCTTCAACTGTACGAACAACATGGCAGAATACGAAGCATGCATCTTTGGTCTCAAGGCTGCCATAGACTTGGGAATCAAACCTTTAGATGTGTTTGGAGATTCAGCTTTGGTCATCAGTCAGATCAAAGGAGAGTGGGACACTAAGCATCCAAACCTTATCCCTTACAAAGAACATGTTTTGACGTTGCTACCATATTTTGAGCAGATTACCTTCGAGCATTTCCCGCGAGAAGAAAATCGGATAGCAGATGCTCTACCCACAATGTCATCTATGTTTAAACTTAATTGGGATAACAAAGCTCCCCAGATCACCATTGAACGAATGGATGAACCAGCACACTGTCACGAGATTAATACTGAAGAAGTAGTGGACCAGCCTTGGTTTCATGAAGTTAAAAGGTATCTCGAGGCTCAGGAATATCCAGAAGGAGCTTCGATCAATGATAAAAAGTTCTTAAGGAGATTCTCTGCTAAGTTCTTCCTGAGTAATGGCATCCTGTACAAGCGCAATCATGACTCTATTCTGCTCCGCTGTGTGGATAAGATTGAGGCTGAGAAGATCATGGCTGAATTGCATGAAGATACCTTTGGCACCCACTCCAGCGGGCATACGATGTCGAAGAAAATCCTACGGGAAGGCTATTACTAGTCTACCATGGAAGCAGATTGATATCAACACTCCCGGACCTTCCATAAGTGTCAAATTTATGCTGACAAGGTGCATGTACCTCCGGTTCCTCTAAATGTCTTGACAGCTCCTTGGCCCTTTGCTATGTGGGGAATCGATATGATTGGAGAGATCAAGTCTACGGCCTCCATGGACACCGCTTCATTCTAGTGGCCATTAATTATTTTACAAAATGGGTCAAAGCAGCTTCCTTCGCATCTGTTACTAAGAATGTTGTTGCCCGCTTCATCAGGCAGAATCTCATTTGCCGGTATGGTATCCCCTGAAGGATCATCACTGATAATGGTACAAACCTTAACAATACCATGATCACTGCCTTGTGTGAGCAGTTCAAGATTCAACATCACAATTCATCCCCCTTATCGGCCAAAGATGAATAGTGCCATTGAAGCTGCAAATAAAAACATTAAAAAGATCATACAAAAAATGACAGTCACCTACAAGGACTGGCATGAGATGCTTCCATTTGCTCTCCACGGGTACCATACCACGGCTCGCACATCAACTAGGGCAACACCCTATTCTTTGGTTTATGGCATGGAGGTTGTCTTGCCTATCGAGGTTCAAATTCCCTCTTTGAGAATTATGAAGGATGAAGGTTTGAATGAAGACGATTGGATCCAAACTCTACTTGATCAACTAAACTTAATTGATGAAAAGCGGCTTACTGCTGTTTGCAATGGTCAGATGTATCAAAAACTGATGATCAAGGCTTTCAACAAGAAAGTCATACGCCAAGTATATCAAGTTGGAGATCTAGTGATCAAACGCATTATCTTACCACAAAGTGATCTCAGGGGCAAATGGACTCCTACCTATGAAGGACCATTTGTAATCAAGAACATCTTCTCCGGTGGGGCAATGATCTTAACCACCATGGACGGTGACGATTTGCCACACTCTGCGAATGCGGACATGGTCAAAAGATACTACGCATAAGAGACCCGCTAGGTTGACACACCTAGGCAAAAAAAAGGCATCCTGGCGAACCAAAAGGTTCGGGCAAAAATTAGGGATAAAAAAAATTTTGTATACCCGGTAAGTTGAAAACCCGAAAGGGCGACTTGGGCAAAAAAGGGTTTCCTGGTGGACTGAAAACCCGAAAGGGCGGTCTAGGAAAAAGTTAGGGAATTAAAGCGTATGACTATGTCCCGTCGGATCACTTTGAGGACAAACTCAAAGCTTCGGATCAATTCAATCATCTTCGAACGAAGCAACAAGTAGACAAGATATTCGGAGATATGAAGGCTATAGCAAAATGGGAACCTCATGGGATTATCACATTTAGCTATCTTTGTATAAATTTTTTCTTCTTACTTTTATGGCACCATCCTCTTACTAGGATGTCTGTCTCCTTTATACAAAATACTTATTCAGAGTAAATACAAAGATATATCTTTCAAGTATAGAAAATATTTCTCCTTTTTCTTTACACTTGTGTTTTATTTGCAAAAACGTCCAATGATTCGTTAATGACAGATTGAAAGAATAGGAAAACGTCTTTAGGCTATTCCATGGGCAATCCCCACAGTAGGTCACTTAAATCCCTAGCGGAACTAAAACTTAAAACTATTAATCTCTGGTGGAAACCATCCAGTTCCTCCAAATTCCCCAACAAGTCGTTTTGAAACTTGAAATCCAATCGGATAACAGTTAACTTCTGATTCTCCCCAACCTAGGGTAACTCCTCGGTAGAGTAACAGACGATCGAAACTCCTGAACTTTTTCCCAGACAGGAATAAGCTTTTCCCCCGTAGAGTTTTCAATGCTCCCCAACGGAACAAAGACTCCCAATTATCCCCAGTAGAAGTCATCAAAATTATCTGGATTCCCCAAGCAGATTCCTCAAGCAGTATACGACATTGTTCTAACAACGGAATTTTTGTCATCACTTCAGCTTCAAGACATGAAGAGTTTACATATCCTCAGCAGCAGTCAAGGATTTATTTTCCTCGGCCAAACAGCAATACAGAAAATCAGCTTATATGTGCATACATTACATCCACATGTCATGAACATTGATAAAACACATATATTGCATCATACATTTCATACAACATAATTTTGTGTTCCAGCTAACATTTTACCCTTTTCAGGATAAGATTAACAGCTACTATTAAACAATGTGCAATCATGATACAGTACATATACGCTCCAAACACGGATGCCATTCTGTTACTCATTCATATTTTTCAACTTTTAGATACAGTTCAGATACGCTCCAGACACGGAAGCCATTTTGTCGCTCATCTAGATTCAGATTTCAGATACAATTCAGATACGCGCCAGACACGGATGTCATTCTGATACTCATTCAGATACAGTTCAGATACGCCCCAGACACGAATTCCATTCTGATACTCATTCAGATTTCAACTATTCAGATACAGTTCAGATACGCTCCAGACACAGATGCCATTCTGATACTCATTCAGATTTCAACTATTCAGATACAGTTCGGATATGCTCCAAACAAGGTTTCCATTCTGTTACTCATTCAGATTTCAAGTTCTGATGAAGTATGAATATGCTCCAGACACGGAAGCCATTATGTCGCTCATCTAGATTCAGATTTCAGATACGTTCCAGCTGCGGACACCATTCTGATACTCATTTTTTAAACTTACAATTCAACAAACATTCTTGGATGGCATCCACAAGCCCATCTCCAACAAGATTCCATCACTTCTCCAAATGGCATCTTTAAGCCCATTCCCTCAGCTACACATCGTCGAGTGCAAATTTATGGGCACTCTAGTGTCCAATCATCTTTCACCTTCGAGTCGCGAATGGAAAAGCTCGTCAATCTAACTCTTCAGGTTTAAGAATATTAAACAGGGGCAGCTGTTGTACCCCCTCTTTCATTTATCAAGACTTTTCTCACAAGATCCCTGTGACTCAAGACTGGATTAGGGTTTGGTCAACTCAAGACATCTCATCTTGCACTGATGACCCAAAATTAGGGTTTGAGTTTGCACAAGGATTTTTGGACTATCAATGCTTCATGTGACTTTCAAACATCATTATGGACCCCTAAGATCACCCATGACAAGTTTCAAGCCTTGAACCACATTTTTGATCAGTTAATTGGGTAGTTGACCTAAAAATCAACTGTATTGGGGAAAAAGTCAACCATAGCCAATTTACAGTCAAACTTCATAATTATTAATCCACGTCAACATTTTAAACTTATATGTATCATTTGGTCAAGTTTGGATCACAACTCCTCAAGAAATTTGATCAAATCACAAAAAGGGCAAAATGGTCAAAATTAGGGTTTTGACTGAGGAAGGGAAATTTCTGATTTTTAACCTAAAAAATGACCAATTGAGTTCAAGCATGATATCAAGGATTCAATGGAATCATCTTGGCTTAATTACATGGCTCAAAACATCTCAAATGCATTGGATTGACATATGAAATTTGCAGTCAACTGATCAAAAGTCAACTATACACTGAAAAGTTAAACTTTGACTTTTTGGTCAAAATCAAGTACCAAGGGTCATAATTCATCAAAACATTTCCAAATGTGAAACTTGTTCATCAAGAAATCCAAATTTGAAAATTAGGGTTTGAATTTGAAAATTTTCATAACTTAGAAATTTTCTAAGTATGAAATTTTTCTTTTTTTTTCTCAACTTTACACCATTTTTACACCATGATGCCTAATGATTCAAGGAAAATTCCCAACATGAAAGTTGTATATCTCCATGAAATATACAACTTTTATTCACAAACTTTTCCCTAAAGATACTTGGATATCGATTTATAAATTTGTGAATACATTGTCATGAACTTCTTAACTTAGTGAAATTTTGCCCTAATTTAGGCAGGTTTTGGACCCAACTTCGTGGCAATTTTTCACCTAGTTCCAAGAGGTATCTCAAAATACATTTCAAAGATGAATTATATATCACATTGCAAGCTTTCAAAAATGTCCAAGAACTCCTCAAGATCATTTTTGAGTATGGAGAATCAAAGAGAGGAAGTTGTCATTTTCTCACTTTTTGTTCAAGTCATTCCATGAAGAACCAAGTTGCAAATCAATCTTATGCTGGCTAGTTCATGTTGTACAGGTCCTAAACTTGTTCCACACTCCTTAATTAAATGCTTTCTCAGTTAACAAAGCCTCTATCCATGCTTTTGAACCTTTATCCAACTTATAATTCCACTTACGGCAAAAAGGTTCCATTGCCATTTTCATAAAGAACCACTTTTGCAAACTTTACAATTTTGAGCTTTGAACCTGTCCCCTTGATGCATATAAACCACACAGGTCTCAAGCAAGTTGTACAAACCCATACCAACCCTAAGCAAGCTGGTACAAGCATGTGAAGCTTTGGTCTTGTCACTTTGCTTCAAGTACAACAAAGTTGGCAAAAAGGCTAGCATTGGTAGATTTATTGGGAAACTGATCTAAGATCATCTCAATACTAATATACAAACTATATGCAACACATAAAACACGAAGCCAGGACCTGAAACACAGAGTAAGAAAAACACCAAAAATTGTCCAAAACATACAGTTTCTGCACAAACACATCCAACTTCCATTTGGCTCGTGCGTTTTGTGTTTAGATCATTCCAATACCTTACATACTTGATATCAAACCCATCCAAACCATCATCCCTGTTATGTATTCTCTTTTCCACCATCTGCCATTGTTGACTTTGAAGCTTGCAGTTGGACTTGGTCAGGGAGTTCTAGCCACTTTTAGAGCAAGGCAAGGGTTGGAATAGATTCAGGGAAGCTCAAGGAAGCTCAAGCAAGCATCAGGCCTCCATTAAAGTCACTACATTTCCATACACGATTCCAGCTGAAGGAGGTAAATTTTCAAACTCTATCTCCTTGTACAGGCAACCTCAGGCCATGATTTGTGAATAAAAAGTGTAGTTCTCATCATAACTAAGCTATACATATCATTATCTTGCATTAATTTTACTTGTTCTAAGAGAATTTGGAAGTTGAAATCTCTGAATATATTAGGTTAGAATTTGGGGCTATTAAAATTCTCTTTGATCTTTAATAGTTAGATTACATAACTTATATGGTTGGATTCGTGAGTTCAAATGCTACATTTTTCATGTTATAAGTTTTCATTTTTATGGAAGCATGAGAAAGTTACAGGGGATCCAACCAAGGCTTGAGGAAGAAGATGAAACAGGGCAAGGGCGCATTTTGTAATATGTTGTTTTTGTTTCAGTAAAGACAATGGATGTATGGCCACCCCAGTGGTAAAGCAGCGCGCTGGTGAGACCCATGTCCTGGGTTCGAACCTGCGCGCTACTTTTTGTATTTTTCCTTCTTTTTCTTTTCCATTTCACACTTTTTTGCAGGATGGGCTTAGTCTGCTTGGGCCATATTTTTTTGCTAATCTTACCATAAATCTGCTTTATCACCCCCTTTGCTAATTCATATTTTTATTTTTTATTTTTGTTTTGTTTTCATATTTAATGTTTTTAATATTTCCTTTAAAACATAAAAATTCCAAAAAAATGTAAATTAATATGTTACACTTTTATTTTATATCTTTTATTATTTTTCACATAAAAATATAGTTTATTTTAATAGGATGTAATTTATTTTTCTTAATAAATTTGTAAATATAATTAAATATACTTAGTATTTTTATTTAGCATTTCATATTTATAAATCCCTATTTTTGCATACATACAAAACTTCATATTTTATTACAATATTATTTATTATTTTACACACAAAAAATACACAAAATAATAATATAGAAACTTTATCTTCTTTTAAATAAAATTAGGGTTAAACCCATTTGAAAAAATTAAATCTTTTTCCTTATATTTTTAGGTTTAAATTAAATATTCTTTTACACAAAAATAAGACATCAAAAATCTTTTACACGCACATTACATTGCATTACATTTTAAATATTATTTTTGTACTTATCTTAAATTCGTACAAATTCGATTTGGTTGTAATAATATATTTAGCTTTATATTTGTGCAAAACCCCATTCAACCTTGTATTCCCCCCTCCCATAAAATTGTTGTAATAGATTAGTATATTTACATTATGCAATTTATTGCTTTCATATGCCATGATTAATAATTAGGGTTTGTGTGACAAGAACAAAACAAAACAAATAGAACACCTTAAATACATGACAAAATCAAAAGCATGAAAATGACATACTTGCACACAAGCACCCTTAGGGTTTCTCCCACTTGGTTGCCTAAAAAAATGGCCATGTTACGCATGCGAAGTATCTTGGAAAAACAAAACGAATATAAGATCATAGTCCCTCGATGACGCTATTCAAAAGTTGCCTAACAAAAATGATCCTGGTCCTTCAAAATGCTAACATACTTTACAACATTGCTAATCATGGTTATAAGATGACCCACGCCCGTCCCGTTTACATCCAAAGATAGGGTTGCTTACCAATCAATGGTAAGACAACAATGTCAAAGGAATAGGAAATGCATAAGAAAGACATTTGAGTAGGTAGATGGCTTCTAGTTACTTGCTCCATTTCAAACAACAGATCCTTGTTATTTTCAAAACAAACACACACATTTCAAAACATCTTACAAATATTGAAACATTTTCAAAAGACAAACATCTTTGTACACATTCTTACGAACGAGAATCATTACAAAGATTTCCTAAACGAATGGCCTCTTTTATAAAATACCTTCAAAACCACACCAAACACAATTTCAAACAAACAAAAGCAAGTGATCTAAAGCAAGTAACTAAGAGCCCATGGAAAACCATGGATAAAAAGGGTGCTAATACCTTCCCTTTTCATAATCTACCCCCCGAACTCAAGAAACAATCTCAAAGTTCTTTCCTGTGCTTTTTCACCTTTCCTTTTGGATAAAAGAAAATTCGGTGGCAACTCTTGCTAACCGCAACATTTGCGATAAAACGCAAAACCTCAAGTCATTTGTCCCACCGCATCACACCAGTTAACCTCAAGTTCAAAATTACTAAAGCCTGGACCCGACCATATAATAGTTTAAAATCTCCTCTTCCCCAGTAAGTTTCTGTAAAGCCTGGGATCCGATCGGATAACAGTTAACTTCCTTATCCCCAGCAAGTTGGTATGAAACCTGGAATCCGACCAGATAACAATTAGCTTTCAAGAGATATTTCTCCACCAGAGCAATGGACAACTAAAACTCTTGAATTCTGGTTCCCAAGCAAAAAAAATCAACACTCTCTGCAGAGTTTCCTCAAGCCAAAGTCAATGTTCGCCAGCGGATTTCTCCTCAAACAAGAAAAAGAGGATTTCCCAGCGGAAGCATTTTAAGCGAAACTTGAAGATACGTATATTCTTCATCCCCCACAGCAACCTAGAACTTAAACTTCCCAAGGTTCCCCAACACTTGTCAAGGATTTATTTTCCAGGCAAAAATGCATTTCATTAAAACATATCACATTCATACATCATATCACAAATACATATGGCATAATCTCATTTATTTTGAGAACATCATTACACCATGCACACATATGCATGCAACTAACCCTTTCCCTTGTAGAAA
Source organism: Vicia faba (assembly GCA_948472305.1). Taxonomy (NCBI): domain Eukaryota; kingdom Viridiplantae; phylum Streptophyta; class Magnoliopsida; order Fabales; family Fabaceae; genus Vicia; species Vicia faba. The sequence goes on along the minus strand of OX451737.1, from coordinate 1,641,469,791 downwards.
AAAAATAATCATCAATCAACAGTCCTCTTCTGGATGGATTTATTTCTTCCATATTAAAAACAGGAAATCAGTAGACCTCTCCTGGTTAGATTTATTTTCTTCCGGATTAAAGACTGACAAACAAATACCTCTTATGGTTAGATGTATCTCTTCCAAATTAAAGACAGGCGAACAAATACCTCTTCTGGTTAGATGTATCTCTTCCGGATTAAAGACATGCGAATGAATACCTCTTCTGAGTAGATTCATTTCTTCCAGATTAAAGACAGGCAAATGAAGACCTCTTCTGGACCAGAATTAATTCTCCCAGTTAAAGACAGGCAAGACATCTAGTTTCAGTATGAATCGACCAAAGATTCATGCTGATATTTCCTCCAGTTTCTACCACCATCCCTCCAAATGGCATCTATAAGCCCATTCCCAAATCAATACATCATCAAGTGCAAATTTTTGGGCACTTTAGTGTTCAATCATCTTTCATCTTTCATGGATCATATTGGGCTCTCAAGCATCAGTCAAAGATGGAACTTCTGAATCCTCGAAAGGAGGAAGAGAAAACTGTCGAAAGGGAAAAGCAGATAAAAAAAGGTGTGCAATTGTAGATAACCATGTCGAATTGAAAAGGCGTCTTCGTTTAGGAAAACTTTGTAATGATTCTCGTTCGTAAGAATGTATACAAAGTGTTGATCTTTTGAAAATGTTTTCAAGTTTGAAATGTGTTTTTGAAAGTGTAGGTGATTATTTTTGAAAATAGCAAGGGTGTTTGTTTTGAAATGGAGCAAGTAATTAGGAGAAATCTACCTACTCAAATGTCTTTCTTGTTCATTTTCTTTTCCTTTGACATTGTTGTCTTATCATTAATTTGGTAAGCAACCCTATATTTGGATATAAACGGGACGGGCACGGGTCATCGTATAACCATGATTGGCAATGTTGCAAGGTATCTTAGCATTCTTTTTGAGGGACTAAGATCATTTGTAAGGCAACTTAGAGAGCATCATCGAGGGACTATGATCTTGTATCTGCTTGTTTTTTACTAAGATACCTCGCATGCGTAATATGGCCATTTTGTATAAGGTAACCAAGTGGAATAACCCTAGGGGTGCTTGTGTGAAAATGTGTTGTTTTCATGCTTGGTTTTTGTCTTGAATATGGGTTGTCTATTTGTTGTTTTTATCTCATCATGCACACCCTAATTACTAACAATACATGAAAGGAATAAAAATGCGGAAAAGTAAAATCCTACGCTATTACAAACATTAGGGGGATGGGGTGTCCAAATTCACCAATGGGGATTGCAAATTAACTCCTAAGTTACTATTACAACCACATTGAATGGATAAGAATGTACAAGAAATGTAAAATGGACTTGTTTTGTTTAAAAAAAGAAATAAGTTTGGTTTAAGAAAAATATTTTGATCTTTTATGTTAAAAGAAATAAAATAAGATATGTGAATATGAAATATTTTTTTATGTGTTTTTTATTAATAAAAAAATGATGGCAAAAATAATAAATAGAATCAGCGCTTTGCTAAAATAAAAGAGGTCACAAGTTCTGACTTTGGCGTGCTGCACAAATTCAAATAAATGTTAGTAGAAACAGGGAAGGTCAGAAATTCTGGGTCCACTGAAAACAAAGAAGATTTCAGAAGTTCTGATGCCACTGGCAGAACATTGTCTCCCTCTCTATGCTAGTCAGGGCATCTGCAACTTGGTCATTTCTCAACAAAATAGAAGATGCGCATATAACAGTTATGGCATGTTTCATAATGTTTCATAAACAAGAGATATCAAAACTATAAATCAGAAGCAAGCATGAATTCGCTAATCCTAATTCTGAGTTCTAATTTTTTCAAGAAGTTCTGAACTGAAATTCTCTCTACTTAAGCAGGAAGATATATGAAACCTCCGAATATTTACAGCGTCAGAATCAGGATGTCTACATTGTATTTTTGAATAAAGTTTCCTGACAGTGCCTAAGTAATATAATGAGAGTTATAAGAAGCTTACCTTGCAGCTGGAAAATGTTCTGTGAGCTGGAGTCTGGCTCTGATGGCTTGTGATGTTCTGAACAGCTTCCTCTTGTGTTCAGCAGGCTGAAGACTTTCAACTTTGGTTGTTAATGATCAAAAAATTCTGGAACAACCAAGGAGCAAAGTTTTGACTTCTTTGAGGTGGATATTGATGGTTAGTGTGTTACAGTTTGACTACAGAAGTTGGGATGGCTTTGAATGTATATCAAAAACTGTATGGGTGGTTTTGGTTGAGAAACACTTGAGGAAAAATGGAATTTGAATGCAAGAATCAAAAGCTAACAAGTTTTGTATTTTGTGTTTGCAGTTTTGGACTCTTAGAATTTTAGCAGGGGTTCGAGGCTTTTTCTTTCTCAATTTTTCGACCCTTTTACAGTTTCCAATAAAGTCTAATTTATAGGCAAAGCTTTAGTAGTTTGGAGAGGTCAAGTGGCACCAACATCATATGCTAGGCGCTGACTTGTTCTTGAAGTCAGTTCAAATAGGTATGGTGGTTCAGTTTGGCAGCGCCTAAGTTGAGCTTGTAAGCAGGAATTAAGGAAAGGTAACCTCAAAAGCAAAAGCAACGCATGGGCCCAGCACAGTTTTGTACAAAAGTTTTCTTTTCCAAGACAGTAAAGGTACACGTGGGGGAAACCCTTTGGATAAAGACTCAAAAGTGGTTGTGAGCATTAAATGATGATGAGACTTATCAAACCAGAAATCCTGCAATGTGAGATTCTGCATCATTGCTTAATTCAGGATCAGAAGTTCAGCTTCAGCGTAACTTAGAATATACATCCAACTTTTGATCCTTGAATCCCTTTGCTCCAGTATGTTCTGAAGGAGCTCTCAGGCTTTCCAGGAAGCTTGCAGCATGCTTTGTAACCTTCTTTTAATTACCTTTGCAAACTCTGACTGAACCTTTGTGAAAACTGGCCCAGAAGTTCTGACCAAACTCTTTCTTGAAAGTGTCCAGAATTTGTTGAGTGCTTTAGTTTCATGGACGTGTCTTTGATCATTTATAACTTGAAATTCCAGCATTTCCAGGAGAAGTTATGTTCTGTAATGTTTTAGATCTTATTGAAATCTAAAACTCTTGAGTTAGAAATTATTCCAGAATCAGCTTGCATCATGGTGATAATCTGATCAGAAGTTCTGAGCTTGTCATATTTCTTAAACACTTAGAAAAATTCTAAGTATTTAGAAATTTGACTTTTCCAAAGTAACTTTTGACTTTTGAATTTCTAGATGAAACAAACTTCATATCTTAACATGTCTTGATGAAATATGACTCTTGAAACTTGATTTTGATCAAAAGTCAAAGTTTGACTTTTTAATACGCAAATGACCATTTTACCCTCGTGAATGACTATCTTGGAAAATTTGTAGATCCAGGCTTGAAATTAGAGGGGAGCAAACCTTAGGATTCAGGGTGATCCTTTGAGAAATGAGAGGGCAAATTTTGGAGTACAACAGCTTCCCCTGTTCAATCTTCTTAAACTTGAAGAGTTAGATTGGCGGACCTGCCATTCGTGACTTGAAGGTGAAAGATAATTGAACACTAGAGTGCCCAGAAATTTGCACTCGAAGATGGATGGTGAATGGGCTTGTAGATTCCATTTGGAGGAAATTTGATAAACATTAGAAGAAATATCAGCACAAATCTCTTGTTGATTTATACTAAAACTTAATGTTTTACCTGTGAGAAAAAGATTTAGTAAAATGCAGATGCATGCATAATGTTCACCAGTGTGGTATTATGCTAAATGCATAGGGTATGTATATGTTATGATGTATGAATGTGAGATGTATGTTTCTGTCCGGGAAAATAAATCCCTGACTGCTGCTATGGAAATTCTGGGAGGTTGAATCCCTGATTGTCGTTGGGGAATATCTCTTAAATGTCAAATGTTATCTGGTTGGATACAGGCTTCACAATTTGCTGAGGATGAAGTAGTCAACTGCTATCTGGTAGGATCTAGGCTTCACGGTAACTTACTGGGGGAAGAGACAATTAATTGTTATCTGGTCGGATTCCAAGCTTTGCAGAAAATTTCTTGAAATTGAATAGTTATTTGGTCGGATCCAGGCTTCACAACAACTTGTTGGGGATACAGAGGTTAACTGTTATCTGGTCGGATCCAGGCTTCGCAGTAACTTGAAGTGGTAACTACTATCTAGTCGGGTCCAGGTTTCATGGTTTTTGGAAAGTTATACTATTATCTGGTCGAGTCCAGGCTTTATAGTGCATCTCTGGGGATTACAATTAATTGTTATCTGGTCGGGCTCCAGGCTTCACAATAAACTATTTGAAAAACTATTATCTAGTCGGGTCCATGCTTTGCAGATTTCTGAGGTTGATGAGGTCAATTGCTATCTGGTCGGGTCTAGGCTTCACAATAAACTATTTGGGGATTTAGTTGTTATCTGGTCAGATCCAGGCTTCATAACAACTTACTTGAAAAGATGAAGTTGAGAACTATTATCTGGTCGGATTCAGGTTTCACAGTAATTTGTTGGGGCAGAGGCAAACTCTACTGGGGAAAGAAGTTAAACTTATTCGGATTGAGTCCAGGTTCTTCTATATCTTTGAAGAGTTAGGCTACTATCTGGTCGGGTCCAGGTTTCATAGCATCTTGAAATTGAGATCAACTGTTATCTGGTCGGGTCCAGGTTTCAGATACTCAAATGGTTATCTGGTCAAGTCCAGGTTTCAGCAACTTGAAGAAGTCAAACTATTATCTGGTCGGGTCCAGGGTTCAGTAATAACTTGAAAATTGTGCTAATATCTGGTCGGATCCAGGCTTCATAGTATCTTTTTTTTTGGAAATAGTAAAGGCTTTGTTGACGGCTTTACTGGGGATCAGGGGTTGTGGCCATATGATTTGCAATAATCTGAAAGAAAATTCAAACTGGAGAGTGTAGACTCAGTCGGGTAGGACAGACTCAACTTGGGGAGGATACACTCAACTGGGGAGGATAAACTCCGCTTAGGGATAATAGCCTTTACCGGGGAAGATATGCTCAGCTGGGGAAGATTGGATCAGTTGGGGAACTTCGTAGTGTCTTGATTGTTGTATGTTAAGGAAATTTGAACTCGGCTGGGGAGTTTTGTGGTTCCTCGATTATTATTGGGGAAACAAAACTTGTTGGGGATGATAAACCTTGTTGAGGAGGTGACTTTCCTTTAGGAAGAGACCCACGAGGTTTCAATTTGTAAAAATTGACTTAGCTGGGGAGAAAGCGGCCAAGAGGTTGAGACTCTGGTCGGGGATTATCCTATGCAAAGAGACTTTGTGGGCAACTCCGTTGGGGAAAGGTTTATCGTATCCGTCCTTGTAGGGATAATGATAATGAGATAACTCTGTGGGGATATTTCATATACGTTAAAGAGATGCTTAGTGCTGCTTAGCAGGACACATGTGCCAAATAGTTTTTAATTATGTTCATATGCATATGTTCATTCAATTTTAGTCATTAGACAAATTTGCATTCAAAATAAAGATAAAAATTTTGCACTTCAAAGTGTATTTGTATTGATATTTTGCCCATGAATAGGTGTTTTTGTACAGAGAGACGGAGATCCTAGTAAGAGAAAATTGTCGAAAGGAAAACAAAATTGAGAATGAAATCAAATAGCCATGTGAAATGATCTCATTGCCTTCCAAACTCTACTATTGTCCAAATGTCTTCGAATGTCCTTTTGCCGTTGATTGAAGATGATTGGATTGATCTTGGAGTGTTCGGACTTGGACCTTGATGATAAAATTGACTGTATTGATTCCACGGGACATAGTCATACGCTTTTAATCCTTAGTTTTTGCCTGGACCGCCCTTTCGGGTTTTTAGCCCACCAGGATACCCTTTTTTGCCCAAGTTTCCCTTTCGGGTTTTCAACTTTCCGGGTGTATAATCTTTTCCATATATCTCTAATTTTTGCCCAAACCTTTTGGTTTGCCGGGATGCCCTTATTTTTCCTAGGTGTGTCAACCTAGCAGGTCTCTTATACGTAGTATTTTTTAACTATGTCCGCGTTTATAGGATGTGGGAAATCTTCACCATCCATGGTAGTCAGCATCATGGCACCGCCAGAGAAAACTCTCTTGACAACAAATGGCCCTTCATAGGTGGGAGTCCATTTGCCCCTGGGGTTGCCTTGTGGTAGAATGATGTGTTATATCACCAAGTCACCAACTTGGTATACTCGAGGCTTGACCTTTTTGTTGAAAGCCTTGATCATGAATTTTTGATATGTCTGACCATGGAAAACAGCAGCTAATCGTTTTTCGTCAATCAAGTTCAGTTGATCCAATCTCATTTAAATCCACTCGTCTTCGCTTAGGCCTGCCTCATTCATAATCCTTAGCGAGGGGATCTGAACTTCTACTGGAAAAACAGCTTCCATGCCATAAACTAAGGAAAAGGGAGTTGCCCCAGTTGAGGTTCTAGATGAAGTACGGTAGCCATGTAGAGCAAATGGCAACATCTCATGCCAATCCTTATAGGTTACTACCATCTTCTACACAATCTTCTTGATATTTTTGTTGGCCGCTTCGACTGCGCCATTCATTTTTGGTCTATATGTTGAAGAATTGTGATGCTTGATCTTAAACTGAGTGCAAATCTCAGTAATCATAGCATTATTGAGGTTAGTCCCATTGTCGGTGATGATCCTTTCGGGGATACCATAACGGCAGATAAGGTTATGTCTGATGAATCTGGCTACCACATTCTTGGTGACTGAGGCAAACGAGGCGGCTTCGACCCATTTGGTAAAATAGTCGATAGCAACAAGAATGAAGCAATGTTTGTTGGAAGCTGTGGGCTTGATCTCTCCAATCATGTCAATGCCCCACATTGGAAATGGCCACAGAGAGGTCATGACATTCAGAGGGATAGAAGGCACATGGACCTTGTCAGCATAGATTTGGCATTTGTGACAAGTCCTTGAATGTTGATGGAAATCAGTCTCCATCGTTGACCAATAGTAACCTGCTCTTAAGATTTTCTTAGCCATCGTATGTCCGCTTGAGTGAGTACCGAAGAGACCATCGTGCATGTCTTCCATAATTTCCTCTACCACCTTCTTGTCCACACATCGTAGTAGAGTCGAATCATGGTTGCGTTTGTACAATATCCCGTTACTTCGGAAGAATTTGGCTGCAAATCTTCGTAAGAACTTTCTGTCATTGATAGATACCCCCTCTGGATACTCTTGTGCTTCAAGGTATCTCATCACCTCATGGTACCATGGCTTTTCTGCATCGGTTTCAAGCTCATAGAAATGTGCAGGTTCATAGAATCTTTCAATTGTTATCATATGGGCTTCGTTGTCCCATCTGACTTTGAACATTGAAGACATGGTTGCCAAAGTGTCAGCCAACTGGTTTTCTTCCCTAGGGAAGTGCTCGAACGTGATCTCTTCGAAGTAAGGAATTAGGGATAGCACAAGTTCCTTGTAAGGGATAAGATTAAGGTGTTTAGTGTCCCAATATCCTTTTACTTGGCTGATCACCAAGGCCGAATCTCCAAACACATCCAAATGCTTGATCCTTAAGTCAATAGCAGCTTTCAGACCTAAGATGCATGCTTCATACTCAGCCATATTGTTTTTGCAATCGAAGCATAGTCTGATAGTGAAAGGAGTGTGGAAACCTTCAGGAGAGATGATCACGGCCATAATTCTGTTACCTAAGGCGTTGGAAGCCCCATCGAATACCATAGTCCATCAGGATCCTTGTTCAGGTCCGTCATACGGTCCAGGTTTCACACAGTTAGTTACCAGCATGATGTTCTCATCAGGGAAGTCGAAATGCGTTGATTGATAATCATCCACAGCCTGATGGGCGAAATGATCTGCTAGTACACTCCCTTTGATGGATTTCTGAGTCGTGTATTGAATGTCGTACTCAGTCAAGATCATTTTCCATCTGGCTATCCGTTCGGAAAGGGAAGGTTTCTCGAAGATGTACTTGATTGGGTCCATCTTAGAAATCAACAAAGTTGTATAAGTCAACATATACTGTCTTAGCCGGCGAGCATCCCATGCCAGAGCGCAGCAAGTTTTCTCGAGCAGTGAATATCTGGTTTCACAGTCGGTAAACTTTTTGCTCAGGTAATAAATAGCATACTATTTTCGGCCAGACTCGTCATGTTGGCCCAACACACACTCCATAGAGTTCTCTAGTACAGTCAAGTACATGATCAAGGGTCTTCCTTCAACTGGAGGCATGAGAATAGGAGGTTCTTAGAAATATTCTTTGATTTTGTCAAAAGCAATTTGGCATTCATCGTTCCATCTGACTACCTGATATTTCTTCAAGAGTTTGAAGAATGGTTCACAAGTAGCAGTCAAGTGGGATATGAAACGGGCAATGTAATTGCGACGACCCAAGAATCCTATGACTTCTTTTCAGAATGAGGGACTAGCATTTCTTGGATGGCCTTTATCTTGGCAGGATCAACTTCAATGCCTTTGTTGCTGACGACAAAACCTAGAAGCTTTCCAGATCGTACTCCAAATGTGCACTTATTAGGGTTTAACCTCAGCTTGTACTTTTTCAGCCTCTCGAATAACTTGTGTAGGTGATCGAGATGTTCTTCTTTGGTTTGTGATATGGCAATCATATCATCCACATATACCTCTATCTCATGATGAATCATTTCATGAAATTAAGCTACCATAGCCCTTTGATATGTTGCCCCTGCATTCTTTAGTCCGAACGGCATGACCTTGTAGCAGAAGGTGCTCCATTGCGTAACAAAAGTAGTCTTTTCCATATCTTCGGGAGCCATCCTTATTTGATTATAGCTGGAGAAGCCATCCATGAATGATAAGACTTTATACTGAGCGGTATTATCAACTAATACGTCAATGTGTGGTAGAGGGAAATCATCCTTGGGGCTTGCCCTATTCAGATCCCTATAGTCTACGCACATGCAAACTTTCTCGTCTTTATTTGGCACTGGCACCACATTGGCAACCCATTGAGGATAGGATGTCACAGCTAGGAACCCTGCATCAAATTGTTTCATCACTTCAGCTTTGATCTTTTCAGACATATCAGGCCTTATGTGGCGAACCTTTTGCTTGACAGGTGGACAGTCTTCTTTTGTCGTCAGACGATGAACTACGATGTCGGTATCCAACCCAGGCATATCTTCATAAGACCAAGAAAAAACTTCCACATAATCATGCAACATTTGAACTAACCTACTCTTGGCACTGCTTTCCAAGTTAGCGCCGATCTTGCTTTGCTTCTTATCTGACTCAGTACCCAGGTTGATAACTTCAACTGACTCTTTGTGCGGTGAATAACTTTTTCCTCTTGTAATAGAAGTCTGGCTAGTTCTCCCGGTATGTCACAATCTTCCTTACTTTCGTCTTTGGCTTGGTTGATAGGACATTCAAAGTCATATTCGGCAATAGTAAAGTCACTGGCAATAGGATCCATAGTGGATGTGGACCTGCAAGAGTGTGTGTGTGTGCATGTAAGATACATGGCTATTTCTTTTGAAAAATGTATTTGTAAGAAAAGAAAAATAACGAACACAAATATTTGAATGCAAAAGAGTCCAATGTATTGAATGTTCATATGATTAGATTAACATAAATAAAACCCTTGACAAATGGACCAAAGTGCCCCGGGCCAGGCAAATGGCTGAAAAGTCATTGTTAAAATATTACAGACAACATGTTCTTTCAATGAAGGAGATGGGCACAAAGTCCTTTGTATGCCAATTCTTCAGCTCCGTAGTAGTTGGATACACCCATTCTTCAAATGCAGTCTCTTCTTCAGAATCACCCACGGTGTTGACTCCATGGCTTCCAATGCGGAGAGGTGGATTTCCAACACGAGCACGTCTCATTTCCTTCTGAGCTTTGATGGTGAATCCCAAACCAAACTTGTCCAGTTTAAAAGGGATTTCGTGGAGTTTCCCCCAAGTATCATAGTTTCCTTCTTCAATTGCCGCACGGGCATCCTTGACTGAAACCATCTTCGGCGTGGCCTTGACAACTTTGGACTCATCAGAAGAACATTTAGTAGCAGCAATCATTGGTGGTACAACCTCAAAGGCTTGACATGGGGTTTCAATGAATTCTCCGTCCATCTCTACATACTTGAAAGAGTTAAGGTGGATCACCATAAACTCTTCTTCCCCACAGATGGTGACTATTCTGCCCTTGACTGGATATTTGAGTTTCTGATGGAGGGTTGAGGTCACTGCCCCAGCTTTATGAATCCACGGGCGACCTAACAGACAAGAATAGGCAAGGAGAATGTATATAATATAGAAGGTGGAGTTGAAGATTTGGGAGCCCACTTTGATTGGAAGATCTACTTCCCCATGAACAGTCCTCTTTGATCTATCAAACTCCCTTACGATGATATCACTTGGCTTCAAGATTAAATCTTCACAGTCAAGACGGTCTAATTCCCCCTTGGGTAACACATTCAGAGAAGAACCAGTGTCGACTAGCACATATGCTAAGGTAGTCCCTTTGCACTCGATAGAAACATGTAAAGCTTTATTCTGATTCTTCCCGAGAGGTGTTAAGTCAGCATCTAAAAACCCCAAGCCATTATCAGTTGTCAGGCTAGCCACACAATTCTAAAATTGTTCTGTTGTTGTCTCATGGGGGACATGAGCTTTTTTCAGGAACTTGATTAATGTTCGAGCATGGGCGTCGGAGCAAAGAAGCAATGACAACATTGAAATCTTAGAGGGGGTTTGTCCCAACTGTTCTACAATCTTGAAGTCGCTTCTTTTTATGATCTTTAAAATCTCTTCCATCTCGCGAGCGGAGGGTTCTTCATTAATTACGTCCTTGGAGGGTACTTCAATCACATCAGGCTCAACAACCTTCCCTTTCCTTTTTGTCTCGGTACTTGGCTTGGCGGCGGTAATGTGGATGGGCGTCTTTGTAACTACTGGAGGTGAGATATTGGGTGAGAATATTCTCCCAGTTCTAGTTACTTTGCTTGAGCCAGCTATGTTTTCGACATCGTCGTCTTTTTCTTCTCCGATCCAGGCATCTTTTTTAATCCCATGATAGAACACCTCAGCACCGTAATTCCATGGTACCGCTTTATTTGAAGAGTAAGGAATCGGTCTAGGATTGGTAATTATCAATGGAGAAATGGTGGGTTCATTTGAAATCCTAATAGGACCTTTGGAGGTGATCCTAATAGGTTTATTTGAGATGGTAATAATGTAGAGATCTTCACATTTGTTAATCAAACTCTTGGAAAATGGAGTCTTTTCAAACAGAATTTTGTGGCTATCCATCAGGCGTTGTATGCCTTTCTTCATCCCTTCACATTCATCGAGTCGTCTTGTACAGCACACACAATCTTCTTCACATCCATGGAAGATCCCAGCTTTCAACAGATTATTCTTGATTATATTCAGCGGAGTAGTCAAATCTTCAACAGAGGTAACAAAAATTGTATCTTCGACAGCATTAACACCTTTGTCATGCTTTGGCATTGGAGTGGTAATTACATTCGGCATTGGAGGAGGATCAAATTCAATAGTTTTGTCATCAATTAAATCCTAGATTTTGTTCTTCAAGGCCCAGCACTGGTCAGTCTCGTGCCCGGGGCTGTTTGAACGGTAAGCACATTTAGCGTTTGGATTATACTTTGGTGACGAGGTGTCAGGGTTGGCGGGAGGATCGCGCAACGTCACTAAATTAGCATTTAACAAATGTTGAAGGGCTTGAGATAGTGACATGCCTAACCTCGTAAATTGTCTTCTTGGAGTTTCAAAACATTGATGATTTGCAGATGGTCTTGGGGTAGGAGTTGGATTGGAGATTCGGACAACATTGACAGGCGGGCGATCATTCTTCTTGGTATAGGCCCTTGCCCCATACACAACATTAACTTCCTTTTTTGCAGCAAAAGGTTTCTTTATAGGATGGATGGTGGAGGTAGATGCCACAGAGATCTTCCCACTTTTGATGCCACTTTCAACTCTTTCACCGGTTAAGATTAATTTGGTGAAACCAGAAGAAGAACAGCCAACCAAAAGATTAAAGAAAGGACCAGATAAAGTGCCATGAACATGTCGATGTGCTCCCTATCAGTCCAGGGAGGTTGGAATCTACTAGCAAAGTCTCTCCACTTTTGCGCATATTCCTTAAATCCTACATTCTTTCCCATGGTCATATCTTGTAACTGAACCCTTGTTGGCGCCAAGTCAGTATTGTATTGATACTGATGGTAGAAGGCAGTAGCTAGATCCTCCCAAGTGTTGATATGAGAACCATCTAACTGATAAAACCAATCAAGTTGTGTTCCAGCCAAGCTCTCTTGGAAAAAGTGAACCTAGAGCTTCTTATCAGCAGTGTGCGGCTGTATCTTGCATACATAAGATTTCAAATGGAGTTTGGGACAAGAAACCCCATCGTACTTTGCAAAGATTGGTACTTTGAATTTTTTGGGAATGATTACCCCAGAGATCAAACCCAAATCATCAAAATCTAAACCGGGGACGGCTTGGATTTCAACAACTTTCAATCTGTCTTCTAGCTGCTTGTATTTGATATCAGCGGGTGGATACTGCTCGCTGAAATAATCATCATCCGATTCTTGATCATTAGCACATTCAGCCTGAGTACTCTTGACCTCACCGACTTGGTTCTCGTCCTCTTCAGATGAGTCTCCTCCTACTGGGATTTGACGGATTGTCTCCTCGAACCTTCTACCCATGTTGAGTAGAGGTTTCTTCTTTGGCTTTTTCTTAACGGCCAGAAAAGCCATCATATCTTGCTGCCCCTTGGCTAGGGCTAGTAAAGCTTCTTGAAACTGACAATTCTGGGCATGGAGTTCCGTCACAGTTTTCTCTAGATCCATCTTGCTGAAATAAACAGCAGAAAGATAAGGAAACCTGTTTATGCGAAAACCTGTCATGTTATGATGCATGGGATATGTACATGCAAATGATTTCAAGGATTAATGAAATTTAAATTTGTATAGACAAGAGAATGTTAATTTTCATTAGAAAAACAAGAAAGATTACATCATGCCTCTTGGGCTTACAAAATAACTTTCTAATATAAAAAAACTGAACGCATCCTCTTTGGCGCGAGATAAGCGTTCACACTTTGCTCTTCTTGTAGCTGCTTCGTAAGCTCCAAGACCCTCTTTTCACTAGCATAAAACTGAGCCTCGAAAGTATCTCTATCTTCCTTCAGCTGGATCCAACCCTTTTGTAAGTCTTCGAGAGAGGTAGGCATGTCGGGATAGAGGATGGTGTAGGGAACATCTCCTTTAACCACAGGCTCCATGATGACTGGTAGGATAGAGGGATAAGGCATCACAAGTTTCTGAGCACGAGCTCGTACCCATTTAAGGTAAGGCTCGAGGGGAATGGAATTCTTGTTTCCTAGTGTCTTGCTATCCACCTAATTCAACATCCTCCAAGCTCGGATAAATCTCTGGCGGTGACCTTGATCGTTGTTCTCGTAGTCAAAAACCAAACCTTGAATAAGCATCTCGTGTGGACCATCCCTTCGGGAGTAACCAAATTGTCTTAAGGCTAAGCAAGGGTTGTAAGTGACACCTCCTCTAATGCCAAGCAAAGGGACATTAGGGAACTCTCCATAATGGTCAACGATAGTAACATTCTCCAAAGAGCGGGAACACCAATGAATATATGAATGTCTGAGTGTCATTAACCTATGGGACCACCTTGAACCTTGCTCGTTCTTCAATACAGATTGGGGAAGATGCAAAGCAAATCATCCTTCCAAGAGAGGAGTACAACACATAACGATACCTCTTTTCCTCAAAGTGCGAGTGTGAAAGGAACGTAGGATGTCCCCTAGCAAAGTAGGCATCGGGTTACGAGACATGAAGATCTTGACGGTGTTCACATCTATGAGTTTGTCAGGATTTGGAAAAAAAACCATCCCATAGATGAGGAAAGCCATAATTTCCTCAAAGGCTTGCAAATCCAAAGAGTTCCAACAGTTTTGGGCTTTCTCAAACAAGAACCTTGCTAGGAAGCCTTTGACACCACTCCTTGTTTCCCAATTAGTTGTGATATCAGATGGTTGCAAGCGTAGAGCTTGAGCAATCTCTTCTGGCTTTGGATCTCTTTCTGTACCTTTGAAAGGTAGTGGATTAAGAATGGGAATCCTCAAGAGTTGGGAGAATTCTTTCAAAGTTGGCACAAGTTGATAATCAGGAAATGTGAAGCAATGGTGTAAAGGATCAAAGAACTGAAAGAGCACCTTCATCATGTCTTCATCAGTGTTAGAGGTGAGCAAGTTTAGTAGGCGACCATGTCTTTCTGTAAATGGAGAATTTTCAGGAATCCTTGATGCTATATCTTTAAGCTGAGGAGGAATCCTTACAAGGTTGACTTGAATAGTTTTCCTGCGAATAGAATCCATGTCCTACAAAATAGAACAAAGATAAATCCCAAGATCCTTGAAATGGTTAGTGAATATGAGTATGATGTTATGATGCTTATGATGCCACGTACAAGTAAATATATACAAACAAAGAAAACAAGTCCTTAGGTTTAGGCTTGCATGGAGTTTTATAGATAAGTACCCTCTTGAAGTTTAGTTGTCCCACACTTGTCCTAGTAATAGTAACTGAGTTCTAAGGAGCTCAATATCACTGGTTTGTTTTCCCGGACATTGTTTCAGCGCAAGCCTCTTTAATGGCGACCAAAATATCCCAAAAAACCAAACCTCAATGAGTGTAGTATCGAGTATCTACCAACTTCAGACTGCACTAAAGTCGGTTATCTCACTATGTCCTAAAGTCCAAGTCGGTCAAGTAAAGGTTCTAAAAGTTCATTAGTGCTTCATGACATCACTAAGTGGCCCCGTATTCTCCTTGACTACTCAAGGGCTACCGGTACCCACAAATATGTCGCACTAACGTAGCTATTGCTTAGACCATGTCGGTATACCCTGCACAATTTCCATAATGTATTGCTACTTACCTATAAGGTATCCCAAATCCGGGTGGAGGATTCAAACCCAAACAAAGAACCATAATGTAAAGCATACAAGTCAAACAATGAAAGCAAGTAAATGTGATCTAACCCTAAGGTAACCCCCTTTTAAGAACTTTCCCCAGCAGAGTCGCCAGTTCTGTGATACGGTGGGAGAACTGACTTGGGTGTTTTGTGTTTGATTGCAAATGTTGTGGTTAGCAAGAGTCGCCACCGATTTTTCTTTTATCCAAAAGGAAAGGTGAAAAAGCACAGGAAAGACCTTTGAGATTGTTTCTTGAGTTCGGGGGGTAGATTATGAAAAGGGAAGGTATTAGCATCCTTTTCATCCATGGTTTTCCATGGACTCTTAGGTACTTGCTAGATCACTTGCTTTTGTTTGAAATTGTGCTTTGTGTGGTTTTTTTTTAAAAGTATTTTGAAAAGGCGCCATCGTTTTGGTAAACTTTGTAATGATTCTCGTTCGTAAGAATGTATACAAAGTGTTGATCTTTTGAAAATGTATTCAAGTTTGAAAGGTGTTTTTGAAAGTGTAGGTGATTATTTTTGAAAATAGAAAGGATGTTTGTTTTGAAATGGAGCAAGTAATTAGGAGCAATCTACCTACTAAAATGTCTTTCTTGTTCATTTTCTTTTCCTTTGACATTGTTGTCTTATCATTGATTTGGTAAGTAACCCTATCTTTGGATATAAATGGGACGGGCACGGGTCATCGTATAACCATTATTGGCAATGTTGCAAGGTATCTTAGTATTCTTTTTGAGGGACTAAGATCATTTGTAAGGCAACTTAGAGAGCGTCATTGAGGGACTATGATCTTGTATCTGCTTGTTTTTTACTAAGATACCTCGCATGCGTAATATGGCCGTTTTGTATAAGGTAACCAAGTGGAATAATCCTAGGGGTGCTTGTGTGAAAATGTGTTGTTTTCATGCTTGGTTTTTGTCTTGAATATGGGTTGTCTATTTGTGGTTTTTATCTCATCATGCACACCCTAATTACTAACAATACATGAAAGCAATAAAAATGGGGAAAAGTAAAATCCTACGCTATTACAAACATTAGGGGGATGGGGTGTACAAATTCACAAATGGGGATTGCAAATTAACTCCTAAGTTACTATTACAACCACATTGAATGGATAAGAATGTACAAGAAATGTAAAATGGACTTGTTTTGTTTAAAAAAAGAAATAAGTTTTGTTTAAGAAAAATATTTTGATCTTTTATGTTAAAAGAAATAAAATAAGATATGTGAATATGAAATATTTTTTATGTGTTTTTGATTAATAAAAAAAATGATGGCAAAAATAATAAACAGAATTAGCGCTTTGCTAAAATAAAAGAGGTCAGAAGTTCTGACTCTGGCATGCTGCACAAATTCAAATAAACGTTAGTAGAAACAAGGAAGGTCAGAAATTATGGGTCCGTTGAGAACAAAGAAGATTTCAGAAGTTCTGATGCCACTGGCAGAACTTCGTCTCCCTCCCCATGCTAGTCAGAGCATCTGCAACTTGGTCATTTCTCAACAAAACAGAAGATACACATATAACAGTTATGGCAGGTTTCATAATGTTTCAGAAACAAGAGATATCAGAACTATAAATCAGAAGCGAGCATGAATTCACTAATCCTAATTCTGAGTTTTAATTTCTTCAAGAAGTTTTGAACTGAAATTCTCTCTACTTAAGAAGGCAGATATATGAAACCTCATAATATTTACAGCGTCAGAATCAGGATGTCTACATTGTATTTTTGAATAAAGTTTCCTGACAATTCCTAAGTAATATAATGAGAGTCAGCAGAAGCTTACCTTGCAGCTGGAAAATGTTCTGTGGGCTGGAGTCTGGCTCTAACCGTTTGTGATGTTCTGAACAGCTTCCTCTTGTGTTCAGCAGGCTGGAGACTTTCAACTTGGGTTGTGAATGATCATAAAATTCTGGAACAACCAAGGAGCAAAGTTCTGACTTCTTTGAGGTGGATATTGATGGTTAGTGTGTTACAGTTTGACTACAGAAGTTAGGATGGCTTTTGAATGTATATCAAAAATTGTATGGGTGGTTTTGGTCGATAAACACTTGAGGAAAAATGGAATTTGAATGCAAGAATCAAAAGCTAACAGGTTTTGTAGTTTGTGTTTGCAGTTTTGGACTCTTGGAATTTTAGAAGGGGTTCAAGGCTTTTTCTTTCTCAATTTTTCGACCCTTTTACAGTTTCCAATAAAGTCTAATTTATAGGCAAAGCTTTAGTAGTTTGGAGAGGTCAAGTGGCACCAACATCATATGCTAGGCGCTGACTTGTTCTTGAAGTCAGTTCAAATAGGTATGGTGGTTCAGTTTGGCAGTGCCTAAGTTGGGCTTGTAAGTAGGAATTAAGGAAAGGTAACCTCAAAAGCAAAAGCAACACATGGGCCCAGCACACTTTTGTACAAAAGTTTGCTTTTCCAAGATAGTAAAGGTACACGTGGGGGAAATCCTTTGGATAAAGACTCAAAAGTGGTTGTGAGCATTAAATGATGATGAGACTTATCAAACCAGAAATCCTACAATGTGAGATTCTGCATCATTGCTTAATTCTGGATCAGAAGTTCAGCTTCAGCGTAACTTAGAATAGACATCCAACTTCTGATCCTTGAATCCCTTTGCTCCAATATGTTCTGAAGGAGCTCTCGGACTTTCCAGGAAGCTTGAAGCACGCTTTGTAACCTTCTTTGAATTACCCTTGCAAAATCTGACTGAACCTTTGTGAAAACTGGCCCAGAAGTTCTGACCAAACTCTTTCTTGAAAGTGTCCAGAATTTGCTGAGTGCTTTAGTTTCATGGACGTGTCTTTGATTATTTATAACTTGAAATTCCAGCATTTCCAGGAGAAGTTTTGTTCTGTAATGTTTTAGATCTTATTGAAATCTAAAACTCTTGAGTTAGAAATTATTCCAGAATCAGCTTGCATCATGGTGATAATCTGATCAGAAGTTCTGAGCTTGTCATATTTCTTAAACACTTAGAAAAATTCTAAGTATTTAGAAATTTGACTTTTCCAAAGTAACTTTTGACTTTTGAATTTCTAGATGAAACAAACTTCATATCTCAACATGTCTTGATGAAATATGATTCTTGAAACTTGATTTTAATCAAAAGTCAAAGTTTTACTTTTTAATGCGCAAATGACCATTTTACTCTCGTGAATGACTTTCTTGAAAAATTTGTAGATCCAGGCTTGAAATTAGAGGAGAGCAAACCTGAGGATTCAGGGCGATCCTTTGATAAATGAGAGGGCAAATTTTGGGGTACAACAGCTTCCTTCAAGCAACCTGTTTTGATCCACCTCTAAACCCTTCAACACACATAGTTTCGACACTATGAATAACAATTTAACAAAAAAACTTGCTGATAATAGTTCATTGTAAGAAGAAGGTAGTGGAAACATAGTCTTTCAAATGAGTAATGGAGGAAAAGTTATGATTAAAGATGTACTCTATGTACCTGGAATAAAGTGCAACTTGCTAAGTGTTGGACAACTAGTCGAAAAAAGTTTCTCAGTTGTCATGAAAGATGGATTTTTGAGATTGTTCGACAGCAAGAACAATTTGGTCTTAAAATCTCCGTTGTCGAAAAACAGGACATTTAAGAAAATGATCAATTCAATAAAAGTTTAATGTTTGAAAACTGTTCGACCACAAGGATAGTTGGTTGTGGCATTTGAAGTTTGGACATTTGAACTTTTGACCACTTAATCAACTGATTACTTAAGATATGGTTACTGGTATTCCAAGTCTTGAGATGCCTGGAAAAAAACTTTGTGAAGTTTGTTTAGTAGGAAAGCAATCCAGAAATTCTTTCATTTTGACTATGCCAATGAGATCATCATGCATACTCAAAGTGGTACATTCAGATGAATGTGGTCCATTCGAAGAACATACAATTGGTGGAAACAAATATTATTTTGTTTATTGATGAGTTTGATTGAAAGTTATAGATCTATGTGATCAAAACGAAAGGACGGAGTATTCGACATATTTAAGAGATTCAATATGCTTGTCAAAAACCAGAGTAATAAAAATATCAAAGTTCTACAGAGATTCAAGATCTTTGTAGAAGGAATCAAGTTGAAGACAAAATTTTGAAGAACATTGATCAAATCCATAGACCATGCTACATGATCTTGCTTTGCAGGCCTCAAACTTGTGTTTCACTCCATAATTAATTGTTTACACAATTAATTAAGCTTTTAACCAAGTATTTAAAGTATTGTCCAAGCCAATTTTACCTTAATTGCACAAAGTTACCATTGCCATTTTAGAAAAGTAAGCTTTATACATAGTTAAATCGTATTGAGCCTTGCAATTGTTCTTTCTGCACACACAACCCCTACAAACTAAAAGCAACATGTCTAAGGATGCTACCAACTAAGATCATGCTTGTACAATACTTTAGGGCCTATCTTCTCACTTTCCTTGAAAAAATAAAGTTATAGAGCCAAAAGGCTAGAACTCGGAAATATGGTATGTAAGCAATCTGTAAGCTTTTTCCATACATATATACAAGTATTTGACAAGCAGAAAAAACAAAAAAAGGGAGAAAAAAATAAAGAGAAACGGGGATTAGAGAGGAGAGAACACGAGATTACAAGCCTTAGAACACTCAAAAATTCAGAACTTGTACACAAGCACAAAACTTAGCACATCCTGACTTTACGCACAAAATCTCAAATCCCTTCGTGCGTTTTTGGCCTTTTGATTCACTAAGCTTCCACATACCACATAGAAATCATCCCAACCCTTAAACCACTTCTGTAACTCCTCCTTCCTCATCCACTGTTGTACCCCAAAATTTGCCCTCTCATTTCATCAACATTTCTCATCACAAGACTCTTGGAACTCAAGATCAAGCTAGGGTCTGCTCTGCTCAAGACACCTCCTTGCACTGTTGGCCTAAATTAGGGTTTGAGTTTGCACAGTGATGTTTTGACCTACAATGCCCAAAGTGACTTTCATACTTCATGTTGGACTCACAAGTTTGTCCATACCAAGTTCCAAGCCTTGATTCAAATTTTTGCCCAGTCAATTGGACAGTTGACCTAGAAATCAACTGTATTGGGGAAAAAGTCAATTGTGGCCAATTAACAGTCAAACCTCATGAATTTTGACCCACATAAACATTATGAACTCATATGAACCATTTGATCAAGTTTGGATCACAATTCCACAAGAAATTTGATCAGATCATCAAGAGGGCAAAATGGTCATTTTTAGGGTTTTGACTGTACAAAGGCAATTTTTGACTGTTTGACCTAGCCAATGGAAAATCAAGCTCAACCATGGACTCAAGGACTCAATGACATTGTCTTGACCCATTCAACAAGTTCAAAAGATCTCAAATGCATAGGATTGACAGATGAATTTTTCAGTCAACTGATCAAAATTTAACTGTATACTGAAAAGTCAAACTTTGACTTTTTGGTCAAAATCAAGTGCCAAGGGTCATATTTCATCAAGACATGTCAATTTATGAAACTTGTTCATCAAGAAACCCAAAATTGCAAATTAGGGTTTAAAATGGAAAATTTTCATAACTTAGAATTTTTCTAAGTTATAAAATTTTCTTATTTTTTCCTAACTTTGTCCCATTTTTTCACCAAGATGCAAATGGATTTAAACAAAACTTGAAACATGAAAGTTGTAGTCCATCATAAAGCATACAAATTTTATTGACAAAGTTTTCTCAAAAGAAGCTTATATCTCAAGTTATGAGTTTTGGAACAAGGGTACCTAAAACTTTTAACTTAGAGAAATTTTGCCCTAGTTTTGGCAGGATTTTGACCCATCTTCTTGGCCATTTTTCACATAGTTCCACTTGGAGTCTTAAGTTTCTTTTCAAAGATGGATTATAGTACATGTTTCAAGCTTTCCAAATTGTCCAAGAACTCCTCAAACACCTTTATGGTTATGGAGAATCGAATGCTTGAAGTTGGCAAAAACTCACTTTGAAACCATGGCCAATACATGTTCATACCAAGTTGCAAATCTGTCCAAACTAGCTTAGTACATGATTACAGGCCTCTAAACCAATTTACACTCCAAAATTGAATGCAAATACATTGTATATTGGAATTGTTCTGATCAAGAGAGCTTTGTACAATGAACATTGCCTTTTTGAGCATAAAGGCCACACTTCCATTTTCATAAAGGGCACTTTATGTCAAATTGCTTTTTCTTGAGCCTTGGACTTTCTTCCTTTGCAACAAACAAGCTCCACAATCTCAGGCATAGTACAAGAAGTTGGTGCATGCTTAGAGATAGCCTGTACAGGCCTATCTCACTTCACTTCCAACTTTGCTTTCAAAACAAGTCAAAGGGCCAAAAGCTTGTATCTCTCATATCTGATAAAACCAACAAGAACAAAGTTGTCAAACAAGTTCGGCATATCCTCACAAGTCAGAAGCATGAGCCCTTGACACCTTAAACCTCCTTGTACACAAAATCACCATTTTTCTGCAAAAACAGGGCAAGCCCTATAGAACCACCTCCATCTCCATTTTCCCTCGTGCGTTTTTCCTCAAGCTTGTTCCAATATCTTCCATCCAACTCACCTAAACTATTCCAGACCTCCATTGACAGCTGTAACACCATTAACACACATTTCCATTTTTGTTTGGAAGCTTTGCAGGTTGAGTTCTGTAGCACGATTCAGGCTACTTCAAAACAAGCCAAGCATTCGAAAAGCTTCAGTGGACCTCAGGCAAGCTCAAAAGAATCTCAAGCACCCATGGAAGTTGCTGCATTGTCCAGTTCGAAGTCAACTGAAACATGTATTTCATGAACTTCTATCTCTCTATTTAGGAATAGTTAGACTTAGGTTTGTGAAAGAAAGATGTTGTATTCATAGCCCTGAAACCATACATGTGCTTAGTTTTCATTTATATTAATCGTGCTAGGAGAACTTTGTTCATGAACTTTCTGAAAAAACTAGGTTAAGAATTAGGGCCATAGAAATTCTCTCTGGTCTTTGAGAGTTAGCTTAAGTTTTTTATATGGTTAGATTCGTTGTTTGATGCTCTACAAGTTTCATGTTATGAGTTTTGTCAAAAAAGCAAGGAATCAGGAGATAGCATTTTGTGTACAAAAGCGCGTGTGTTCTTGTTCAAAGGAAGAAAATGAAGTTGTCTTTGGGCTGGGCCTGTACAGGCTTACTTTTGGCACCCCCTCTTTTCTTTTTACACCCCCTGGCCCATTTCGTGTACATTTGTCACTTTTGCATTTTTATTTCATTTCTGATTTTGATATTTTATTTTCTAATATAAAAAATTCTAAAAAAATATTTTCATAAATTTTTGTATTTATTTGGTATTTATTTTAATTATTTCTAAGTATTAATACATTAAATATTTTATATTCATTTTGCGTAAATTTAAAAACAATGTAAAAAACACTTTTATTTTTATTTGTTATTTTATACACATTTGAAAACATTTTTTGAAATATATACATTTTTGTAAATAATTAATTTTTATTTTTATATACTTAATATATTTAATATATATATATATATATATATATATATATATATATATATATATATATATATATATATATATATATATATATATATATATATATATATATATATATATATATATATATATATATATATATATATATATATATATATATATATATATATATATATATATATATATATATATATATATATATATATATATATATATATATATATATATATATATATATATATATATATATATATATATATATATATATATATATATATATATATATATATATATACTTATATACTTTATTTTATTAAATAATTAGAGCAAAAAACACAAAAATAATACATTTTTATTTTTATTAATAATTGATACTAAAAATACCTTTTTTATAATATATTTTATTTTTTGTACAGATTGATATATTATTGTATATAAATAATAAATAATATTATTTATTTAAGAAATTAGGGTTTTTTGCCCTAAAGAACAAAAATAATTAAAATTGTCCTTTTTTTTTATTATTTACACTTCACATTTAAAAATACTTTTTACATACATAAAAATCTTTTTTTTGCATAACACATTTTATCTAACATTTATTTATTATATTTTATTTAATTATTGTACATTTAAATTTTGTATCTTATACATTCGATTTGGTTGTAATAATTTAGAATTTAATTTCTTGCAAAATAATCTCCAATTCAAATTTGTACCCCCTCCCTATATCATGTTGTAATATTATAGAATTTAAATTCTCGCATCTTTAAAGCTTTCAATTATGCCATGATTAGACTTAGGGTTTTGTATGAAAAAATCAAATCAACAAATAGTTTGACCTAATCCAAGATAAAAATGCATGAAAAACAAACACAATGCACACTTGCACCCCTAGGGTTTCAATCCACTTGTTGCCTTTAAAAATGGGCCATGATATGCATGTCAAGTACTTTGGCAAAACAAAAAAACAAAACAAAAGATCATAGTCCCTCGATGACGCTATCTGAGTTGCCTAAATAAAATGATCAAGTCCCTCAAGAAAATTTCCAAATACTTGACACAATTGCTATCATGGTCTATACGATGACCCGCGCCTGTCCCGTTAACATCCTAACACAAGGTTGTTCACCAAATACAATGGTGAAGTAACACTGTTAAAATGGTTAAAAACATAAGAAAGACCTTTGAGTAAAATAAGGTAGATAACTCTTAGTTACTTGATCCAAGCTTGCAAAAACATCCTTGCTACCTTCAAAACATCCTTGCTACCTTCAAAACACACTTCACAACACAATTTCAAAACCCTACTTTCAAACATTGAAAACTTTTCAAAAGACAAAAACACCTTTGTATACATTCCAATAAGAGTCATTACAAAGGTTGCCACAACGATGGCCTCTTTTCAAAACATCTTTCAAAACCACACACAAAGCACCATTTCAAACAATTGAAGAGCACCATTTCAAACAATTGAAAAGCAAAGCAAGTGATCTAAGCAAGTAACTAAGAGCCCATGGATAACCATGGATAGAAAGGGTGCTAATACCTTCCCTTTTCTATGATCTACTCCCCGAACCCAAGAAAACATCTCAAAGGTCTTTCCTGTGCTTTTTGACCTTTCCTTAGGATAAAATAAAAAGTCTGGTGGCGACTCTTGCTAATACCAAAAACATTTGCGAACACGAACGTAAAATCCCAAGTCAGTTCTCCCCACTGTATCACAGAACTGGAGACTCTGCTGGGGAGTACTTTAAAAGTGGAGTAACCTTAGGGCTTAGATCACCCTTTACATGATTATATTGTTTGCCTTGATTGCTTTACATTTGGTTCTCTTGTTTGGGCTTGAAATCCTCTACCCAGATTTGGGAAACATTCATAGGTAAATAGCAATACGTTGTGGAAACTGTGCGGGGTTTATACCGACATGGTTTGAAGCAATAGCTATATTAGTGCGACATACTTTGTGAGTAACCGGTAGCCCTTTGAGTCAATCAAAGAGAATACGGGGCCGCTGAGTGATGTCATAAAGCACTAATGAACTCTTAGAACCTTACTTGACCATCTTGGCCTTTTGTTAGGAGTAGTGAGATGACCGGCTTTGGTGCAGTCTGAAGTTGGTAGATACTCGATACTACACTCATTGAGGGTTGTTTTTTCTTGGAATATTTTGGTCGCTAGTTAAGTGGATAAAACCAAAACAATGAACATAGAAAACAATCCAGTGATATTGAGCTCCTTAGAACCCGATTACTATTTATAGGACAGGTTTGAGCCAACTAAACTCAAGAGGGTACTTACCTATGAAACCTCATGCAAGCCTGAAACTAGGGTTTTTTGTGACTTGCTTGTACATGTGCTTGTGCATACATCATGAACATCATAAAGCATCATATGCATCCACTAACCATTTCAAGGGTTTGGATCTTCATCTTTGTTCTTGTTTTGTAGGTCATGGAATCTCTTCGCAGGAAAATAATTCAAGTCAACCTTGTGAGAATCCCTCCTCAACTCAAGGAGCTTACTTCTAGGATTTCCAGAGAATTCTCTCTTCAGTGAAATACATGGTAGACTCCTCAACTTGGTCAACACCAACATTGAAGAAGACATGGTGAAAGTCCTCTTCCAGTTCTTTGACCCCCTGCACCACTGTTTCACATTCCATGATTACCAACTGGTGCCTACTTTGGAGGAATTTTCTCAACTCCTGAGAATTCCTATTCTTCATCAGCTACCCTACAACGGTACGGAAAAAGAACCAAAGCCTGAAGATGTTGCTCAAGCATTACACTTGCAACCATCTGACATCAAGGGACACTGGGAAACCAGAAGTGGTGTCAAGGGTTTCTTGGTAAAGTTTCTGTTTGAGAAGGCACAAGAATGCTGGAATTCTCTTGATCTACAAGCCTTTGAAGAAATTGTGG
The DNA here is from genome assembly GCA_948472305.1 of Vicia faba. Lineage (NCBI taxonomy): Eukaryota > Viridiplantae > Streptophyta > Magnoliopsida > Fabales > Fabaceae > Vicia > Vicia faba. The sequence goes on along the minus strand of OX451737.1, from coordinate 1,641,444,363 downwards.
CACTCCTCATCTATGGGTTGATCTTGTTCCCAAACCCTGGTCAGCTTATAGATGTGAATGCTGTCAAGATTTTCATATCCAGGAATCCCATACCTACATTGCTTGGGGACATCCTACACTCATTTTACACACGAACAATGAGGAAAAAAGGTGTTCTCATGTGCTGTAATCCTCTCCTAGCAAGGTGGTTTATTTCTCACCTTCCACAATCAGTTTTGAAGAATGAGTAGGGTTTAAGGTGGTCACAACGGTTGATGACCCTCACACATTCTGATGTACATTGGTGTTCTCGGTCCAGAGAAAATGTCATCATCATTGACCGTTGTGGGGAATTCCCTAATGTCCCACTACTTGGCATTAGGGGAGGCATTACCTACAACCCATGTCTAGCTTTGAGACAATTTGGATATGCTCGGAGGGATGGCCCTCATGACATGTTGATTCCTGACCTAGTTTTTGACTTCGACAATGATGCACAAGGACTTCGACAAAGGAGTAAGACACTGGGGCAGAAGAATTCCATCCCCCTTGAGCCTTATCTCAAGTGGGTACAAACCCGCGCCCAGAATCTTATGATGCATATCCTCACATTCTCCCCGTGATCAAAGAGCCTGTTATGGAAGGAGAGGTTCCATACACCATCCTACATCCTGACATGCCAACATCATGGAGAAATGCAAAAGAGTTGGATCCAACTCAAGGAAGAACGGAATACTTTTGAAGTCAGCTTCTATGCCAGTGAGAAGAAGGTTTTGGAGCTTACCCGCCGACTTCATGAGGAGGAAACTCTCAACACTTACATCGCACCAAAGAGGATGCGCAATGTCTTTTTACATTAAGAAATTTTTAATAATTTGCCCATCGGGCACTTATGTACTAACAATTTCTTCTTAATATGACGTGCGTTCCTTTTTGTTTGCAACAAATTTGAATTTTCGGAATCCTTGAATGCATTACATGAATAACATACCATTCATCATATGCATAAACAGGTCTTCACACCAGGTTTCCTTATCTTTCTGCTGTTTATTTCAGCAAGATAGATTTGGAGCAGACGGTAAAGGATCTGCAGGCACAAAATTCACAATTCCAACAACTCCTCATGACTTTGGCAAAGGGTCAAGAGGACCTCAAAGCTCTGTTGGAGAAGAATAAAGAGAAAAAGAAAAAGAGACCTGGAGTAGCCACTTTTGGAAGAAGGTTCGAAAGCAATGCTAGGAAGGTTCTCGAGTTCCCCTCAACGTATGACGAAGGGGCCGGTAAAGGGAAAGGGGCTGCTGTACCTTCTGAATCTGAGGTTGAAGAGGAGGAAGAGGAAGAAGACGAAGACTACTCCGAACAACAGTATCCTCCAGTGGATGATAAATATAAGAATCTTGAAGATAGACTGGCAGCCATGGAGTTGCAGAGGGTACCCAGTTTGGATTTTGAAGAACTAGGACTGGTAGCTGGGATTGTTATCCCTCCAAAGTTTAAGGTGCCGACATTTTCCAAGTATGACGGTCTGTCTTGCCCAAAGATGCACCTAAGGTCGTATGTCAGAAAGATCCAACCCCACTCATCTAATAAGGACCTCTGGGTACATATTTTTCAAGACAGTTTGTCTGGCACGCAGCTAGATTGGTTCTATCAACTCGAGAGATCAGAGGTTCACAATTGGGAAGACTTAGCTGCCGCTTTTTATCGTCAATATCAATACAATGCTGATTTGGCGCCCACTCGTACTCAGTTACAAAGTATGGGGATGGCTTCCAATGAAGGATTTAAAGAGTACGCCCAGAAGTGGCGTGATCTGGCTGGAAGGGTGCAGCCACCGTTGTTAGATATGGAGTTAGTTGACATGTTTCTGGGGACCCTGTCTGGCCCCTTCTTCAACCATCTAATCGGGAGTTCTTCTGCGGGATTTACTAAACTAATTTTGACTGGCGAAAGGGTCGAGGCCGGTATTAAGAGTGGAAAGATTCAGAAGGATGCTTCCACATCCACAGCTGTTAAGAAACCTTTCCCAACTAAGAAGGAAGCCTCTTCTGTGTATTCTCAGAAAGGTCAGGGAAGAACCGAGCGCCGACCGACTGTAGGGGCTGTGATGATTCAAAACTCGTCAAATGATCAACCTCGTAGCAATCAGTCGAGACCTAATCAACAACGAGTAGAAAGGCCACAATGGCAGTTCACCCGAATCAACATGACACCCGCTCAGGTACTCCCTCATTTGTTGAAGCTGAATCTTACCAGTTTGAAGGAAGCACCAAATAACCCTAACACCTCCTCTCCATACTACCACTCCAATGCCAAGTGTGCTTACCATTCTGACAGTGTTGGGCACGATACCAATAATTGATGGGCGCTTAAGAACAAAATCCAGGACCTAATTGATGCTAAAGAAGTAGAATTTGATGCTCCTGAGAAGCCCAATGTAATATCTGCTCTGATGCCCAAGCACGGCCACAATGTTCATGCCGTTATAGAAGACCTCCATGTTACTGATGTTGCCGATCTTTTGACTCCATTGTTAGTGATTAAAGAGAAGTTGATGAGAGCCGGGATATTCCCAGGCTGCGGGAAGGACTGTTATTTTTGTTTAAACATACGAGCTGACTACCCGATGTTGAAATCAGGTGTCCAACGTCTGATGGATACCCAAGAGATACTTTTCCAGAAAACCCCTGTTGATACCTTCAATCCTGTTACTCCTACTACTTTTGCTACTTCAACCAATGATATTGCAATCATAACCATTTCCGACAATCCTCCCAAGGCTTGCAAAAGGCTTGTCAGGATTATACCCAATTCTAAATGTGTACCTTTAAAGATCACCATGTCGGGACCTATCCCGTACCAATCCAGCAAAACGATACCATGGAACTATGAGGGAGAAATCTTCTACCATGGTATCAAACAAATTGAGGCAGTCCAAGAAAATTCTGAAGAAGAAAACCATGATATAGGGAACATTATGGGTACAAGCAAGATAACTTGCAGCTGCCAGATCTTTTCTCCGGAGATTGCTCCCCCTCGAGCAGTTTTCGGACCCTTGAAAGTTTCTGTACCTGTTGGACCATCTGTGCAAGGCCCGATGATTGAAGAATTTGATACTTCTGAAGTAAGACCATCTGTTGATACTACCAATAAGGGTAAGGGGATACTAGAAGTGCCTGTCAGGACGAAGGCTCATGCTGTGGTTATCCCCGAAACCACTCAGAAAGAAATGGATGAAATCTTGAAAATAATCAGAAAAAGTGACTACGACGTTGTGGAACAGCTAGGGCAGACCCCTTCTAAAATTTCAATGTTGGCTCTTCTACTCTGTTATGAGGCCCATGCTAAGGCCCTAATCAAATTCTTGAAAGCGGCACATGTACCCCAAGAGACTTCGGCTGACCAGTTTCAGGAATGTGTGGCCAGTCTTACTGCTGATAATGGCCTTGGCTTTTTCGATGCTGACTTAACTCCCAAAGGAAGGAAACACAACGACGCGCTACATGTCTCAGTTGAATGCAGGGGAACCACCCTTGCCCATGTCTTAGTTGATACTGGTTCTTCCTTGAATGTGCTGCCGAAGAAAGCCTTGGACCGTTTGGACTGCGAAGGATTGACCCTCAAACCTAGTAACATCGTTGTTAGGGCTTTTGATGGCTCCAAAAGAATGGTTCATGGAGAGGTTGACATTCCTATCAAGGTAGGCACAGAAGTTTTTAAATCCACCTTTTATGTGATGGACATCCGTCCGTCATATTCATGTTTGTTAGGGAGACCGTGGATCCATTATGTCGGGGCAGTTACCTCCTCTTTGCACCAAATGCTGAAATATCCTGTTAAGGGTAAGATTATAACAGTGCACGGAGAGGAAGAGTACATGATAAGTCATCTCAATTCCTTCCGCTATGTGGAGTTGGATGGCGAGTTCATCGAAACGCCTTTCCAACATTTTGAGAAAGTTTCCCATGAGGTAGCAGTTGCGAAGACAATGGTTGAGGTGCCTATCGTTCCCAAGCATGTATCTAGGATGGCATCTCTCAAGGACGCAGAGGCTATAATTAAGGAAGGGAAGAGTACAGTATGGGGGAAATTGCCTGATTTTCCCCATAAGATGGACAAGTTTGGTTTAGGGTTTACTGCTGCAGGACAAAAGGCTATGCGTCGCTCCAAGATTGGAAGACCACCCGTCAAGATCTCTCACCATGGAATCAATGCTGTAGAAGATGAGGATGAAGAGAGCCACTTTGAAGATTGGATCTTTCCGACCTTCGAAGGGGGTTTAAGCAACTGGGAAGCAAAGGATTTTATTCCATCACCTTTATCAACCAGTAATTTTATCTTTGAACAATTTCCCATTTATGGTCTATAATAACTAAACAATTTGCACACTATTTTCACCTCATACCTTGCGCGGGGCATGTAGGTCCATTTGTAAGGGCTTGATCTTCTTCATTATCATATGCCATGTTTTAATGAATCATTGGACGTTTTTCATCTATAAATTGTTGTGTTCATTTTCTTTCCTTTTGCATTTTTGTTTGTTTTAAGGATGGCTATCCCTTACACACACCCACACTCACAAATGCAGGTACCCATCCACTCCAGATTCCATGGGTGACTATTCTGCTTTGGCCTTCGATAACTCTGAAGATTTGGTCAATCATGCTGAGTACGAAGTTGACGAAGATTGTGAAGTGCCAGGAGAGCTAGCCAGACTTTTGCAACAAGAAGAGAGGGCTATTCTGCCTCACGAAGAGTTGCTAGAAACCATCAACTTGGGGACAGAGGAAGACAGGAAAGAAGTAAAAGTGGGTGCCAACCTGGAACCAAGTGTCAAGGAGCGCTTAGTGCAGTTGTTGAACGAATATGTTGAAATTTTCGCCTGGTCTTATGAAGACATGTCGGGACTAGACACAGATATCGTGGTTCACCGTCTCCCTACGAGAGAATATTATCCACCGATCAAACAAAAGGTCCGCCGAATGAGGCCTGACATGTCTGAGAAGATTAAAGCTGAAGTAATGAAGCAATTCAACGCTGGCTTTCTGGTGGTTACTTCCTATCCACAATGGGTTGCTAACATCGTGCCTGTGCCTAAGAAGGACGGCAAAGTCAGAATGTGTGTGGACTATCGGGATTTAAACAGGGCTAGCCCTAAAGATGATTTTCCACTGCCACATATCGACATCTTGGTTGACAACACAGCTCAACACAAGGTTTTTTCCTTCATGGATGGATTCTCGGGATACAACCAGATCCAAATGGCCCCCGAGGACATGGAGGAAAACTACTTTTGTCACGCAATGGGGTACTTTCTGCTACAAAGTGATGCCATTCGGACTGAAGAATGCAGGGGCAACCTATCAACGCGACATGGTAGCTTTGTTCCATGATATGATACATCATGAGATCGAAGTTTACGTAGACGACATGATAGCTCGATCACAGACAGAAGAAGAACACCTTAATGATTTGCAAAAGCTGTTTGCCAGGTTGAAGGAGTATAAGCTCAGACTGAACCCAAGCAAGTGCACTTTTGGGGTTAGGTCTGGTAAACTTTTGGGATTTATTGTCAGCAACAAAGGCATTGAGGTTGATCCAGCTAAAGTAAAGGCTATACAAGAAATGCCTGCTCCCTGTACTGAAAAGGAGGTTAGGGGATTCTTGGGACGCTTAAACTATATTGTGAGGTTCATCTCTCACCTGACATCTACCTGTGAGCCAATTTTCAAACTGTTGAAGAAAGATCAGGTAGTTGAATGGAACAACGATTGTCAAGTTGCTTTTGATAAGATCAAGGAGTATTTGCTAGAACCTCCTATTTTGATGCCACCCGTCGAAGGAAGGCCGTTAATCATGTATCTGACTGTTTTGGATAACTCAATGGGGTGCGTGATGGGCCAACATGACGAGTCTGGCCGAAAAGAGCATGCCATTTATTACCTTAGCAAAAAATTTACCGACTGTGAGACTCGCTACTCATTGCTCGAGAAAAATTGATGTGCTTTGGTATGGGCTGCTCGCCGGCTAAGGCAGTATATGTTGACTCATACCACTTTGCTGATTTCCAAGATAGATTCGATCAAGTATATCTTCGAGAAGCCTGCTTTATCTGGAAGAATCGCTAGATGGAAAATGATCCTGACAGAGTATGATATCCAGTATACTACCCAAAAAGCTATAAAGGGGAGTGTACTAGCTGACCATCTAGCTCATCAAGCCGTCGAAGATTACCAATCTATGAGATTTGACTTCCCTGACGAGGACATCATGACATTGGACAACATTGAAGGTAACTGACCGTATGACGGACCTGAACAAGGATCCCGATGGACCCTGTACTTTGATGGTGCTTCAAATACACTTGGCAACGGTATCGGTGCGGTACTCATTTCTCCGGAAGGTTGCCATACACCCTTCACTGCCCGACTTTGCTTCAGCTGTACCAACAACATGACTGAATATGAAGCTTGCATCTTTGGTCTCAAGGCTGCTATAGACTTGGGAATCAAATCTTTGGTTGTATTTGGGGACTCGGCTTTGGTTATCAGTCAAGTCAAAAGAGAGTGGGACACCAAGCATCCTAATCTTATCCCATACAAAGAACATGTCTTGACATTGTTGCCTCATTTCGAGAAGATTACCTTCGAGCATTTCCCATGAGAAGAAAATCAGCTAGCAGATGCTCTGGCTACAATTTCTTCCATGTTTAAACTCAACTGGGATAACGAGGCTCCCCAAATTACCATCGAGCGAATGGATGAACCTGTGCATTGTCATGAGATTAATACCGAAGAAGTAATGGAACAACCCTGGTTTCATGAAATCAAAAGGTATCTCTAGACTAGAGAATACCCTGAAGGAGCTTCCGTCAATGACAAAAAGTTCTTAAGGAGATTTGCTTCCAAGTTCTTCCTAAGCAATGGCATCCTTTATAAGCGCATCCATGATTGTGTTCTACTTCGTTGTATGGACAAAGCGGAAGTAGAGTTGATCATGACTGAGATACACAGTGGCACATTTGGCACTCACTTGAGCATACATACGATGACTAAGAAGATTCTAAGGGCAGGCTACTACTGGTCTACCATGGATGCTGATTGTCATCAACATTCCCGTACCTGCCACAAATGCCAAGTCTATGCCGACAAGGTACATATTCCTCCTGTTCCTCTCAACGTTTTGACAGCTCCTTGGCCATTCGCAATGTGGGGCATTGACATGATTGGAGAGATCAAGCCCACGGCATCCAATGGACATCGCTTCATCTTGGTCGCTATTGACTACTTCACCAAGTGGGTCGAGGCAGCTTTCTAAGCCTCATTTACAAAGAATGTGGTTGCCCGCTTCATCAAGCAGAACCTCATATGCCGGTATGGTGTCCCCGACAAGATCATCATAGACAACGGTACAAATTTGAACAACACTATGATCATCGCTCTATGCGAACAGTTCAAGATTTATCATCACAATTCATCTCCTTATCGGCCGAAGATGAACGGTGTTGTTGAAGCCGCGAACAAAAATATCAAGAAGATCATTCAAAAGATGACAGTCACTTACAAGGACTGGCATGAGATGTTACCGTTTTCTCTACATGGATATCGTACCACGGCATGTACTTCAACAGGGGCAACCTCATTTTCTTTGGTGTATGGCATGGAAGCTGTTTTACCTATGGAAGTTCAGATTCCTTCCTTAAGGATTATGGAGGATGCTGGTTTGAGTGAAGACGATTGGATTCAAAGCCCGGCTTGATCAACTTAATTTGATCGACAAGAAGCGACTTACTGCTGTCTGTCATGGTTAGACGTATCAAAAACGGATGATCAAGGCTTTCAATAAGAAAGTCAGGCGTCAAGTATATCAAGTCGGAGATCTTGTAATCAGGAGGATCATCTTACCGCAAAGTGATCCCAGGGGCAAGTGGACTCCTACCTACGAAGGATCATTTATGATCAAGAGCATATTTTCTGGTGGGGCAATGATTCTGACCACCATGGACAGCGACGACTTGCCGCACCCTGCGAATGCAGACATAGTTAAAAGATACTACGCATAAAATGACCCGGTAAGTTGAAAACCCGAAAGGGCGACTTGGGCAAAAATGGGCATCCCGGTGAATCGAAAACCCGAAAGGGCGGTTCAGGCAAAAATTAGGGATAAAACAAAAAAATCTATACATCCGGCAAGTTGAAAACCCGAAAGGGAGACTTGGGCAAAAAAGGGTTTCCCGATGGATGGAAAACCCGAAAGGGCGGTCCAGGCAAAAGTTAGGGAATTAAAGCGTATGACTATGTCTCGTCGGATCAATTTAAGAACACTCTCTTCACCATCAAGCTCCAAGCTTCTGATTAATCCAGTCATCGGCGGACGAAGCAGCGAATGGACAAGATATTCAGAGTTGTGAAGGCTATAGCAGAATGGGAATCCCATGGAATTGTTACACATAGCCATCTTTCTTTTGTATAAAAATTTTCAATTTTTACGACAACATTCTCTTACTAGGATGTTTGTCTCCTTTGTACAAAGATACTCACGAATGTTAAATACAAAGATACTTCAAAGTGCAGAAATTTGCTTGCCTTTCTTTTCTTTTTACACTTGTGTTTTATTTAAAAATGTCCAATGTTTTGTTGAATAGGCATATGCATTTGAATATAATCATTGCTTAACAAATGAAACGAAATTGAAAAAGGATAATTACTGATAGTTTGAAGGTGTAGGAAGATATCTTTATGCCATTTCAGAAGAAATCCCCTACGATATATCACTTAGATCCTCAACAAAGCTAAAGTTTGGAGTATATTTCAACAGCGGAGTTAAGCTTCAAGATCTTCAGCGGAGCCAGTGCATTCTAAAACTTGATTCCTCAACTGAGTTAAGTTTCGAAATTCCCATCAGAGTTAAACTCCCGATCCCCAGTGGAGCCCGAAAACCCTGAAAATCTTATCCCCAGCGGAGCCAGAATAGTGAACATTTTCCCCACAGAGTTATCTCCCAGCAAGATCGAAGATTCTCGGTCTCATTTCTCCAAGCAGAAGCCTTCTAGGTTATAACTCCCCAGTAGAGATTTTCAAGAGTTTTCCCTATATCCCAGGAAAGTCATGAAGGATTCCCATTCCCTGCAGAAGTTGTCAGAATCCTTGTAAATCCCCACAAGTCACTAAGGATTTTCAATCTCCAGAAGTGGTCCCATGATTTCTCATTCTCAACAATCAGAGATCTTTAATCCCCAGCATCGGTCAAGGATTTACTTTCCCTGACAGCAATCAAAGATTTCATTATCTCCAGTTATCAAGGATTTATTTTCCTCAGCAAGACAGCTATTCAGCTTACATGCATAACCATTACGTTCATATATCATAAACATTGATGAAACACAATTCATTGCATCATACATATCATGCAACATAACTTTGTGTTTTAGCTAACACTTTACCCTTTTCAGGATAAGATTAAAAGGCTTTTGTTAACAATTATTCAGATATAGTATGGATACACCCCAGACACGGCGGTCATTCTATTACTCATTCACAATTTCAAGTCAAAATACAATACAGATACACCCCAGACAAGGCGGTCATTCTACTATGCATTCAGACTTTAGCAATCTGATACAGACTAGATACGCTCCAGACACGGAAGCCATTCTATCTCTCATTCAGATTCAACTATCAACCACAAGTTCAGATACGCTCCAGACACGGATGCCATTCTGACCCTTACACCAGCAGTTTGATTCTCCCCAGTGCAATCGCCACAGAAGTTATTCTGTCACTTATTCAGATCCCAGTTACAGTCTCAGATACACTCCAGACACGGAAGACATTCTGCTACTCATACAGATCTCGATCTCAGATACAGTCCAGTTACGCTCCAGACACGGTTGCCTTTCTGTCACTCATTCGGAAGTTATCCCCAGCCCAGAGATGCTCCATACACAGATGTTTCTCTGTCGCCCATTCAGAATTCAGATACAATACAGATACACTCCAGACATGGCAGTCATTCTAATATTCATTCAAAGTTCAAATAAAGTTACAGCTCAGATACGCTCCAGACATGGACGCCATTCTTTCGCTCATACATACTCAGTCTCCAGATACAGTTCAAATGCATTCCAGACATGGATACCATTTTAATACTCATTCTTATGACCTACCACATTGCAATTCAACAAACATTTTTGGATGGCATCTTTAAGCCCATCTCCAGTAAGACTCTACCATCTCCAAATGGCATCTTTAAGCCCATTCCCGCATCTATGTTTTGACGAGTGCAAATTTACGGGCACTCTAGTGTCCAATCCTCTTTTACCTTCGAGTCGCGAAAGGCAAACTTGCTAATCTAACTCTTCAGGTTCAAGAAGATTGAACAGGGGCAACTGTTGTACCCCAAAATTTTCCCTCTCATTTCATCAACATTTCTCATCACAAGACTCTTGGAACTCAAGATCAAGCTAGGGTTTGCTCTACTCAAGACACCTCCTTGCACTGTTGGCCTAAATTAGGGTTTGAGTTTGCACAGTGATTTTTTGACCTACAATTCCCAAAGTTACTTTCATACTTCATTTTGGACTCACAAGTTTGTCCATACCAAGTTTCAAGCCTTGATTCAAATTTTTGCCCAGTCAATTGGACAGTTGACCTAGAAATCAGCTGTATTGGGGAAAAAGTTAACTGTGGCCAATTGACAGTCAAACCTCATGAATTTTGACCCACATCAACATTATGAACTCATATGAACCATTTTATCAAGTTTGGATCACAATTCCACAAGAAATTTGATCAGATCATCAAGAGGGCAAAATGGTCATTGTTAGGGTTTTGATTGTACAAAGGCAATTTTTGACTGTTTGACCTAGCCAATGGCAAATCAAGCTCAACCATGGACTCAAGGACTTAATGAAATTGTCTTGACCCATTAAACAAGTTCAAAAGATCTCAAATGCATAGGATTGACAGATGAATTTTTCAGTCAACTAATCAAAATTTAACTGTATACTGAAAAGTCAAACTTTGACTTTTTGGTCAAAATCAAGTGCCAAGGGTAATTTTTCATCAAGACATGTCAAACTATGAAACTTGTTCATCAGAAACCCAAAAATTCAAATTAGGGTTTAAAATGGAAAATATTTCATAACTTAGAATTTTCTAAGTTATAAAATTTTCTTATTTTTTCCTAACTATGTCCCATTTTTTTACCAAGATGCAAATGGATTCAAACAAAACGTGAAACATGAAAGTTGTAGTCCATCACAAAGTCTACAACTTTGATTCACAAATTTTTCTCAAAGAAGCTTTTATCTCAAGTTATGATTTTTGGAACAAGGGTACCTAAAACTTTTAACTTAGAGAAATTTTGCCCTAGTTTTGGCAGGATTTTAACCCATCTTCTTGGCCATTTTTCGCATAGTTCCACTTGGATTCTTAAGTTGCATTTTAAATATGGATTATAGTACAGTTGCAAGCTTTCCAAATTGTCCAAGAACTCCTCAAACACTTTTGTGGTTAGGGAGAATCGAATGCTTGAAGTTGGCAAAAAACTCACTTTGAAGCCATGGCTAATACATGTTCATACCAAGTTGCAAATCTGTCCAAACTAGCTTAGTACATGATTACAGGCCTCTAAACCAATTTAAACTCCAAAATTGAATGAAAATACATTGGATATTGGCATTGTTCTGATCAAGAGAGCTTTGTACAATGAACATTGCCATTTTGAGCATAAAGGCCACACTTCCATTTTCATAAAGGGCACTTTATGTCAATTGCTTTTTCTTGAGCCTTGGACTTTCTTCCTTTGCAGCAAACAAGCTCCACAATCTCAGGCATAGTACAAAGAAGTTGGTGCATGCTTAGAGATAGCCTGTACAGGCCTATCTCACTTCACTTCCAACTTTGCTTTCAAAACAAGTCAAAGGGCCAAAAGCTTGTATCTCTCATATCTGATAAAACCAACAAGAACAAAGTTGTCAAATAAGTTTGGCATATCCTCACAAGTCAGAAGCACGAGCCCTTGACCCCTTAAACCTCCTTGTACACAAAATCACCATTTTTCTGCAAAAACAGGGCAAGCCCTGCAGAACCACCTCCATCTCCACTTTCCCTTGTGCGTTTTGCCTCAAGCTTGTTCTAATATCTTCCATCCAACTCACTTAAACTATTCCAGACCTCCATTGCCAGCTGTAACACCATTAACACACATTTCCATTTTTGTTTGGAAGCTTTGCAGTTTGAATTCTGTAGCACGATTCAGGCTACTTCAAAACAAGCCAAGCATTGGAAAAGCTTCAGTGGACCTCAGGCAAGCTCAAAAGAATCTCAAGCACCCTTGGAAGTTGCTGCATTGTCCAGTTCGAAGTCAACTGAAACAGGTATTTCATGACTTCTATCTCTGTATTTAGGAATAGTTAGACTTAGGTTTGTGAATGAAAGATGTTGTATTCATAGCCCTGAAACCATACATGTGCTTAGTTTTCATTTATATTAATCGTGCTAGGAGAATTTTGTTCATGAACTTTCTGAAAAAACTAGGTTAAGAATTAGGGCCAGAGAAATTCTCTCTGGTCTTTGAGAGTTAGCTTAAGTTTTTTATATGGTTAGATTCGTTGTTGATGCTCTACAAGTTTCATGTTAGGAGTTTTGTCAAAAAAGTAAGGAATCAGGAGATAGCATTTTGTGTACAGAAGCGCGCGTGTTCTTGTTCAAAGGAAGAAGATGAATTTGTCTTTAGGCTGGGCCTGTACATGCTTACTTTTGGCACCCCCCTCTTTTCTTTTTACACCCCCCTGGCCCATTTCTTGTACATTTGTCATTTTTGCATTTTTATTTCATTTCTGATTTTAATATTTTATTTTCTAATATAAAAAATTCTAAAAAAATATTTTCATAAATTTTGTATTTATTTGGTATTT